>CM046037.1:9291609-9554109 GCA_025215565.1 Flaveria ramosissima
CTCTACTCTATTATTGATACAGAACTACTTTCGTCATTTGATTTATGTGAGCTTATACAAGTAGCGAACAAAGAAGATGAAGAAGAAAGGGAAAGAATTGAAGCTGCCGTGAACAAAGAGGAATTTCTAAACTATTTTGCTTTCATTGACTGGTAAGTATAAACTCAAGGTGTGTGTTATATTATTTATGTGATTTTCATCAATGGAACACTAAAGACAACCATCAAACTGATATTGCTAACTAAATTTCTATATTTATTAGAAAACCTTTATGTTTACAACCATCATCACAGTGGAATTGGTTAGCCACTTTTGGTACTACCTTTCAATTCTGAGGGTGCGTGTGTGTGTGATACTATTATCTTTCGGGTTTTTTTTTTTTTTTAAGTTTTGGTTATGGAACCACTTCGGGTTAAGTACCTTGGAAATAAGGTATAGTTCTTTAATATCAGATAGTATCAAATAGTGGCATGGGAACTAATATGCTTAAAGGAATAGTTTAGGTATAATTGATTTCTATTTAGTTTAATGGGAATTTGTAATCCAAGTCAATAACCTAATGTTTATATCATGAATGTGAGCCTAATAGTTGTTTTTCAACTTTATGATAGAAAAAGAGGAAAGTAAAGAAGGTTAGAGAGAATGAATTGAATGATTTGCTTATGATTAATGTTGTTCTGCCAAAGGTAAATTAATCTGACCTTAAAATGAGAAAAAAATATTAAAGTGATGATAAATTGAATGCTAAAAGAATAAAGACATTTGGATTAAAAGATGGTTTAGGTGGTTTAAAAGTATACCACGATGGGTGTTTTTCATTAAATTAATTGGTCTGCAAGTTGTTTTCGTTTACAAGTACCCTTATTTTTAAATGACAATTAAGTTAGTTACTTACCGTTATATATTGAAGAATGTAACTTTTATGAGACATTGATGAGATTAAAAAGGTTCACACAGTCTATAAATTTATGTAGGATCTTGTAAATTTATGCAGATACTTTTTTATAGATGGTTTTGGTAGCGAGTTAGGGATGCATCGGGTAGTAGTTGAATGGTTTTTGTGCATACGAAGTTAGAGATTATTTGGTAGCAAGTTGCAAGGTATTATTTCAATATTGTGTTAATGTTTTTTTTAATATGTGAATGAATTCTAGCGTTCGTACTTTGTATTGATGCATCATATAAATATTGCACTGTTTATGTGAATCATGCTAGCTTGCGGTCATGAAAAGTTCGAAAGAGAACATTGGTAATTGTTAATTCATTTATTTTTATATGTAATTTCTTTTAGTTCCTGCTGTTTTTTTGTTAAAAGTTATTTTTCATATTATTGATGGGTAGAACATGGATGTATCATGTATGTGGGAAACATCTTTGCAAGTTCCCATTGGGTTGTCTAAGTCAAATTTTTGGTGTTGTAAATTCTCACAATGAAGTATGAATGTAATTGAATTGTTTGCTTTTAGTCCAAATTAACTGTAATTTGACATTTAAAGAAGTCCAACTAGATTATTGACATTTATAATTGACTATGTTGTAAAGAGCTTATTATTGACAATGCCTTTTTGCTGAGTGTAAATATCTTTTTTCAAAGGAGAGTGCTTCAGATGAAAAGTCACTAGATTTTCGTTCTATGCTAAGATGACATTGAATTCATTATTAGTTTGTTTTCCAATTTTTCTTGATTTTTTATATTTTCTTGCAGATGAAGGGAGGCGTAGCATATTTGTATACGGAATGACCATTTAAGACTTATGATAACACTCTTTTGATAAAACATACATGTGTTGTCCAAGTAAGACATGTTTTTTTATTTTATCTATTTACAGGTATACATAATTGTGGTTTATTTGATTCCCATGATGTGTATATATTATTATGACACATGATTATGTTGCTACATAAGGGTGATTCAGTTTTAGATGTGACAGAGTATCGCCATGGTCTTACCCTCCTATGAGAGGTGCTAGATGGCGAGGATTTAACAGGGAGACTATTTAAAATGTATGGTAGCTTTTTGCCTTCAACTATATTTGGTTAAACATTATTCTAGAAATGGCGGGTTAGGTAACGGGACATGCCACCTTTTTAAGCCTTGCAATGTGCATTGTATCTAATTTATGAACAAAATTTATTCTACATTCTCAAGGTTTTCATGTGAAGAAAATGAAATTTCTTTAAAGTACAAAAATTAGATGCTAGAATAACCAAATGTTCTTTAAGCAGCCATAAAGAAAGATTATAGCTTTTGCAGGCATACCCTATACTTAATGAAAAGCCTGGTATGTAATTAGTCACCTTTAAAGGTTTTTAGTTGTTAGCCTCTATTTTCTTTTCCTTTTCCTTTTAGAACTATATTTGCTTTTCTACATACTCTTGGTCTTTAAATGTAGTCTGCAAGAATAATTTAAGCTATGTTAATTGATGTTTTGCAAGCACTTAATAATAAACTAAAGAAGTAAGTTGAATATCTGACATGGAAACTGCTACTTGAGAAGTGTATGAGGGTATGCTTAAACAATGAACTTTTATGTTTCTAAGTAATCTTTCTGTAACAATACGTGTATACATATCTAAAGAAAGTTAATGTTTAATTGATACATATTATTAGCCACAATTGGATTCATTTGAAGTTTTTGGTTAACCTAAACCACAAAATGTAATTTCTTCAAAGATAGTTTTCATATATTGGCATAATCTTATAGTTCTCAATGTTGCATCAATATTTGAAAGGCTATGCAGTCTGCAATTTCCCTGTTATTATATGTTTGTTGTTCACAATAAATCTGAAATAATAATCACAATTGTAAACATAAAATTCTAATTTCTGTTATATATTTTCAACCTAATTCTATTTTTTGTTATATGTTTTAACCCATTTAGTTGTTCTATAGGAGAGTTTTGAAGCTACTTAACTTTTTTTATGAATTTGCAGTTACCCTTATGCTTGCAGTTACCTTTATGCTTCAATACAACTTCAGAAGTTGCAGCCTATGGACCTTTGATGTCATTTTCCTACGGACCGTTACAACGTCATTTTCCTTCACACATTTGCCAATGTCGTTTTGGACGTAGATGGAAGTGCTGATTGTTTTCGATGTGTTCCTCATGTTCTTTTAGATCTACAAGACTATTTTGGATGTTTTCAAAGTAAATAATATTCGAGCGTCATTTTAAAATTTGAAATACAACATTTTTAAGTGTTTTATGGCGACGTTTGTACTATGTATTTTGCAAACACGTAATCTTAAAATCCAGCTGACATCATTTATAATTTGTTCAACAAGCATATTCTGCAAAGAAGCACGGGCTAGAATATACATAATCCAGTTCTTGATGACCTTCTTTCTTGTTAATAGTAAAGTATATGCTTTAATCTAATAACAACATGAATTGAGATGCATATAGAACTGTATGAAGAAAGTTAATACATAATTACTTCACTAGCCAATACATAACAAAGTGGAATACGCATGAGACACGACCCAAAACAATAAACTAGATGGGAAAAAACGATGAATCATGAGACATTTGCAAGAAAAAGATGGTGCCTCCTAGATAGTTAGAGATCTGTATAGAATATGATGATTGGATAAAATGCTTCTAATGGCTTTAGGGACAACATGGTGCATTGTAAATGGATTAAGTATGTCATTAAAAGAGGTGAAATGTAAGTTAGTGGGTTCTTGAATCTGGGTTTATTTTGATGGTTTGTGGGTTTCTATTTGATCATTTGAAGTTTAAAGTTTGCAGTTTTGGGTTGTTCTGTGTTGTTTCTGTTTAAGGATCTTTGACTTTCATGCGACTTGTAGTCAAATTGTGAAATTGGGGCATAATTAAAATTGAGGATGTTGGATGGTGAAATTTGTGATTTTTTGATTACCCCATTAGAATATTGTTGTGGTAGTTTGTGAAAATTTTGGATATGAGTTTTTATTTTATGGTTATGCTAATTTTGGGAAGGTTCTGTTTGAGGTTATCCAAAACCTGTTTGTGCAATCTTTCTTTCTGTCAGTGAGTTGATCTATTGATGACCTAGCTTCTTGATGTTTTAAAATGATATCGTTAATACGATTAATTTAACAATTGTTGTTTGATCTAAGGAAATTTGTTTGCAGATAGATGAGAATGTGCAAAGAGAAATCATTAATCATAGGTCGCTACGGCATCCGAACATTGTTTGGTTCAAAGAGGCGATGTCGGTTTGTTTTCTTTCTGTTTAAAGCATGATCTTTTATGGTTATATAGATTGAGAATTAGTTGTTCGTGTCTTTTGACGCATTACAACTCATATTGCGCCAACCCATTTGGCAATTGTGATGGAATATGCTTCTGGAGGGGAGCTTTTTCATTGAATTGCAATGCAGCCCGATTCAACAAGGATGAAATTGTTTTTTTTGTTAATCTCATAAAGCAATGTTTTACTTCTTTTTCTTGAAAATGCTTACTTTTGTTGATGCTTCACAGGCGGAATTCTTCTTTCAACAACTCATATCTAGAGTCAGATATTGTCACTCTATAGTAGTTGAAACTTGTATATTTTTTATTTATCCTTTTTTATGTTTCTATGATTTAAACATAGTTTATTACTCATCTTCTTCTTGTTGTTTTTCATGATTAAAGCAAGTTTGTCACTGTGATTTGAAGCTAGAGAACACATTGTTGGATGGAAGCCCTGCATCCCATTTAAAGATTTGTGATTTTTGATACTCCAAGTTAGTTTCTTTATATTATCTTATTCGCGTGGTTCCATAATTTTCGTCAAAATTGATATGATTTTGACTTTATTTTGTGTTGTATTGTAGTCTTCAATGCTGCATTCATAGCCAAAATGGACAGCTGGTACACCAACGTACATAGCTCCTGAAGCGTTGCTTAGGCAAGAATATGCTGGAAAGGTAATATTTTCTATAAATAATAATCCATAGTAGATAAAGATGTGTCTTGAACTCTTATAAGTAAATGATTTTGTGATTTAATTTTAGCTTCACTTGTGCGAACTTGATATTTAGTTTGTGATGCTATAAGATTTCCTCAGATGTTTATTTGAATATTAGACATACATTAGCTTCAACAAGAAATGATAAATAGCATGTCAAGGAGAATCTGTTTACTCCTAATTCAAGGAAGTAACTATATTTGGATTTTCAAACAATCAAACTTGCTAACTTGGTGATATACTTATGTCTTTTATAATTTAATTTTTTTTATTATTTGTTGTTTATAAGTAATTTTATTTTTCTTTTATAATTTCTAAAATACAATGCTTTTATGTTAAAAATGTATAAGCAATCAATGCACAAACGTAAAATCTATCAAAGTTGTTTCATGATTTTAATTATTTTCTATTTCTTTTTGTTTTCCAATTACAACTGTCAAAATATGTTGTCTAAATAACTCGAACTTGTCTTTACTATGTAGTTATATATATCAACATTACGACGTGTTTTCAAAATCGAGTTGTCGATGTAAGTTCTTGAATTGTCGTTAGTACTCTATATGACAACGTACAACTTGTAGAAACTGAGCTATACAAATTTCAGCACATCCGCCGCAACGCGCGGGTCGCCCACTAGTATATATATATATGTAACAATCACCTATAAAAACACTATAACTTTATAAAGCTACTAAGTTATGTATATTTTACTTGATACGTAAGAATGATAGAAAAACACACCAAAACTTGAAAAATGATAGAAATTACCCGTCAATTTTAATATATATATATATATATATATATATATATATATATATATATATATATATATATATATATATATATATATATATATATATATATAGTTTTGCGTGATTTTAAGTTATATTGCAATTAAACATTATTTTCCATTCTGCATAAATTTTATTTTGATTTCTACACAATTAATAAAAATCAAAATTAATCTGTTTATGAATTCGTCACTAAAATGCATCACTGTGATTTTTTTCTCAACCGTTGTTTTATTTGGAGATTACAAAAACTAAATTAGTCAATAAATAAACTAACTAAAGAGTGAATTAAGGAATATGAGTTAATAAATTGATTACTACCAAAAATAGCGGAAACAAAATTTACTTTAAAGCTTTTTACAGAAAATAAAATAAAAATAAATTCATATTAATGTGATTGGTTGAAAGTAGTTTTCTTGGTTTTTTATTAAAAGAGTGGATTTCATTTGATCCCTTGAGTCTATAAATAGAATATATATTTAAAAAAATGGTCAACAAATATATAACTTCTACATGATTGGTTTACATTTACATTTTTTAGCAATTTATAATTGGATCACTAACGGGCAACTGAAATACCCGATAATCTTTATTGCTTGAGTACGGAACCTGGGGCATTAGGCTGGCATGTCCCTAAGGGAAGCTCGTATATTAGTCCGTCTCTATTAGTCCTAACCTGGAGCTTCTTTTTTGGTGGCACAGGTGGGACTTGAACCCAAGACTTCTTATTATGTTATAGAAAAGTCTAGGAGTACCTCATGTTAACCAATTAAGTTGAGGATCGATTCTAGGTTTTGATCAGATAAAAATTTGTCTATGGCCTCTTCTACAAGTATACAAATTGGTGCAAAACCTTTTACCCAAAATTAGCATCGAAAAATTCAACTTCGTGAATAATTATAGAGAATGATAGAAACATTTGAATCAACTATCGATAATTAAAACTTTCTAAAAGTGAGGCTACTTGCTTGTCGAATTGAAGCTGAAATGAAACAACCTTTGAAACATCTTCTTCATCTGATTCCATGTCGATTAGTGAACCTTTAACTATCAACGGATTTGGAACTCTAGGGATATACAAGTTTTTCTTGATCTTTGAATGATTTTATGTTGTGTTTATGTGCTACAAATTTTCACGAGTTGAGAGGGGTTGCATGAGAAGTCGTGTTGAGATGGTGCAGGAGAAGTCCTGAGAGGAGGGGGCTGTATGAGAGGTTGTGAGGGGGGTGGCGCCAGTGAGAGGGTACGTAGCCACTGATAATGAGAGGTCAGAAGGGGAGAGGTTGTAGTGGGGAGAGTGTCGATGATGATGGATGTCACTGGTGGAAATGTCGATGGATAGGGTTTTGTGAGGGGGAAAGGTAAACTTGTCAAGTTTCCATTCAACTTCTTTTTATTACTTAATCATTAAGATCCAAATGAAATAACTAAAACAAAATATTTTTTAAAAAAACACCCCAACATCTTACCGGTTAAGAGGTAGAAGACACTAAGACTAATTCATAATAAAAACTTCTTACATAATTTTAATAAATTACATGACTCAAATAAAAGACCTGTGATGCTTTAACCATCTGATCATCATCACCAACACCATCAGCACCACCACAATCGTCATCACCATCACCATCACCATCACCTGCGCACCACCACTTTTGTGACACCCTACATAAATCATACATCGGCTGTGGACATGAGAGATTCCTGGTTCATAAGGAATGTCTGGTCTCTAGTATCACCAACGCGTTTTGGGCGCATTGGTTGTGGATGAGAGGAGAACTCCACAGTTAAGCATGCTCCGGTGGCAGCAATTCAGGGATGTGTGACCTCCCTGGGAAGTTTTCACCTGGGCAACCAAAAGAAAATCCGTGAGCTCCTTGTGAGCAAAGCGGATAATATTGGTTGTATGAGGAGCTAGGTGTTATAGAATGGTATCAGAGCCACTCCTGTGCCGTTCGAGATGTGGGACATACCTCACCAAGGATGGTGACTTCTCAGGCTCATCGAGGACGATGAATCCAAAGGGGGGGGGGATTGTGACACTCTACATAAATCCCACATCGGCCGTGGACAGGAGAGATTCCTGGTTCATAAGGAATGTCTGGTCTCTAATATCACCAACGCGTTTTGGGCGCATTGGCGAACTCCACAGTTAAGCGTGCTCAGGTGGCAACACTTCAGGGATAGGTGACCTCCCTGGGAAGTTTTCACCTGAGCAACCAAAAACAAATCTGTGAGTTTCCTTGTGAGCAAAGCGGATAATATTGGTGGTATGAGGGGCCGTGTGTTACAACTTTCAATATTAGCATCAGAGCATTGTTATTGTATTATCGAAGGTAACAATGCTAAATGTTTGATTTTGTGTTTCTACCCTATCGTTTTTGCAATGTTTCTGCCCTACTGTTTCTACAATTGGCTTGGTTTGGTAGGTTAAACGCGTTTGTTTCCTTCTTTTAACTTTATCATGGATGATTCGATTAAGTGTGCAAATAATTTGGGCACTATAAAGTTGCTATCTAAACTTACACCATAGCCTCATTGTATGTTGTTAATATGTGTAACTGAATATGTTGTTAAATTTACTCTTATATTAGCTTAGGATACAAGTTTTCTTGTGATTGTTCTTATCAATTACATTGTGGCATGCTGAAATATTCATTAAAAAATTTTCTTTTGTGTGTAATATATCTAGTTTTATGATCATTTCCTTCATATGGATGTCAACTATTTATGTGTACTTGTTAGATGGCATGGGCCATGGGTGGTAGCTCCACCTGATCATTTTTTTTTTGGGGGGGGGGGGGGGGGCTCTAGTAGTAGCGGTAGTGTCTACTCCACGACACATCCTGCCCCTACTAGTAACGGTAGTGTCTCCTCCACGACACATCAAGGCCATCACACATCATCTTGATGTGGTAGCACGTTATCTTACAACCACATGCATACATGACGTTGGATGTCGAGGGGTAGCATCAACTACCCCAACCTCGATGATAACCATATCAATTCTGATGTGTTATATAACGAGCTCGAGGTTGGTGTGATCAGCACTGATCCAAGTTAAGTGGCTTTGCAAATCCGTTCATATGGGCGTTAAGAAAATGTGCAGTCCACGCCTACCGTCATTTCCACTAATTGTCAGGAGTTTACCATAGCCCTCGATCACATGTATAATACTCACTAATTATATGTTATTTACTTTGTTTCATAGGCCCTTATTGACTAGAGGGAGGTCGGATCATGTTTCAGTGCTTTTTGGTAAGTGCATTTAACTGTTTATATTTTATAGTTAACTAAGTAAGTGTATATGTGTGCAGGAACATTATCATTAGATTTCTAGCCTCGATGAGACGATTCATAAATGGTCAGAGTATGTAAACTTCGTCCGTTCCCCTGATGAGGGATGCCCAAAGAATTCGGCGCAGAATGCATTGCAGATACATAACAATTCTACTTAAATACAAACTTTATTAGTTAAGGTAAATTACATCATGAAAGTAGGATAGATTAATTACATGTACAAGAAAAAGACACAATGTCAACAACTCAAATACGCCACTGGTGCACAGCAACTTCAGTAGTAAGCTCCACCATTATCTTTGGGCGGAGGTTTCAGCTTAGAATCAAGACCTGGCTTTGCCATTCCAATAAATCCATATCGCATTTTTCGGCTAGTGGTGTAGTTTACACCCACAACACATCCCACATCAATCTTGTGCCTCTTGGTTCCAGCTTTCTTATACCTATACGCACCCACCAAATCCACTCGAAAAGCCACCATATCGGTCCCTTCCAGCACCGTTGGCAAGCCATTCGTTACCACCATGTCTCGTACATGCTTAGTCTTCCCGTTACCCTGATAAAAATCATCAATGATGTACTCAGCTAACATAACCATCATGGATACATTTGGGAAGTAAGAGAAGGTGACTTTGAGTGGATCTGGATAATGAAGGCCTATCGCGGAGTTTCGGTTTCTGAGCTTGAGATGAAAGGGGATAGTCAAGTTGTTGGGAGAATCATCAGCTCTTGTCAAGTTAATGGCTTGATTATCAAATAAGTTGATTGAAAATGAGGGTCCTGAGGGATACGCATATAGAGCTAACATAATAGGCATCAGAACATTTACACCAAAGAAAAGGAACGTGAAACATAAGCAAAGGATGCAGTCCAAACGAGCCATATAGTCACGAAATGAAGGGGTACTTGAGCTAAATGGGTTGTGGATCAAGAAATAGAAGTGATCAAATATATAAGATATGATCTTTTTATCATTTACTCAAACCAAAAGACTCAGAAGATATATGGAAGTGATGCTTAAAATGTCAACACGCTTGATAACAATATTTAAATGATGAAATTGTAAAATTACAAGGAAAATTAGCAGGAGATTCTTTGAAATGGAAGACTTTTGGTGTTTCATATTATTCTTGGATCACCTACCCAGATCGTTTACTATGTCCAACATTAAAAAAAAACCAATTAATTTCCCAGTTATGAATTAGTAATGAACTTGAGTAACCGTTAAAAAAGGTAATGTCTTGAGTTTCAGAAGTTAAATATTTGATGGATTTGTATTATGGGGAATACATTTTCTTAATACATAGTCTATATATTTTGATAATTAATATAATTAGTCTAACAAGTAATTTCAACTGCTACGCATTGCTAACGTCATTACAAAGAATTACATCATATGCCAACGAAGGTTATATCGACAATAGACTTTGCCGGTACGGATAACCCTATGACGACCACTATAGGATTACTCATTATTTTGACTGGAAAGTTTTTTGAATATATTTATACATACATATATATACACATACACGTACATGCATACATATATACAAGAAATAGTTCAAATGCAAACCATGAGCAATTAAGAAAACTATTAAACTAAATTAAGCCTTTAGTTGGTTAAGATCCGTTCTAGTTTTTAAATAGAAAAGTACATATTTGAACTTGGGTGGAACCCTTTCTTACATTATTTAGAACCATTGATATTAACCAACCAAGCGCTTAGATTTAGTTTAAAATTTTTCTTAGTTTCTTTTGGTTTGTATTTGAACTCTTCCACATATACATATGCATATGCATATGCATATTCATAAGCATATACATGTTATTGTTATAGATGGTTATTTAATTAAATAATATGAAAAATAAGACCTTATAACGATGTCATATCGTTGTTATAAATTAAAAATTAATTTATTTAAAATTTTTAATAGTCGAATTTTTTATTTAACACATATATTGACCATACGTGAAGCTTACTATGGGCCAGGGGGCCCTCCGACTCCCTATTTTTTTATCAGTAGTGTTAATTATTGGTTCGGTAGTGTAAATTTTCGGTCAAGTAATGTAAACTTTTTAATAACTATAGAGTCCCCCCCCTAACAATAGTTTACTTTTGCCCCCGTCCACCCTAAGGTGTGGTTCAATCTCCGCCACTGATATTGACAACTTGTTGCTACACGACCACTATACTGACGCTACATATCTTGATGACATTCTAGACCTATTACCATGACTCTATAGCCAAGAACCTTAAAGCGACGAATTCAATGTCATCACCATAGGTCAAAACACGCTATATATAAGGACGACATATCATTGGGAAGGACTTGAGTTTATCGTTGCTAATGCTAAAGGATATCTTCCCTGTAGCGCTTACTGGGTTGTAAGATTTTAATATTCATTTTTTATTTAAAAACATACAGCCCTTGTTGCTACCTCACACAATACTACAAGAAATAAGGGCTATCGCGACGACATTTGTCGTCGCGATAGGTTCGGTTTGTCGTCGCCATAGGCTATGGCGACGACATGTCATCGCCATAGACCTAGTCGTCACAGCCTTGTCGCTATAGCCTATTTTTGAGTCGTCGCCAAAACCCTTGTCGCCATAGAGGGCTATCCCGACGACATGTTGTCGCCACAAAGTTGTCGGCAAAAATTTTTCATATTATATTTTAAATTAAAAATAATTTTATTTTTCAGCCTATGGCGACGACATGTCGTCGCCATAGGTCAAACTAGTTTTTTTTATATTTTAATAAAAAATATATAAAAATATTTTAAAAACCCTATGGCGACGACTAATTTTTTTTCATATTGTATTTTAATTGTTTTTATATTTTTCAGGTATTTTAATATTTAATTTATAAATTGTTTTTATATTATCCAAGTTTTTCCTAATATTTTAGGTTTCGTGAACATATTTATAAACTAAACGAAAGCTAATATTACTAATACACAAAAGATAATCATTTTACAATTCAAGTTAAATACACGTGCTTTTAAATAAAATAACCAACGTACATATTTTTAATCTTTTACAAAATAAACAACATCTAATTTTCGTCATCTTGATCATCTTCGTCATCATTAGGATTTGACTCTTTTTTAAAATTCATTCATCCGTTCCTGCACTTCACGCATGTATTCCTAAGTGTATTCATTTCCTCATCCCATGTAATAATGACCCACCTGATTGTTCATAACAAGAGATGCTTATTAGGATTTGATCGAAAATTCGATGACATAATTGATGTAAATGAAAAAAAACATCACATCCAATTATAAATAATAAAAGATAACAGTTGTAAGTTTTAATAAAGCAACAATGCACGTAATAATATTTAAATTAGGTCTATAAAAGATAACAATTTTAAATTAATTACCATTAATCCTAAAAAAGTTACAAAACATAATTCATCATATCATTTTATCAACTCAAACCAATAACCAAATCAAACAATTTATATAATTCTAACAACATAAATCATCTATAACCATAATTTAACTTAATATTTTAACTAATTAACAAAAGAATGTAACATAAATACCTTTAAGTTCTAACACAAAAATCATCTAGCACACATATTCAATTTAATCACATGTTTATTAATTAAACTAATAACCAAATCAAACTCCAATACTTTCATCACATATTATGCATACATACATACATAACTTAAAGCATATCATTAACCAAATCAAAACAAGAACAAAATCAAACCAAAAATCAAATATATCAACATATTATCATTTCATTCTACTAAACAAGAACCAAATCAAAATAATAACTAATGAAATAGACAATATACACACCTTAAAACCTTAACAAAAATGATAATAATGAGATGTCCTCGGTGACGATGGTGGTGAGATAATGATACAACAACCTAGAGAGACATGAATGGAGGTGGTGGTAGGAACAATGGTGGTGGTGCAACCTAAAGATGATTCATTCTTGGTAGGGTGCGATAGGGGGGTAAAGGGGGACAATGGAAGTGGTGGTGGTAGCGGCTAGGGACGGTGGTGGTGGCTAGAAATGGTGGTGGTGGTCGGATTTTGGTTATTTTCGCCGGAGATAAAGGCTGGTGGTGGGTGGGATTTGGGTTTGGGAAAGTGAAAGTGATAATGTTGTATTCCTGATTTAAAAGATACTGCACCCTATGGCGACGACATGTCGTCGCCATAGGGTTTTTATTTTTTTAATTTTTTCCCAAATTAATGGCGGGATAATCACGCGGCATATGAAACATCTATGGCGACGACATGGAACACCTGTGGCGACGACATGTCGTCGCCATAGGGTGTTTTCTGATATTTTATATTTATTTATTATTTTTAATAATGTAGCTATTAAAGATATTATATTATTATTATTATTATTAGTAGTAGTAGTTTGTTATAATTATTATGATGATGGTTACTATTTATTATTATTATTATTATTATTATTATTATTATTATTATTACTATTATTATTTTTATAATAATTACTGTCATTATAATTATGATTATGATTATTATTATTATTACTCTTATAAACATATTATCATATGTATAATAATACGTGTTCGTCTTACCTAATCTTTGACGCATATAATCAACCTTAATTATCATAACCGATCATGTTTGAGGTTTTTTTACACTCTTTGATGATAATTAAGAATAAACAAACTTAATTTACCAGGAGTATGCCTAATTTTCTATAAATTATTATCAATATGTGTAATTCAACACCAATGATCATAACCGGATCATAGCTAGCACTTGACGTATGAAATCGACCCTAATCATCATAACGGAACATATTTGACCTTTTTCACACTCATTGATGATAGCTAAGCATAAACAAACTTAAGTTACCATTACTAAGGATAATTTCCTTAAAATTACTAAGATCGTGTTTAATTTAACACAAATGATCATAATTGGATCATAGCTAACTTTTGACGAATGTAATCGACCCCAACCATCATAACCTAAACTATTTGGACTTGTTTAACACTCATTGATGATAGTTAAGCGTAAATAAAAATAACTTACCATTAATAAGCATCATTTCCCATAAATTACCATCGAATTGCATAATTTAACACTGATCATTGTAATTCAATCATAGGTAACCTTTAATGTATTTGATAGACCCTAATCATCATAACCGAACATATTTGACCTTTTTTTTACACTGATTGATGATATCAAAGCATAAATAAACTTAATTTACCATTAACAAGCATAATTTCCAGTTTCATTACCAACATTGTATTTAATATAACATGAATGATCATAATTAGATCATAGCTAACCTTTGACATATGTAATCGGCAATAATCATGATAACCTAAAATATTTGGCCTTGTTTAACACTCGTTGATGATAGTTAAGCATAAATAAAAATAACTTACCGTTAATAAGCATCATTTCCCGTAAATTATCATCGAATTGCATAATTTAACACTGATCATCGTAATTCAATCATAGGTAACCTTTAATGTATTTGATCGAACCTAATCATCATCACCGAACATATTTGACCTTTTTTTGAAATTGATTGATGATATCATAGTGTATAATTGAATACAAATGATAATTGGATCATAACTAATGCTATCATCGTAACCAAACATATTTTGCATTGTTTGAAATTTATTGCTGATAATTAAGCAGAAATAAACTTACCCTACGGTTAATAAACTAATATTCCCACAAAGTACTATCAACGTATATAATTTAACATCGATAATCATAATTGGATTTAACCTGTAACGCATTTAATCAAAACTAACTATCATAACCGAATATATTTGATTCTAACTGATATAAGTTATCTATAATTATAATTAATAAATATAAGATTTTTTAATATTTTTATTATTATGACGTATAATTATAATAATACTTATAATATAGCAATGATGTGCAAATAAATTATTATTAATAATGATATTAATAGTTATAAAATATATAATTCTTAAAAAAATTAAACACCTTATGGCGACGACATGTCGTCGCCATAGATGTTTCATAAAAGGCGGGCTTATTTCCCTCCAATTTATTTAGAAGGAAAAAAAATAAAAAATTGTTTTTTACCTATCGCGACGACATGTCGTCGCCATAGACATTTCATAAAAGGCGGGCTTATTTGCCGCTAATTTATTTAGAAGGAAAAAAAAGAAAAAATTTTGTTTTTTACCTATCGCGACGACATGTCGTCGCGATAGGTAAAACAACATTTTGTGTTATTTAAAATAAATTAAAATTAAAATAAAATTATGTGTAGCGACTAAATATGGCGACGATTTTTATGTCGTCGCGATAGGTTGCACCCTAAGGCGACAAAAGGGCGTCGCTATAGCTATGCAGTAGCCAAAAATCAAATCACCCCTATGGCGACGACATGTCGTCGCGATAGGGTGACCTATAGCGACGAAACCGTGTCGTCGCCATAGGTCTTGTCGCGATAGGGTCAAATTCTTGTAGTATCAATGATTAAGAAGGTGGTTCGTGATGTTTAATAATAGGTAAGTACAAAAACTCACTGTACTTTCGATTATATAGGTTTGATATGATGCTTTCATTTTGATTAAGATCACGGGTTGTCACTATTGGGAACATCATGACGATGTATACACATATATGCAAGTTTAATATATAAGTATGGACGTGAATATGTATATATGCATGTATGCAGATTGTTATGTGAAACGCATACATATATATATGCATGTATGAATTTGTGTGGTTATATGTAGATTATAAAAACTTGTGTGTATGCAACATATATACAAGTAGGCATGAAAAATTCCATGTAAATGTATGCAACACTTTTCTCCGCAGCTGCTGTAATCGAGACTTTTGTTTGGCCTTTCGCTTTCAAATATGAGATGTAGTAGACTCATAAATATATCAATGATTTTATAAGATTTTTCAAAAAAACAGGTCAAAGCCTAAAACAGTGTCAATCAGATTTGCTGAAGTTTCTGTATAGTCAATAAAATGAACCGTTTTGACCCACATACAAACCATATTAACGTCTTTTCATGTTCAAAGATCAAATAACCTAGATTTAAGGGCCATATTAGCTTTCCATGTTCAAAGACCAATTGTTGCCTCATGCCCCTTTATCACAAAATAAGCTCACGCAAGCAAAAGAAGAAATCTTACCGCTTGAAACTCCCACATTTTCATTCTACAAACATGAGAAACATTACCATAACTTGTAATCCACTAACACATAAACTGCAACAAAACTAAACTAAAAAACTACAAAATAACCGAGTTGAGTAGTACCCATCAAGATTAACCTAACCAAGCACGGTTAATTAAGCTCCATGCGTGGTTACGAAACAATTCTACTTAACTAACAACTTTATTCTTTAAGGGAATTAATTACATCATGAAAGAGGTATAGATATAATAACATGTACAAGAAAATGAAGGCAATGGTAACACTCAAATACACAAATGGCCGATGCACGACATCATCAGTAATAAACTGTATCATGTTCTTTGGGCGGCGGTTTCAGCTGAGAATCAAGACCTGGCTTTGCCATTCCGATAAATCCATATCGCATTTTTTGGCTTGTGGTGTAATTTACACCCACAACACATCCCACATCAATCTTGTGCCTCTTGGTTCCAACTTTCTTATACCTAAACGCACCCACCAAATCTACCCGAAAAGCCACCATATCGGTCCCTTCCAGCGCCGTTGGCAAGCCATTTGTCACCACCATGTCTCTTACATTCTTAGTCTTCCCGTTACCCTGATAAAAATTATCAATGTTGTACTCTGCTAACATAACCATCATGGATACATTTGGGAAGTAAGAAAAGGTGACTTTGAGTGGATCTGGATAATGAAGGCCTATCGCGGAGTTTCGGTTTCTGAGCTTGAGATGAAAGGGGATAGTCAAGTTGTTGGGAGAATCATCGGTTCTCGTCAAGTTAAAGGCTTGATTGTCAAATAAGTTGATTGAAAATGAGGGCCTTTCTGGTGATGCAAATAAAGCTAACATGACAGGCATCAGAACAGTTAAACCCAAGAAAAAAGAAGCAAAACAAAACCAAAAGATAATAACGACGCAGTCCCAACAACGAGCCATATATATGATCAAGAAATGAAGGGATCCTTAAGCTAAATATTGGGATAGTGGATCAAGAACTTGAAGTGATAAAATAGGATATGATGATCTTCTTCACCTTAGTTTTCTTAAACCAAAAGACTCGAAGATATAATATGGAAGTGATCCTTAGAATGTCAACACCCTTGATAACAATATTCTATTGATGAAATGATAAAATTGTAAAATCAATAGGAAAGTTAGCCGGCTTTTCTTGGAAGTGGAAGACTTTTGTGTTTATGAACTTTTCTTGGAAGCAGAAGACGAACATATTATTGTTGGATCACCTACCCAGAGGGTTTACCAGGTCCAACATGAACCTCTCTAGTTGTATTTTTATATTTTTCTTACATAGACGAGGAGTGAAGTTATTCGATCATCGTTTACCTTCAATCTAGTGGACTTTTAGAGAAGACAAAACGTATGATCTGAATTTATGATCTTTGGTTAGAGCACCCTCAAGTTAGAGATTAATTATATAAATGCCACAAACATGTCACATCATTTGAAATATCAAATTTAAAAGCATCTTTAAAAAATATGTATTCTACCTGACGCTACATCTTTTCTGAAATTCTCTTTTTCTATTTTATTTATTAGAAAATCAGGGTGAGCACTAACGTGTTATAAACCTTTTACATATGAACATCCAGTGTAATTATTGAAAATAAATTAAAAACAAATGATGAAATCTGAAAGTTGATATATAAATAAAGTACTCGTAACGCTACATCTTTATATTTCATTTATTTGAAAATCAGGATGCGCTCAAACAAACGGCCAAACAAACGTCTCTTTCAATGGCAAGCAAACACCACGTACAATAATATTTGAAAGGTAGCCTTAGAAAAGCTCTTATTATCAGTTAATAATTTATTTTACTTGTAACTCACACCCCCATTTAATATACTCCTAATTTATATATTATAATCAATTTATACCTAACAGTTATAGGCAGGACTCAAACCTTTGACCTCAAGGAAGCATATCACCAGTCTATCTTATTATAATTGGACCATATAATCATCCGAGGGTTTATTAGTATCATCTCATAGTCTAGTAGTGTTTCTAGGGGATATTTGTAACTTTTATACATTGTAACATAAATATTCAATAATATTCATTTAATATTTCTATCAGATTATGCACCCACCCTGTGAAATATTTGATGGTTTTGTATGATGAGGACTACATTTTAAAAGTTTAAACTTGATTTAAATAAAAAGATAACTATTAATATTACTTTATTGATATTTGATAAAGTTTGTATTAAACTAGGAGTGAGTTTGTTTAGTTAATTGATTATTTAAACAATGTTTAAATTAGATTAAAATAAGTAGAAGTGTAGTATAAATAAGAAGTTATAATCATTGTATCTGGTGTGATTTTATTTATAAATAATATTTTTAGGGTTGCAACATGTTGTCTCGAAATCCTTGGTGTTTTATTGTGTTAATGTAACTATTCTGGGCCATAAATCTACATTTCACTAATCTATACTAATAAATCAAAAATATCTAGAAGTCACATGATTTTCTACATTGTCCACCTAGGCTCCACGTAGAATGGACACATGTCGTTTCTAGATTAAAGTTAACTATTTAATGATACACTAAATGCTAATAATTATATATATAATTTTCAAATTATATAACAGATTTTTTGATACTTTAAAATATGTTCTTTTATTAAAAACATAATTTTTTAATTACAAAAATTTATTAAATATGAAGTTTTTTAATACAGGCAACTTTTAAAAAATGACATTGTTAAAAAAAGTAATTTAAAAAATAGTGCTTAAAAACAATTTTTTAAGTAAAAGTTTATTAAAAATAAAAGTTCAAAAAATACTGTTATTGTTGTATTATCTAAAGTAGTTAATTATCAGAAATTTCAATCATATTTTATCTCAAAAAATTATGTTTATAATTTCTAAATATTAATATAATTATTATTCTAATATTTTTATTCAACTTGTTTAGTATACGGGTTTTTAAATTAGTAAATCTATAAATTTTTATGATTAATCTGTCTAAAAGTAATTTTAACATGTATATATGCATGCTTATAGCTCAATTAGGGGTTGTTTGACAAATTCTGAATGATTAATTGCTGAACCAATAAAAGGTCTTAACCATTAAGTGCTAAACCATTAATTGCTAGTATATCGTTTAACTATTTAAAAACAAATTTCTGACCAATTCAGATAAGAAGACTTAACCATTCAGCATTAGACATTTTAACCATTCAGCATTAGTATAATGTTGAACCATTCAGAGACAAATGTCTGAACCGATCAGATATTTGCTCGCGAAACAAACAGTCTGAACCATTAAGTGTTGAAACATTCAGACATATGAATCATTAAGAGCCTGATTTAGATGCTAGCAAACAACCCCTTATTTGGTTAATTGTAATATTAAAAAAAGTTTTTGCCTGAAAACATGTAGAGCTTCTTCCAGACGCGTTCAATATCTTGAAAATTTCCACGCAAGTGATTTATTAAAATATAAACAATACAAAGGAATTTCCTTAAGTCGAATATACATACATGATAACTAACAAAACAAAGTTGAAGACACCAATAAATAATGTTTATTCCGCGTCTAAACCAAAAGTCATCTTCTTCCATAATTTATATATAACTTCACAAAAATCTCCATCCTTATAACACTAAAAACAATTCTTCATTTTGCAGTCACCAGATCAGAATTAACATGGCATGTGGCCCAAGAACTTGGTGCATAATAATCACATCAATACTAGCCATCATAACCGCTGTAATCGTCGTATGCGTGTATTTCACCAACCCATCAGACCCCGTATTCACCATCAACGAGTTCTACTCATCGGCCCTCAACTTATCCGACGTTTCGTCCACCACAACCGCGGTGAACCAGACCATCTTCTTCGACATGAAGCTCCACAACAAGAACAAAGCCATGGGGGCATACTATGATCCCGTAAAGATCATCTTTTCCTACGTCCCTAACATCAAACTAACCTTTGTTGTAGCGGAATACACTGTGCCCAAGTTCTACCAACGTCATCAGAGGAGCAAGCATGTGATAGGAAGTGTGACATCACGCGGTATAGCACCGTATAATAGAACAGTGGAGTCTTCGGTTTTTAAGGTGGAGGTGTTAACCAAAGTGGGGTTTACATCGCCTGCGTATCGCGATAAGGATACGGTGTATGTGGTGGCTAATGTGAGGGTTGGGCAGACCGGAGAGAAGGAGTCAACGAAGGGGATTAAGCTGTTTGAGTCTGGTGTGGGTGAGGGGTTTGGTGGTTTAGGGGTGAGATTGGGGGTGTTGATCATTTCTACTGCTACCATTTTGGTGATCATCTAATTAATTGTGTTACTAATGTGATGTTTGTTAAGATCTACTTGAAGATGGATGTGTATTTAAACCAATGATCATTATGTATATTTAATAAGTTACAGTGAACATTAATTCCTTTGTTTACTTTGCTGATCTTTGCTACATGTTAATTATCTTTAATCAGAGTTTACCAATTTTCATATAAACATGTCCTAATGCACCATATCTTGTTGATGTTCAAAGCCATTTTAATTATTATTATTATTATTATTATTTTGTACTTTTAAGATTTGTCGGTGACCCGTCGTAAGTTAACAAAGGTCTAACAACTCACTTGTGATTTGTTGGAGAGCTTACGCTAGTAATTGTCAGGGCACAGTCTTGTTGACATTTGATTTTTGATAAATTTTTCGGTAATGATTTCTCATGGCTAATTAGTCGCAAACCGAGCACTTTCCAAAAAAACACAGTTCACCACAAATAGATTTTTTTATAAATGATTTCTAATGTGTCTCGTTAATACCACCAACGGATATTTATTGATAGTCCATAGGTAATGTTCTTTATAGATTCCTTCTAACTATAGCAAACACTAACACTCTTTAAGAGCGTTCAAATTAGGCTTCTTATTTTTACGTGAGTGTGCGACTTATATTATGTCAGAAAGTTTTGATTGAGAACTTATAGGGGTTTGATTGAGAATTTATAGGGGTTTACAAACCCTATAAATTTATTAATATTTTTGAAAGTGCTTATGAGTGTAGAAGAGAAAAAATGTAATAATAAGGATATAGAAAAATATTATTTAATTGAAAGAGAGATAGAAAATAATATGTTTAGTTCAAATATGAGGATGAAGATGTAGTGTGAATTGTCTAACTCTATAAAAATAGCCAACGTAGTACCGCCTGGTCTCTTAAATCGCAGACTCCCGATTTTTCAAATATGAAAGATCGTTGTTTGGCCGTTGTATGTACTAATATCCCAAAAACACATAAGTGATTTGATATTCAAGATAGGTAAAGGATAGATACTTTGTCATATGTGCATATTTACCGATGTGATATTAGATTGGGCTGGAATTGCAGGGCTTAGAATATGGAGCCAAACCCATATCTATCATTTGAGCCATCGAAGTTTGTAGGCACGAAACTAAGGATAACGAGAAAACATCAGCGGGATCCGCGCCCTGTGTAACACCCGGTTATTTTAAAAAAAAGACAAGAAATGGAGAATAAAAGAAAGAAAAACAATAAAGTCCAAGTAGAGAGACTAAAAGTGTCCAAAAGGACAAAATATTTGAAAAAGTGGATGTAAAGGTGGCATGGCCGCCCACCCTTACTTCATATCACCCTTTCTTCGGATTTAGAGAGAGAGAGCAGAGAAACTTCGGGTTTTGAAGAAGAAGAAAAGAAGAGAAGTCGAATTCAAGGTAAGAATTCGTGGTTTTTATGTGTTTATGACGGGTTTTATCCCGGTTATATGCTTATGTGCTCATGTGTTTGTGTATGTGCTCGTGTGTGTGTGTGTGGTGGTGTTCTAGGTGTTTGAACTCATTTGCATTCGGGTTAGAAGGAAGATACACCCAAAGTTGCACCAGGTGAGTTCTAGACCCCGGTTTTACTTGTTTTTAAACTCTCTTTGGGGCTGAAAATGTATTAAAAAGTTTTTACAAAGTTTATGTATGTTTACCCATATGTATTATGCATGTTAAATGTTGATTCTTGAATGCTTATAGGTTGTTCATGTTTAGAATAGCCATGTTAAGTTTAGAACAAATGGGTTTGATGAATTGGGGTTGAAAACATATTAGGAACATGATATGCAGAAGGTTCATACGCCTGAAAATGCCATAGAATAATTTAAGTGTAATCCATGCGCCCAAACAGTAGCCCATGCGCCTAAGATTACCTTAGAAATGTCTTAAGTATAGCCCATGCGCCCGAATGGCCCATGCGACCGAATGGCCCATGCGCCTGAGTGGCCCATGCGCCTGATTTATCAATACGCCTAAGTGTCCATGCGACTGAAAGGGGTCATACGCCCTAATAGTACCCATGCGTCCGAATGGCCATGCGACTAAGTGGTCCATGCGCCTGAGTTCCCATGCGCCTAAGTGTCCCATGCGCCCAAGTACCCATACGCCTGAACAGGGCCCATGCGCCCAAATAGTGCCATGCGCCTAAACCCTTAGAATTTAATGCAGAATGTTTGGGAGTCTGTGCTTTTAGGGTTTTGACCGAGGGTTGACTAGGGCATATTAATGATGGATTTCATGCATGAATATGATTGATTATGATTGTCTTATGATTGTTCCTTATTATTATTATTGCTATTATTACTTATAGAATGTGACTTTGCGTGGTATCTTTATTATCGTAACGTAAAGTATATTGTAATAATAAAGAGAAAGAGCAATAAAGAAATGAAGAGGAACATTAATAAAATGTTAACAAGTCTTGCAAGCTTATAGGAGGTACACGACCGTGTTGTCGTTAGCTCAACTGTGCTGCGGATTAGCTACCCTATTATGCACACAGGGCCAGTCTTGGAGATTGGCAGGACCCTTGTAGCGTACCCTGGGTGATTGGGTCGGCCTTGTATACAGTACACAACACCCTTTCGAGGGATACAGTTCACCCTTTCGAGGGATATAGTTTACCCTTTCGAGGGATATAGATGGCCCATCACCCGTTTTCCATCGCGCATATAGTTGGGGTATTGCTCATTGGTCCATACAGACAATGAAAGATAAAGAATAAAGAAAACAGAATAAACAAGGCATACAGTAAAGAGATCGAACAGTATTTGTTCATATAGTTAATGCGTGCTCGCATATACAGTAAAGAGTTGTATTTTTAAAAGAAAAGAGTATTTTCATATACAACATATAGAAAGTATTTTATCATTATAAAACTAGAACTCACTCAGCAACGCTGACTTTTATACATTTTCAGTTGGCAGGTAAATATTGCTGAGGATGGCACGAGGGTGAAGCTACTCGGCAGGAAAAGACTGACATCCATTCATAACTATTATTTCTGTTGTTTTGTAATGCAATTAAACAATTCTTTTGTATTCGATCAAACAATTACGTATTGCTTAACAACAGTGTTTAATGAAATGAAATGAATGGTTTTTGTTAAAATGATTCCGCTGCTTAAGTTTGCAAATTTATAACGTTTAATGTATTTAATGCTGTGAATGACCAACTGTGAGGTCTCCGGGAACGGGGCCTTACACCCTGCGTCTACCCATTTATGTAATTTACATATTCAGGTTATCCGTAATTTCATGATTGTACATAACTAATACAACTCACTAACTATCTCCATGACACATTACAAAGGCTCGTTAATGTCTTGTTAGAGAATATATGTTGGAATCAATTAGTACTTTTCATCATATTAAGCATGTGTTTTCACTATTAAAGAATAAATTATCAGCCCATTAATGCACCGTTAGGGGTAGAAGTTACTAAAATTTTCTCAAAAATTCATTGGTAATCACATACAATGTTGTTTGCTCACTACTTATGACCAATGAATCTATCTATGGTAAATAAATAATAGTACTAGTAATAGTAGTAATTATCATAATATAATTACTGCTAGTATTAGTACTAATATTAGTATTGATAGTTTACCGACAAAAGTTCCATCCAAAAGTCCTTAGAAATTGTATGGTCAACATTCAATCAAGTGTTATATTTTCATTTCCTTCTTTGATCCTTTCAAGTCTTTCTCTCTCATGACCGTTGTAGTTCAGTTGCACCACCACAAAACCATAATGCACGGTCTCACCATCGCACACCACCACATGTGTCATGACTTGTCATCAAACATCTCATTATTTGTTGTTGGAGTACGTGTCTCTAGATCCAAAATGGCTTCTATCTCAAAAGCATTAGGATATTTCTCATCATAATAGATCCATGCAGTATATGATTGTATAAATCTACAATTATGTATGTCGGCATAAATAGTAAGCAATTCTTGAAGTAATCGATTCGAATTGGCACAACCTTTACACGGGCAATATGCTTTGCCTTCACTATTCACATGATTTTTGGCAATCTCCGTAAAGCTGCCAAACCATATAAGAACTCTGAACATCTTCGATTTCGTAACGTAATCCAACTTTTATCAATTGTCATAACTATTGCATTATTAAAATTTAGACTAATATTCCAATCTCGCGAGCTCTAAAACACCTTTTATTTGTAAATTATACACAAGCATGCACATATACATATAATAAATTATATGAACGAATGTATACACAAACATGTACATATACATATCATAAGTCAATAAAGAAATGCAAATATTAAAAAAATGATTAGAATAAGGAAACACAATCATAATAATATTGACCAAGTCATGCATTGCTATTAATTAAAAATGATTTGAATTCAAAAACTAAAGTTAAATTACAACTTCTATGGTCCATTAACCAGGATATTAATCAAATATGAGATAGAATGCAAAAATGAAAGTTTAACTACAACTTCAATTCTATGATCCATTAACCACCATTATAAAATATAACAGCTAAGCCACCATATTAATATAAATTATTTGACTTCGAATCATCAGCTTCTATGGTACATTAACCATCATATTAATCAAATAACAGAAAAACTTCCATATACTACACCAATTAATCAATTCTTAGTAAAGTATTATGCAGTTCTTGAAACTAACCTTGCTATGTCTACCTCACAAATCAACTATTGATGAAGTATGAGCCCTTGGATCAGTTGCTACATGAACAAAATTCAACACTTGATTCTCATTACAAACCTACAAATGTGCATCCATTACAAACCTACAAATGTGATTCTCATTAGTAAAGTGTGTATATTGTTACATGAATAAACTTAAGACAGTAAATTAAGGATAGAATAAAAACCTCAAGAGGCTTTATGTCCTTACGGTTTAGTCTCAAAGAAAGGAGGAATCACAAAGAAGCTTTGATCTTAGGGTTTAACCTCAAGAGGCTGCCAAAATAAGGAATCACACGAGGAATCGCAGGGGCTGCAGAGAAGGGAACCGTGCGCACGAAGGAATTGCAGAGAAGGGGGTCGCCAGTTGCAGGGAGGAAGCGTAGAGAAAGTTAATTTTTTATTTCCTTTATTTTTATATATCTGAACATTTGCTTTATAAAAAAAGTTAATTTTAATCTGTGGAGACTAAACATCGATGCTATAACTTTTTCACAAGCGTCAATTATTACCTCCACTTTGTCAAAACTTTTAGCGACTAAACTTAGTCTCTATAGGGTTCTAAAAAAACAAAAAAAACTGGAACATGTGTTGCGACTACATTTAGTCGCAAAAGATGAAGTTGTAGAGAAGAAATCATTTCGTCTCTAAAAACTAAATCGTAATAAATCAATTTTCTTGTAGTGATGGTCTCACCATCGCACACCACCACATGTGTCATGACTTGTCATCACCGTCGTCATTACCATCGAACCATTTGCGTTGCATATTGAAGGTAATCGACCCAAGTGTTTGATTTTGTGTTTCTACCATGTTGTTTCTGTAATGTTTTTGCCCTAGTTTTTCTATAGTTTTCTTAGTTATTGGGATAAATGTGCATGTCTTATTTTATACTATATCATGGATGATCAGGTTAAGTATACACTTAATTAGGTGCAATAAAGCTGCTATTAAAATTTAATTACACCGTAATTCATTGTATGTTGTTATTACTTACACCCTTAATTAGTAGTTAGATATGTGATTAAAATCTTCATGACTATTCTTGTTAATCACATTATGCGTAGTTGAAATCTTCATTATAATTAGTTTTTTTATGGTAGTATATCTGGTTTCAAGATCATTGCCATATATTATTATTGTCTTGTTTAGGTTGCATTTTGTGTCGATATTAGGTGATTTTGGGTTATTATTATCTAGTTTAGGTTACAATTTTGGTTGATGTTGTCTATTTGTGTGTGCTTGTTAGATGGCATGAACCATGGGTGGTAACTCCACCCGAATTAATGATTAAATAAGGGTAGCTCTAGTTCTAGCGTAATGTCTCCTCTAATGCACGTCGAGGCCATAACACATCATCTTGAGGTCGTAGCACATTATCTCATGGCCGCATACATGACTTTGGAGGTCGAGAGGGCAGCAGCAACTACCCTAACCTTGATAATATCCATATCAATCTTGGCCTATTTTCTAACAAGCTCGAGGTTGGTGTGGTCGACACTGATCCCAATCATGAAGCTTTGTAGATCCGTTCATCGAGGCATTGGGGAAACATGCAGCTGTCGTATCCTCTCAATCCTACCAACTACCTAAACTTATTTATCTGTTTTATAACTCATATTTGTCTTATTTCTATGGACAAAGGGACCTCGCATGACGATGTCCATATGGAGGAGTTGTTTCACCTGCACAACCCTCCTACAAGAGGAAGGTCGGATCACAACAAGAGGCATATAGGAAAATAACTTCCTGACACATGGGATTATCGTTTCACAACATCAGACGAGAGAGTACGCACTTTAACATATTGTTGTAGCGAGTGGAGGCAAGATTTGAGCCCTCATCGGACGAGATGTACACGGGGACCCACTCTAGGAGAGATGCGGGTGAGCAGACATGGCACTATGATAAAGCTCATGAAGATTATGTAAGTTTTTATGTAATAAAAGCCCATTTTTTATGATTACGTTTTTATTTAATAAACTAAAACTTTTATTTTGTTCATTAAACCGCAGAAACCCATCACAAGCGATTTAAATAAAGCACATAAGTGATGGTAAGGTTGATCCTTGGCAATCCGTCGGTAATTCAAGATATTCAACCAAAAAATACTTGTTGTAATCAGTCTGTAACTTCTCCTCTAGTAAATGCTCATTAATTCTCATCTGAAAAGTATTACCCGCAGGCATTTTGCCTACAAAGCTTCA
The DNA here is from genome assembly GCA_025215565.1 of Flaveria ramosissima. Lineage (NCBI taxonomy): Eukaryota > Viridiplantae > Streptophyta > Magnoliopsida > Asterales > Asteraceae > Flaveria > Flaveria ramosissima. The sequence goes on from CM046037.1 coordinate 9,319,025, forward strand.
CTAAAAGTTTCTCTTCCGTGATGGCCATCAACGATGGTTTTCTAATGATCAGTGATATACTAGAACTTTTCTAGGAGTGTTCCTAAACCATTCGTTTAAAGTATTAACATACGAACATAAATGAACATAGACACGTTTATTTTATTATTGAACGAACATAAATAAGAATATCCATTTGCATAACTAATCATATTCGTTAGCTTGTTCAGTTAAACTTAAACGAAAGAACACGAACAAGCCACATTCATGTTGTTTGGTTTGTTTACATTACACAATAAGTTTTTCTTTTGGGATATATACTCAACCCTTAAATGGATCCGATCACTTGTTATTTTCCGTTTGCAAGAAATTTTTGTGTGCCGTCCTTCAATATGGTTAGATCGAGCAAATGTTTTATCGGCACTTGCCTTTTATAGCAAAAACATATGATCATGTATAAAATAACGAACATGTCTGAATAATTACTTTCAAGATCTGATTCTCGATCTAAATATATCACTAAAATAATCCCTGAGTTACATGGAGATGAGTTGTCAGCAAATTTAAAGGAGTTGACCTTAGATCCCTTGATATAAACTTAGTATAATAAGAGAGATGGTATCAAGATTACGTGTATAGAGAAGGGTCACAAAACCTGTTAGATTAATTTCTTCTTATTTGTAAAATTTTCACCTGTATATGCCATCAGTCAAAATCATATTTTTATATATAAAATATATAAGTGGTTTAATTTCTTAAAAAAATTAAATTTTAAAAACCCAAACTAAAACACTATGTATGTCATGAACTCACGAGAACAACACACATGGAGTAACTTTTTCAGTTTGCGCTGGCAGAAATTAACAGTACAACTAAATTAACAGCGATAAAGAATATACTTTAACTTTTAGAGAAAACTAAAAATAAGCCCCCGCGTTGCGGCGGGGAGCGTTAAACGGAAAAATAAATAGGCGTAAAAACATTAAAACATACGCCAACGTTGCGGCGTGTTAATTCGTAAAATTTAAACCGAAAAGTAAAACGAAAAATTTGTATAAGATGAAATTATAAAAAATCAAAGTTGAAAGTAAAAAATTATAGGGGTAAAGTTATAAAAGATGCAAAAATATTGAAGTTAGAAGTAAAAAAAGTAAAAACAAAAAAACAAAAATGTGTACAACCAATTAAAGCCAATGTACAACTTATAATACACAAACTACTTGATAATTAGTATTATATATAATATGTAAAGTTTACTGTAATAATGCTTGTTATTAATTATATTATACAAATTTATTAGATTTACATTGTAATAATACTCATTATTAATATATTTGATTAATACATAAACATGCTGTTTTTCATTATTCTATACAAGTAAACATAATTTTCACATGGCACATTGCTTTTTTTCTTTCCAAAAAATCCCCACATCTTATTTTATTTGAAAAAAATCCACAACATAAATTCATATTGAAGTTCCAACTTCCATTCTTGAAGAAAAAAATGGCCCAAAGGGTATGTCTTGAAAGCCTTAAGATCATGATCTATATCACCCTATTTTCAGTGTTGCTCATACTGTTCATCCAAAGTCTCCACCGCAAAATCCCCACAATCACTCTAGAGCAACTCTACGTTCCATCCCTCAACAAAACCGCCACGAAAACCGCCACCACCACCACCACCATCTACTTTGATCTTAAGCTTGACAACAAGAATCCTGTGGGAGTTTACTATCGTCCAATGAACCTCACTTTCTCATACTTCCCTAACAAAACAACCACTACTAGTGTCCCCTTATGTGTGTACACCATACGAGGGTTCCACCAGCATCATCACAAGGTAAAGTATGTTCGTGACGCGGTGGTGATGGGCGGATCAATGGCGGTGCATCAGGGCGGCGGGAGGGTTGTGGTGATGAGGGTGGATTTGGTAGGAAGAGTTAAGTTCAAGTCTATTGCACAATGGAAGAGGACAATGATGTTGGGAGTTGATGTGGAGGTTGATAAGTACACTGGTGAAAAAGTTGTGAAGGGTGGCATCCACATGGTGCGCTCCGGGGCGGCTCCGGTGGCCGCGGTGGTGGTTTGGAGCTGTCCTCCGGCGGTGTTGTTGCTTATATTTAGTAGTTTCTTTAATTTGATGTTACTTTGAGATGTGGTTATGCTAATTCTTTTTGTTACATATAGCAGGCATTAATGGCCATAAAATGGTGGCCTTTTGTTTTTGTATTTTATATTTGAGAGTTGATCATGTTAGTGCCTTAAGATTAATTGCATGAGAAAGTTTATATAATATACTATTATTTAGACTTATTAAATTTTAACAATCAGTATTATATATTGATTTATAATAACTTATACTAACAATTTAATTAATTTTATTTCTATTTTCATATATCTTTTAAATGTATATATTTCAAGTTAAATAAGTATAATATTTGGCAACTTTATGTCAAGCGAGTAGAGATCTGACAAAAGAAGAGGTAGTTTATGAATCATTCAACATATTTTTTAAACTTACCCATTAATAAGCTTCATAAACCATTAAGATATGTCTTATAAGTGAACCAGACACATTCTACCTCGATCTATCAGTTTCAGATTAAAAGGCTATCAAATAACATCTTAGACTTGATTTCGTTTATGATGAAGATACATTTTTCATTTCACTTATAATAATCATTATGATTATGCGAGTAGGAAAATTTGATTGGTACTGAAGACCCGATCATATAGTAAGAGAATTTTGCTAGTTCTCTGTATTTCTAAATTCCTTAATTGGTTAGGGTAACTAGGATGTCGATCAACGAGAAGTTCATGGATGGTGTCATTCATAATTTATTAACAAACTAACTTAAGTTCCTATTGTCATTAGACTTTCAATTAAGTGTGAATAAACTTAACCGAATGACGATGATTTTGCGAAACAAAGCGAAAACATGGACTTGGATTTGAAACTAATGAGATTAAAGGGATCAAATCATACATATAATATACTGGTTTACTAAAACTAGTTAAATATAGTTTAATAATACTTTACATTCGCATATGGCATGACCCTAAAGATAACCAAAGCCCAAGGGGCGTGTCGGGCTATGGGCGTCTTCTTTTACTTCAGAAATGGGCTCTGTCTCCGGTACTGAAATCAGCCCATTTAGAGTTTAAACTAGAAGAATATTTTTCAATTATATAAGTTTTTCACATTTTTATTTAAACCACTCAAAGTCTCCAAAGGTTCTTTTTTTCTTTAATGATCAATTTAACATCAATAGAATTTCTAATCTAATATTTTTATACATATTTAAAATTTTAAAATCAAGTAAAGCAAAATAAACATATATAAATCTTCGTTACTATTTTATAGTTCTTTTTACTCTAATTTTAACTTATAATTAATATAAAAGTTAGTTATTATTTAGAAAAAAAAGATTTTATTTATATTTCCTTCTACTTTAAGTTAATTTTAAAATAAATTTAATTTATTATTAACTAATTAAGATTCACATATGTTTCACTTGACTCATATAATTTAAAAAAATTATAGACATGAGTATCTTTAGAGGACAAATTTTTTTTAAAGTAACTGTAATGAAGCACTTGGAATCTTGATAACTATTGGATGAAGTTTTTCATTTTTTTAACTCGAAAACGGTTACAAGTGCTTAGTTTTAGGACTTTTTAATATTTACCATCAATTATATATTTTCCTAACCAAAAAATCAATTACGTAATTTTTTTCCAAAACATATATATGTATTACATAGTTATTTATTTCATTAAAATTAACTTAAGACAAGACTATTTTTCTTTTATGTTTACTAATGCTTTATTACATAACTCAACCAGATAAGACCAACAAAAAATATCAAAATAAAATTTTAAAAGGTATACGTAGGCGACCTTCTGAATCATGAACCAAAGCAATATCTTCAAGGCAAATGAAAAAGAGATTGATTAGGATCATTTATAAAGAAAAAATTATTAAAAATCACAAGGTATGTATTCTTCTAGGTGTGTTGTATTTCTATGGTTATTTTAGAACAATGTAACACTTATAAACATGACATATCTGACTTCTTGGTACGGTATCTACTTTTACAAACATATGAGATTTTATTTCATAGAATACAAAAAAAAAAAAAAAAAAAAAAAAAAAAAAAAAAAAAAAAAAACAATGCCAGAAATAATGACACATAAATTAGAGTTGTCTAATTGTTAGATTATTGTATCCTCAAAAATGTATTTTTCATCTAATCATTTTTAATACATGTATTTATTTAATTAAATGGCTACGTTAAAATTCAATATCCCCAAACAATGCTTTTCATCTATCAGTACTAAATGATACTTCAATCAAATTCGAGTACATTTCTTTTAGATTCATCTATCTCTAAGAATGTAATGCGTCTGCCTATATTAAATAATACGTAAATCAGATTTGACTATCTGGCTTCTAGACTCATATATTTCTAAAGATCTATATACATATTAAATGATACACAAATCATATTTAACAATCTTCCTTTTAAATTTGTGTATCGGTGTAACTCATGGTTTATTGTTTAATCGAACTAGAAAAACCATGATATGCAAATAAACATTTATATACAATTAACTATGAAGCTTTTATAACATGATCCACATAGAAAACACTAAAAAATACTAATGTTATGATCTTCTCGTATAAAAACATAATTACAAGGTCTAATCGTTTCCGGCTCAATTTTGACATTATGTTACTAATTTATGTTTTCAACCCCACATTATCCTATGTTTTTTAATTGGCCATAAGATAGTTTAGGAGTCCAAAAATCCAAATGTTAGGATTGGATGCTTTGACTTAGAGATCCCATTGGCCATTGTCACTAACTAGGTTCTTCAACAAAATCAACTTACATAAAGACTTTGGTATAAAATAATGGTCACCTCAAACATGTCTTCAAGTAATTGGCAAACACAATAAGTCATTTCATGGAGACATATCATACAAATATGTACAAAAAGCATCTTGCGTGTTTCTTTTCCAATTTTGAATAATCAAAACGTACTCCACTAAACAAAATCACTTATTTTTAATTAATTTTAAATATCAATTTAAATCCTACATAAAAAACCACATCTAATTCAAATGAGTATGTGTTGATCATAAAATATAGAACTCACCATAAAATATAGAACTCACTTAAAAGTACCAATCTTACACAAAATTTTCACTTCGGATCCTAATCTTTTTTATTTTTTAATCAAAGAATTAAAGTCTTCTCCTTTAACTGAATTGTTTTATCAATTAATTAGGCACAGACCCTACTCACCAAGATAATATTACATGATATGCCACACTCATACTCCATAAGATAATGTAACATGACAATATAACAAGATATGCCGCATTTAAACTCCATAAGATAACGTAACATGACATATCGAATTGTATTTTTGTGACTACTGTGATATGACATGAGATGATGTTTTTAATATGCTATTTTGAAAATACAAAGCTTAATATACTTTTAATATGGCTTGTTAGAATATTTTTTTAATTGTTTGCATACTTGAATATACATAAAGTTTTGGAAGTGATAAATTACTTGAAGTTGTTAATGTTTATTAAAATAAAGAAAAAATCTCCAACTCCTTGTTTATCTATTAGATGAAAAAAGAAAAACTAAATTTGTTTGTTTCACTACTTACCACCATTAGTTCATGTTGAGATGCCAATGTATACATGACTCTCTTACATCATTTGGCTTGAAATAAGGGAGTACCTAACGAAACAAAACAAAACCAAGTTTTACAATTACCTTTCAGAGCTATTTTGTTTATTTCGTAAAACATAATTGATTCTTATTCTAATCATAATTCTAATGAAGCATATTCATTAAACTACCCAAAACATACATGTTATATAGCTTATGCCTACTTTATACGACAAGAAAGGAACAATCGTTTGATTAATAAGCATTGGCCTGTTGATAAATGTCTTCAAAGTTGTAGGGCAGAAGTTGAGACGCTAAAGCTAAACAACTCAATAAATTGTCAAAAGAAGCTTAAATACAGATATGTCTTTGCATAAAATAAAGTAACTTTTAGTCTTGTATATGTCTTTGCATATTCTAGGATTTGATAAAACTTATTTATACAATTTGACTATACAACATTTATGATTTTATGAAATATATTTACGTAACTTGACTACTCCATAATATATATTAATTGGGAAGTTTTTATGAAATGTTATTTTAATTATTTTTATTTATTTAAATGTAATTTTTCATTCATAAAAGTTGAGCCATGGTTAGGAAGGGACATTTTCGGGGGGAGGATGAAAAAGATGATAGTGAATTTTATGTCGATTACAGGATGAGATATAATATTAGAAGGTATAACCATTTTTATGTGTATGACAGGAGATGAAGAAATTAAAAGATGACTTTCCTCTAATCTCCTCCTAAAGGGGACTTATTTGAGTTGATATAATATTAGAAGGTATAACCACTTTTACTCCAAAAAATTACACTAACTGGCATGAAAAAAATTTGTGTTAATTATGAAGAAAAAACATATACAAGTTCACAACCATTAACTTTTATGTTAAATAATCATTACTTTCATAAAAATAGTAAAAAATCTTGATATAAAATATAGGTTATTTCCATTTTTTCCAAGGCAAAATAAGTCTTGGGGTATGTGATATTGAAAAATCCATCCATCTTCATTTGTTTCTATCTACAGGGTCTATCGTTTGTCTTACATACAGGAGAGAAATGTTTACTCCATGAATATAAAAATTGGGATAACATCAAACAATTTAATCATTATACTAACATACTTTGATGACACAACCTTGTTTCTAGCTTCATATGTGTATTGTAAAACTTCCTAAATTATCTATAATATGCTTTTTTAAATAATTTCTTTATTTGACGCGTGTAAAATAAATTGCGACTTAAATTGATATGTAAAATAAACGAGTCAAAATTACCACCGATGCTCGCCAGCTATAACAAAGCTGCACTTATGTAATGTACCCATGAAAAGAACAGTTTCCTTTAATTGGTAAAATTCAATTTTCCTACCACTAAACACAGACATGTAGGGATGTCATGTGGAGATTTTATCATCAAGAACTTACTACTTCACTGATTTTCAAATGAGACGCTTAGCGAATAATAGCGCTCTAATGTACATTTTACCCACAATGAACTATATCATCATGAAGTTGGCTCAAACCCTGTCTCAATTAGTACATACAATGGCTTCCCATGCAATCTTAATCGCTCGCGGCCCTACAAAATCCAAATGATCAAAAGAACAGTTAGTTTGGATCCACATAGGAGATGTCACCTTCAAAATATGATTACAGATGTATAATTCAGGATAAATATGATACCTTTAAGTCTGGGACTTCAACCACACAAGCGCATTCGACAACCACAGCACCAGCGCGTTCTGGAAACAAGTTGGTTGTTTTTCATTAACCTTTGACAGTAGCACTCTAGGTAAATGTGAAATATGAACATTGTTAATATCAATAAAGTTGTGAAGAGATACCAAGCAAGTTCATTGCAGCACAAAGGGTACCACCAGTTGCCACCAAATCATCGACCACAATAGCTCGCTCTCCCGGTTCAACTGCTCCCACATGCATTTCAAGACAGTCTGTCCCGTATTCCAATACGTATTTTTCTGATATCACTTCACCTGTAACTATAACAGTTAAAACACTATGTATGCGTGCATGTGACGTTTAAACTGCCTATATATTATTTTAGCTCCTTGATATGAAATCATAGAGTGATAAAGCTACAAAGAAAGCTTGCAGGATAATTGAAGAAAATATGACAAGTACCAGGCAACTTTTTCGGTTTCCTTAACGGGACAAACTTTGCTCCAATGGCTAGTGCAATTGCAGGACCAAACATAAAACCCCGAGCCTCGATACCTGCCAATACACCACCATTCTAACATCACCATACACAAAAAGGCTAGGTTACAACATTAATCTTTGGTCTTGAGGTTTTGAAATCTGTTTTGAGTTTTTGAAATAGTTAGCAGAATTGAATTGTTCAGTGACAAAAGCATTTTATTAAAGTTCTCTCTTTCAAAATTAAACCTCAAAAGTTTTCATGATGTACAAAGTATAGATGCACAAGTTTATAGCCAAACACTAGTTGCAAGAAGTGATTTTTACCATGTTAACAAACATAAAAAAGAACCCACCCACTTGATCAACAATAATTGATTCTCAAGAAAATGCAGATGAATACAATGATTAACCATAAAGAAAGTGTAAGCAACTCATCCTAACAAAAAGTAATTAACTAATATATATAATACACACGCACATAATGCATTAAAGATAGTAAAAAGTAGTGGAATAGAGAAGTAGATACAGTCACATAACTGTTTTCTGTATCACATTCAAAGCAATTAATACAAATACATTATGATCAGATAACATATTATTAGTTCTGAAATAAAGACCAATCTATTTATATAATCTACAATGCAATGCAATGAAAGTAAACCAAACACAATTAAAAAGGTAATGTCCCCATTTTGAAAATTTCATCATTACTAGCTAGAAAGGGTCCTACCCAACAACAACAACCTCCATCATCCCACCCCAAATTTGGATCTTGAAAGAGATTGAGCACATGCTTTAGTATGTAAAGGCCACTTTTAGCCGCTCATACTCATTCATACCAAGTAATCACTGACCCCTCCATCAACCACTGCTGCTTAATATTAAATACTCCAAAAACAAAAACAAGATTTCAGATTCAAGACTCTCGATCTTGTTGTCGTGTACCTCTACGCTAACTAGATATTAGACCTATCAGGAACGCAACAACCATCGACCTTCAAATGCGTAAGCAGCAATGTCTTTCGGGTACAGGTCATTAGCATATTTATGTACCATAAATGATGCCATTAAAACAATCTTGAATTGAATTTTCTACTCAACCACTTCTAATGAAAATTGAAACATAGACACAATATATTTGATAAAAGTCAATAGCATCACTCATTTACACGGGTGATAGTGGGAAAATAGTCAACAAAAGTTTGAAATTTTGCAAAAAGATTTGATAAATCTTATAATCTTTATTGTGACATAATTGTAATACGAAAAACTGAATAGATATTTATACTTTCTCGTATAATTATCATACATAAGAGGGTTATGTAATTATTACCACGCTCTCTTTCTAACCAATGTTATGTCTGTCAACAACTAGTCACAAGTGAATTATACCGTTCTCAACTTAAAATTGTTAAATTGTTTAGTACCAAACGCACCTAGTGCAATATAACAATATAATAATTCATTTAAAATATTAAATACCTTTTAAAAAAACTAGAAATAAGCAGACCATATCTGCTAGCCTGGCCATCAGCAGAGGATTATTATTATATCTTACAAAAGTCAAAATTGGACCCTATCTCTCAACAAGCATTTGGGGAAAAGGTGACGATAAACGATTACTTAACCAAATTACGATAAATTTCAAACGAATTAAAAAAAAAAAAAAAAAAAAAAAAAAAAAAAAAAAAAACTTTCACCTGCAACAACTGAAATATCTTTCTGTTTGTAACGCTCAACGAACAAATCGATAGTGTCTTTGAAGGCCTTGGGATCGAGCAACAATGTAGTGATGTCTAGAAACAGAATCCCTGTTGTTCGTAAACTCAATTCACCACCATCATTATTCATCAATGTAACGAAATTGTGTGTTTGTGTGTGAAATTCTCACCGGAAAACATGGAGATTTTGAGGGTACCTGGTTTGGGGAAGTCGGAGACGACGCGTAAGGTGGACTTGATGCCGTTAATACGATCGTCGGAACCGTCGATTTCGCCGGAAGACATCCTTCAGATGACGATACTCTGTGTGTGTTTAGTGTGTGTGTGTGGGTGAGTGAAGTAGCAGTTGAAGGTAATTTAATGGCGGAGTTATCATGGAGGGGAAAATGGGAGGGAAAATGGTGGATTTATAGTGATTACATTAGCTTTTGAGGGTAGGAGTTGTCGACTTGGGAAAGATGAAGGGTTGTTTTGGAATTAACGTCCTTGTAAATAAAATTACGGAAATGATCCTTGGAGTTTAAGAAGTTGCTCTATATCACCATAAGTACATGTTAAGTTGTCGTCTTACAAAAGCATGTGGTCTTAACTTTTAAATGGTTGTAAAAGTATACGACTAATGGGCTGTTTGATAGCCTCTTAATTAGCCTCTTAATGATTCAGATGTCTAAATGGTTCAGCATTTAATGGTTCAGACTGTTTGTTTCGCCAACAAATGTCTGAATGGTTCAGATATTTGTCTCTGAATGATTAAGCATTATACTAGTGTTGAATGATAAAAATGTCTAATTCTGAATGGTTAAGACTTCTTATCTGAATTGGTCATATATTTGCATTTGAATAGTTAAACGATATACTATCTCTTAGTGGTTCAGACCTCTTAATAGTTCAACATTTAATGATTTAAACCTCTTATTGGTTCAACACTTAATCATTTAAAAGTTGTCAAACAACCCCTAACTAAGATTATGTTAGAGAGCAATGGAGAAAGATAGGAATTGAGTGAAAAGAAGTAAAGAATCTTACACACTTATAGCATTTATAATAATAAAATTATAATAAGTTATTATGAATTATTTATGTATTATTATGTATTATTAATCTAATCAAATCTACCTATTATTATAACATAATCTAATGTGAACGAGCTCCATATATATCTAGTTCTATCCATAATTTAATTCAAACTTTTAGAGAGGATGTAGGAAGAATATAAATTTAGTGTAATACATATATGTGATGAATACTAAAAACAAAAGTAATTGTATTTTCCATTGTTTTATGCTATCACCAGCCCATTTTTCTTCTAGAAAATCTATATAAATCTTCCTTTAAGATTCGCTAGTGCTAAAACGCATTGACTAAATGCTAGAAAATTTTTTTTTTATTTTATATATGATGTTAATAATTGTTTATATTTAATACTAAAATACAAAAGAATTTCATCGAAGGACCGTTGTCGCAAATCCGTCGGTGGAGGTGGGTCCTATCGGTAATCTGCTGTCGCTGAAACTCCGCCGGAAAACATGGGTGGATGACGTCTTTTCTGACGGACATTTTTGACAAATCATCGGCATAATTAACAAAATTATACATGAATGTATTACAGCCCGGTCATTATAACATTTTATCATATTATAAAATGTAAATGCAAAAATAAAAATAAAAAGCTAAACTTTGTAAGAAATAAGATAAAATTCATACAAAACTAGATATCAAGATTAGAGAAGTAGAAAGAGATAATGTCGAGTTCTCTGATTTCTCATAAATCTTTTATTCTAATTAGCAATCACATTACTTGTAAACATATATAAAAGGATACAAGCCAGATGATAAATCTTCATTTCAAGTGACAAATAGATTCAAACTATTAGCAAGAATAGTCCTCATCATAAGTAAAAAGACAAATATGAAAAATGATGATTTAACGATTTAAAAAAAGCCACACCAATGCGGCTCGTATAGTAGCAAAATGGTCTTATGATGGCTATACATCAAGAAAATAAACCAGAATATATATGTATCAAACTTTAAAATTTTAGTATAATCCATGTGAACACAAGAAGTAAGATCACAACTCAATACCAATGTATCAAATTTATTTGAGGATTGTCGACGGAGAAAGTCCGTCAATAATCATCGACTGATCATTGATAGTAAAGAAAAAAAGCCAAAAAAATTAAATAAGAAATAGAAAATTATATTATTCGTCGGTAAGTTGTTGCTAATTACCAAGGGATTACCGAAAGTACCCAAAATCCATGAAAGCATGCTAATGATTCAAATTTGGATTTGGATCATGGTATATAAATCCAAAATCCAAAATCCATAGATTACCTAAAACAAACGTCTCCAATGATTCAAATTTGGATCATGGTATAAATGTTGATAAATAGACCATCAGTAATTTGTCAATAATGTCAAATATAAAATTTCAAATAAGATTTCTCACTAGGCCTCCTAGTCACTTATTAGTGACATCAATTTGCGACGGGTAGTCCGTGTGTAATTCGTCGCTAATTAAAGTTAATATTCCCATAACCAGACTTTTAGAAACGACTCACATTTAGTTACTACGGTTTTCAGTTTTGCAAACAAAGATTCAACCATAATACGTCGCAAATTGTCATTATAAATATCTTCAAACTCTTCTTGTTTTCAAACACATTCCACTACTTTCACATGACAAAGTCTCATCATATGCATATTTTTCATTGAATACCAATACATTCTTTACATACCATGTTATTGTTGGAATTGGTGGCTTCAAAAGTTAAATACAACAAATTTAACGTATTATCTATCTTTCATCTATACTGATATGGTTTTAGCAAGTTTTTTATAGTTTGTGGTCCTAGAGTTTAAAATCAGTCAATTGACTTATGTTTCAGTCTAGCTCTACACGAAGTTCTTTATTACGATCTTAACATATTTGTTTATAATCCCACACATCGCGATCTGCTTGAAACCAAAACACCCGCATCGTGAATTTGATGAAGCATCACCAAGGGATTTTTATTGCTAACCACCATCATTGATGGATTTGACCATTGGTGAATGCCATTATTTTTTAGTGAACTTGTCATAAACTCAAACATGTTTTGACTTATTATCCAACTCAACCTCACCCACCCGTTTTACTAGCTTACTTTTTCAAGAGCAAGTCTATGTATAGAACCTTAGGTGCATGAGAACATTCGGGAACAACTATCTACATTTGGTGAAGCAATCATAAAGTAGTAGAAATTATTATTCGACTTGCTTTAACAATTGCAGAAAAAATACAGATAATATTCATTTTATATATGCTACACATTCTAGTAGGTTTCTGTTCTAGACTAAAAAGGTGCAATATAAGATAAGGGCATCCGGTATATATTCTAGTTAAATAACTTTGTCGACTATAGTAGCTAGAAATACCCTACAAACAAACGGATATCATGATTATGTAAAGATAATAGATGCCACTACCTAAATAGGCCAACTTGTTTAAAATCATAAGATCAAAAAAGGATAGGGAATTTTATGTTTCATTCATTGTATCTTTTTTTTCTAAATTCTATACAATTCATACCTAAATTGAGGAGAATCACATCTTATACAATTTTCATTACTCAACACATGTCTTTGTTTCTAAACGGTCATCATTGACCAATATTTATCCTAACCAACCAATATTAATTGTAAGAGAGAATTACATATATACTCTTTTTTTATCTGAAAACTTAACTATTTTCTTGAAACATAAATTTTCAATGCATAATGTACAAGACTTTTTAAGCGTACTTTAGGGAAATATGTAATTTTACAAGTTTAAATGAAAATATATGCAATTGTCTCTGATTGTAACTGTCTATTGTCAATCATAATTGATTATCACTAATCGACCCTAATTCTCCATTGTTAATTTTTATCATTTAAGTCTAGTTTCATCAAACTTTTTACATTCAAATAACTTTTATTTATTTCATTATTTTCTTGAAGTATTATACTATAAAATCTATAATATGTTTAATTTGAGTATATCATCATTAATTGTTTTTATTACTAAAAATGATTTTTTTATTATTTTAAATATTGATTTTTATTTATAAAAAATATTGATTATATAATGGTACATCTAAACTAATAATGATGACAAGTCTAAGTTATCTGATGACGATTAAAAGTTTTTTTTTCTTCTTTTTTTTTATCTCAAATTTGTGGGAAATGGATTTATCTGGCATTCCCGGATGGCAATTTAATTTATTTTTTTTTTCTAATTTCATAGGATTTGTCGGTAAATTTTCTAATGAAAATGAAGATTTTTTTTTATATCGTAAGTTGAATCGGTTAGTAGCAAATTGATACATATATTATAATTATAAAAAATCATATATCGTAAGTTAACCAACTCACGGATTGTTTCCGTTGCTGATGTTTTTTTTTCTTGGAAGCCCGTTTTTAGTAGCAAATTGATACATATATTATAAAAATTCATGAACACCGCTTAGCAGACACAAACTCCATCGTTATATATTCTTTGAAATGTAATAAAAGATGCAAGCGTGAAGGCTACAATTAATTTAATATATTAATTATTTTTGAAACCAAGTTTTTAAATGCACATTTAGGTGTTTGATATTGAAATTTGTGTAGTAACTACTTATAATTCGTTTTCATGTTGCGCAGGGAATAAATTTATAGTTTGAAAATCTATTATTTTTTGTCTCTATTTTAAAAAGTACAATTCACCCTTTTCTATTTTATTTCTAAAAGATAATTTAGCAAATGTGTAGCCCATTTTAAATATATTTTTATAATTAATATATTTATTTTAAAGTAACATGAAAAGACCATGATAAATTGGATTTTTTAAGTAGAAATTAATCTTGGATCATATTTTTAAATAGGTAATGGGCATTATAATGCTTAAGATATGTAAAAGAAATGTCAATCCTGATTGTCAAAGAAAATAGGTAATTGTAGAATACTGGTTGCTAATTAGGTTTTGCAACATGCCTATCTCTATCTTCATCATCATTTGTTGCTTTCATATCCAAATAAAAATATTCTGTGGGCTTACTCAAACATACTCTTTTGTCATTTTTTTCATCAATATTCATAAAACAAATATCTTCTAATTAAAGTATATGAGACCCTAAGTCGTCTCTTTAGATACCACCGGATAACCATTTTCGTCACCTGCGGCAACCAAATCAAAATGGGTAACGCACCTCTTGAATCCTTATTTCTAACAACTATAGAACAGAAGATTATGAAAGAATAATTAATAACAAAAGATCAAAAGGAAGAGGCCATGAAGAAGATAAAAGGAAGAATACAAATGGTGTGTGAAAGATTAAAAGAGACGGTAAAATAACACATAACATCACTATACTGAATACTTGTACCATAATTAACCACTTCAATTGTAATAACTAACGATCTTTGTATTTGTGGTATAGTAAATAATAGTGAACCCAACAAAGGATACATGTCTAAATTATAGTATAGAGGAATAGAGGGTTTTATCACTCTATGTATGCACATAGTTATAGTATAACTGGTATTTAATTTAAATACATCAAGTCATTGTGTTTAATATATCAGGTTATTGCGTCTAATATATCAAGTCATTATGTCAAATATTTTTTATTGTTTGTTATATGTATTCATTATTGGGTTTTACGTTTATATCACTTCGTGTTATTTCTGTCATTTGTTTATATATTAGATAAATATGTTGTTATTTCACCGATAAGTTTTTCACAAATTTATCATAAAAAAATGTTCAGCAATGACTAGCAGAAAACACACAATGACACACTTATCATTTTGTTTTACACTTATAATATTTTGTGTTATTTGTTATTGCTTACAATGTATTAGATAAACTAGTTGTTATTTTATTATTGTATTTTACATACTAAAAGTATTCAACGAGGTTATTTTATCATTGTGTTTTCCAGAACAAATTATTTTACAAAAACATAATGGTGTTCAGGAAAACACAATAACGAACATTTGAGGCACAATGACAACCAAAAATCAAAATGAGCTAGAAAACATATTTTTTCTTATTTTTGTATATAGTGATAATGCACTCATTATAAAAATAAATAAGCCTCATTTTATGGTCTAATTTTGTAAAAAAAGTATCGTATATATAAGTTATGAACGTTTAAAAAAACGTGGAAGTTTAAAAAAAAATTCAATAAAATTGCTTATGTCTATAATACCCTTCCAGCAACTTTTTTTTCTTCTGTAATTTGATTTCAACCGCTAATTAAAAAGATGTATGATTAAAATTCATTCTTACGATTTTTAATAAAATACACTTTTTATTTGAACCCTGACTCTTGTGTATTATCCTTTACCACCATTTACTGTGGTGGACACCATTCTCATTTCACTCTAAACCTCATCTAACGCCCATAGTTTATACACCTTTTAATGATATTATTGGGTTTGTTTACTATATTTCATAGTCATAGGCGGATCTAAGGCGACATCATGAAAGCCACATGCACCCAATGAAAAATTTATGTTGTTGGTATATATGTGATATAATCGAGAACAACTCCTAAAAATTTTAACATCTACCCCCATTAATATATAACACTGGCCTAAAGAACTTTTGACAAAGACCAAACAAGAACTTATTTACACCGATCCTTAAGAATTTGTACAAATACCATAATCTAAATAACACATATTAAAAAACCAATTAACTCATTAACTACATAAGTAGTAACTATTTTATAAAACTAAACTCCTTAATCCATTATCCAAACCAATAAACAATTAACATAAACTAATAAACAATACAATTACAATTTTAAAGTTAGCGGTAATTGAAGAGACAACTAGTTCTATTAAAGATCCAATTCTAAACATTTCGATCATTTTTTTCGTCCTAAGCCTTCAACTATTTGGTTCTTTTTGTACGAATCTTGTAGTTGCAGCCACATACACTAGTCGCCCATATGCAAGGGCGAAGGTTAGTGAGGGCCGGGAGGGGCCCCTGCACCTCCCCTATTTTTTTGTCAGTAGTGTTAAATTTCATAACGGTAGTATAATTTTCGGCACGGTAGTGTAAATTTTTTTATATATATAGAGTTCGCCCCCTTTAAAATAGTTTACTTTCGCCCCTGCTCCCCTATGGTTCAAGCTCCGCCACTGTCCCTATGTTCACGATTACACCCCCTCCTTAATTTAGCTATTTTTTCAAACGATTGACATATTTTTATTTATTTGAAATTTAATTTGTTTTCTTTAATTAAGTGACATGAACCGAAACAAATCAAAAAAAAGTTTTTAACAATACACAACCGAAGAAAAAAAACAAAATTCCTGAGCTTCCCACTCTTCATAGTATTGTTTGAAAGCTTTTAAATTTGAAACTACATGTGACAAATAAAAAAGTTGCATCAATTACAGGTGGTGAATTCCGATCACAAGCACAAAGGTGAACCTAGTGTGATTAATCTCAACGGGGAACTTGTGGGTGCAAATCAAGTCAAATAACATTATCAATATTTTAGGATCTTACCGTTTTAAAGTGCATATTATTAGATTAGAAGGATTCCTAACACCTTTTATACTACGATAAATATCCTTCCATATATGTTAAGACGATTAAGATAGTAAGTATTCTTCTCTAGATATAATATCTTTTAAGTGCAAATGTGTTATCGTGTAACAAGTAGAGAATTTTAGGGTTTAACATCTCTTTTTTATAAAAATAAAAATGAAATATAGTATAGAGGAATAGGGGGTATTATGTACCCTCCTTTACCACTATTCACCCTAATCACATATCAATATATTTAGTGTTTATATAATTTAAATACGTGATTTTACATCATGAGTATTTTAGAGCAATTTCATTTTGTTTAGGTTTGGTTTTGTAGGTGTTTGAAGCTTTAATAAACTTAATTTTTGGTAAATGAAACGCAACACGAAAATACAAGGGCCGGATGCGTAAATATCAATATATGAAGAAGAATGAAAGGAGAAACAGGGGTCGCGTATGATATGCCGGTCTTGGGCGTACCATACGCCGGTGAGCGTATGGTGGGCGTATTGTTTGGTGTATTTGAATAAAATTACAAAAAAATATTGGCCATAGGAGAGCTGATGTCAGCGTATGATACGCGGGGAATCAACGTACCATACGCCGGGGGTGTAACAAACTCTGGATTTTGAAGAATATTTATACTTGTTCAAAAGGATTTCGCTCTACAACTTCTTCTACATGACATTTGACTAATTCTAGGAGATTTTTGGTGTTCTCAAGCCTCCCAAGTCATTCCAATTCATCCATCATCACCATCCAATTCAAGACTGAAGACATAATGAAGACAATGAGTGGCTAGGTTCGTTGTGATTGCTTTTGGGCGGAAGATTATCGATAAGAGACACCGTTGGTATGTTAGGATTATGGTTTGTGCTTTGACAGTTGAGCTTTGAATGTAATTACTAGTTTTGATTAAGTTAAAAGGTTTGTTTATAAATAAAGTTGCTTGTTGAATTATTAGTTTTTTTGTTTTCTTGCATCATGAACTCATTAAGATTGATAGGTAACTTGATATAGACGAATTAATAACATTGTGAATGAACGATTCTAAAAAGTTTGATTATTTGTTATTACGTTAATCAAAATTGAAATCTTGATAATTGTGTTTTAGCAAACCTAAGTTTAAGGTATCAATTGTTGCTCTTGTGTAAATGGAAGCCCAGCTCAAAGTTTGTTGCTTTTTGCACTTGTGTTCTTGAATTATCCAAAGTTCCAATCTTTAATTTCATAGTTTGTGTCTTTAAGTTAATAAACTCTTGTTTGTTAAACAATTTACACTAAGTCCTTGTGTAAATGATTTTACTTACCCTAATACAATAAAAGTAGCTAAACCGGTTATATAACTTGTTTTTGATCGAATCTCGACAATCAGATCACACCTTGGTGGACTCCATTCACAATTCACTACCAAACCTCATCTAAAGCCCGTGGTTTGTATGCATTCTTTTATGATATTATTCATTTTCTTTGTTATTTTAAAATTTTAAAGTCATGTGACAAAATAACGTTGCATGATATAAGGATTACAAATTTCTTTCACGGGCACAAAGAGAACCTAGTGTGTGCTATTCAAGGGAAATTGATGGGTGCAAGTCAGATCAAATAAAGGTGTCATAACTAAAATATCATACCGGTTTATAATGCAAATTATTTTATTAGAATGGTTCCTAACACCTTTAATACTAAGACGAGTGTTCTACTTTAGATACTAACATGATTAAGATCGATAGTAAGTGTTCTCCAGACGTAATGTTTTCAAGTAAAAATGCATGAGTGCATGACACAAACATAATTTCGACATTCAACATTTCTTCATCAAGAACAATAAGAAAGATAGTATGGAGAAATAGATGGTTATTGTGTACCATCGTTTATCAGCTTGGTGGACGTCATTAACCGTTCACTACCAAACCTCATGATCTAGCATGTGGTTTGTTTATTATATTTCATAAAACTATTTCAAATCTTTTAAAAATTTGAAACTACATGTGACAAATGAAAAAAATGCATCAATTAAAGATGACAAAACCCCTTCACATGCACAAATTAAGGCGAACCTAGTCTGTGTTGTTCGCAACGGAGAGTTGGCGGGTGCAAGTCAAATCAAATAAAGGTAGCAAATTTGGAAGAACTTATCGTTTTGGAGCGCAACTTATTCTATAAGAAGGGTTCCTAACACCTTTAGTTTTAAGATAAGTGTTCTTCTTTAAATACTAAGACGGCTAAAATAATAAGTATTCTTCTCTAGATATAATGTCTTTTGGTGAAAATGTATGGGTGCATCACACATTTAATTTCAGTGTTTAACATTTTTTCTCTAAGAATGATAGGAAAGATAGTATAGAGGAGTAAAGGGTTCTTTTGTACCATCCATTACAAGTACCATTCACCCTGGTGGTCATCATTCACAAAGGTGAACTTATTAAGTGTTATTCTCAAGGAGGGATTGGGTGGGGTGGGGGGAAGTGAAATCAAATAAAGGTGTCAAAGTTAGGAAGATTTTTGAAGCGTAAATTATTTTATTAAAAGGATTTCTAACACCTTGAATACTAAGATAAGTGTTTTTCTCTAAATATTAAGACGACAAAGATAGTTAGTGTTCTTTCCGAAATAATGTCTTAAATGAAAACGGGTGTCTGCACGTGACATATGTAGTTTCATTGTTTAACACTTATTTTTTAAGAATAAAATGGAAAGATAGTATATAGGTATTTTGGCTTTATAGAACCATCCTTTAGGGTGGACATGGCAATTGCGGGTTGGGGTTGCGGATTCTGGCATGTAAGGTGGATACACCGTGGCAATTAAAAACAATAGTGTGGAAGGATCCATATCGGATTCATGAACCCGCATGTGAAGCGAACGAAAGAGATGCAAAGCCGTGAATTCACATTCAATATTTAATAATGTCACCACCACAACAAGGCATATGTCCTTACTGATTTTTATTTATTAATTTAATACTTAATTTAAGGCTAACTTTTTATTTTCTTTTCTAAAATATATTATGCCCGTATAAATTTTGATATAAAAGGAGTTGTTTTAAAGTTAAATTTTTTGTTCTCGTAAGTAGTTTTGACACTTGTTTTAGCATTCGATATTATGTTATAGAACAGATTGCAAGTCTAACAACCTTGAGCATTCCAACTTCAAATGACTAGTAGATGAATTATATTTTATACTTATTTTTCTATTTTGATAATGTTTTATTGAAAATTAATTTTTTTTATTTTAACCTTTCTAAATGTTAGTTATGTAATTTATTTTTATTTTAAAAAATGTTAAAGAGTTCAAATAGCTTTAAAAAAATAAAATAACTCTTATGGATAGTTAAAAATAGTAAATGATTCAAACTAGACTTTTACCCGCCGCGCGTTGCGGCGGGGCCATATGTGACGTGGTAAAGTATATATTACAATCGACCTAACTCATTTTCGAATTATAACGTCAATGATACTTATTTTATTTGACTCGACTTGTTTCCAAACAAAATTTTCATCTACACGTAGACCAACTCCAAACGTACATTAAAAAGTCTAATTGTTAAAATCTAATTTAAATGTAAGGCTCGCGTGTTGCGGCGGAGTAGTACGATTTAACGACACGTTGCGATGCGTATGTGATGCGTTACGTTTGTGCGACCTAATAATTAGAAAACATAATTTAAATAAAATAAATATTAGAAAGTAAAAGGAAAAAAGGTAATTTAAATGGAAATATGTAAGAATATTGAAAGAAAGGCAAAAAAATAAACATGAGTAGCGTAGGTCTTGAACCCGCGACCTGTTGTGTTTTTAACCTTAAGGGGGCGCAGTTTTGCCACTGAACCAAGGAAACAACTAAGTTTTATTTCAGAGAACAAATATATGATGTTAACTTACTTCGGAAATTTAAAATAAAAAAAGAAAAAAGTTGTGGCCCAATCAGGTGGTGACACGTGGCAAGGCCGGTGGAACCCACCGACCTTGCTAAATGAGTGTATATAATGATATGTCAACTTATGATTGGATGGTATTATGGGTTTATTAGGGTTGGAAAAGAAATGATCCTTCCCCCTACCACCATTCACCCCGGTGGACACCATTCACAATTTACTAATCACTATAAACCCTCATGTAACGTTCATCGTTTGTAAACGTGTTTTTATAATATTATTTGGTTTGTTTATTATATTTCATAAAATTGTTTCAACCTTTCAAAATTTTAAATTTTGAACACGTAAAGGAAGATTAAGAAGAGTTTACATGTTTGTGGAACTAAACCTTTGGAATCGAAAACCGGCTAATTTACAAATATAAGTAACGAATTCGTAAGTTGAAACCAAATCATAGTTCATAAAGAGCTCATCATAATAAGGGAAACAAGCTACTAAACTTTCAACCTCATCAATCGAGGCTCAACTATTTTTTTCTTCTTGATTTGGATTAATTTACTTAAAGGTATAAACACATAAATGATTTGGACATTAGTAATACTAAACGAATATATAAGTTTTAAACACATAACTACATTTAAAAACATTTTTATGTTTTCTTAAAAAGTAAACCTAAAGTTAAAATTAATAGTTGTGACACGGATAATTCTAAATACCGTACAAACTTTTATTTCAAGTTAAGCCTATGATATGTAACATTCCATCTTCACCTCCATTCCCAACTCAATTAAGATTTGGAATTTTAAAGTGTATGTATATACATCAGCGGAACTATGCCTAAAAGGAGGTTAATTGACCCTATTTATTTTTGGGCCGGTAGTGTAACGTATAATACCGAATTTTTAAGTGAACCCATAGTTTTTCAGAATGTGAACTCATTAATTATTTTAAGTTCAGATTATAACTTAAATATGTTATTGGTTCATTGGTAAACACGCGTGCGAGTGCCGGTGTGGGGAAAAGGTCGTAGGTTCGATCCTTGTAAGATGCAAGTCTGCCAATTTTCTCCATAATTTAATCTGTAAAATTATGAATTTATCCTTAATTTTAACATTCTTAAAAACCCTAACCCCAAACAACCTTTCCCCTCCCCAGTCGACCTCAAGACCTGCTCCAGCCTCCCAGCCTCACATCGACCTGTTGCTCCCCTAGTCCCCCATTGAACTACAGCTGCTTACTACTCCCTGCTGTTGGCGGCCATCAACTCCGGCAACGGACAACCAACGACCTATTTATTTGCTTTGTTTTTAAACTATCCACACTTTCAATATTTTTAGTTATTTAGTTCATCGTAATTCACAATATGGGCATTTTACTAACATGGACCACTTTGTTGTGAAAAGAAAACGATCGAACGTTTCTTATTCGTTTAGTAATGGCAATCTCGCAAGAACTGATTTTGATGATTTTCATGGGATCTTTTGGAACAAAAGAATTAATTTCTTTTGGTATTGTATTTTTGTTAGCATTTTCAATACAATTTAATTATATTCTGACCCGACCCGAACTGACAACCCGAAAAGTTTATGTTGTTTCGTTATAAATATCACCGAGAAGTAGTGACCTCTAGAAAAAATTTCTGGTTCCATCACTGTATAAATGATGAATTGATCGTCAATAGTTAAAAACTTATTATTGTTAGATCAACCTATATAATTTAACTCATAGTTATCAATTTAACGCATTACTGCAGTTTTAAATTCATTTGGGAAGATCAATTAAGCCTTCAAACGACATTGTAAGTTACATAGATCTTAATTCTAAGCGTCAAATTCTTGGTTATATAGTGTGAAGTCTGACTCGAATGCTAATATTGTCACATCAAATGTCCATGTGAGGTTCATTAGCCTTAATATGACATTCTTTATATCGATTACATAAGTTAGCTAAGTTCTTTGAACTCAATTATGAAAGTCATATACTTCAAATTAGGTTAGGTATTTTATGTACTGGACATATTGAATAACAAAAATATTAAATAATTTATAATAAAAATTAGGATTATTAAATGATATTTCAATATAATATATGATTAAAACTTCGTATAAGTAGCTATTTTAAATAATAAAACAATGATATCATTTCTTTTTTTTTAATATGGTTTTTTAGAGTTGTTTTTTTATCCATTTCTTTTCAAAAACATTTTTTAAATGTCATTTTTATAAAATCTTCGTATTTTATAACTATTTTGTATTTTAAAGTGCGTTTAATAAAAAAGATCAAACTTTCGACATATGATAAAAAAAGTATAGTAAGATGACGTGACAGAAATTATTTTGTTTTATTAGAGAAGAGGCATACTCACTACCAAATCAAGTAGTTACATAGCAATTAATTGGTCAATTTTAAAATAGTATCCTTTACACGAACACTTAAGGGGTATTTATTTTTTCTATAAAAGTTATTTATGCTCTTTTTCGCCTGCGCTGGCTGATCACGCACAGACGTTGATGTATGTAGAGTGTTTGTTTTTCGGAATACTTTTCATTAAAATAGGTCTGTGCGAGTTCTGCATGGTGCAAACTTGACACAACTACTTCTAAACTCTTTTAAAGTCTGCAGAGGATTAAACACCATCACCAACCACCACCATGTCCACCACAACCGTCCACCTCCACCACCACCATCCGCCAACACCACCACCCATCGTCCGCCACCACCACCATCTACCATCGCCACCACCGTCCAGCACCGTCGTATACCACCACCAGTTGATTTTAGCAGTACACTTTTCTTGTTGCAGACTGCAGAGCTTTGATCAATCTCTTCTCCTGCAAATGTTTGCAGATGTGGTTTGCAGACTGCAGATATTTTGCTACCGAAAAAATAAACAGCACCTTAGATGCGTACTTTGTTTTAGTAAGAAATATGCACTCAGCCCGTTTATTTAAACCCTTCAACTTCAAGTTCTTATTTAAGCATAAATGACTACCTCATCAGCGTGCTTCTATAAGCAAAATTAATAACTAATTCATATCCATATCTACATGTTACATTTAAAATACACCAAACTGAATTTCATCACGCTTCTTATGCCAAGTTTTAAGTCTAAACTTGTTTATGAGCAAATTGACTTGTTTTCCCTAGTTAAGCTACATAATCAAAATGAATTTAATAAACAAGTTAAAAACATTATATATGATGTTTCCAAGCTTATAGATGCCTTAAACAACCTTAATCTACATAGACTCTTATATGTAGGAATGTAGATGCTTTAATCTCCACCACGACTTTAGTTGGATGCAATATTCTTGTTATTGAATAACTCGTTTCAAGACTTCCAAAATCACCATAACATTGCCACAAATATAATATAAGTTAACTTATTTAATGGTTTTAATGTGTTTAGTGACTTAGAAAATCAAGTACAAACTAAGCTCCCCCTAATTTCGATATGTTGCACCATGTGATATGATTCCAAACGCCTTTTGCGAAACAACATGAGAATATCTCTAAAGATCCACCACTTTTCACGTTTAATCGATATCCAACTTGTATATTGACAAGAATAAAGCTTTGAAGGGTCGGTTGACCGTCCAATTATCGTGCCAAAATAATACATTTCTCCTTAGCCCACAGTGGCTTTAATTTAAAGAAGCCCATAATATCAATATTCATGGGCCTTTGAATTTTTGCTTTATAGGAATATCTAGATAGACTTGCACAAACCGGGTTTTGGGCTGGACCCGGAACCGGGTTCAAACCGGGTTCGGTCCGGTCGGGTATTTTTGAACCCGGGTATTGATGAACCTGGGTACGAACCCGACTCGGGTTGGAGGAGAGTAAAACCCTACCCGGCCTACCCGGTTAGGGTCGGGTCCGGACCGGGTCGGGTCCAGAACCGGGTACAACCGGGTTTGGTATTTTTTTTTTACTATTATTACTATTATTATTATTATTATTATTATTATTATTATTATTATTATTATTATTATTATTATTATTATTATTATTATTATTATTATTATTATTATTATTATTATTTTTACTATTACTATTATTATTCTATTACTATTATTATTCTTATTACTATTATTATTCTTATTATTATTATTATTGTTCTTATTATTATTATTATTATTATTATTATTATATTATTATTATTATTATTATTATTATTATTATTATTATTATTGTTATTATATTATTGTTAATATTATTATTATTATTATTATTGTTAATAATATTATTATTATTATTATAACAACATTAAAAAACATGTATAACAACATTAAAAAAACATATATAACTCATTAAAAGATTATTTATTATTAAAAGAACTTAAAAAATACATTAACGAATCAATAAAAAATAATATAAAACTTTTAATTAACTAATCGTCTATTTTCTTCGGGAGGCTTCATCAAATGCTAATTCTTCGTCGGATATACCAGAAGATACTCCTTCTTCTACCTCTTCATCGTGTACTTTAGATTCGATTGCAATTTCGTCTTCAAGATTTGTTTTGTCTTGTATACGATCCATCGCGTCTAAGTGGTCTTTTAAACAAATGCACATCTCCACCGCTTCCGGAGTTAATCTTGTTCTCCGTAATGATATTACCGTGCCACTAAGAGAAAACGCAGACTCCGAAGCTACCGTAGAAGCTTGGACGCTTAGTAAATCACGAGCCATAGCGGAAAGAATTGGAAATTAGGATTCCTTTCCTTTTCACCAAGCCAAAGTATCAAATGCATGATAATCTTGAGTACTCATAGTTGAAATAAAATTCGTCGTACTATAAATACCAAGTTCGCTTGTTGGGGCGTTACCCCTTTGACGTTTAGCCGTCACATCCCGAACAACATTCAACATAGTCATAACGGGGTCTTTAAACGAGGTACTAGCACTTGAGATTGATTCTCTTGGCGTAGGTATATTTACGTTAGGCCCATATCTATTTAATTAAAATAAAAATTATAAATAATTTTCAAACTTGTATTAAAATCTTCTTTTGCATTGGTTGAAAAATTGGGGTTTTCGTCATGTATATCCAAATTGTCATTTATCTCGTCTATTAAACATTCTACCCCCGCTACATTTAAAAAAGAATTTAAAGCAGCGGCACACGTAAAAACGGGTGGTAACTCAAGAAAATATTTTTTAAACTTGTCTTTCATTAGTTATATCATTTCTCTAAACATACTATTTTTATTTTGAAAATTTTTAAAATTCAAAGCCATGAAATATAATTCTTGAAGCACCGAATAACTAGTGGGATAATAAACTCCCGATAATTTTGTAGTTGAGTTTTTAAACACCTCAAGAAATTCGGATAAATGTTCAATATTTTTCCAACCCATATCCGGAAACAGGTCGGCTTCGCAATTATCCGAAAGACTATTATGAAAAGTTTTTAAAGTGCCTTTTTGTTTTAAAGCACAATCAAACATATGACAAGTCGAATTCCACCTAGTAGGTACATCCCAATTAGGCCCTAAAAATCTAGATTCTGTATCTTTACAAAGTTGTTTATAATCTTGATATCTCTTTCTACTTTTTTTAAAAACGTCGTGTAACATAACTCGAAAAGCTTTTATAAAGCTATCAACAAATGGTACGGATAGACCATCTTGTACTACTAAATTAATAATATGTGCAACACAACGAGTATGAAAAAAATCACCGTTTGCAATCGGAAGATATTTTAATTTTAATTTTTCAACCGCGGTTGTGTTGTTGGAAGCGTTATCAAATGCCATTGAAAATATTTTATTTTGTAAATTAAATGTAGTTATTACATTATCCAAAAAGTAAAATAAAAACTCTCCGGTGTGTGGATACGGAAATAGATCAAATGCAATCGTACGTTTCATCAATTGCCATGAACTGGAATCTACCCAATGAGCAGTGACGCAAAGGTACGATTCGGGCAAACTGTGTGGCGCCGACCAAACGTCACTAGTTAAGTTTACACCGGTATTTATATTTTCAAATAAAACAATTAAATCATTTTTTGCTTGCTGTGACATCTCGTAAATTTTATTAACTTAGAAGTTATCTTTGTTAAATCTTAAAAGGGGTCTTTTATGTCATTTTGAAACTTTGGGGTTGTTATACTTATTTGGTGATTAACAAATTTATATAATAATAATAACATTATAAGTGATATAATGTTTGCTTATTATTATAAAATTTAAAGTGTTGATAATCTTAAATAAAATAATCACTATTAATATTATTATAATAATGACACTAATAATAATAATATTAGTGATAATAATATTAATAGCAATAATAATAATCATAATAAGTGTTAACCTTTAAAATAAATAAAAAATCATATAAGTTCTATTATTTTAAAACTTATATTTAACTAGCTTTAGCATAAAATAATACCATTTTAAATTTCAGGGTCTATAGTGTAAATTATTTACAACTAATACAAAACTTTAAAACTCAAATAATAACCCTTGGAAACCTCAGGGACCAATTGTGTCAATTCTGAAAATAAACCCAAACCACCGTCGACACCCCCCCCCTTCGGCCCTTTGTCTCCGATCACCGCCTCCGGTGACCACCAAAACACCCAAAATGTCGAGTAAAGCGCAATTAAACCGTTCTAAAACCTCTCGCGGCCTGGTTTCGATCATGTGATCTCTTTTAATTCGCTTAAAACCGACCTTAAAGACTTGACCAAATGAAACCGAATCCTCATTCAAACTCAAAACCGTTCTACGCTTAAATCGTTGTAATTATCAAATTAACTACGTATACACGTTTCTGAAATCATCTCGAAACTAATGGTGCGTTCAATTTCACCTGAAACAACATTTAATGTATTAAAATCGATTTGAAACGACCGACCTTAAACGACATAGCCGTTGAGTACTGATCGATTGAATTGAAGCTATAAATTGGTGTATTCGTACTCGAATTGAGTTTCCTGAACTCCCTGTAAACCATAACTCAAGAAACACACACTCAAACAAACGAAACACAAGTCAATTTCATCGAGGTTAACCGAAGCAACGTCGAGACTAAAAACATTCAATCCGACCTTTACCAAGTAAGTGTAATACATCATTCTACTCGTTTTCGCAAGGGGATTAAAAGCCCCAAGTTTATTTCAATTATCATAATCAATTCGATGATCAATTAGAATCAAAATGATTCTAGGGTTTATGTTAGAATTGGGGGATTTCAGCAATTATTGGTTAAAAACATTTGAAATCGAATTCTAAACAAATTCGGGCTTAGGCCCAACTGGTTTCCACACTAGCACACTATACCGGAGGTCTTGGGTTCGAACCCAGCCTCCGGCATTCATTCTTTTAAAACCATTTTATATTTTTTTTAAACTCCATAAATTATATTAATATGTTACTA
The DNA here is from genome assembly GCA_025215565.1 of Flaveria ramosissima. NCBI lineage: Eukaryota > Viridiplantae > Streptophyta > Magnoliopsida > Asterales > Asteraceae > Flaveria > Flaveria ramosissima. Next base: position 9,347,418 of record CM046037.1, read on the forward strand.
AATCAAATTAAAAATTATGTTGTTAACTAAATATTTCAGAAATTATTAAAAATTAATTTTAAAGGTGTTAAAAAGTTATAATTTCAAATTTAATTATTATTTAAGGATAACAAGGGTTATAAAACATGATTAATTATTTAATGCAAGTTAAAGGTTATAAACCTATTATAGTTCAAATGTGGATTATTTTGAAATATTATAAAGCTACATGTTTTAAACAAATAATTATTGAAATAGTTATTTTAATAGTTATTTAAATAATTGTTTACTTATTTATACATTTAAACATAATATATATATAATTAATCAATAATGTTATTCCTTAAAATTTTAATTGGGTTTTTTTTAAGAACTTATAAAACAATATCACTTTCTGTTATACTTTATTTTATTTTAGGGTCTTGATATTATAAGACCTTTATAATAAATCAATTAAAAAGATTAAAACTCCATAAAATGATTTTAAATATTTTTAAATTACCTTTACCAAATCTTTAATAATTAATTATTAAATTAATTATTTATTTTCACACATTATACTTAATTTTTATTAAATCAATAAAATTAAATTATTGAATTTTTCTTTAATATATTCTTGGTCTTAATTGATTTATACCATTTTTATTAAACCTAAAACATAAACGATTGGTTATTTCATTTAACTATTTAAACCCCCAAATTACTAATTGAAACCCTAGTTCACATTTATTCGCTAATCTTACCTTTAAACTTAACCTTGGAATATATATACGATAGGTATCTTGTAAAAAGGAATCGTTGAAGTCTCGTTTAAACTCTTATCATCATTCTTATATTTATTTGTCAAGTGAGTATTTCCATACCCTTTTGCTTATTTTCACACTTTAAGGTGAAACATGTTAACTTATTATCATTGCACTTGTAAACTTATTTGAGACTTGTAAATCTATGGCAATTCATCTTGTAAAGTTGTGGTTAGTTGAACTTTTGTGGTTACCATGTTATGGCGTTATATGTACAATCATTAACTATTGCTAGCCCAGCGAAGTCATAGATCTATGGGTAAGACAAGCCTGCTTGGTTGATCCAAGTACACTTAGTTGATCGTATATACTTTTAACGTTTGAGACTTGTAAAACTTTGTCTAGGTTTGATTGTTGCATTGTTCATAACATCCCTAATCACTTTATTCACTAACTTATGACTTGAATTGCCATCTTTTATATACTTATGTATTGAAAACTATGGAATGTTCACCAACATTTTTATGTTGACCTTTTATTTTTAACATGTTTCAGGAATACCCCAAGTTTGATTTCTACACTTTGAAGCTTGCACATCTAGGAATGGACCTAGATAAATAAATAAAATGGAATGACTTGTTACATTCTATGATTTGCTTTTATTTTCTTTGAGATTTATGTTTGTAATGTGACAATTGAAACTTATGTTTAAATTATATTTGGATTATTAATAGCGTTATGTGGCTGTGAACAATCGTAACCCTCACATCTCGACGTTTCCGCCGTCAAGGTTGGGGTGTGACAGATTGGTATCAGAGCCCATAACTATAGGGATTTAGGTTATTAGAAATGGTGACCTAGACTATAGTTGCATGAACCTCATAGAAAGATCATTATACCTTTGTGCTTACATGTTGTTTGCATGCTACATAATGTTATGCCTTTTGTGCAACTTGATGCCTTAGCATAGGATTGCCTTATGTATGCTTAAACTTAGTTACTTGTCTCCCTAAACATAACTTTGACTCTTTGACTCTCCCCGACAAAATGAACTTCCTAAACTTATTCTTAACGACATGTGCAATCTACACTTATCATCGTGGGTTCAATTCCTTAGACTCTGTGCCTAACCTAAGAAAATCTCATCAAGGTTTTGATTCCATAAACCAAAGAAATTTGTGTGACACATAGACACCTGTATTCTGGATTTCCTGGCAAAAGGCCTTCGGGCTAAGGCAAGCATATCGTACAAATCTCATTACGAGACCAGTTATGCTTACCTGGGGATTTCTGGGATGAGTGATAAACTATGGTCAACATACACAAGTCTCTATGGCAAATGGGTCAATTTACCTTGACGTGTCAACGATTCCAAATGGTAATGCGTTACCAAATGGAACCATCCTCTTTGTATCTTAAAAATCTTTGATTCTTTGAACTGGTATCTCTTCATTCTTAGCATACATAATGTTCCTGTTAATGTTGAACCTACCCTACATTTCAACTCGTACGTTTAAACACCGTTATACGTTGAGCGTTTCATGTAACTATTTCTATATCTTGACCAACGTGAACATGGATCTTAATATACCCAAAGATATTGGGAATCTAAACCGAATGGTCATCAAAAACTTAAACCGTTACTTATGGTTCTCAAGTCTTCTTAAGGATGTGTCCTATAACTAAAGACATGTAATGCTATAGGTAGAATTCCTACATCTCGAGATACTTTGTCTAGGCAAGGTGTAAATGGTGATTTGACTCGATCATTGAATCCATTTACTTGACTCGGAACCTTTGAGATGGGTGATCACTTATAAGTACGCGTGTCATCAATAAGGCTATGGTTGATCTCATATCTTGAGAAGTTCATGTATTCCTTTCGATTGTGAATCGAATGTTCACATCTCATTGTGGTGTTGAATAATTTCCTGCCCTTGATTTCGTCTTCCCAATTGAAACCATCCAAGATTTGAACACCACAACAAATTCTGTTATCTCGAATTTTGATCCTAAGCTTGTAAGTATGATTTTCTCTTGTGTTACATTGATGCAACTTGAAATTTCCTGATTTTCTAATTGATTTTCTTTTTCTTTTCGATGTTATGCCAAACTTCATACCGTTTGCACCATGAGAGATGCAAGTGTTTGCAAGCCAATATATGACTAAGAACACTCGTATCTCCTAAATGATTCTAACTCATCAAAACAGGGGTGATTCCCTTATTTGATGATTCTCTATTCGTTTCGATAAATGGTTTCCAATCGCGTGTTTTATGAAATTTTATTCTCTAGATTGGGATGATTTCCTTATCCCGAGGATTGACTTCAATTATTTTCTTTGGAATGGCATTTCACAAATGACATAATCTCACCAAAATAGGATTGAAACCCGTACTTTGGTGACAAATGTCAATCTTCGATTGTTTTCTTGCTATTATGAAATTCAGTCATCAAGATAGGCGTGAATTCCATACCTTGATGATAATATCATCTTTATGAATTGTATTTGTTCAAATGAGACGACTTCATCAAAGTAGGAGTGAATTCTGGATTTTGATGAAGAAGTTCATCTCGTTATATTTTGTTTTTGTAAAGCTTCACCGTTAAGATAGGAGTGATTTCCCTTACCTTAATGGTGAGTTACCTCGTCTTATTTCTGTGGATCCTCAACAAGGAGTTGGGATCGAACTTTTTGATTGGTAAGTTAGTGGTCATACCTTGGGAATACACCATCAAGTTAGGAGTGAAAACCACATCTTGATGACTATTCTCATTTCTTGATCTCCAACTTACCAAGGTTTTAATCAAGTGACAAGGAACATGTAGTAACTTGAAGGGTGAACCAATGTTAGTGTTTGGACCTATCAAGCCAAAACATGATTTCTGAACTTGAAAGGAGACTCGATCACTCTAGGTTGATTTTGATTTCGAGCTTGGAGCATTTGAATTCTTAAATTGATTTCTTTCCCTTTATCCTTATGTTTTGATATGATCTAGCTATATCGAACCATTTATTCCTTACTTATCAACTTTCATTTTGAGATATCATCAACACATGTTTGTGTGATGGTAGCCTTCTTAAACGATCTTTCTACTAAATAAAGACATTATCAACTTGTGGATATGTCTTTCTAGTCATACAAATATCCTCGACTGTACTTATGGGTTTGATGAATTACGTGTGCAATCTATATTGGAAATTCGTTACCTTGCAAAACATGGTTACAAATGCATGTCTTATTGTTTGCGTTACTTCTTGAATCACTTTTGAACCCTTAACCTTGGAGATCTTTAAAACACTATCTTGATTTCGATCAACGAGACTCGTTATTACTTACATTGTGACACGGATATAAAGGTTCATAAACCTTCGTAATTTGTAGTCATGGGTTTGGCATAAAGGAAAAGACGTAACTTGGTATGTATCCAAGTGTTTTATCTTCACATATGACAAGACCTAACATTCATGATCCTATGGATCTCCTGTTTAACTTTTCATTCACTAAGTGTCTCTTATCTTAGCTGTCATGATAACAATTGGTGCGTTATAGATCGATTAACTAATTTCATATGACTCATGTGGGTTAACGGGTCGAGAAATTGGCTCGTGTCCATCTCAAATATTCGTATACCGTGGTAAGTCGTTAAACATCGATCATTAATTTGGATGATCAATTCATTTTCTGCTTTTAATAATGTTCCTAACCATCGTCGTGAACTTATTCTAAAATCTTCGCACATCGTATTATTCCTAGACCAATGATTGGTCAATGGAGAGATACATATTCACAAGATATGCGTTAAGATCGTTTCATATGGTGACGTTTGGGATTCTTAAATCCTGGCGGTTAACCTTTCTTATCATTGTTGGGCTTTTATTGATTTCTAGACATCATTTCACTACGAAATTATATTCTAGAAGTTGTGACTTATAAATCCAAGGAACCACGGTAACTCGTCATCGTTTTTCAACGTTTCATCTCAAAATGTCTCGCGCTTATTATGTTAAGAATCTTGTAAGATTCTATAAAGGGAAGCGTTCCATCTGTAATCAAACGTCAAACACTGTTCGTTGAACACTTACCTTTCATTATAAATCTTTTGTTCTTCTAGGTTCATTTTAATTTCGGGACGAAATTCTTTTAAGTTGGGGAGACTGTGACATCTCGTAAATTTTATTAACTTAGAAGTTATCTTTGTTAAATCTTAAAAGGGGTCTTTTATGTCATTTTGAAACTTTGGGGTTGTTATACTTATTTGGTGATTAACAAATTTATATAATAATAATAACATTATAAGTGATATAATGTTTGCTTATTATTATAAAATTTAAAGTGTTGATAATCTTAAATAAAATAATCACTATTAATATTATTATAATAATGACACTAATAATAATAATATTAGTGATAATAATATTAATAGCAATAATAATCATAACAACAAGATTAATAATAATAATCATAATAAGTGTTAACCTTTGAGATAAATAAAAATAATATAAGTTCTATTATTTTAAAACTTGTATTTAACTAGCTTTAGCATAAAATAATACCATTTTAAATTTCAGGGTCAATAGTGTAAATTATTTACAACTAATACAAAACTTTAAAACTCAAATAATAACCCTTGGAAACCTCAGGGACCAATTGTGTCAATTCTGAAAATAAACCCAAACCACCGTCGACACCCCCCCCCCTTCGGCCCTTTGTCTCCGATCACCGCCTCCGGTGACCACCAAAACACCCAAAATGTCGAGTAAAGCGCAATTAAACCGTTCTAAAACCTCTCACGGCCTGGTTTCGATCATGTGATCTCTTTTAATTCGCTTAAAACCGACCTTAAAGACTTGACCAAATGAAACCGAATCCTCATTCAAACTCAAAACCGTTCTACGCTTAAATCGTTGTAATTATCAAATTAACTACGTATACACGTTTCTGAAATCATCTCGAAACTAATGGTGCGTTCAATTTCACCTGAAACAACATTTAATGTATTAAAATCGATCTGAAACGACCGACCTTAAACGACATAGCCGTTGAGTACTGATCGATTGAATTGAAGCTATAAATTGGTGTATTCGTACTCGAATTGAGTTTCCTGAACTCCCTGTAAACCATAACTCAAGAAACACACACTCAAACAAACGAAACACAAGTCAATTTCATCGAGGTTAACCGAAGCAACGTCGAGACTAAAAACATTCAATCCGACCTTTACCAAGTAAGTGTAATACATCATTCTACTCGTTTTCGCAAGGGGATTAAAAGCCCCAAGTTTATTTCAATTATCATAATCAATTCGATGATCAATTAGAATCAAAATGATTCTAGGGTTTATGTTAGAATTGGGGGATTTCAACAATTATTGGTTACAAACATTTGAAATCGAATTCTAAACAAATTCGGGCTTAGGCCCAACTGGTTTCCACACTAGCACACTATATCGGAGGTCTTGGGTTCAAACCCAGCCTCCGGCATTCATTCTTTTAAAACCATTTTATTTTTTTAAACTCCATAAATTATATTAATATGTTACTAAATCAAATTAAAAATTATGTTGTTAACTAAATATTTCAGAAATTATTAAAAATTAATTTTAAAGGTGTTAAAAAGTTATAATTTCAAATTTAATTATTGTTTAAGGATAACAAGGGTTATAAAACATGATTAATTATTTAATGCAAGTTAAAGGTTATAAACCTATTATAGTCCAAATGTGGATTATTTTGAAATATTATAAAGCTACATGTTTTAAACAAATAATTATTGAAATAGTTATTTTAATAGTTATTTAAATAATTGTTTACTTATTTATACATTTAAACATAATATATATATAATTAATCAATAATGTTATTCCTTAAAATTTTAATTGGGTTTTTTTAAAAACTTATAAAACAATATCACTTTCTGTTATACTTTATTTTATTTTAGGGTCTTGATATTATAAGACCTTTATAATAAATCAATTAAAAAGATTAAAACTCCATAAAATGATTTTAAATATTTTTAAATTACCTTTACCAAATCTTTAATAATTAATTATTAAATTAATTATTTCTTTTCACACATTATACTTAATTTTTATTAAATCAATAAAATTAAATTATTGAATTTTTCTTTAATATATTCTTGGTCTTAATTGATTTATACCATCTTTATTAAACCTAAAACATAAACGATTCGTTATTTCATTTAACTATTTAAACCCCCAAATTACTAATTGAAACCCTAGTTCACATTTATTCGCTAATCTTACCTTTAAACTTAACCTTGGAATATATATACGATAGGTATCTTGTAAAAAGGAATCGTTGAAGTCTCGTTTAAACTCTTATCATCATTCTTATATTTATTTGCCAAGTGAGTATTTCCATACCCCTTTTGCTTATTTCACACTTTGGGGTGAAATATGTTAACTTATTATCATTGCACTTGTAAACTTATTTGAGACTTGTAAATCTATGACAATTCATCTTGTAAAGTTGTGGTTAGTTAAACTTTTGTGGTTACCATGTTATGGCGTTATATGTACAATCATTAACTATTGCTAGCCCAGCGAAGCCATAGATCTATGGGTAAGACAAGCCTGCTTGATTGATCCAAGTACACTTAGCTGATCGTATATACTTTTAACGTTTGAGACTTGTAAAACTTTTGTCGAGGTTTGATTGTTGCATTGTTCATAACATCCCTAATCACTTTATTCACTAACTTATGACTTGAATTGCCATCTTTTATATACTTATGTATTGAAAACTATGGAATGCTCACCAACATTTTTATGTTGACCTTTTATTTTTAACATGTTTCAGGAATACCCCAAGTTTGATTTCTACACTTTGAAGCTTGCACATCTAGGAATGGACCTAGATAAATAAATAAAATGGAATGACTTGTTACATTCTATGATTTGCTTTTATTTTCTTTGAGACTTATGTTTGTAATGTGACAATTGAAACTTATGTTTAAATTTTATTTGGATTATTAATAGCGTTATGTGGCTGTGAACAATCGTAACCCTCACATCTCGACGTTTCCGCCGTCAAGGTTGGGGTGTGACACTTGCTTCCATAATTTTAAACAATAACGTCTAAGTGTAGTACGACTTACATGAGTGTAACGAGGTTGAAGCGTCTCTCGAATTAAGTTGGTTAACCGAGGGTTGTCGAAGTGGTTGAAAGGCAAAGCTTCTTGAATCACGAACTTTGCCATTCGATCTCGAACCTCATTAACGTTGTAATTTAAGATTCCACCGTCTCCACTCAATTGCGTGTTTGTTGCGAATCCGGATTATTTTTCAACGACTTGCAAAACTTCTTGCTAATGTGTTTGTTTAAAGTCGTGTTAGAATCTTTAGCAATTAAAGCTCCACAAAACTTGCAACGAGCCTTTACAGATCCGTCACTCAACTCAACCATATCCCAATTGCACCAAACATCCATGTTACGATTGTGTGGAAGAACACGAACGACGGATGGAGAGTTCGATGAACCTTGACCAACGGAAGATTGAGAGTGAGCCATATTGAGATTTGAGAGTAAACGAGAGTAAATGAGAGTAAACGAGAGTAAACGAGAGTATTGTTTGCGTTTTTTGCGTATGTTTTTATGTGTTTGAAGCTTGGGTACCTTACCATATCAACCCACACCTATTTATACTTATTTTAGAGGCAAAAACAACCAAAAAAACGGTCAAAATTCGTCCCAAACGGCTATATAGCCGTTAAAAACGGCTAGTTTTAAAAAAAACGGTAAAAACCGGGTCCAACCCGGGTTCAACCGGTTTGGGTCCGGTTCGGGTCCGGGTCCGGGTCGGGTCCGGTTCCTGGAAAATTCTAAAACCTCAAACCGGGTACAAACCGACGGTTTTGGGCGGGTACGAACCGGGTACACCCGGTATCGGGTACTACCCGGACCCGGGTCCGGGTCGGGTCCGTACCCGGTTATTTTGTTCAAGTCTATATCTAGAGACTAGAGGTGGGCATTTCAGGTTGTGAGCCGTATCTATAACCGGGTACAAACTGGGTTCGGCCCAACCGGGTTTCTTTGTACCCGGGTTGAGGCGAAATCAGGTATGAACCGTAGTCGGGTTCACATGCTTGAAAACCTTACCCGCTATACCCGTGTAGGGTCGGGTCCATACCGGGTTTATATTTTATTTTTTTCTTCTTCTTTTCTTTTCTCGTGTGTGTGTCCAATATCGGGTCCGGGTCGAACCCAGTTTTTATGCCCACCTCTAGGAATATCTTTCATGGTTCTCTTCGAGTAATGAAATTGAATGGCTTTTATCGTTGTCGGTCAAAGGCTTGATAGATAAGTTTTGAATGTAAGAGGTCGTTTTCCAAATGTAATGGTTATAAACAGTAACTGATCTAGGATTAATTATGAATGGGAGCATAACCAAGTTCGTTAAAGTAGAATTTAATTATGTATATTAAAAAATTAGACACAAAATTATTTTGTTAAAATATGATTAAACTAAGATTATATATTTTTAGACCCACACAAAAAAAAAAAAAAAAACTAAGGTATTAAAGCACATGAAGGGAACAGAATCCGGTTGACATCTAAATTTTACATTTAGACCCGATGCTAGTTGAAAGCATTAAGTAATCACCCATAAAAATCATAATTAAGTACATAAATTAAGATAATACTAGACATTGTTTGGCATTCTTATCCCTTGAAAGATCATATTTCAATGTATGTGGAGAGCCTCCATTGAATAGATGAAGAGAAATGGTGATAGAGGATCTTCATGTCAAATTATTTTCTCAACTTTGAACTCTTTTGTTGGTGACCCGTTAACGAGATCCGACATCTTAGCGACGGAGAAGCAATTTTGAATCCAATATATCCAAAGTTGTGGAAAGTTTATCTGTTCTAAAGTTGGATAAAAGAATATACAATTAAGGTTATCAAACGTTTTTTGAAAATCAACTTTAAAAAACATAGCATTTTTCTAAGCTAATGCTTCATTGATTATTAATTAAGAGACCATCTGAAATACTATGAACCTCTATAAACGTTAATTGCACATTTCTAATAACAAAACTTAGTATAATTTTTAGCCTGTTAAATAACACTTTGAAAATGACTTTATAAATACAACCTATTATATTTATCGAATGATAATTTGATAGTGAGATAGGATCCTTGATTTTTGGACATATGTGATAAAGGAAGAGTTGCACCCATGACTTATTAGATCAAACGCATGTAAGGTGTTCACGATGCCCAAAATTCCTCTTCAAGAAATTTTTAATGAGAATAAAAGTGAATTCATCGGTCCGGTTTTCTTCTTATCACACATTCCTATATATACAACCTGCTTATGTTTACGATGATTAAATGATGAATCTTGAGGGTGTTATAATAACATATTATTGGAAAATTTTGTGTTTTATGGCATTTGATTAGAAATGAAGATTCATGTGGTTTATGACATTTGATTAGAAATGATAAATGAGGGATGCTTATTTAGAAGGTTGAGCAAGTGTGCATCCTTATAGTATGTTTGTGAAAATCATTGTATTTGTTATGAATATCTCCTAACTTTGCGTATACCTAACTATAGATAATGCGTGAATTTATGATTCGTGTATTAGTGTTATGACATTCATTAATTGAAGGATTTATATATCTATTGCTATATTAAACGAATTGAGGTGGTTACCATGTGTTTATGGTGTTAACTTTTTAAAGATTTGTGGGTGTGGTATCCTTGACGGGAGTTATAACCATCTTTAACTTTGACTTAATTATATCTTGGGTTTTTATGGCATAACTATAGGTGGCTATTATATATGTTTATCGTTCTAGCTTTTCAAATAGTTATATAATGAGATAACCTTAAAGGAGTCTAGTTTACATCCTTGTTTCATGCGTAGAAGATGATCTCACCATAAATTAATGTATGTTGTCATTGTTTTGCTAGGCGAATTCAAAATCTAAGTGATATATTTCTTAGATTGTTTATCATCATCTTCGCCTACTTTTTTATTAATTGTTATCAAAATTAGTTAATCATATTATTCACAAATCATCTTTAATCAACTAGATAATAACAAAAACTTAGTATCAAGAGCTCTCATGTTCGCAGATCGATACTTGGTTTTTACAAAAAACTATACTACTATCCAATATGTACACTTGTCTATTATGTGTCTAGTTAGTCATAAGTTGAATATCAATTTATAATTTTAAAGCTTAATTGTTTAAAATCCATTGTTAAAGTTTTTATATCAAAACACATATCAAGTTTTATTTGGCGCTGTTGTCGGGGACACGACAACTCTAAGAACGACTTGAGTTGTTACTTTAGACATTTTGTATATATTAGTTCTCTTTGTTCATTTTTCATTTCATTTCTTTTTACTTTTACTTGATTTATTATATAATGCCGGTGATTCTTCTTGTTAAATTTTTTTATAGTGATTCTCATGTATCGCTACTATAAGCAATGTTGTTGAGACAAGATCAGACCGGCCGGTCCGACCGGTTCAACCGCGAATCGGGGGCTAGTCCGGTCCGGTCTGGTGTGATTCGTTTTGTAGTGGTTGAACCGGCCGGTTCGTCCCAAACCGCTGGTCGGACCGGGAAACCGGACCGGTTCAGACCGCTTTTCCTTTTTTTGATTTTAATGGATAAAAACGGGGTGTTAAACCATAAATTAGTACGTCATATATACAAATATAGTTAAGTTTTATATATAACTATAAAATATATATATAAATCATATATAAATTACTTATATTTAATTACATATATAAATATAATTAATATATAGTTAGATCCGGTCTGACCGATCCGACCACCAAACCAGTAAGGCGTCCGATTCGACGTCCGATCCGGTTCTGAAAACATTCACTATAAGGACTACTATGGATGATAACATTATGATCATAGGGATTATCGCATGGAGGTGTGGTGCAAGATTTGTGGAGAACCATATTATACATAAGATCGTTACTATCTATCGGGGTGTCTTATGTCACATCCCGGCGGAAGCGGGAAATGATTGGGTGTGACTAATTAGCTCAGAACGTATTGATCATAAAAAAATGCAATACACATACAAACATAATACATTAATATATTTCATATATCAGTTCGGGTTACATGCTAATTAACTGCTACATCTTCAGTAGCGATGGAAATGAGCGTCCACTGTCAGACTAAGATTGTACATGTTAACAGTTAATTTGACACAAACTTTCCCCATCACCTCGCCCCAGCCATTGTAAACATCAAAAGAGAAAATAATACCATTAGTCATTATGAATACCTGAAAAAACATACTCAAAACAATCAACATAGAGTTGGTAAGAACATAGTTTATTTCCTAAACAAAATATATGTATTGATGCAACTTAAATAAGATTACAACCAAACCTACTTATCAGCCGAGTGATTTATAACTGTCATAAACACAAATCATAAAATCAGATAATATAGCATCACAACACTCATTCTGTTGGTGCAGTAAATATTTTTCTAAGTAGCGCTAGCTATATTATCAGACGGTTCCACATCCGAATTAATGGTTGTAACAAAATGACAGTAATCTTAAATCTTACTTATAATAGAATCAATCATAAACAGTATGTTTTTTCTCCAAAAATCATAAATATAAAAAGGGCTATGAAAATCACCTTTTATTCCAACAAAATTCCTATAAAATATTTATAAGTTAGAAATAATATTTCTTTAAAATTTTTAGCACTTTATAAATAAAAATTTTAAAACAGAAGTTACAACTATCCATATATCACCAAATTTTTATAGAAAAAACATCCAAAAATCCTGATTATTATATAAAAATTTCAACTAACAATTATTTACAGTTATTTTTCTAGAATTTTTATAATATTCAATTAAATCAGCAAAAATAGTTACGGGTTTTCAAATTTTACCAAAATTTACCAGGACTGTAATTCATATTATCTCATAAGTTTCAAGATTATTAATTCATAGTAGAAATTTTTCTATGATTTTTACCAGTTTTACAATAATCAGTATAAATAGCAAATAATATCTAAAAATTCCTAAATTTATAGAAAATGTTTTAATAAAGGTACCATATTTTATGTAAATTTTTCATAATTTATTTAGTCATTTTGCTATTTAAACTTATTTTTAAATCACAGAAGGTTCTAAATTAAATAACTCAGTCATATCAACGAATTAATTCATGAAAATTATGCAGAAATTCTTATAAAATATAAGGTCCATCATATAATTTTTCCAGATCTTTACCAGGTCCTGAGCTTCCAGATGATATTTTTCTTTCATTAACTTCATTAATTTTTATAAATTAATTTACTTATTATAACTACACCAAAATTCACAAAAAATATTTCTAATATTTTCTAATAAGTTTCTAATTTTATTCCCACAATCACAGTCATTTAAGTACTTTAATTGGTTTGACCAAATGAATTATAATAACACATATTTAACATCCTAGACTCCTTTTATTTAAATATTTTGTTTCCATAAATCTTCTATATCTTCAAAGACTGATTTTTGTTGATCATAAAGGGTTTTGTAAGGTTTTGTGATTAATTCTTATGAGATAAATCATGTGGATTTAAGTTCTATATATGTTAAATACATATATAGTTTATACACTTTTATCAATCAAGTTTGATTAGTTTTACCTTGATTTTGATAGAAGGAGAGGGTGAAAGAAGTTGGTGATGGCTTCTACTTCCTTGATGAACCGGTTGAGGTGTTGATCTTGGGAGGTTGATCACAAGTAGTTTGGTTTGAAGTTGATGTTCATATGAGGCCTTTGTTGATGATTTTGGTTGTTATGGTAACCGAAAGAGGGAGTAGAAGGTGGTGGTGATGGTTGTAGTGACCTGCGGTAATGGTGGTTCACGATGGTGATGCTTATGGTTAATAACCGAGAGGAAAAAGGTGGGAAAAATGGTTGCGGTTTCATCGGCCGAAGGTTTCACAAATAATGGGGTGCTCATCATTAGACCTAGTATTAAGGTGGTGAGGTGGTGTGTTTAGGGTGTCTTAGTCACCTACTTAGGAGAGGTAGCAAGTAACTAGTGTGTTTAGGTGGTGCTTGGGTGGCGTCTTAAGGGAGGTGGTGAGTGTATGGCCGGCTAGGTGGCAATCAAAGAAGCTAATGACTCTCTTAGTCATTAAGCTAAGTTTAAGCAAGGGTTTGGGGTGCTTAATCAGGAGTCTTAGTGTTCTAATGGGCCGAGATTATGGCTAAGGTTTTGTCGATGTTTAGGTGTCCAAGGTTTAGTTTTTGATTCAAAGTTTCTTGACAAAATCTTGTTTGGTGATGTTTGATTAAGTTTCCAATACATTACATATAGTTAAAATATCTAACATTAAGTTAACAAATCACTTAGCCTTATGATTGGTAACTAACACATATGGTTCAATGATCATAAAGTTCACAAGTATACAAAAACATGCATACATAAGTTTTTATGCATGGTTGCATACATGCTCATTTAACATATACAAAACATATGAGATTTCATAAAGAGTTACTCACATAAAACTTATATAAGTATAGATCTATAAAAATTTCTTAAGGCATTAGTTTACCTAACCTTAGCTTTTAGGGTTGTCAATTCTAACAAGTTACTATTAAGAACAATATCCTTATTCACTGCCATTTGATTAGTCTACTATACTAGCATTCCAAATCGAGCCTCTTCCATCATTATATGAGTTGTTACAATAAGGAGTTGATATGTTTTATTAACGAAATACATGTTATAATCAATTGAGTTTTGAGCAACAACTCATTGAACAAGGTCGTGCATTTGAGTCATTAAGTGTTGAAGTTAATAAGCTCGATGTCTACCTTCTACAAGAGAGTCCATCTTGCAACATCAATCTGAACCAAGAGGATGTAAGTGAATCCCATCCGGCTCTATTCTTTAATGTGTTAAAGCAAGAACTGAAACCGGAGACAATAATGGATGAAACACAAATCTCACCTCCGGTTCAGAGCGAATTCGAATATGATTAGCTATTGTTATTTTATCATTGCCTGTTAACTAATGATGAGCAAGATGTCACGTATAAGAATATACATGAATCATAATGTAAAGAACAACATGAAGATGAGCTCATGGATGATATGAAAATGGTTCTACCGATTCTCACTTACGATGAGAGCATAAACCACATTGTTCCATTTTGGGAGAATGAGTTTGGAGATGAATTGGTGACCATACCCTTCATGGAAAATGAAGAAGGATGGTTTGACCCGGTTGGTGATGTTGATAAATTAGAAGAATTGTTATATGGAAAAGCAACAGTGGTAATCAATGAAGAATCACACAAATCATAAATTGTGCAAACAAATGGGTTCACCAACTAACCAATGATGATGGTGACACCCAATCCTTAACTTTGCACCAAAGATTCTAGCCCGTAAATGAGCACTATGATGATTCGTCACACAAATAAAATGAATCGCGGGAAAGGGAAAACTACTTGACGGACCAACCACCTTTGAAGGCACGACATCGGTCTATCAAGAATTGCAAGTCAACAACATATTATCAGGAAGATCGTCTCCTTCACTACTTAATTTGTATCAAGTTTGGTCTGAGCAAATATAAGTGTTGGTGGCACGACCCATTTGGATTATGTTTTTGTTTACCATTGAGTTTCTCACAAATTGATGGTAAATACACTTAATCAAATGAGTCGGATGGGGTTTCAAGTATCATACACCACCATTTGTTAATTTGTTCCAAAAATTGCCCTAGATTTAGTGAATAAGGGTCAAGTCAAGCTAACGACTCGTTAATAAATGAGCGCTTTAGGGAGGCAACCCGAGTTTTTGAAACAATTAGTGTTTGTTTTGTTTGAGACTTGTTTTTTTTCTTTTTATCGCGTATGATTATATTCATTTTTCTTCATTTTTTGTGTTTGATAGATCATCTTGGTTGTATTAATTGAAAGGTTCATGTATTTTGTCATTGTTTTGTTAAGTGGATTCAAAATCTAAGTGATATCTTCCTCTGATTGTTTATCATCATCCTCGTCTACTTTTTTAAATAAGATTAATTGTTTGCAAAATTAATTAATCATATTATTCACAAATTATCTTTTATCGGCTAAATAATGACAAAGACTTAGTGTCAGGAGCTCACGTGTTCACGTATCGATACTTGATTCTTAGCAAAAGTTATACTAATATTCGATAGGTAAACTTGTTATGTGTGTAGTTAGTAATAAGGTGAAATTCATTTTATAATTTTAAATTTTAATTGTGTAAAATCCATTGTTAAAATTTATATGTCAAAACACACATAAACCAAAATAATAATAAAACAGAGGTACCTAAGTGGCTGTGTAGTAATTATTACTTTTATTGTTTGACATTTCGCCAATAAATGATTCAACGTTATAAACAGGAATTATTCTTTTTCACAACAAATCGCATAATATTGTGGATGAGACATTCGAAATCAAACAAATCTCCACAGCTCATGAAGTTTGGTTTTATTATCCTCTCAAAATTCCAAAAGTAGAACAGCTCGTTTATAATTATATTGGTCACTTTGAAAGGCCATTTTGTAAATTAATAAGCTTAAGTATAAATCATGAATCTCTTTTAGCAATACAATTAAATTTATTGTATATTAATCACCTAATAAAAGTAACAATAATTATGCTTCCGAAAGTTTCCAAATAGTACCAACTACCATAGTCATTTTGGTGTTTGTGTTTCAAGTTATATAGCACAACAGGGACCCTTTCTTGTTTTGGTTCCATTCTATTTCCACACTATTATATCAAATTTCAAAAATAGTACATATAGTGTTTCCTAGATTAAATTTCATCATGTGAATATATAAACGTATAACCAATCATATTCTATCAACATTATATATTTTTCATAGTGAAGAACATACAATATACACACACATATGAAGTTAAAAAAATATAGAAGTGGTAAATGTGACATTTACTAGATTGTGACTTCTACAAAATCATAAAACACCAATTTTTACAACTTATAGATGATAAGAAAACAAGGCAACACCGCACGAGAATCAAACACAAACAACTCACCATTTTCCCCACTCACTGAGTCATACCCGACCCGTCCATTATAACCCGACCCAAACAAATCCTGCTTCCCGACCCGACCCGCAACGACCCGACAAACCAACATTGCCTTCCTACCTCTACCACCACCAACACTCTCATGAGCCACCCCGCTGCCGGAAAACGTACACAACGCCGCCCCCTTCCCCCACTGAACCGACCACCCGCCACCGCCAACGCCACCACCACCGCCACCGGTTTCATAATCGCCGCCGCCGGTCGACCCCAAGCATTGAAACCTCATCACCTCATTCCCATCCGCAACACACCGTGCATGATCTTCTCGGATCGGGTCAAGATCCGACCCGACTTTATCCGACCCGACTTTACCCGATCCGGATCCGGATCTGGACTTCACGAACTCCCTATACTCCTCGAACCGGGTCACGGTCCGGGTCAAATTCTGGACCTTGAAAACCATCTCGATCCGACCCGAAAATGCCTTAGGAGACCAACTCGTGTGAAAGATAATCTCCACCACATTACGTGACGGGTGTCCCTCCGGCAGCTCAGTCAACGCCGGAAAACAAGACTCCGGCGGCCGTGAATGTCGCCGGAGATTCGACGACCCGTTACCACTTCGGACCCGGGTCGTAAAACTATCGGGTTTTCTTGAACTTAGGGTTCTACTCGATCTACCTAACTCCGACGGTGGCGTTTGCGACGGTTTTGGCTTTTTGGGTTTATTATTCTTCGTCTCGACGACGTCTTTAAGGCTCTGAGAACTCTTTCTGCAGCTTGAAGATGCCGGAAGAAGACGAAGGTGATGGCTTTCAACGACGTCGTTTACAGCTCTATCTTTGCATTGCAGCGACTTCACCCACGCTGCTGCCATAAAGACTGCAACTTTCTTCTCTTTACGTGTATATATAAATAAATACAGAATCTGTATGTATATGTATGTATACAGAATCTGTATCTATATGTCTCCGATATGTGATGTGTGTGTGTTTTCTTTATGGGTGGAGGAAGTTGGAGAGAATAAGATGAAGAGGAGGAGGTTGATAATAATAATAATAATAAAAAGAGTAAGTTTGAGGGTGGTGGAAAAGACGGGAATGCCCTTGAGGAAGGTGAGGAATTACGGTTGCACGTGGGGGGATTATAGGAGCAAAAGGGGTGAGAAAGAGAAAACAAAATGGTGCATTAATGAGTGAGTATTAAATTGAAGGATCCAAAAGACCATCATCAATGATGGTCAGGGTGAGAGAGATGATGATTCCACCATATTTCACGGTGGTGGAAATGCAAATTGGATCATAACCATGATTTGTGCTCATGTTATCATTCTTTTTTGACTTTCAAATCTAATAATAAACAAGTTTAGGGTTTGATTTTGTAATTTAATTTATATATATATGTATATAATAAACCATGTTCAAATGGAAAAGGTTGAATGTAAACACATCCCTTAAAATTTTGGTATATATTCTGAAAGCAACAGATTGAAGTTTTAAAGAGATCTAGGTTACCAACATCACTTGAACACTAAAGCTCGTTTACTTAATGTAAATAGTTGTTTAATTAGTGGTGTATAAGTAGAGACCTCTTATTTTTATTGCATTTCAATGTGAAGAAAAATATTTTTTACTGATATGGCAAGTTAAGAGACGGGACAATTAAAATCGAAAAGAAGATACGATTAACGGAACTCTTGTTTGTATGTTAAGCTTTTTTATTAATTTATTATACTCTGAAGTCGAGTTATGATGAAGACATTTGAATTAGGTAATCAAGATCTTTTTCAAGCTCTATGAAATTATTAGAATTTTTGACTACAAAGTTGATAAATATTTTAGATTATTCTCTGAATTCAAGAAGTTTGAATTAGAAATTTTGACTTCATTGTTTTCTATAACTAATGACGAATAAAATGAAAATTGCATGCAATTCACGCTAATTTTTATTTTATTTACAATCTTGGTTTTATATTGACTAACGAGCTTAAAGGTCCGTTTAAAATATATAATTTACAAATAAAGAAAAACAATCTAGAAAAAAACAAGGTCATAATAAACTCACACCTTATATCTCATGGTGGATATTAAATGGTAAATACAATTCTTTACTATATAGAAAAATTTGTTTATTTATATTAACAAGCGAAAAAATGGTTTTGGGAAATATAATGTGGTAGTGTATAGTTAAAATTTAACAATAATTACATAAGCCTTTCGAAAACAAAACAAAATAATTATATAAAGGAATTGAAATTCACATGATGTTGATTTTTATTTATGTTTGTATAGTTTGTTATAATTTTCAGCATGTGCTCTCTATAGAATTATTCTTGCAATATTGTCGTCAAAACTTAAATGAAGACCAAGTTACAAGCAATGACAAAATGACCAATGTTTTGTTTGTTGTTCAATCATTTCCTTGAATGGTAACAGTAATCTGAAATAATACAAAAGCTTATATATTTACTTATAATAGCTAATTAAAATCAATTAACTGAATTGTTTAGAAACTGTTTAGAGCATGTTATATTACGTTACTAGGCTAAAGACCCGTGTAACATACGAGTTCAATCTAAAATATTATTGTTTAAAAATATTCATAAGTTATAATGTTAATATATAATACTTTGTATATAAACTTTTATGTATATTTTAACATTAACTACATCTAATATTAGTATATTTTATTTATTAATATCTCTACGTCTAAATTGTATATAATATGAAATGAAATGAACTTATAAATAAGAAATTTAAGTATTAGAAAAAATTAAATTAAACATGAAAAATAATACTTTAAATTTATAAACATCTAAAATTTTCTTTGTATACAATATTTGATGTTCTGTTGGTGATTTTTTCATCATTATCTAATATTTATAATTTTAATCCATGTCTACTTTTAACTCGAGATAATGCTACATAGAGCTGATCATGTGTGAACACTGGTTTTTTAAAAAACAAACCAACTTTGGATAACGATTGTCCTTGGCTCTTGTTTATTGTCTTTCCAAAACAGATTGCTAACGGGAATTGTCTTCTTTGAAATTTAAAAGCAAACATTTTGTCTGAAGGTGTCGAAGTCAACTGTAGAATAAAACTGTGATTTCCGGTATTACTTCCAGATATTATTTCAGCTTCTATAACATGATTGCACAAACCTATTACTTGTAGCCTTGTTCCATTACACAAACCACTTTTTTGATCAATGTTTCTTAACAATATTACTAAAACACCAACTTTTAATATTAACTTATGGTTTCGGAGACCATATACTTTAAGCCCATTAAGAATATCAGATGAATATAAACTTTCATCAAAGTTGTTAGGAAGATACTCTATGTGACATAAACTATTAGAACTAATATATTCCTTTTCATCTCCGGGAAACATGGATAACAAATGATCATTATTTTTTGAACAACTTCATTTGTCGGTGCAAGTATAGCTCTTTCTTGGAAAAAAATTTGATTATTGACATTAAAAAGAAAAGAAGGGTAGACAAAGTCAATTAAACTTGCTATAGGATCAAACGAATTGGTAATAAGAAGATCACCCGGTATATCAATTATTGCCTCTCCATCATTTGATCCACTTGTGTTTTCTTCTCCTACATCTAGAAGCCATTTTGCAAATATCTTTGTTTGTTTCATATCAAATTGTTCACTTTCAACGGCTAACCTCGTGTTTTTGTTAGTCTAAGAACCTTAGAGTTTGCCCAAATGTATGAGGAACTTAAGGAGGCATTAACGATGTCATGTCCAGATCCATTAGGAATAACATGAAGAAATTGTCTAAAATCTCCTACAAAAACAATTATTTTGCCTCCAAATGGTAAATCGAAGTTGTTACAAATATCACATGTGAGTATAGCTTTCAAAGTTCTATCCAATGCTTCAAACGCATGCTTGTGAATCATAGGTGATTAGGTGGTTCATCCCAAATAATCAATGTTGTTTTTTTAATAAACATGCAATGTCACTGTAGGCTTTATATGGCACAAAGAATCCTCGTTGAGATTTAAAGGAATTAGAAATCGAGAGAGTGTCATTCTACCACCGGTTAATAATAATGATGCAATTCCACTCGAAGCAACGTTTAAAACAATCTCACATTTCGACTTTATTGTTGTAGATAATGTCTTCCACAAAAATTCCATCATAACCATAAACAAAAAAAAACATTTCCTTTTTTATCGTCAACTGTTTTCATTATATCACAAAAAACGCATCTCTGTTTATTTGTTAACGAAGATAAAAGACCATCACACTCGTTTGTTAAGGTTGCTCTATCATAAGATAGCTACTCAGTAATAAAACGATTGTTTGAAGAAGAGACCGAGTCATGATGAGGATAAGGAATCATTGAAAAGTTTCGTAGGGTCGAACTATTATAAACTAACTTTTTTCAATTTCAAAAGAGTGAAATTCTTTATTTGATCTGTATAAAGAGATAAACCTAAAACTTAATTAAAATATAGTGAAATAAATAAATACATAAAAATTGAAATGCAAATCACAAGATTATATTATTGTTTTTGAATTTTTATAATAGTATTAATTTAACATGTATATATAGTAATAAGGATAAAAAAAACCTGGAGACTTTAGTAGATGTTGTTGTTTAACCTGAAGACTTTTATAACGATCGTAATATAAACCGACCATTTTATAGAAACACACAATCAAGAAATCTATTATATCTTCTTACTCTAATAAAAGAGTAACTTTAGATGTCACATGACAACACCACAATCATTCTAATTAAAATTTTCCCGCCTCTTTCTACTCTTATATAATTACCTTAATTACTAATAATATTTTTTCACATTCTTTTACATTTAATAAATTAAAGAAGATATCTATTTATTAATGTTATTTCTAAATAAACAAATAATTTATAAAATAATTAATTTTCTAAAGCATAATTAAATTGATAATTTTAAAAAATTCGATTTTTTAAAACAGAAAATAATTAAATTTAGGAGTTGTAGTAAGGAAATTTTTAAAAATGATATTTTTATACTGTTTGTTTTATAACAAAATATTTATTTTTTGTTGGAAAAAAATTAAAAAAAAATTTCAAAATTTGATATCACTGTTTTATTAGTTATAATCAGTCATATCATATCTTAAAATATTATTTTATAATTAATAAAATTTATGATATTAATATTTTATTTATTCAACCCATGTAATATACTGGTTACTAAAGCTAGTAGATGAATAGAATCATAGATGATTTGTAGAGTTGTTGTTGATGAAATATTGGAAAAAGAAGAACCATTGGTGTTATGTCATTTCCATAAAAAGATAACCTGCAATTTAGGGTTGAATTCCTTAATTTTCCCCAAATTGCTCTTGTACCATAATTAGACATGAAATGAACCTAGACTAACATTTAGAACAGATACATAATTAGGCGGGAAATAAAAAAAATTAGAGGCCTAAGAGAATGCCATATGGCACTAAAGATATCGTTTTATTAATAAGTATAGATTTTATATATTGTTATAATTTATTTTATACTATTGGGTTAAGTAATTATTTTTAAAGTTGGTAGTAGATATCAATCAAAACATATATACAAGACTTCGTAATATTATATGTTAAGTAACTAACTTTGAATGGATGCTAAGAATCTTGAATTATGTGCCTTGAAAACAAAGTAACAAGCAATGTTGTTGGTAAACACTTGTTTTCAGATATAACCCCTACCAAAGCAATTAGGTGGATGTTGAGATCATTGGAAACAAAGAAAACAAAGATTTTTGCAACAAAATTTTTATTTCATTGGTATGTGACGTTTTATTAAAAATATAATAATAAAGTTATGTTTAAAACAAAATAAGAGAGAAGACTCACTTATCATTATAAAATTAGAAAAGAAACTTTATAAGCGTTAAAGATATGATGTTGTCAGGGAGTCTTGTTTTTTTTTTATATTTCAAAAAACTAATTAGTTTTTTTAATAACAATGAAATTTGAATTTGCATGGAAAATGCTTATAAAGAAGGAATCTTGGCATGGGAGTTTGAGAATAGAAGAATATTAGGGGAATGGAAGCTGGCAAATTATTTGAATAAACTCTCATGAGTCAAGGTTAATAATTATTGCAATTATACCCCCTTGTTTTGATATAATGTCAAAGAAGTCCTCCATTTGACTATGTGAGTATTTGGTTACATCATGGGTTTTCCATCAAATTGTTTAAGGCTCACAGCTTGTTAGTCATTCGAAAGATTTAGTTTGTTTACACTTAAGTTGATTTGGCTCAAGCTTGATAGCATGTATAAATGTTGAAGCCACGTTCGAGGTGAAAAGTTTTCTTGAATAAAATTTCGAGTTGAATTCGTTTGAACTAGTTTGGTCTGGTAACTTGTTTATTGACTATCTTGTATAAATCTTGTATATAGTTAGTTGGGTATCATATTAGTTAAGACTTTTATAATTTAAGATTATTGTTAGCTTGAGGCTTTAAAAATAGGAAACACATAAAATCTCTAAAACTAAAATATTTTATCAACTGTCAAGCAATGTGTTGGCTTGATTGTACATATTTAGTTGAGCTCGTTAGACTATATGATTAGTGGCTGGAGCCCGAATTAGTATTGGCTTGACTCAAATTTGCTCGTTAAATGATGTTATTTGTGTTATTTAGATTGATAGTCTAGTGATAAATGTCAAACACTATTTACAATACATAAGAAATTAAATCATGACATAAGTCAAATGAAAAGCTGATGTACAACAGATGAGTTTTATCATAACTAAAATAAATTACATTACTTTATAGATTATCATATTCTGTAATTACACTAGGATATATTAAGTTAATGTAGTACTTTATATATTTCCTAACAGTCGTTCTAATTTACTTAATTGTTGTTAATTGTCGACGTGATTTATGTAGGTTATGGTCTCTTCGCCCTTCTGATTTAACTTTTTTTTTATCAATTTTCATATAAATCTTAGTTTTACATAGTATTGAAATATACAACCTCATTTTTATATTGTGGTTGATAATAATAATTGAAGGGTGTCGCTATTTGAAAATCGACATTAATGTGAAAATAATTAATTTTTCTTGTATTCATTTATTCGTGTCTTATATTTATTTGGATAATATGTGGAGAGTCAACATTTTGACATACTGGTTTGGTTACATTGGCAGGAGACAACATTGAAGTCTGCAACCCTTGAGAATACATTATTTTCAAGACCTATTTGAAACCCAGACACATATTTAATTATGTAATCAATGTAACTAAAAAAACCAACCTCCATATTTCCTCAATAAATATTGTCAATTATTGTGACATATAAAATCATTTTTTAACGTAAATGTACTACCCTATCTTATATGTATCTACTATTTTAATCTGACTTACCTATTTATGTTAAGTAGCAACATATAAAATTTGTATGGTTTTTTTTCGAGGCTTAAGTGTGTAAAAAAATAATTTTAACAACTTTTATGCCATCTATAAAGGGGCATGAAAGCCTATGTGGATGCCCCAAGAAGATAGTGTTTGGTGGTAAAAAATGTGTTCTCCAACCAAATGGTTGTTTGTTCAAATCATGTGTTATATAGGTTTAGTGAATATTTTTCCGATAACAGAAAATCTTGTTAAAAAAGTGTGGTGTTAGGCTAGTCACGAAGAAGTAGGCTCGTTGACTACCTTGGGATACCCCATGCCCCATGTCGATTAAAAAATTAATTTTTCAAGATAAATTTAATTTTAAATTTATAAATATCATATAACATATATATCTTTTCGCACATCTTTCATACCACTCCCAAATTTGAGATTTTTTTAAATGATTTATCGCCTTCATCATCATCATCACCTGATTCCTCCAAGGGTGATGAGTTCTTTGCAAGCGCATTCCACGCCACGATCCAATTTAATTTGTAATTCATCATGCTGAGGCCCCAAATTCGGGTTCATATAAAAATAAGGGTTTAAATTAACTAGAACGTGAAGCCATCTTATAGAAGATTAGTTAGAAGCCAATGTATGAGGGTATGCCTCTTAGGCGTCCTTCTTATATGAGTCGACCATTATTTGTATGAATAAATAAAGAAGTGGAGCAAAATGTTTGAATATTTTTAACAAAGACACAATGAAAGAGTTGGACTAGGTTTTACACTTTTATAGAAAATATAAATCTGTAATTCCTCAACCAACGTATGACACTAGTAGCCATTCACTGGACAAATATGTGAAGATGTCGAAAAGATATCTTAGGATAGTCTAATTGTTGTTGTTGTCATAAAGTGTCAGTATGGGAATATTTGAGGAGACATACTTTGTCACACCCCGACCGACGGCGGAATCATCGGGGCGGACGAATGTGAATCGATTGTTCATAGTACATGGAACTAAATAAGTTGAAATAATATTAAATATTATTTTTATTGAAGTTTACAAGGCAATTAAATCATACAATACAAACAAGATATAAACAACAACAACATAAGATTTTCAATTAAACTAAGTCCAAGTCCTATATGAGCACGAAGGAATCTCCAAGTATCAAACCTGAAACATGTTAAAAATAAAGGGTCAACATAAAGTTGGTGAGATTTCCTAACTTTGATGGCAATTCATGTTGTAAGTTAGTGAGCAAAGTAACTAGGGATGTAAGACAGAATGCAACAATCAAACATTGACAGTTTACAAGTTCTCCACGTTTACAAGTTTATACGATTAGCTAAGTGTACTTGGATCAACCAAGCAGGCTTGTCAGGCCCATAGATCTATGACGTCGCCAGGTTAGCAATAGTTAATGATTGTACATATAATCGTCAATACATGGTAATTACAAAGATCAACTAACCACAACATATAAGTGAATTGCCAAGTGTTTACAAGAATCAAACGAGTTTACAAGTGCAATGATTATAAGGTAACATGTTTCACCCCAAAGTGTGAAAATATGAAAAATGGGGTATACAAATACTCACAAGTTATATATAAGGTGATGATAAGAATTTAGACAAGGCTCCAACGATTTCTTTTACAAGTTACCTAAACGTATTAATTTCAAGATTAAGTTCAATAATAAGATTAACAATTAGACGTGAACTAGGGTTTCAATTGGAATTTGGGGGTTTAAATAACTAAGTAAAATAATGAATCGATTATGTTTTGGTTCAATAAAGTTGGAATAAATCAATTAAAATAAGTATTCAATAATTTAATTTATTGAATTAATAAAGATTAAATATGATGTGTGAAAAGAAATAATTAATTTAATAATTAATTATTTAAAATTTGCTAAAGGTAATTAGTTGAATATTTATTTTAAATGACCATAAAATTATCTAAAATCATTTTATAAAGTTTTGAGCTTTTTTTATAATTTATTATAAAGATCTTATAATTTCAAGCCTTAAAATGAAAATAAGGTACAATAGAAAGTTATATCATTTTATAAGGTTCAAGAACTTAAACAAAATTTTAAAGAATAACTTTATTAGCTAATTATATATAACATGGTTAAAAGAATAGATGAATAATTAATTATTTAAATAATTATTTATATAACTATTTGAATGATTATTTATTTAGCATATAGATTTATAATGTTTTAAAATATAATTAAATTTAACACCATAAGTTTTTAATACTTTTAAAATAAACTTAATAATTTCTGAAATGGTTTAGTTAATAAAATAAATTTTATTTTGATTTAACAATATAATACTAATTTTCTGAATTATAAAATGTTAAAAAAACTAATTAAAATAAAAGATGGTGGAGGCCCGGTTCGAACCCGGGACCTCTTGGTTCATAACCCATGTTAGTTACCAGTTGGGCTAAAGCCCAGATCTGGTTTTAGTTTGAAACAAAAGAACTAAATAAAGTCCAAAGAAAAACCCCCAAATTTTCACGAACCCTAATTCGATTTGGATCAAATTGAACCCCAAATGATTAATGTTAAGGAATGGAATGTTAGGGCTTTAATTCCCCTGATAAAATCGAGTATAATGATGTGTGAAACTTACGTGTTTGTGTTCGAATTGAGGGTCCTAGGTTGTAGAACGAGTCGCGTCTAAGAGCAGTGTTTGATCGAGGCTTTGATGATGTTGTTGGTTAAATTGATCACATGGAAAGCTTATAATGATGATAATGAGTATTAACCCTCAACCAATTTTGGTCTAAGATGTCCAGAAGGTGTAGTTTGACTAGGTTGCAGGTCGAAGATGAAGGTGATGATCGAACGAGTAGTGTAATTGTGTTTTTTTATGCAATTGAGGATTCAGAAAGGTGTTAGAGATCGATTTGAATGTTTTCCCCTTGATTTATGAGTCTAATTTGTTCAGTTTCGCATCGAACGATTTAAGTCTTTAATTTCAAGCTTCGGTTTCGAATGCTGAGCTTTAACAACCAGATAAATTCAATTGGAAACCGTCATTGTGTTCGAAACCGATACACGATTGAATAGGAGCGGGTACTTGGCTTGTAACGATTGAATTTTTGAGGGTTTTAACCTCGCCGGAGTTAGCCGGAGAGGTGGCCGGAGAAACAGGGAGAGAGGTCGACGGTGAGGGAGGGGGGGTTTGATTTGAAAAGTTACATCTTTGGTCCCTGATGTTTAGGTTTATTATTATTTCATGTAAAAACCTTTAAATTAAAAATTGGAAATTACAAAGTAAACCCTAGAATTATAAAACTAATATGGATAACAAATCAAATTAATTATTTATTAATCTTTATAACTTTGATAAGCTTGCAAACCTTATAACTTGATTATTTATTTTCATTTAATAATTAAAATTCATAATTACTTACAAAGTTGTATAAGTTTATTTGAATTCATTTTATAACTTAATAAATTTTAATAAAACTTTCCATTTAGTTATTTATTGTAAAATGATTAATAAACTTTATATCTTTTTTAAAAAGAATTATTTATAAATCCCTAAATTATTACAAGTTGTTTAGACTATAAATAGTTCATAATAATAAATTACACATTTAATGTGTTTGATCCATAATAATCTTATAATGAAACTAAAAAAAATTAGGTTTTAACTTGAAAAATAGCGGATGTTACATACTTGAAGTGACATTCAAAAATTATACTTCGTGCACCAAGAGTTAACAATTTTCTAGGGATGCTTATAAAATCCATTACACACATCAAAAGTGCGCAAACTGCCCCCCACTTTTTGGTGGGGTCACCACAAGCAAGATGGCCATCCATAACTCACCATAACTCTTGAAGCCATTGCATCGTGTGATCTTTAGATTTAGCATGCATTCGTTGGTGTTGTTATTTTAAACAATAACATCAAAGGCTTAAATCAATCATCCATTTTTGACACACATGAGTGATGAGTTGCACCTGAGTCTTTCTTTCATGCTAATGAAACGAAGTACGAGCACAGGTATTATCTTACTGATGGGATTTATCCTGAATATGCAACCTTTGTCAAGTCATTTACATGTTTATGTTAAAAGGAAGATGTCTTCTATCATCAACAGAACTCTCTTTAACAAGTTCATATGCATCAACGTATTACAACACAATTGTTATCGACAAACCAAGCAAATGCGTCATTAGCAATGTCTTTAAAAGTAAAAATTTGAAAATTCTTCCTCAAAACAACTTGCAATATCCTTTTAAATAATTGAAAATAAATATTAATTGTTATATGCAGCTTTTGGTAGACAAAGTTTCTTATCATGAAGTAGAATTAGTTTCATCACTTCTAAGAAATTAATTTCTTTAAAATATGACTTTTTGATCTCATCATATATAATTAAGAAAGGCCGGATAATGTATTTTCAACACAAATATATAATCATTGGTGGTAGCATTCAATCGAAGTCGATTTAGTCTCTTCACATATCATTTTGCTTATAAAAGGGTGTCAATAAATTCATTTTGATTTCCTAGATTTTCTCATCTTTTAAGTGCTTTATTATGAGCATGGTTGTTAAACTCGACGCGCTGCTATGTCGATCTACTAGGGAGTTACGAGTACTCGGTTTAGGCGGGGAGTACATGTGATATATCATAAAGAAATTAATTTTTAAAAATTATAAATATGTCAAATATCATAAGCTTACTAATACTAATAAAAATACGTAAATATTAGTATAAATCAATACAATACATGTTCACATACAAATTTATTTCAAAACTTAATATTGAATATTTAACATCATAGACATATTAATCATTTAATTATCATCTTCCATCTCCATGAAAAAAATAAAAATTCAACAAAAATCGGTGAAAAACAACAAAAAACGATGAAATGTGATGAACATCTAAGTTGGACCGAGTTGGCCTAGTTGGACCGAGCCGGCTCGTGTTGGACCGAGTTTGATCAATTTCAATTAAAGTTGACCAGTTGATGAAAAGCGCATCCACACCTTACCAAGTACCGAGTACTCGACCACATAGGCTGAGTTTTACAACACTGTTTGTGAGCATCACTGCAAGCATTCCCAATATGTGTACTATAGCAAATCTAACCGGTTTAAACTCTTCGTTTGAAAATACATTAATAAATAAAATTTACTCAACAAAACTATTAACAAACAAAAACTTACATTTAACAAATAAAAACTAAATTCAAGACTATGAAGTAATAACATTATATGTTAGCCTTTCAAAATTATTGCTATTGTCAAAGTGCCAACTGAATTATGACTGCCATAATTCCAAATTAAAGCAAAACAAAAATC
This sequence comes from Flaveria ramosissima, assembly GCA_025215565.1. Lineage (NCBI taxonomy): Eukaryota > Viridiplantae > Streptophyta > Magnoliopsida > Asterales > Asteraceae > Flaveria > Flaveria ramosissima. The sequence continues at coordinate 9,376,926 of CM046037.1, forward strand.
CTATCATCGGAACAATTAAATGAACACAAAGTAGCTATTTAAGAACAAAGAACTGATTATCACAATAGGAAAAATGAACACATTAACAAACACAAACGTGTAAATATTAATTTTGATGATCTAACAATAGCGACTTTGAATCTTCGATTTTGATGATTGATCGAACCTGTGATTTTTTTACGAATGGACCAACGATTGATCGATACTTTGATTGAAATATCTGATTTAGGGTTTAAAATTTTTTAGAGTTTGTATGGTCGATTCCTATTCTTTCCTTCTATCACTCCAACTCTTTGTTCGTAATTCCATAAGTGTCAATCTTTTAAGGGTTCGGAGTTGGGTTGTTACTAGGGGTCCAAACGAGCCAAGCTGCTCGCAAGCTACTCGAGATCGAATCGATAAAAGGCTCGAAACAAGCTAAGCTTTATCGAGCTCGAGCCGAGCCCGAGCCTGAATAAAGCTCCTCTAATTATCGAACCTGAGCCAGAGCTTCACATATCGAACTCGAGCAGACTCGCGAACCTAAACGAGTTTGTAACTTATATATATTTTTATTTAATCTATTAAATATATTTATATAAAATTATTTTTATTATATATAAAGTTATGATAAAAACAATACATAATATGTATAATGTTATGTATAAAATATATAAATATATATATATATATATATATATATATATATATATAAGTAAATATGAAAATTTTTAAAAATAATAACTAAATAATAAACAAGCCGAGCCCGAGCTTGAAAGTATCTGACGAGCCAAACTCGAGCTTTAAAAATATAGTTTGAAACGAGCCAAGCTCGAGCTCTCTGAACTTAAAACGAGCCGAGCTCGAACTCGACTCAGCTCGTTGGCAATCCTGGTTGTTACCAGTTGGGGCCTTGGACCTTGGGCGCCTAAAATTTTTTTTGGGTGCCTTTAAAAAATGCCTTGGATGTTTAGTAAATTTAGAATAGCCAGCCTTCAATTCTGTATTTGTTTCTTCAATCCACGAGCATGAGAGTGGCTTTTATGAAATTTGTGTGTTTCTTTGATAAAACATGAAGTGTAATTTGGGGTTTGGGGAATTTTGAAATCGTTTTAGACTTTTAACATAAAGTTGAATAACGACATTGTTTATGTGATAATTAATGTACGTGTATTTCTTGATCCTAAAGTATCATCATAATCACCATTTTTGCAACTCGGTGACCCGATTTAATTCCTGAAGACCAAACACTATGACACTAGAAAAAAATATGTAATCTAGATCTGCCATAGCTTCATACAAAAGAAGTTCTTATTGTTCTCAGTGGCGTTTGTTGGAGTTGGATTTACAAACCTATTTTAGGGTGAATGTTAACCTCCTTTAAGCTTCAGATTCATTTAAGGTTTTAAGTTTTAACTAACCGATATCGAGTAGAACACATGGTGCTAAACTCATTTACACCCATCATAAAACATGACTAAAGTCTAAAAAATGACCGTGGCATATGATGTGTAATCAGTAGGAAATGAATTCGAGTAATATTGAAGAAGTCATTATTAGTCAAAAGTTGAGATTGCCAAAGTAGGAGGTAATGATGTTGGTAAGAAGTGATAGGGGTGTAAAGTGACAATGTACGAAAAGATGGTGGGTGTTAGTGGCCATAAACACCAGCCTTTTCTCCACTTCACGCCTGCAGAATCTAGGAATCTCCATGGGAGTTGTGAAGGGTGAAATTCAAAATTTGCGTATGTTGGCGTGCTTCATTTCGACCCCCCATATTTTCACTTTTTTTTACCTTTTTTAGCCCTTTACATTCTTTTTCTTGATTTTTGAATTTTGATACTCTCTTTAGACTAAGATTGTTCAAAAAGATGATTTTTAAAAGGTTACAAATGGCTTTTGCGTAGGGAACAAGATGGGGACAAAGTGTGTCTCGAATACCCCTTGCTAGAATTGCTATTTGATTCGTACTAATTTAAACTTTGAGATAGGGTGTAAATTGTGGTTGGAGGTTTTGACGGGTTGAATTGTTCAACTTGAACATGATTAGGGCTGAAAATCAAAGAACCAAAGCAAACAAAGCATCGTTCATGTTTGTTTGTTTAGAATTCAACTTGTTCATGAAATATTTATGAACACACAACCGAACGAATATTCTTGTTCGTATTCGTTAATTGAATATGAGCATAACCAAGGCCTGCCATCTAATTTTTCTATAAAAGAATAATTTAGATTTGCATTATCAGCATTTAACTTTAAGGTACATACTCGAGGTGTTCATTTGAATCATACTTGACAACCCGGCCGAATCGAATCACTTAATTCAAAAATCGGTTTTAGAATATTGGAATATAAATGTTAACAAAAATGAGTTTTTACATTTATACTTGACACTTCTAATGCTAACAAACATGAGTTTTTACAAATTTTAAAGTCTCCGTATAAATGTAGTGCACAGTAATAGTGATCAGTTGACTATATGGAATTGGATAAAAAAAATAAGAAATGACATCTACTCTTGATTGTCAGCAAGGCTCTTTATCTTACAATTATCTTGGATTGTAAATAGGGGGCGAACAAGTATCTTGCCCCTGAAACTCATGGCGGAGCCTGGGTATTTGTCCCAGAGGTGTTAAAAAAAACGGTTTGCAAACCTGTTCGACAAAAAAAAATTGAAACCGGTTTGGGGCCCTAACCGGTTTGGCCCAAACCGGTTTCAAACAGACCAAAACCGCCGATTTATGGTGAAATTACAATTTATGTCAAATGGCTAGTGGTCCGAACAAGGCGCGTTGCAAGTTTTGTCATAAGTTTTTCAAAAAAGATGCAATCACAACGTTGAAAAACCACATTTCAAATAAATATTGTAAGGTGTGGAAAGGTGAACCGTCTCAAGGTCAAGCTTCGATGACAAACGAAGGAAATATTTGAGCTTATAACGTTGATGCGGTTCGGGAGCAAATGGCGCATTTTGTAATTCAAGAAAGCTTGCCATTCAAACATTTCGACAACGAACGTTTGACTCTACTCATTCAACAAACTCTCCAACCACGTTACACCAATGTAAGTCATGCTACTCTTCAAAGAGATTGTTTAAAAATGTGAAAAAAGCTAAAAATAAATTAATATCTTATTTTGAAAATTTACAAACCGGTGTTAACTTAACTAGTGATGTTTGGTCGACTCCTCACGATTCACCGCACTCATACATTTGTGTCACGGCCCATTGGGTTGAACCCGATTCATGGCAAATTGATAAAGTTATTAAAACATATATATTAGAAAACAAAATATTTTCTATATCTTTTGATAATGCGTCAAATAACACACTTGTGATAGATCATTTGAAATTAAAATATAAACCAATGTGTGAGGGTGTGTTTTTCTTGTCAATATGTTACGCACATCATAAACTTAGCCGTTCAAGACGGTTTAAAAATGACTGAAACCGTGAAAGATGGTTTTAAAAGAATGTTACGTGACATTTTAGTAATAACCAAAGATATAGTAGATATCGCAAGTTTTCTCTTAAGGCGTTTGTAGAAGTTAAATAGTTTTCTCTCTCTCTTCATTGCATGTACGGGTTTTTTGTATTGCTAACATTGTTTTTCAATCGTGGATACTTGTGAAAACTAGCGTTACATCGACACATTTGTTATGTTTATTATGTTTTGCTAACGTTATTATATCTTTTGTTCTGTTTGCTTGATGTCGTGAGGTTCTACGTTAGAGTGATGACCATTACAAATGTTTTTGTATTCGCGTTTTCGTATTCAAGTCCATGATGCAACTACATGAGCAACGTGCAAGAACACTTCTAGTTTCTTATAAAAAAACTGACTTGCATTATATTAATATTAATTAATTATTAATTAATATATAATATAAAGATAAACTACGAGAATAGTGCAGGTAGTTTGAATTTTTGCCATAAACGTTTGGTTTTTTTATAATTTTATCACAAAAGTTTAATTATTATAATTTTCGCTTGACATATGTGATCATCACTTATACCGATTCTTATAGTTTTCTATATAAAATTATTCTTTTATAGAACGCGTGTATATATGCAAGTAATTAGTATTAAATCTTTTGAGGATTATGCTATTTATATATGTATTGTTCACTCATTAATCCTAAAAATACAATGTTCTGTGTATTAATAAAGAAGTGTATAGATCAAGTTGATTGTCATGTAAAGTGGTACCTCTTGTAGCATCTAATTTCCTTTGGTTTCACGCTTTTAGTACCATTTACCACTTTTTCTAACCACTAAAAGAAAATAAAGCACACCACAAAGCTACATATATAAACTTTATATTAATCACCATTTGTTGAACCTAACATAATAATGGTTGGGTGAAGTTTCACATCTCCATTATTTCGTCATCGTCATCGTCATCGTCATAAGATTATACAGAGCAAAAAGTTTTAGATAGATAGTTAAAAAAGAAGAACATGATCAGATAACTTGATCAGCTTCTTTCAGCTCAATATCATCCCTAGCAAGCCTATGCTCCCTGTAAACATACCATCTTGCTCCTATCAAATATAACCCCATGTTAATAACACTTAGAACCGCAAGCAACCAGTAGAAGTTATAAAGCTTCCCCTTATTCAAGTTATCCGCGATCCATGGGTTCGAGTCACCGGTCACCTTGTGCACTATGGTCACCAACAATGAGCTAAAAAAGAACCCTAATGATAGTGTACTTAGAAACAACCCTGTGCTCATTGTCTTCATACCTTGAGGACACTCCCTTAGGAAGAAATCAAGTTGTCCTATGTAAGTAAACGCCTCACCCGACCCAACAAAGAAAAACTGTGGGACCAACCAGAACACGCTAAGTGGGACCACCTTCGAGGGGTCGTCGACCAACCCATGGGACTGAGCAATGTGCAGCCTCTTGATTTCAATCAACGCGGCTGCAACCATTGCAAATGTGGATAGGACTAGGCCTACGCCAATACGTTGAAGTGGGCTTAGCCCTTGTGGGTGTTTAAGGACCCTTTTGGCGAGTGGGACTATGATGCGGTCGTAGATAGGGACCGTCAGGAGAATGCTGCCCACGAAGAAGACGGTGAGTGAAGCCGCGGGGATGAGGAAGGATTTCCCAATGTGGCGGTCCATGGTAGTGGCTTGTGACACTGAGAAAGTTGTCATTTGTGCGTATATCGTCCAAAACATGATTGTGGTTGCCCAAATTGGTAGCATTGTGATCACCATTTTGACTTCTTCCACATCGGTTGTAGTTGAAAGGTACCATTTGCTTACCTTTAAACCCTCACCGGGTTTTTCGTTCTTGATTGCTGCCTTATCAAGAAATCTACAAATGCATGAAATGCAATAATTAAAACAAGTATAAATATTGTTAAATAGATTAAAACAAAGTTTGATCTTTGAGATAGGATTAACTAATATTCATTTTCCTTGGTTTATGAATAAGTTAAAACTAGTCGAGTCCAAGTTTCAGCTTAGATCATCTAACTTTAAAAAAGCTCTAACTCATCTCGTTTTAAACTACATAGTTAAAGTCCAAGCTCGGTATGTAAACCTTTAGTAACAAACTGATCTCAAACAGTCGTTAAATAACTTTTTAAAACGACAACTCACACATCATCATCCGCTCGTAATTGGTAATGGTGGTCGGTCATTTACACCTTTAGATTCCCTATACAATGGTCCAAGATTCATCAGACCCAAACAGTTGACAGTCTGGGTCCTTCAGGTTCTCGTGATGCTCCCTGGGACCCATTGCTTTTGATCATCACACATGCAAACATGTACACTTTTGTTTTTACCATAATAAATATATTAACCACTTTACTTTGTACGTATTAAATATGAATCATATGTGAATTACACACAAATACAAACAAATTTGTAGATCAATTTAATTAATTAACAAGAAATTAAATAAAAGACTCACCGAAACTGTTTGCTATGGGGCAACTTCTGCTTTAGTTTTCGGGGATCATCTTCCTTCGGAACATCATCCACATTGAACAATAAACAAGGATCTGAGGTAGCTCCAAATGCCGTCGCCTCCACGCGGCGACAAAAACCGACGCTATTTGAGTTAGCGGACTCCCCATCAGTTTTTTGAACATAAGAAGATCACGAACCCCAACCCGATGCAACACGCCACGATCCCGTAACCCCAACGGCGCCCGAGGTTGTCCTGGATGTACACTAGAATTGTAACCGCGGCTAGTGACCCGATACTTATAAAGAAAAAGAACCAGTTAAAGAAAGTGGTCATTTGCCCCTTTTCTTCCTTGTTAGACTCGTCGAATTGGTCCGACCCGAAACCCGACACGCTGGACTTGAGTCCTCCGGTCCCGAGTGCGGTTAGGTAGAGCGCGAGGTATAGGACCGCTAGTTGGAAACCGTTGGCCGGAACACACGAACCACCGGTTTGGGTGCATTTTGGTGGTTGTAAGCTTGGGATAGCGGTTGAGATCGTTAAAATTGTCACACCCTATAAATTAGAAAAAAAAAAAAAGAAAACATTAGGCAATTATTTTAATCATACCCCATTTGACTTAAAATATAGAATTAATAATTCCATATATCTGGTAAAACTTTAAATTATATATTTTTTAAAACATAAATTTTTGATGCATAATATACGATAACTTTCAAGCATGATTTAGAGAAATAATTTACTGACCAGTGCTTGAACGGCCGTAAATATTGCAATGGTTAGATACCGACCGAGAAAGGTGTCGGCGACGAAACCGCCTAGGAGACATAACATGAAAGAGGTACCCATGAAGTTAGTGACGTCGTTGGCGGCGTCAGCGTTACCTAAATGCATGGTACCAGTCAAGTACGTGACCAAATTAACCGCGATTCCTAACGTCGTGAGCCTTTCACATGCCTCCACCCCTGCAATTTCATAACATTTAAAATACATCAGATCACAAAACGATAAAATAAAGCATCTCTAGACTACTTTAGAATGAGTGGTGGTGTACCTAGGATCATGGCGGCACTGGTCCAGCCACCGGTTAGCCGGGCGGCCCTTGTAGTCCCAACTCCCAAGCATCAGTTACAGTTTTTTCAAGCTGTGATTCAGATTGAGGGAGAACCATAATTTGTTTTCCTTTGGATGTGTTGATGATGTGTAGAGTATTGAGGTTAGAGAGCTCTAAAAATAGTGGGAAGATGGGCCTGTCTTTTATAGCATGTTGATATGTGGTTGGGCATTAATGTCATTTTTAAAATTTTAAGGCATTTTGTAAAAGGTTATTTATTATAAAATACTAGGGAGTTAATCCGTGCTTCGCCGCGTGATTTTGAACGTGTAAAAGACATCGTAACGGTATATTCAAATTTAAATATAAATGAACATGTTTACATATAACAAAATATTTAAGCTTGTATACACACATACATATGTAACGATAAGTTATATGTATTTGTTTTAATATAATCATTCTACTTATATCACCAGTACAACCATAGTTATTATCCTTTAATATATCGTCATTATTGTTAATTATATTATTGTTACTATCATATTACATGTATGTTCTTAAGTTATTGAGTTTTAACACAAATATGAGATTTTGAAAATAATTTGATACAAAATAAACATATTTCATTTTGAACTTGTCGAAAAACTATTTCATATAACGTAATGATTTTATTACGAATATATGTTATTCTCCATTTACTTGATAATAATTTTACTTGCAACTGATCTATTATTAACAATTATAATTATTAAATTACAATATTGGTATTGTTTTTGTCATTATTAAAAGTATTATTTGTTATATGCGACGTATTTTTATACTAAACTTTATCATTTTTAAACTTATTAGTAGTCCTTGTTAATATTATTACTTTTAAAATTATTATTAAACTGTTTTTATTTTTATAAATATAAGATATTATCACTTTAATTAAATACTATGAGTAATTGTTATATGGTTACTATTATTATCATTTCATTTAATGCGATAATTTGAATTTCATTTAATGCATTAATAGAAAGAACTAAATAACCAATGATTTTTAGTCCAATCGTTAAGTGAGGTGTCCATACATGTATATATGGAGAAGTTATGAGTTTAAGTATCATTCTAAACATAACATTTAAAGTTTAGCCAGTGAGTTTTTTTAGCATTGGGTTTTCTTATGATATGGTTGAGTGTACGGTCTCGGTTGGGAAACGGATAGGTAAACCCGATAAAAATAACATTTATATTGGTCACACATTCATCGTTAAAAAAAAAGTTCACTATGAAATTACCATAATGCCTCTATAAGCTTCTTGAAAGTTAAGACCATGGTAAAATTACTATTCCGATCTTCTCAAATACTTTATAAAATACTGTGAATTCGAGAAGATGATAGATAATATTAATAAATAAATTATACAAATAGAAGAAGAAAATTCATTCAATATAATCAAGTTTTACTATCTTTTATTGGTATTACATTCTTGAGACTTTTGGTTTTTTAATTAGGTTAATAGGTTACACTTGTGATGGGTCGGATGTTTATAAACAAGGTATTTTACCCACCTCGCTTTGGCACCCCCACCTCATGTTGGCGCGTCATCATACGCGAAGTGATGACGTATAAATTATAATAGAGCCGATTCGCTTCCAGATTAAATTTACGTCAATACGTAGAGTAACTTGAATTTAAACCATTGAATGAACACATATTATATTTGATCCGATTATTTTTCCATACAAAAATTATGTCCAAACATAGACTTACAATTAGGGGTGTGCATGGTCGGTTTGGTTCGGTTTTTGCCTAAAACCAAAACCAAAAACCGATATTTCGGTTTCTAGGTTTTTAAAACCGTTTGATTTCGGTTATTTCGGTTTTTGGTTTTCACTATGTTTTGGTTTGGTTTCGATTTTTTTAGTTTTGTTTTTGAGCTTTAAGTTTCTTTTAATTGGTCCAAAGTAATAAATTTAAACTAGAAACTTTGAGCTTACATCATTTTGTTGATCTTTAAACATAATCTATATACTCTTATAACTTACTTAACATTAAATATAATTTGCAATTAATAAATTACAATAACAAAAAATTCAATAAAACAATTTAAATAGCATAAGTTAAATAAAAAAGCTTAAAGATTATTCTTGAAATCTAAATATTTATCTATTTTAGATAGCATAAATTAAATAAGTGATTTATAAGCTAGTTATGTTTATAAGTATATAAATACACTTCTAAATTTACAAGTTCGGTTTTATGGTTTTGGTTCGGTTTTTTCGGTTTCTGTTACAAGCAAAACCGAAACCGAACCGCAAAAATCAGTTTTTAAAAAATAATCAAACCAAACTGTAGGATTCTTATTAGTTTCGGTTTTTTTGATTTGGTTGCATCGGTTATTTCGGTTGCGGTTCATTTATTTTGGTTTCTTGCACACCCTACTTACAATCACTCCGACTTGTTCTTGAATTAAATTTACGTCGAAACGTAGGGTAATAAAAACGTATTATATTTTACCCAACGCTTTTCCAAACAAACTTATGCCGAAACGTAGACCAACCCTAAGCGTACATAAAATAAACACGAAAACATTTTATATTTGACCCAACTAATTTCTTAACAGAATTATGTCGAAACGTAGATGTATGTCGGAATGTCGACAATGTAAAAGCATATATAAAGTTAAGCACGTAAACAGTTTACATTTGACACGTCATTTCTGATTACGTTCAAACGTAGACGGACTCAAATTTATATTATGTAAAGGTAAACCCGAAACTTTAGAAACTTAAGAGGATTATATTGACATTTTATAAAAGTTTTAAGGAAGTTAGGAGGTGAAATTGTCAAAATCTAAAGTTGTAAAAGCCGGTAAAAAACCCCACTGACCTATTTTTTTAATAAACTAATACTACTGATGAATGGTTAAGATGTCTATGCTGAATGATTAAGACCTCTTATCTGAATTGGTCAGACATTTGCATTTGAATAGTTAACGATATACTAGCTCTTAATGGTTCAGATGTCATAATAGTTCAACACTTAATAGTTCAGACCTCTTATTGGTTCAATACTTAATCATTCAGAAATTGTCAAACAACCCTAATTTTTTTATTGTCTTTCTAAATAAACTTTATAAGTAAAGAAACAGTAACATATGCACTTTTCTATTGAATGATCATTGTGATCGTTCTACTTAACATGGAAATTGTGTACAAAAGTGATTAACCGAAAACGACTTTTATTTCACAAAACGTGAAGTATTTAATTTTAAGTGATTTTAGAAAGGCCGCTAAGAATTTGACACGTCAAAAGTCATGAATAATGTAACATACTAGTGTGCGTTGCCGCACGTTGTGGCGGATTCTGTGATGTGGTTAAATGTATTATTAGGATTTATGAGTAAAGAAATTAGAAATGCAAAATATATTTATTAGAATATGTTTAATAAAAAGTTTTTTGTCATAATATTAATACGTTTAGGTTTTTTTAACGGCTCTTAATCTACTCCTATTTAATATTCCTAAATCCATCAAAACTGCATATGATAGAACTTAAACTCTTAATCTTAAAAGACTAAGGGGCTGTTTGATTTGCTTCTGACCCAGTCAAAATGTCTGACCCACTGACCCGATCAGACATTTTGGCCGGTCAGGGTGTTTGATTCGCGTCTGATCCGGTCTGACACCACTGACCCATGCATAATTTTACTCTTACCGTGTCAGTTTCGGATAAGGCTCTTACTCGGTTAGCCCATTCTGACCGAGTCTTTAAAATCAAACAACCCCTAAACCGATACAAGAGACTGTTGATGTAATAATTGATAACTTAGCTTATGACGAGGTTTTATATTTGTAAACATTTAAAATAATCATATGTTTATCTTTAGATAAAGTGAACATTTGATATGATATATGAATGTTTGCATACGTAAATTTAGTTAAGATTTTAAACTTATACTTTTGTTGTGATGTAACTAAATCCTTAATATTTAAGTGTTTTTTTTATTCTTTATGTAATAATAATAGCACTGCATTTGATATTCTGAGTGATGAATCATGCAAGATTTAAATATGTGAATAAGGAGCAAAATAAATATAAAAAAATATGAACGGACTTCAAAATTTATAAAACTCTATTTCATAAACTCCATATTCATATTGTGTGTCCTGTTTTAGTCTTCATCGTTTGTAATTTGCATACATCCTTCTATTTTTTTTATGACGATTACCGAGTCACCGTCTCTATCGAAGTCTTCTAGTTAGAGTATTGATTACTGTTAGAGATAATGGTTGTCAACCTTGTGATTCTCATTCATTGGTAATCTATAAATACACGGGAATAATCCCTATAAATATGGAAGGGATAAGTGTTAGGCATAAATACAAATAATTTACCAAATTTACTAATAATACAAATTATCAAATTATAATCTATTACACCCCCGCAGTCGAAGCAAGAGGAGGGCGAATGTTGAGACTGGAGCGGAAGTCTTCAAAAAGCACGCGTGGTAGACCTTTGGTGAAGATATCGGCAATCTGGAGTCGTGTAGGAGTATGAAGAACTCGAATGGTTCCACGTTGAACATGTTCTCGAACAAAATGAATATCCAGTTCAATATGTTTGGTACGTTGGTGTTGGACTGGATTATGTGATAGATAAATAGCACTGATGTTGTCACAATATACCAGTGTAGCCTTTGATAAAGGATGGCGTAGCTCCAAGAGGAGATTACGAATCCAGCAAACTTCAGCAACGACGTTAGCAACTGCTCTGTATTCTGCTTCGGCACTAGACCGAGAAATGGTGGTTTGTCGTTTTGATGACCAAGATAATAGATTTTGACCCATGTAAACACAATAACCTGAAGTAGAGCGACGGGTATCGGGACATCCTGCCCAATCAGCATCAGTGTAGGCCCGAAGGGATACGTCGGCGCAGGCTGATAGGGTGAGTCCAAAGTCAGAAGTGCCACAAATATACCTGATTATGCGTTTGAGAGCATTCCAATGGTCAATAGTAGGGCTATGCATGTGAATGCATACTTGCTGGACTGCATAGGTGATGTCAGGCCTGGTAAATGTGAGGTATTGTAGAGCACCAGCCAGGCTACGGTATAGGGATGAGTTCTCAAACGGTGCGCCGGAAGTAGCACTTAACTTCGGTTTTGAGTCAACTGGTGTGGCAACTGGGTTGCACGAGTCCATACCTGCACGACTCACAATATCCAGAGCATAGGATCTTTGAGATAGAAACATGTGGTTACCTGTTCTGGAAACAGAAATGCCCAAGAAATGACTAAGAGGACCAAGATCTTTCATGGCGAATTCAGCCGCGAGGCTGCCCATGAGCTTCTTCCTAAGAGAATCCGAAGAAGTGGTGAGTATAATATCATCAACGTAAATTAATAGATAGGCTATGTCACCCCCGTGGTGGTACGTGAACAGAGAGTTGTCACATTTACTCTGTAGGAAGCCAATAGAAATGACAAAGTCAGTAAATCGTTGGTACCACGCCCGGGGTGCCTGTTTGAGACCATAAAGAGACTTTGTCAAGCGACAAACGTGATCGGGATAATCCCGATGTCGAAATCCCATGGGTTGATACATATAAACCGTCTCGGTGAGATGTCCATGGAGGAATGCGTTAGTGACATCCAATTGATGAATGGACCATGACTGAGAGAGAGCTAAAGTCAACACAGTACGAATGGTAGCCGGTTTGACAACCGGGCTAAAAGTTTCCCCACAATCAACTCCAATTTCTTGATTACTGCCATCACACACTAGACGAGCCTTGTATCGCTCGAGAGTACCATCAGACCTGTATTTATGGCGAAAGAGCCACATACTACGAATAACATGCATATCAGGATGTCTCGGGACAAGTTCCCAAGTCTTGTTTTTAATTAGAGCATTAAATTCGGTTTTCATGGCATTATGCCACTCCGGTTTAGACAAGGCATCTTTGGGAGTCTTTGGTATGGGTACAATGGTAGTGGTGGAGAGATTAAACATTTGTTTGGGTTTCGAGATGCCGGACATGGCTCGGGTGTGGATGGTGCGGGTGGGTGGTGCTGGTTGTGGGTTCGGTATGTGTTCAGGCGAGTGGGTAGGGAGAGTGGGTTGGTTTGGGCTTGGAGAGGAAACGTGTGGGAAGTGGGCTGGTATAGGTACTGGGTCGGGCTGGGTAGGCTGGTTTGTGGGAGAGGAGGTGTTGTTGGGGTGGGTTATGGGATGTGATGGAGTGGAAGGTGTAGTGGGGATTTGGGCCGAGTTAGGTCCAAACGAAGCTGGTGGGTCAGATGTAAATGAGGGGGCAGACAAAGGATTGTTTAAGAGTGGGGTCGGTGAAGGTGAGGTTTGTGATGTAGTGGGGTGAGTATAAAGAGAGGGGTGAAGTGGGTCATCCAGAAAATTGTAAGTGTGGGGGGTCGTTTTGTGAGACTTGGCAAAGGGGAAGATGGTTTCGTCAAACAGGACGTGACGATTAATGGTGATGGTACGGGTTTGGAGGTCAAGACATTTGTAGCCTCTATGGTTTGATGGGTAGCCCAAGAATACGCACGGGTGGGATCGATAGGCTAGTTTGTGAATGGTGGTGTGAGGGATGAGGGGGTAGCATATGCATCCGAACACGCGAAGGTGATCGTAGGTGGGTAAGCAATTGTATAGTCGTTGTGTGGGGGTTTGGAAATTATGTATCTTGCTTGGGATGATGTTGAGAAGGTAAGTGACCGTTTCGAGGGCATGTGACCAGTAGGTAGTGGGCATGGAGGAGTGGGCCAAAATGGTACGCATAAGGTTATTGATGGTTCTAATTTTGCGTTCGGCTTTGCCATTTTGTGAGGAGGTGTGAGGGCAAGAAAAGCGAAAATGCATGCCGTTTGCGGAGCAAAAATTATGGAATTTATTGTTGGCATACTCCCGCCCGTTGTCACATTGAAATTGTTTTATGTTTGTGTTAAATTGGGTTCGAACAAAATTATTAAATTTAGTGAACATGGCAAAGACGTCGGATTTTTGGGTGATTGGGTAGGTCCATAAAAAATTGGTAAAATCATCCAAGAACAATACATAATAGCGATGACCCCCGTTAGAAATAATGGGTGAGGTCCAAACATCACTATGCACAAGATCAAATGGCATAATCGTCCTTGTATTAGAAGTAACAAAAGGAAGTCTGGTATGTTTACCAAAAATACAAGCACTACAAAGTTTATTATTTAAAGAACCACAAGTAATAGAACTGGAAGTTTTTAAATTATTCAAAATAGCTGGGCCTGGGTGACCGAGCCGTTGATGCCAAATGTCTTGAGAGATAGCTGCATAGGTGGAAGCAGTTGTTAGATTGGTGATGTTGGAAGGGCTAAGAGTGTAGAGATCCCCCGAGCTATTGCACCGTAGGATAGGTTTCTTGGTCTGTAGGTCCTTCACAGTAAAACCATATGGGTCAAATTCGACAGATAAATGGTTGTCAGTTGTAAAACGACGAACAGAAATAAGGTTTTTAACTAAGTGAGGGGCATATAAGACATTGTTCAGTTTAAAGGGTGGGAATGGTGGTGGTAATGTAATGTTGCCTTGTCCTAAAACCGGAATGGTTTTGCCATTCCCAACAATAATGTTGCGAACAATGCTAGAATTAAAAATAGAGGAGAACTTATCAAGTTGAGGAGACATTGTACCTGTTGCCCCTGTGTCCATGGTCCAGGATGGATCATTCTGATTAAGTGCCAAATTGTATAGTGCTTGTGCTATATCCGTGGGGGAGTAGCTAGTTGAGTAGGACTGGGCCGAGTTGGCTGTGTTGGGTTTCGGGCCCAATAGGCCCGCCGAGGAGGCAGAGCGAGACTGCTGGGCTGAGACATTGGGGTGTGGGGCAGATGGATTTTGGGTGAACTGTTGGGCCGGCGCCGGGTAGTAAAAAGAAGGATGGGCTTGTGGGGCTGGAGGGTGTGGGCTCAATGGGTTTGAAGGAAAGGGACATGGAGGATAGGTCCAGGATGGCCAAGGACCGTGGGCTGGAGAAGGGTGAGGGGTTTGTGGGGTATTGGGCCAAGGGGAGTTTTGCCAAGCGTTTTGTTGAACACGGCCCCGACCGTATGAGCCCCGACCACGACCACGACCTCGGCCACGACCTCGACCGTGGCTGCGTTCGGAACCAATCGATGGGGTAGAGTTGCGGGTGTCGGTGGATGGGTTTGAGTGGGAGGTGGTGGCATTGAGGGCGGTTCCGGCAGATTGGGCCGCAAGGGAAGTTTGGCTAATCTTTTGGTCCTCGACTTGGCAAAGCCGAGAGCGAGTGTCATAGAAGTTGGGTAAGGGTTGTGTATTTTGAAGGATGAGGGATATTGTTTCGTAGGGTTCGGTTAGGCCGGTGAGGATTTGCATGACAAGTTGGTTTTCGGTGACGTTGGCGCCTAAACTTGTGAGTTGATCAAAAAGCAGTTTCATGTGTTGGCAATATGAAGACATGTCGGGAAAACGGTCTAGGCGGGTGTTGAAAAATTTATTTTGTAAGGTGATGATTCGGGCGGCTTGGTTATCTAGGAAAAGGTTTTTCAGGCGGCTCCAGGCATCATGGGCGGTGGTATTGGTGATCATAATGGTGTGAACCAAGTCTTGGGTGATAGTGCCGTAAATCCATTGTAAGACAATGGCGTCTATGCGTTCCCAAGATTCGTGGTGGGTGGTTTTAGGAGGAGGTTCTTTGTCCTTCTCGGCCGAGGGAGAAGGGGCCGGTGGACGAGGTAAGAGGTGATCGTAAACCTCATAAGCCTTACAATGGATGGTGAATAGCTCAGCCCATGTATTGTAGTGTTCGGTTTGGCGATCAAGAATAATGGGAATGAAATTTTTTATGTTGGTAACAGTTACAGCAGGATGTAATGAAGACATAATGAAGTTGGGAGAGGGATTGCGAAGAGGACGTTCGATGGAAAAGAAAAAAAGAAACTTACTTCAGGGATGATCGCCGCAGGAAGAAGAGAGATTTAGGGTTTTTGGCTCTATACCATGTTAGAGATAATGGTTATCAACCTTGTGATTCTCATTCATTGGTAATCTATAAATACACGGGAATAATCCCTATAATTATGGAAGGGATAAGTGTTAGGCATAAATACAAATAATTTACCAAATTTACTAATAATACAAATTATCAAATTACAATCTATTAATTACAACTGGTTGTTATATTTGTTTTATAGAATTGAGGAACAGTAGTTCCGTATCAAATCGTTCTGTCTGGTTTTGTTCATCATCATCTTCGATTTCAGGTTTTTCATCTCCGATTTGATCACCATCATCTTCGATTTCACGTTTTTCATCTTTAATTTGTTCAATCCAGGTTTTGTTTAGATTCAATTTGATTTCTTACCAACCCCGTTATGTTAAATTTGTTTCATACGAACCCAATATGTTTAATTTTGTTTCAGGAACCGATTGTTTGTAAATTGTACGATTTTGTTTTTGTTTTATTTTGATCGACCAGGATGACGATTTTTTTCTCTATTTAATTTTTGATTATGGGTTTCGTATGTTATGTGAGAGAATTATGTTTTTTGATCTGCTTGCAACAATCGGGGTCTTGAATCGATGAAACAACCGTTTAACGCCGTTGTGAGGTTTGCCACTTGCCGTAAACCGCCAAAGACGGTGGTAATTTTGCTGTGGTTAGTTCTGTTGTCGCCGTAGGTTATTTAACGGTTGCCATAGTTACCGCCGTAAGACTATTTGTCTTGCCGTCAATTTGGTTTTTGTAGTATATATATAATTTGCGCCAATAAGTGAAAAGTGTAACTCATGTCATTATAGTGGGTTTTACTTTAATGAACAACAAATTATTATTATAAAAGTGTTTATGGATCGATGAGAATCGTGAAATAAGCTTTTAATCGTAACTATTAATATAGAGCATGTTTGGATGAACTTCTTAGAAGCTCCTTTTGATTTTTTTAGGGTAAAATGACAAAATACTCCTGTGGAAGTTACAAATTATAACTTTTATTGACTTTTATAGGGGTATTTTTGTCCTTTTACCCCTCAAAAAAGTCAAAAGAAACTTTTAAGAAGCTCTTCCAAACATGCACATAAAACAGGACTAAGGGGCTGTTTGGCAACTTCTGAATGATTAAGTGCTGAACCATTAAGAGGTCTGAACCATTAAGTGCTGAATCATTAAGAGGTCTGAACCATTAAGAGCTAGTATATCGTTTAACGATTCAAATGCAAATATCTGACCAATTCAGACTAAAGGTCTTAACCATTCAGCATTAGACCTCTTAACCATTCAGCACTAGTATAATGCTTAACCATTCAGAGGCAAATGACTGAATCATTCAGACATTTGCTCGCGAAACAAACAGTCTGAACCATTAAGTGCTGAACCATTCAGACATCTGAACCACTAAGAGGCTGATTAAGAGGCTGCCAAACAGCCCCTAACTTATATAAACCATCATCAGAATTCTTGTAGGTTTATGAATTTAGTTAGCGAGTATACAAAGTTATAGTAGTTGTTCGTTATTTTTTAACCTATGACAATTTTACTCTTTTATTATATTAAACCAACGATATTTAATTAAATAACACTTATATGAAGCTAATCTATATTTTATCTTTGTATATATGAAGTTAATGACGTGTTTCTATTATGTAACCATCGTCAACCGTCACTATCATATGACCATCATACGACCATCAGCCACCTCTCTGTATCACCCGTAGCGCCACCACCATCGCTCCACTACCATCACTACACCTCTACCGCTTATCTCTAACACAACATCTAATTTTATAAAAATTAAATTCTTTGATGAAGGTCTGATCATGTCATTAACTCAGTTGGACAGTAATTAATATATGTGTAATTACTTGTAATTTACTTCAAAGGAGCGCATGGGTGAAGTATTAAAGCCATACAGGTGTTGCTTTTATTAGAGCATCTACATCAAGTGGGTTTCCTTTCGTCCAGTCTGAGGTGGAAAAAGCAAACGAACATCACACCATTGGAGATGAGGTTTGCTTCTGTAATTTGCTTTTCATGTCCAGAATTCCAAACCCAAGCAAACATGAGAGTGTGGAACCCACCACTATAAAACATATGTAATTTAATGTTTTAGAATTAAAAATAGGTGATGATTTGGAAATGGAGGAGTGTTTGAAACTGGACATATTATTGGAGGAAATACAAGAGTTTTTAGTGTTTGAAAGTGGACGAGTGAAAAGTTGATGTGACAGCTGATGTGTCACGTTTGGTTTTAAAATAGAGGTTTGTTGTTGTAGATGCTCTTAGTTCCAGCTAACTTGACAATGCCTTTAACCACGGGATTATCAGGGTTACCTCCTTCTTGTGGCCACCAATCTTTACTTTTTCTTACCTTTTCTTCTTTTCTTATCATAACTATTTCTTTTTCTTTTTAAATGAAAGATTTTGAAAATTTATATAATGTGGTTTAACCTCATGTTTTTTTCAGTTGGTAAGAAGAAGTTTCAAGAGCATCGACAAACACCACTCTCATAAAATCTCCTGTATTGTGTGATCTATGCATTTTCATGTGGTTAAGTTTTATTCTAAAACATAAATAAGAATCATAATAAGTTCTTTAAAAATATATAGATAGTAAGTGTTTAGCAATATTGTAATTGGACAACTTTTAACGCACCGTTCTAAATTAGTTTAGACGTAACAATACTTTTAACTTTTTTTGATAACCGTTTTAATTTTTTTCAATATAGCAATATTATTTCAAATTAAGCTAGTATAATATATATCTTTTTATTTTATGATATAACTTTGTTTTATATTTAAGTATATGAAAGTTATTAGATTGTTAGGAAAATTAAGAAAACTAGATTTTTTTTAATGGCCAACGAATAATTTTTAAGCCCGGTCACTCGGGTAAACCCATTGGCGAAAGGCTACCCACGCCCGCGAACACAGACAACGCTGGTGACCGGACTCGCCCACTATTCCAAAGAAAACCCACCATCCAAAGATCCATTGTGATAAAACCCTTGGCCCACTTGAAGTATATTGCACCTAGTGAGACAAGAAAACTAGATTTAAATACAAAATAAACAATGAAGGTTATCCCTCTATTGTTCTTTTGGTCATTTCTAACTTATTATTAACCGTATTGTCATTAGCTCAATATTAAGAACACTAAAGATTATAGATATATGTATGTATGTTTGTATAAATTATACGTTTATGCATATAAGCTAGTTAACGCACACAGTTAAATTAATCTAAAAGCATAGAAAGTAATGAGAGGGTTACACATGTATATGAGTGAGTTTAGAGTGAGATTTCTATGCATTTATGTAATCGAGTTTGAGGAACCAACACCAACATTATATTGTACAAACACCATACAATGTGTAGCGTAAACCCATTAGAGACCCGAATACATATTCACACATGTTAAATGCGTTAATCACATATCTACACCGTGTAATATGGAAAATCATACTATCTAATTGATATATTAACACTATGTGTCACACTATTTTTTTTTTGCAAACTCTTAAATTCATATTGCTTTTTTATTCTTTTAAAAGAATAACGATATTATACTTGTCTAACATACAGTCTAATTGATATATTTACACTAAATGTTAATAAAAATAGTCATCGCAAGGTTGGATTCTCCTTTTTACCGCTTATTCCTCGGTATTTTCAATTATCTGCTCATTTTATTGAGGATTTTTCACTAAGTTCTAGTTCATAAGCTTTTTATACTCAAATAACTTTTATATATATATTTTATCAATATTAAATAAAATTATACCATATTAAAATTTGGAACTTTTAATATAAATATAACATTGTTACATTAAAAAGATAACAAACTTTTAAGGTGTAACGCAATGTGTAATAAACAACACAATAATTCAATTTTACATTTATTATATATTTACACAAAATGTTGTACTGGGTCATGTTAGGCTTATAATGATGTTTGTAATTCGAATAATTCCATTGCGTGAAGTTTCTAGTTTTGGTTGATGATACCTTATTAATTGACTTTGGAAAATGTAGTCATGGACAAACAACTTTTGAGTCACACTCAGTTTATGATGCATTGCTTCTTAAACCAACTTGTTAATTTGCAATTTGTATCTTTGAATTGTCATAGCGTTATTAGTTAAAATGGTAACGTGAACAACTTGCTCTCCAATTTGCTCGAAGAGATTTTGACATATTTGCTGAATTCTCGTGATGTGTGGCCGAGTTTAATGATGGAACTAAAATCTCTCTAGCGGAAGATCAACGTAAAATTTTTATTACATACGATAAGAAAATATATGTTTTTCCCATGAGATGAACATGTTGTTTTTAGAGAGACTCACTGTATGAAACGACCTTTCTTTTTTTACAAGAAAATACATAAACATGTATTGTAAAAAGGTTAAGATAGTTAATATTTCAAATTATTAAACAAGTTCAATCGATGAAGTAGTTGTTTAGTCCCAATTTGTGACAAAGAACCTATTATAAGAATTCCAAGTTGTATAAATACATTCCAGTTGAATAACGATGCATATGTGATGGATACATCAAATCAAATAAGGTTGCACATTTCTCATGTCATTATTAATTTGATCCATTCCCTAACTTTGTACAAAGATATACAATTCGCAATCAAGATGGTTTACGGCAACAAAAACAATACACCAGATTACAACACCACAATGAAAAGCATAAAAAAATACAATGACAAGCATAAATCACAATTAGTTGGAAACTTTATTTCTTTTTATTTTTGTATATAACAATACTGTATTTGTAATAAAGATAAAAACTACCATTGTAACTTTTATAAAATAATAATATCGTAAATAAAAGGTATGATCGCTTAAAAAAGTAAGATAATTTAAATGTCACCTGCACAACGAAAGCTACGATTAATCTGGTATGTTCGTTAGCAAGGGTATTACTCCGGTTCCCGTGACTTTACCATGTAAGCTTCTCATGGTAAAGAAAAACAATAAAAATAAAAGAATACAAAAAGTAGAATCCATTCATGCTAGAGTTGCACAAAAAAACCGGGTACGGACCCGACCCGGCGGACCCGACCCGGACCCGGGTCCGGGTACTACCCGTTTGGAGTGGACCCGGTTCCTACCCGCCCAGGAACCGGCGGGTTGGAACCGGTTTTGGGTTTTTATTTTGGCCAGGAACCGGACCCGAACCGGAACCGGACCCGAACCGGACCCGAACCGGTTGTACCCGGGTTGTACCCGGGTTGTACCCGGTTCCGACCGTTTTTTTTTTTTTTTTAAAAAACTAGCCGTTTTTAACGGCTATATAGCCGTTGGGGACGTTTTTTGACCATTTTTTTGGATGTTTTTGGCTCTAAAATTAGTATAAATAGGTGTGGGTTGATATGGTAAGGTACCCAAGCTTCAAACACAAAAAAACATACGCAAAAAACGCAAACAATACTCTCGTTTACTCTCGTTTACTCTCATTTACTCTCGTTTACTCTCAAATCTCAATATGGCTCACTCTCAATCTTCCGTCGGTCAAGGTTCATCGAACTCTCCATCCGTCGTTCGTGTTCTTCCACACAATCGTAACATGGATGTTTGGTGCAATTGGGATATGGTTGAGTTGAGTGACGGATCTGTAAAGGCTCGTTGCAAGTTTTGTGGAGCTTTACTTGCTAAAGATTCTAACACGACTTTGAACAAGCACATTAACAAGAAGTTTTGCAAGTCGTTGAAAAATAATCCGGATTCGCAACAAACACAATTGAGTGGAGACGGTGGAATATTTAATTACAACGTTAATGAGGTTCGAGATCGAATGGCAAAGTTCGTGATTCAAGAAGCTTTGCCTTTTAACCACTTCGACAACCCTCGGTTAACCAACTTAATTCGAGAGACGCTTCAACCTCGTTACACTCACGTAAGTCGTACTACACTTAGACGTTATTGTTTAAAATTATGGAAGCAAGCAAAAAATGATTTAATTGTTTTATTTGAAAATTTAAATACCGGTGTAAACTTAACTAGTGACGTTTGGTCGGCGCCACACGGTTTGCCCGAATCGTACCTTTGCGTCACTGCTCATTGGGTAGATCCCAGTTCATGGCAATTGATGAAACGTACGATTGCATTTGATCTATTTCCGTATCCACACACTGGAGAGTTTTTATTTTACTTTTTGGATAATGTAATAACTACATTTAATTTACAAAATAAAATATTTTCAATGGCATTTGATAACGCTTCCAACAACACAACCGTCGTTGAAAAATTAAAATTAAAATATCTTCCGATTGCAAACGGTGATTTTTCTCATACTCGTTGTGTTGCACATATTATTAATTTAGTAGTACAAGATGGTCTTAACGTACCATTTGTTGATACCTTTATAAAAGCTTTTCGATTTATGTTACACGACGTTTTTAAAAAAGTAGAAAAAGATATCAAGATTATAAACAACTTTGTAAAGATACACAATCTAGATTTTTAGGGCCTAATTGGGATGTACCTACTAGATGGAATTTGACTTGTCATATGTTTGATTGTGCTTTAAAACAAAAAGGCACTTTAAAAACTTTTCATAATAGTCTTTCGGATAATTGCAAAGCCGACCTGTTTCCGGATATGGGTTGGAAAAATATTGAACATTTATCCGAATTTCTTGAGGTGTTTAAAAACTCAACTATAAAATTATCGGGAGTTTATTATCCCACTAGTTATTCGGTGCTTCAAGAATTATATTTCATGGCTTTGACTTTTAAAAATTTTCAAAATAAAAATGGTATGTTTAGAGAAATGATAGAACCAATGAAAGACAAGTTTAAAAAATACTTTCTTGAGTTACCACCCGTTTTTACGTGTGCCGCTGCTTTAAATCCTTTTTTAAATGTAGCGGGGGTAGAATGTTTAATAGACGAGATAAATGACAATTTGGATATACATGACGATAACCCCAATTTTTCAACCACTGCAAAAGAAGATTTTAATGCAAGTTTGAAAGTTATTTATAATTTTTATTTAAATAAATATGGGCCTAACGTAAATATACCTACGCCAAGAGAATCAACATCAAGTGCTAGTACCTCTTTTAAAGACCCCGTTATGACTATGTTGAATGTTGTTCGGGATGTGACGGCTAAACGTCAAAGGGGTAACGCCCCAACAAGCGAACTTGGTATTTATAGTACGACGAATTTTATTTCGACTATGAGTACTCAAGATTATCATGAATTTGATATTTTGGCTTGGTGGAAAGGAAAGGAATCCCAATTTCCAATTCTTTCCGCTATGGCCCGTGATTTACTAAGCGTCCAAGCTTCTACGGTAGCTTCGGAGTCTGCGTTTTCTCTTAGTGGCAGGGTAATATCATTACGGAGAACAAGATTAACTCCGGAAGCGGTGGAGATGTGCATTTGTTTAAAAGACCACTTAGACGCGATGGATCGTATACAAGACAAAACAAATCTTGAAGACGAAATTGCAATCGAATTTAAAGTACACGATGAAGAGGTGGAAGAAGGAGTATCTTCTGGTATATCCGACGAAGAATTAGCATTTGATGAAGCCTCCCGAAGAAAATAGACGATTAATGAGTTAATGTATTTTTTAAGTTGTTTTAATAATAAATAATCTTTTAATGAGTTATATATGTTTTTTTAATGTTGTTATACATGTTTTTTAATGTTGTTATAATAATAATAATAACAATAATAATAATAACTATAATAATAATAATAATAATAATAATAATAATAATAATAATAATAATAATAATAATAGTAATAATAATAAGAACAATTATAATAATAATAATAATAATAATAATAATAATAATAATAATAATAATAATAATAATAGTAATAATAATAAGAATAATAATAATAGTAAAAAAAAAAAAAAAAAAAAAAAAAAAAACCCGGTTGTACCCGGTTCTGGACCCGACCCGGTCCGGACCCGACCCTAACCGGGTAGGCCGGGTAGGGTTTTCCCCTCATTCAACCCGGGTCGGGTTCGTACCCGGGTTCACCAATACCCGGTTCTGGTTCGTACCCGGCCGGACCGAACCCGGTTTGAACCCGGTTCCGGGTCCGGCCCAATACCCGGTTCGTGCACCTCTAATTCATGCACCTCTAATTCATGCATTACAGAATACCTGAATAATAACTGGGCTTTTAATTGGGCTCGCGTAACCACTAACCAGGGCTTTAATTGACCTTGCTTAACCACTCCAAATTGTAACTGGGCTTATTGTTAAAGTCATAAAATTAGCCTTGGGCCCAAACCCACCATTCGAAATGAACATTCGCGAAGTCCCCATTCGAATCATATTATGGGGCCATTACGACATTCTGTTACCGCTCACTTTGGACGAATTGTTAGTGACTAGAATGATGCTCGCGTAATGCGGCGGAACGACAGTTTACACCCGACGCTTGCTTGTAATTTTACAAAAGTCTATTATATATTTACTAAGCTAAAATTTAAAACACCAAATTAATAAGTTTTGCATGACAACTTATATATTTACGTATTAACTTGTTGTATCTTACAGAAAACAGATCGGTTCAGCAAATAATTTACACCAAAACGTTTAAAAATACACAGGTTACAATTGTAGTCTCAAAAAGTTTTTAAACCTGATAGATTAAAACAAATTAAGTGTTTTTTTGGTTTACGGATAGATAATGTAAAATTTTATGTAAGTTACAGTAAGTGTAAGGTTATTATGTAACTAATTTTAATGGGTAATCTGTAAATAATGTTAAAAATATTATTTTATCATCAAAATGGTTGTATCTTATATATTGAGTAAAATAGTTGATATCTTAAAATACACATCTCATATGCTTTATATATAGTATAGATATGTGTACAGTTAGTATAAATATGTAAAATTGTATAAAGTTGTTTATTACTCAATGTTATGTATGTGTACAGTTAGTATAAATATTTTTAAGTTGTTTTTTATTTAATATTACCTCATAATTTAAACTTCATTTATTATAAAGAAAATAACTTCACTTATTAGGTAATTTAAATTTGTTAAATTTGTACGGCAGCAGTTAGTATAAAGGTTTAAAAATGTTTTTTTATTATTTACTATTACCTCATAATTTAAACTTCATTTAGTAGAAAGAAAATAACTTCACTTATTAGTAATTCAAATTTTATTAAATTTTTATGTAAGTATTAATATAAAGGTTTAAAGTTGTTTTTTATTTAATATTATCTCATAAATTAAACTTCATTTAATAGAAAGAAAATAACTTCACTTATTAATATTCAAAATGCTTATATGTTTCATCTAATAATTGGTTACTAAATCCCTAAAATATGGATATGGTTAAATATATAAGTGTCTATGGAAAATTAATTCATCACAGATAGTAAATGAAAATGCAATTAAAAAATCGTTCGTCGCAAATTCGTCTAAAGGTTAATTTTTAGTTTTAAGTAAATTAAAGTTATAATACATATTCGTTGTTAACATAATGATAACAACTTTTTGTCATAAAAGAAACGCAAATGGCATAGCAAATTCGTCACAAACTGTTTCCTAAGAGAATCCAACAAAAGATTTTTTAGCAAATGTGTCGCAAATTTCGCTTTCCTAGCTAAGCATTGCGATGTAATTGTGCATAGCGTTTTTTTTCTTCTTAGCAGTATCTAGTCTCGGGTTTTTTCCATCTCTACTAAGTACTAACCAACACATGGAATTCTCGATCTTAACAGTAATAATAATAATAATGTGATTGACAAGACAAAAAGAAATGAATGAACATCGATTTGTACTGGAGTGATAAGCATCATGAACCACCCCTTTGTATCTTAATTCGTTGGATTGCACACCACCACAAATAATGCCACAAACTACAACTACTGAATATTCATAACCTCTTGTTTCCATTGAAAGAAAAAATATCAAATTTGGACAAAAAATTGACTGGGCCAAAGTCAAGAGGACGAAATGACTTGCTACACAATACACAAAAACAAAAAACAAAACCGGTAACACTCATTGAAAAACTAGTGATTTGCAATGATCATTGTCCTGATAACATACGTTTTGATCATAATAAAGAAGCAACCTTAACGCGCATATAAAACTACTCACAAGATTCAATACCTAATCATGTAACTCATCCAGTGATTAGCGATGGTCATTGTCCTGATAACATACGTTTTGATAATAATAATAAAAAAGCAACCTTAACGCGCATATAAAACCCCTCACAAGACTCGATACCTGATCATGTCACCCGTCCATGTTTTGTGTTAAGTTTATGAATTTAGCAATTTCAAACCTACATATATGATACAATAACCCTAGCAATGCATCTAAAGTTATATTACAATAATTGATCTCTACTAAATATTAGATAGGTTACTCCATTATTATATATAAAATATGAATGAATGTGTACCTCTTGATGCCAGCAAATCCGGATCAACACCCAAGCTTTTGCACCTATATAAACCCTTCAACGTACCCTTTCTCTACACTCACAAATCACCTTCAACTACACTATCATACCTAAACATAAGAGATGGCTTCTAAGGGCAATGCTTCACTAGTTCTTTTTCTAGTACTCAATGTGCTCTTTTTTGCCATGGTGAGTGGTTGTGGGACTTGCCCTAGCCCAACCCCAAAACCGGAACCAAGACCAAAACCAAAGCCAACTAAGGCTACGTGCCCGAAAGACACCTTGAAACTTGGGGTGTGTGCCGATTTGCTCGGTTTGGTTAGCGTCGAAGTGGGTTCACCGCCAACCAAACCATGCTGCACCCTCATTAAAGGCCTTGCTGACCTCGAGGCTGCGGTTTGCCTATGCACTGCCATCAAAGCTAATGTTTTGGGGAACAATCTAAATGTGCCTGTCTCTCTCAGCTTGCTTCTTAATGTTTGTGGCAAGAAAGCCCCTAGCGGATTCAAGTGCGCCTAAATTCTCCAGGATATGTGAATTCTTCTTGAATGTGTTATTGAATTTCCAACTGTGTTTCGTGTGTTCAATGATTGGGTCTGAAGGCTCTTGCTTTTGCTTTCTGATGTTGTGTATTAGATTGTATTGAATCCTGGTTGAAATGTGTAATGGTTTGTTGATAATGAAAGTCATTTGTTTGTGTTGAATATGTTTTTGAGTGCTACTTTCTCACTAGCTACTTGATTCACCATGGCAAAAAATAATCATAATAATAATAAAAGAAGAAGAAGAAGAAGAAACAATAGTAGGATTATAAAGTCGCTCATGATGGTTCGTTGCAAGAAACAAATTAAATTCTAGAGAAACATAGTCACACTCTATAATAACCGACTACGATATATATAATACTATTATCTCATTAATTTCTTTTAAAAGACCAAATAAACTAGATTCGATGAGTGAGATATATGTTTGTCACACTCTTGTTGAGTTGTTGACATATCATCAATAACTTAAACAGTTAGAGCCTCTGCAATGAAGGAAGTTAAAGACACCAAGTAACCCATGTCGATCTGCCGTTCCATTCAAAACCTCGTTTCTTGCTCTAAAATAATAAACTTTCATACAGTAGCAAAACCATTTTTTTTCTTATGGTGTCAACGGTCATTGGATTCTAACAATCTAGACATCATCATTTTCATGCCGTTCATCAAGGTTCGGGTCGGGACAAGTCCCAAAATCAAAGACATTGTCATTAGATAAAACATAATAATAATACAATGTGATTAAAATATAAAGAACTATCTTTTATAGTTGTTCCTGATAATTTTTTTATGTTTTGAAACCGATCCATCGTATCTTTAATGATAATTTTGCATAGAATTCTTTTTTCAATACTAGAAATACAAATATCATTCATATACTTATCACCCATTTGGTTACATAACTTTGTCTTCTATTTCAAATTAGGTTTTACCTTGGGTTTTTTAATTAAAAAACGTGTAATAGAAGATAAGAATTGTCTAGCTAGGATCTTGGGGGTTTTTATTCTACTATAGTAGTATTCTTTAATCTATACAACTAACACCATATTATTTATTTAAGTTTTTATATAAAATAATTATTTTTTTTATCTTACAATATAACTTATTTAAGTTTTCTAAGACCAATGAGCAATGGGGGTAGTAATTCTTTTTTTCTTTTTCAGAAGACAATGATAAAAAACGATTGTTTCATTCTAAATTCGTGTATAATACGTTCTACTTGAAATAAAAAAATAGTGTCGGTTGATCCATCCCCCAAGTTGGTTCCGTCAATGCTTTCATAACGTTCATTTTCCCCCTCTCATGTAAATTCCGTCTCTTCTTAAAAGGTTACAAGGTTTTTTTCTTAAGAACCTGTAAAGTCTTTGGTCTAATTCCTCGCACGACCTTCATAGCGCACTTGAATTTATAAAAAAAAAGAACATTGAAGAAGTTCTTACACAAACTCAACTTAACCTCTCTTCCAAAAATGACAAACACAATCATCTGGGTTGCTTGTGATACATATTTTAAAAGTAAGAAAAAATAAATAATAACGTACGTTCAATGACCACTTCAGTTAACAATCGGTTCTAAGTTTCAAAGTGTAAATTGAACCATTAAACACATATTTTTTTTCAAATGATAACCGTCAGCCTACTCAACTGATTTGTTTTGGATATCAAAGATTTATAAAACACCATAATATATGCCTACCCTAACGTACGTCCAACTAAATTGGTCCCAAACTTGTTTAAAACTTATCTCCAATGGCTTTGGTCGAGTGATAGAGGAAGACTCTAGTGACACTTGGCAATGGGGGTGGTCTGGTGATATATACCATTGGAAGCATCCATGATGGCATTGCCTTTAATATTATTATTTTTGTTTGTAAACAATTATTAGAAAAATGACCGGTGCTACTACGAGCACATATACGCGTATGGTTTTTGGTAAGTTGAACAAAATTGTTGATCATGCATTTGTATGACTACACGTATACTAATTTGTTATATACAAACATTTGTAATTACATTTATGTGGTTAAGATCATGCCGTAGGCGGTTTGGGTCATTGTTCCGGTCAAAAAACGGTTTATTTTATGACTTTTTTTTAAATTTTTTGTTTTATTTCTAGTTTTGTTGAATTTTGTTTATGACCCAGTTATTGATCCGTTTATGTTTTGAGGCCCATTTATGTTTTTAAGACACATTCGACTTTTGGCTTGATTTTTATAATCACGTAAACATTGGGAGATGATTAGTTTGAAGTTTATGAAAAATTTAATTTTCTCACTATCACAAAGTACGTGTGTTAGTGTGTGATTATCCTGATTATCGGTAATCTATGAGAATTAACGATAGTTAGAAGAATTGTTTATAGTATTTTTTGTGAATCAACAAATTCAGTTAGTTATCTTATGCTCCCGCCTACATCACTATGTATTCTATCAATTGATCACTTCGCCGCGTGGTTACTTTGTTCTTCTAGAGATTGTTGAACTTGAACCTCTTCATGTTCATATACTTTCATTTTAAAATAACTTGATGGATTGTACCCTCGGTTCCTCCAATTGATTTGAAATATGTTTTAAGGATTTTTTCCCCCAAACGAAATGGATCGTTGTTGATCTTGTTGAAACAAACGGATTTTATGGTTTAACTAAAAAGTCCAATTTAATTGAATTTAATCCATGCAATTTTCGACCCTTGCTATTTATTTATATATAATTCTTAATTAAATATAAATCATATAATTGAACAAAAACATTAATCTATTGTTATTATTTTTTCAAACAATAATATCTAATATATTTAATAAAGATTATTATTAATCATTCCCCGCAAAATTAATGCCGCAATACTTCTTTGCGTAAATGTGTCTAGACTCTTTTAATCACATTAATCATGTGTCATTACTCGTGTGAATCTTTAGGTTTATATATCATTGGTATTGGCGAAGCTAGTTATAAGGAGATGTTGAGATGATCCAACAAAATTCTTTTTGCGTTTCATGTAGAAGATATAACACGAGAATTTCAAGTGACCCAAACTCTCTTTTAATGATCGACACTATTGGTTTGTGGGAAAAAAATCATGATCCCTTTTGTTCATTAGTTTTTATGAAAAACTATGACTTTTTATTAATTAAAAATTTATAAAAAACTTTGACCAAGTAGAAGTGTTATGGTTTTTATTTGATTTAGTATATAAGCCCAATTCTCTAACGTACTAAAACAAAACTCGGACCTGTTATAAAAGTCCAATTACCCACTAAAACAAACCTAGAGCTGTTACCAACTTAACAAGCCCAAATTATTATTTTCAATATTATGTTGTTATTTGTTAATTTTTTTGAACGACTAACAAATACTTTTTAAGTCCGGTCATCCAGGTAAACTCATTGGCAAAAGGCCACCCACGCCCCCAAACACAAATATCGCAAGTGACCCGGCTCGCCTACCATTCCAGGGCTCATTGACTGTTATTTGTTGATCTAAGACAACACAAAAGGCTTCTATCTTTTGCTTGTAAATTGTGATTTTAGTTGAGTGTTGGTGAATTTAATGTTTTTAGGTATGTGGAGAAAAACAAAGTGGAAGCCGCGGTTGAAGATACCAAAGTTACGAATTGAACAAGTACTAGTGAATGAAGTCCTTTTGAGGTGATTCTTGACCTTAAATGCGTCTTACAAGGATAATTTTTTCTTGTTATTTCTTGTTCTCTAAGCTTGAAATCTAACATTAGATATGTTTATGTGAAGCTATGATGTTGGAATTTGCCATATCGAAGAAGAGTACTTCCCAAAAGTGTCATCAAAGATGTTATGGAATCACTTTTAAAACATGTAAACCAAGCATTAATGCCATTGATCATTGCCAATATTATCATGCATTGTTACTTGCGCATCTAGGTGCAATAATATATCTCTCCTAGATTAGAGTGTGTCTATATATATTCAAAATTGTATGATGAGTATAAGTAGAATCCCTATTGTTTTCAATTCTAAGCATGGTTATACATGTGAAAACTAATACTGATATGTACCTACTACTAGTTCTCCTTAGAACAACGTATGCACCTAACACTATAGAGAAAATTAATGCGAGCAAAAGTACGTAGTATTATTATACTAATTAGGTGCGACATGTGAATAATAAGATTCTCAATACATATAAATAATGGTAAGCTTTATCATAAAACATTAAACTATTGCCCTTGCTAAATCTTTTAATTTTTTTATTAGTGGTTCATAATGTTAAATAATACGATTCTATGTTCATAAAAACTTATTATATAAATTTCTCATATGTTTTACAACTTTAATCGTTACCTAACATGAGTAAATTATGTACATTTGACATAACTTACCCATGACAATTGTGCAGCTTATATGTATAAACAAATTTTGTTCATGTTTTTTTTTAATTTCTAGAAAGACAAATAGACATTGCATTTTCTTTCATTATTATAATTTTTTTTTTAAAGATTCGAAAGTTGAATATTATTATCTCTGTGTGCCCTCCTAATTAGTATTTAGTTCTGTCCGCATGTAACCTCGCCACATAATTAAACACCACTATCTTTAAATTATATCCAATATGAAGACGATGATTCATTACGGACCCAGTTAATGAACATGGACCACTTGCTTGATAAGATACAAAAGAATATGAAGAAAACTGGCAACAAGTTGATGGTGTGAATTAGAAGAAAACTGAATACACTAAAGACAACAATTTTGTGGCGCCCCTAGATTCCAAGATATGTTTTAAGCTTGCACATGACACTCTAATCCACCCATATGGCGAAATAATACCTAGATTTGGTTAAAAACATATATCTAAGTATCGTATTCTAGAATGGAGTTCTTTTGATATTGATAGTATCCTGATGTAAAAATTTTGTATCTAAATTCTAGCTACTTGTTGATTTTTGTTGATTGATATAAAATTGTAATGATATTTAAAGAAATAATAATAATAACCAGATTAGATGTGTGACTGTGCTTAAGCGGCGCACGGTCATGCTTAATGCAGATCTTGGGTTTCAATAAATAGAAAGTTATGGTTTAGGAGAATCTTACACCAAAACATCTTGTCTTTCTTAAACGTTAAAGTCCGGTGATGTTTGGACCCACTTTCTTGGCCTAACAGACAACAAGAGACCTTAAGGTATACTGTCATTAATGATAACTAAAGTTGCTAAGAACTTGGTTATGAATTAAAAGCTTAGCTTTAATCCTCTAATTAAGGTTGTGACAATGGAATACTTCTGGTAAAAGATTGTAGATATCAAGTACATGAGAAAGCTTGAGAATCTTACAAACAATGTGAGTTATAGTGTCGAGATACATATGATTTTAAGTTCTATAAGGTCATGAACTATGTTTTACAAATGTAACATTTATAAAGTATGCATTGATATAATTGATGCGGGCCCAAGTGTGGATGAGCAAGCTTTAGCCTTTTTGGAGGCCCAAGATCGCTTATCCAAGGGGGCTTCACTAAAACGGCCATAAGTTGGGCTAGAAGTCTCCGTTTTGGGCCTGCGACCAGTCAAAATGACCGTCGGACCGAGGAGCCCATTTTCACAAGCGGGTTGGGTCATCGTTTCGGCCCAAAAACGACTTATTTTAGGAGTTATTTCAATTTTTGTCTTATTTTTACATTTTGTTGGACTTTGCTTTTGGCCCAATTTTCGGCCCGTTTATGTTTTGTGGCCCATTCGAATTTGGTTTTGTTTCTTTATATGATTGTAAGAGATGGGAGAAAGTATTATTGAAGTTTATGAAAAAATCTGTTTTTCTCTCTATCACTGTGTGTGTGAGTGTAAACCCTGATTAACGGTATTCTTTGTGAATCAACGATAATTAGAAGAATTGTTCCTGGTATTCTCGTTGTATCAACAGGTCAATTATCTATCTCTATGTTTCCGACTGCATCAATAATGTTACCAATACATTCATTAGGGATGGCCTAGGGTTCTCAGAAGTTTATTTTAAGACTTAGGCAAGGGGCTTAGCAGTTGAATATTAGCATTGTACGTATCAACAGTCAAATACACGTACAACATATACATGGTAATGTATAGCGTTAAAATGTTTATGTTATGCACATGAGCTCATACATATCAAAGACCATGCATGTTGAAAATGATTTGCCCATGAACAGATGTATTTTTAGCAAGCCAAATCTCCCAGGAACCAGAGAATGATCAATGTATTAACTTATCACTAGCATTTCCGGCTGCATGTTATTTTTAAAATGTGTATCTCAGGCAATCCAAAAAGGAGCAAATAGATGTCATTAACCTTGAGGTTGTCGTATGTCTTTGTACTCCCATCATGGCTAATATTCTTGGAATAAATCTGAATGTGTCATTGTCTCTTATTTTGCTACTAAATGCTTGTAGCAAGCAAGTTCTTGTGGACCTCGTATGTGCTTAAGCTCGATCAATCTCATATGTAACTTGTTCTGTTTGTTTGAATTTTTCAGAATGTTTATGTATAATTATCTCTTAATGGGAGAAAGCATTTTAATTTCTTTTGTAATGGTTTAAAGAATTGTTTTGTGGATAAGAAATTTTATATTTTATGTTTTTTGTTTTCGTAATGGATGCCCTATGATTTTGGAAAGCAATTGAACCGAAAACTGTGATGGTTTTACGGATGAGAAGAAGAACTAATTAGATGACGAGGGCATTACTCTGATACTTGGTAGTTCGGAAGGGGTGATTGTTGTATAATTCTTATTGATCTTAATTTTGAATACGATACATGAGGATTTGAAATGGGTCAATGAACATCTAGCAGTTCTAATCCCTACAAAGCATGAGAAATCTCGAGTTAGTTTAGAAATAGTATTTAATATATGTTTATGTTTATGTTTATCTTTATTTGGTTTTAGAATTAGAGTAATGTAGTTATTTGTTTAGTATAGATAAGAGGCCTAAATTTGTAATTGTTTTAATCATGGTTTTAATAAACAGAAAAGAGTCGAAGCAGGTTGCTTCGATACCCTTGTGTTTTCCTATTGATATATATCAATCACATACCGTTGAATTTTCATCAAAAATATCTAGTTATTTTATTTTTGAAGTGTAAACTCGCACATTTAATACATAGTCTATGTGATCGACTAAGACTAAGAGGCTTCATCACCTAAAAAATAGTTGTTCAAACAAAAGAATACACTGTAAGACTGCTAACATCTTGGCTATCAACTTATAATAAACTACCTTTTTTATGTATTTGTTTAAAAATTATTTGACATTATATAATTAGCTATTCTTATCCAAAAACGAATACACCTTGCATGTAACATCCAAACTTTTTTTTATTGTAAATGTAACTTAAACTCTCAATTGATTTAGACGTTGATCTGGCATCAATTAAGGTATGGAATAACTAGACAAGGTTGTTTTTTTTTATAATATATATGCCCTACACTAAGCAAGTTTAATTATATAAAGTATAAA
Source organism: Flaveria ramosissima (assembly GCA_025215565.1). Classification (NCBI taxonomy): domain Eukaryota; kingdom Viridiplantae; phylum Streptophyta; class Magnoliopsida; order Asterales; family Asteraceae; genus Flaveria; species Flaveria ramosissima. Next base: position 9,411,297 of record CM046037.1, read on the forward strand.
CCATCTTCAATTATTTAGTTAATTAAGAGGTCTAAAATCTTTCGAGTTTTTTCCCAAAAAAGTGTTAAAGAAAAAAATATTTACCAAAAAGGGTGATTTGAAAAATATTTACCAAAATAGATATTTTTTCATTATTTCTTTATTTTTAACTAATCAATTATAATTTCTTTATGGTTTTTATTCAATCAACTATTAATATTATTATTATTATATATTTTCTTTAATCAGCACGTTATAGTATATTTATGATTTTAACTTTCAGATATGCATTTAAATATATCATATAATAAAAATAAGTTTAATTAACATTTGTTTTTTCTCTTAATTCGTATCTTTATATCCTTGTAGGAAAAAAATTTACTAGTAAACATTATGATTGTTTTAAACATATAAAACTTATTTGGTTGCTATTTTTAATTAATTCAGTTGACCAAATAATATTATTTTCATTAAATTGGTACTTTAAATTTTATTATAATCATATTTATATTTAAAAGGTTTGTTAAGATAATAAAATAGATCATGACAAGATATGTTTGGGAGGAAACTTATTAAAATATATAACTCATTACTTTTTAAGTGATATTTTAGTAAAATTAAAAACGAGGATGAAATAGAAGCAATATACTATTTTCTAGTAATAAATACTAAAACTATTTATGTATTTGAAAATTTTAATTATATTTTTGATCCTCTTACTGTAGTTGTAAAATCCCTAATAGATTTATTATTTATAAAATATTAAACGAGTTAACTGAGAAAAAAAATATAAAAACAACAATAAGTTGATTGAATAAAAAAATTAAATGAAAAGAATATAATAGATTTGTCAAAAATAGGAAAAAGTAAGAAAAACACCCATTTTGGTAAATAATTTTCAAATCACCCATTTTAGTAAATATTTTTACCACCAACACTCTTTTGGAAAAAAACTCAAAATCTTTCCCGTGATAAATCTTTGGCTTATTGAGAACAAGAAATTCTACTACACATGACACCTCATACTATTTTGGAAACTTGTGGACTTTTCTATTTTGAATTTAATAAAAACAATTCTGTACTCAGTATTTATTTATATTTTATTTATGTCCTTAAGGTATTGGCAAACAGATAAAAGAAAAAGAAGCAAATCTTCTTTTGGGAAATTTTCTTTGAGGTGTGATTGTATGGAAAGGTGCTCTATGTGAGATCCTGTAATTGTTATGCCAATATGTAAAGGTCATGCAATAGAAAACGAGTAAAAGCTAGAAGGATGTATGTAATGTTTGATTTAGCACTCATTTTGTGTAGGGGTCAAATCGTTTCGTCACGATCTAATTAATATACGTTGTCTTACCTTACATTTTGTGTAAAATACTGTTTCTCACGATTTAAACTCATGACTTCAAGGATAGCAAGACAATATTCCCTATAATGTTAGCTTAAGGAGAAAAGACTACAAACAAACGGCATGACAAATTCATATATCTTAAATAATGCATGTTACATATGAAAGAAGCTCTATATGTCCAACTTACATATCAATAACCTTCTCAAATATTATTAAGGACAAATATAACAATAAATCTTCATTATTTTCAACAAGTTCTAATTGTACGCTAACTTTTGTTTTACAACTAATTCAAGAATTTGTCTTATTTATACTATTCATCCCCGTGATTTTGTTTGTCAAAAGTTGAATAGTGGTGGTTTACTTAATATTTTTATCTAATGATTGAGATATAAAGGTTTTAATATTGATTAAAGTGCGTATGACGTACCCGATGTTTGACTTACATCCCGCTTTGCGCAGAGTTTGAGAAGGAGCCAAGACGTTTCACGATTTGATATATATAATCTTACCATACACTTTCTGTAGGAAACTGTTTCTTATGGCTTGAACCCATTATCTCAAGATTATAAAACAACAAACTTATCATTTGCTTCAAGACACACTTTCAATCATATTAAATTTCATTAAATATATAATTTAGTATATGATCTACAAAATTGTCATATATCACTTTAAAGGACTTCTAGCATAAACTACCATATTTGTTGACCAATAAGCTAATTAAATGGCTTTTGATAAAGTTTTTATTGTTATCATTCACATTCGATCTGGTTTTCCTCTTGAATCTTTAACTCTTATGCTAGCCTAGTATAATTCCCGTATAAATCCAAAAAAAACTCAAGGATCACGATATTTAATATTTTAATTATTTTTTTCCTATAAAACCCCCCACAACTCATAACACTTATGCATCATTCATAAACACTTAACACCTTTCTAATAAACACTCACATTACGAAGTGATGGCTTCAAAGACCAACACCCCACTAGCCCTCTTTCTTGCACTCAACCTTTTGTTTTTTGCACTAGCCAGTGGTTGCACCACCTGCCCGAGCCCAACCCCAAAACCAAAGCCGTCACCCTCGGGATCATGTCCTAGGGACGCCCTTAAACTAGGTGTGTGTGCCAATGTGCTTGGCAATTTACTTAACCTAGTCGTTGGAAACCCACCAGTTAAGCCATGCTGCAGCCTTCTCGAAGGTCTAGTTGACCTTGAGGCCGCCGTGTGCCTTTGCACTGCTATCAAGGCTAATGTTCTTGGAATCAATCTGAATGTGCCACTATCTCTCAGTTTGCTTCTGAATGTTTGTAGCAAGAAAGTTCCAGATCAACCTCATATGTAACTTATCGTGAGTGTTTGTTTTTGGAGTGTTTATTGTTTGATCTCTAAATGGGAGAAAGTATTTTAATTTCGTTGTGATGGTTTGAAGAATTATTTTGTGGGAATAATATTCTATATTTTAATTCATAATTATTGTTTGTTTTTGTACGTCTTGTATGTGATGAAAGGATTCTATACGTGTAAATATTACTGGTATGTTTGATTGTTTCGTTTAGAATAAAAAATATGAAAATTGATCTTAACATTTGATGTATGAAGGTTGGATTTTAAAATTTATACCATCACATGAAGTAACACACACTGCACCAAATGGCTTTCGTTCGCGGTATTAATTTTCGCCCCCTCTATCATAAGGGATGAGGGTTCAATTCTCATAATGAAGTATTAGGTGCATGGATTTAATAAGGTTTAGCTTAGGATACATTTAAAACTTGAAGTAACATACTCTGAGTGATCAATCTATGATTCAATGAAGGGGCCATAGAAGTCTTCTCATTTATCAATGATCATTAGTATAACTGGTTAAGGATAGATACCAACGACATGCAAATATGAGAAGTCTCACTCTGAGTGATTTTAAAATCTGAGTGATCAATCTATGTGTTCAAGTCTCACTCTGAGCAAAATATTCAGATAAATCCGATTAATATAACATATATCCTCCGAAACAATGTCACACATTTTTCCGTTAAAAAAAAAGTTCTCGTTTGCGAAGGGATAATTGGAACATGATCCTTTATTCTTTTAAATAATAACTTCTACTATATTATATGCCAAGTTTACAAGTAGACAAGTATGATTATGGTTATGAATCAAATGAATAGATGTGAGTGCAAACAATATCATTACTTCTTTTTAAACTGCAATAGTGCAATGCCTCATTTTGAATCCTGTAAATTACTTCTAGTTAGATTTAAACCTTGGTAGGTTTCAAAAGGGTTTTTGATTATTGTTATTTGACTACCAACTCAAGTGACGTAGATATTTTTATAGTTTTGTAAATAAGCTACACATATATTTGGATTAATTTGTAGAATATACTTTTTAGAATTTAAATTTAATGAATTCTACGGTAGTTATGAAAATAAACAATTTATGATATGGTTGTCTGTATAAACTTGTAATTATATTATACTAATTATCAATTTTTTATGCATAATGATTTTAATCTCACAACTTTTATAATTTTCAACTTTGTTCCCCTATAGTTTTCATCTTTCGTAAATTTTTATTTTAAGTTTCGTTCTATGTTTTACAAGTTAACATAACACAACACGCGTTTGTGATTCAACAATTTTATGTTTTGCTTTATAGTTCGTTTTAAATTTTGTAAGTTAACCCAACACAATGTGCGTGTGTAGTTTAACATTTTTACGAAGAAATGTAACAATAAAACTTTAGCAATAAAAGAACAGCAAGACAAATTCATATATCTTCAGCAATAAAACTTCAACATGGAAGTTAATCCATATCATGTTAGTATTAGGAGAAAAGGCTATAAACGAACGAAAAGGCAAATTCATATATCTTAAATTAATACTTTTAAATTTTAAAGAAGCTCTATGTGTCCAACTTGCATATCAATAACCTTTGAAATATTATGAAGGACAAATGTAACAATAAAACTTCAGCATTTTCAACTAATTCACGAATTTTTGTCATGTGTATACTATTCATGCCCGTGATTTTGATTGTCAAAAGTTGAATAGTATTGGTTTAATTAATATTTTTATCAAATGATTGCCATATAAAGGTTTTACTATAGACTAAAGTGCGTATGACGTACCTGATGTTTGACTTACATCCCACTTTGCGCAGAGTTTGAGAAGGGTTCAGGTCTTTTGCGATTTGATGTCTATAATCTTACCATACACTTTGTGCAGAAAATTGTTTATCAGTTATCCCGGCTTGAATCCATAATCTCAAGATTACAAAACCACAAACCTACCAGTTACTTCAAGACTCGCTTTCAATCATATTAAATTTCATTAAATATATATATATTCGAGTATTGGATCTACAAAATTGTCATATATCACTTAAAATGACTTCTAGCATAAAGTATTATATTTGTTGACCATCTAAGCTAATTAAATGGCTTTTGATTGAGTTTTTATTGTTATCATTCACATTCGATCTAGTTTTCCTTTTGAATCTTTAACTCTTACGCCAGCGTAGTATAATTCCCATATAAATCCAAAAAAACTCAAGGATCACGATATTTAATATTTTAATTAATTTTTTTTCCTATAAAAACCCCCCATAACTCATAACACTTATCCCATCCTTCATAAACACTTAGCACCTTTCTAATAAACACCCACATTACGAAATAATGGCTTCAAAGACCAACACCCCACTAGCCCTCTTTCTTGCACTCAACCTTTTGTTTTTTGCACTAGCCAGTGGTTGCACCACCTGCCCGAGCCCAACCCCAAAACCAAAGCCGCCACCCTCGGGATCCTGTCCTAGGGACGCCCTTAAACTAGGTGTGTGCGCCAATGTGCTTGGCGGTTTACTTAACCTAGTCGTTGGAAACCCACCAGTTAAGCCATGTTGTAGCCTTCTCGAAGGTCTAGTTGACCTCGAGGCCGCCGTGTGCCTTTGCACTGCTATCAAGGCTAATGTTCTTGGAATCAATCTGAATGTACCACTGTCTCTCAGTTTGCTTTTGAATGTTTGTAGCAAGAAAGTTCCAAAGGACTTCGTATGTGCTTAATCACGATCAACCTCGTATGCAACCTGTCGTGAGTGTTTGTACCTTTTCGTAGTGTTTATTGTTTGATCTCTAAATGGGAGAAAGTATTTTAATTTCTTTGTGATGGTTTGAAGAATTATTTTGTGGGAATAAGATTTTATATTTGAATTTCTGTTTATTTTTTGTTTTTGTACGTCTTGTATGTGATGAAAGGATTCTATCGAGCGAAATATTACTGGTATGTTGAATTGTTTTGTTTAAAATAATAAAGTATGAAAATTGATCGTAGCATTTGATGTATGAAGGTTGGATTTTCATATTTATATCGTCACATGAATAACACACACTGCACCATAGGGCTTTCATTGGCGGTAATTTTCGCCCCCTCTATTATAAGGGATGAGGGTTCAACTCCCATAACGACGTATTAGGTGGATTTAATAACGTTTAGCTTGAGAGACATTTAAAACTTGAAGTATCATAATCTAAGTGATTAGTCTATGATTCAATGAAGGGCAGTAGAAGTCTTCTCGTTTGCTAAGGGATAATTGAAATATGCACCTTTATTCTTTTAAATATTAGCTACTATATTATATGCGACATTTTCAAGTATGATTATGATTATGAATCAATTGAATAGATCTGAGTGCAAACAATATCATTACTTCTTTTTAAACTGCAATAGTGCAATGCCTCCTTTCGAATCCTGTAAATTACTTTTAGTTAGATTTAAACCTTGGTGGGTTTTAAAAGGTTTTTTTGACTATTGTTATTTGGCTATCAACCCAGATGGCGTAGATATCTTCATAGTTTTGTAATAAGGTACATATATACATGGATTAATTTTAGAATATACTTTTTAAAATTTAATTTTAATGAATTCTACGGTAGTTACAAAAATAGAGACATTTTTTATGGTTGTATTTATAAACATGTAAATTTAACATAAATATAAATACGACCAAAGTCCAAAACTAACATTTCAAAAAAATATATGAACATGTAACTAAAAATTAAATTATCTTCAAATATAAAGGAATGTAATTTTGCCGTGCACAACGGTTGTGTGTATAGGTAAATATAATTAAATAAATCGTTGTAATGAGTATCTAACTAGTATTAAACTCCCTACTTTGCAGCATGAGGTGTAAAGCGTGACAAGTAGCATCGGCATACCATTGTCAGTGACCACCAACATCAAAAAATCTCATATTAAAAAAATAAAAATGAAAAATTAAATAAAAAACAGGGAAAGAAGCCGTCAAAACGTTAAACCATGAACACGAAACGTAATACATATAAAATAATAAGTAAGTTGATCTAGGACCCGTGTTGTGATCGTGTGGCGATAATTCAGTGTTTAATTAACTTAAAAGATTGATTTTACGTCATGATTATGGTGGAATAGGTTCAAGTTGTTTGTGTTTTGAATTATAGGGTTTTGGAGCTAAAAGAAGCTTATTTTGAATGAAAAGAAGCAAAACACGAAAATACAAGGATTGAAGATATAAATATCAAAATTTACAAAAAAGGGCACATTGAAGATCATACCGGCATATGATATGCCGGTTATGGGCGTATAATACGTCGGGTGGCGTTTGGGCGGCGTATCAGTGGGCGTATTTGAATGAAATTATAGAAAGTTGGGCAGTTGGAAGCTGGGGGGCGTATGATACGCCCAGGTCGGCGTATCATACGTCAGTCACCAACAAATTTCTGGATTTTATGGATTTCCATGTTTATTTAAACACATCCAACCCCAAGTCGAAAAACAACTTTTTCCAGTCGAATCTAGGTGATTTTGAGGTGTGTTTTTGTGTTTGCAAGCTTCTCAATACATACAAGAATTATCCTTGATCCTTGATCATCATAAAAACAAGAGTGAAGATTCAATGAAGACCATGAGTGGCTAGTTCTTTCTTAATTTCTTTCGGGAGTACAATTCTTGTCAAGTGAGACAATTGGTATGCTTTGATTAAGTTTTTGTATTGAACATTGATCTATTGAATGAAACCTTATGCTTTGGTTAATTTAAACGATTTGCTTATAAATAAAGTTGTTTGCTTGATTATCAGTTTTTTGTTTTCTTGCATCGTGAGCTCATTAAGAAATTAGACAATTTGATATAGGTAAATTGGTAATATTGTGAACGAACGAATCTTAAAAGCTTGTTCTTTTGTTGTCACTTTAATCAAAAGCTAAGATCTTGAAGTATTGTTTCTTACAAACCCTAATTCAAAAGTACTAATTGTTGATCTTGCAGAATTGAAAACCCGGAAGTGATTGTTTTTTATTATTTAATTAAATTAGTTTTAAAGTTTGTTGATTTATGCAATTGTGTTCATTAATTCATTCAAAGTTCCAATTTTTAATTATAAAATTTGTGTCTTGAAGTTAATCGAGTCATATTGTTAAACACTTTCCACATATTTTCTGTGGAGACGACATTACTTACCCATACACAATAAATGTAGTTAAGACTGATACAATAACTTGTTTTTGATCGAGTCTCGACAACCAGATCACGTTGTGATGGGGCCTTTAAAGGGAGAAAAGATAAGCATAAAAATGTTAAACCACACACGCACGCAACAGCGTGCTAACTCGTAAAATTTAGACCGAAATGTAAAACGAAAATTTTATAAAATATGAAAATTACAAGGATCAAAGTTGAATGTAAAAATATATTAGGATTAAATTGTAAAGATGTAAAAATATTGGGTTAAAAGAAAAAAATAAAGATTAGAAAAAAAAAGAACAAAAGATGGATACAACCCACTAATGCATATGATACAAACCCACAGTACATACGAAAGTTATTAAAAAACAAAGAAAACTAGTGAATAGTTGTCAAGTGGCCCAATCATCATGTGTTATTGTAGTTGCCAACCATATAGTTTTATACATGGTACAAACGTTGGTGCGTAATGTACAACCTTAATGCACTACTCTAGTTGGTAATTAGTATTATATAAATATTTATTATCAACTTTTTTGGACAGTAATGATGATTTAACAAAATTTATCTGCTTGAATTAATTTGTTAATTAATTGCTGAATGTGGAAAACACAAGTTTAGAACATAAATCAAAAGGTAATTGATTAATGAGTGTTTTAAGAAGACAAGTAAATTCTTCCTAGAAACTTGCCAAGGCAACCATCAATCAAAATGTAAGAACTTCATTTAAACAATCTGGCAATCTATTTCAAAATTCCCATCTTAAGAATCAAGCACTCATACGATCTCAATATAATATGCATAGCTTTGTCATTTATACTTCTAATATTTCAGAGTGCATATTTGATGATTACCTTCCTTGCCAAAGAAAAATAAAAGACCTTTTCTAATGCTCACTAGATTTTTAATGATTATGTTGCAACATGCATAAGGTAGGCAGATCTTCAAGCTTTCAAAGACATTTTTAATTGACAATGCAAGATTCTTATATCTTTGGTCGTATATCACAGAAAACCACTCTTTTACTATTCACAACTCTTCCATCAATGACTATTGTAACGTAGATTATATCTACTAACGGTAGCATGGTACAACCGTAAAAAAATTTGCATAATACATTGCTTTTATGTACTTAACAATAATACATTGCTTTTATTTACTTTACACGTTAATGTCACATCCGTAACACGAATAACAAAGTTTACAAATATACCTCATCACGCAGACTTGAATTCTAGTTTTATAACATTAGTCAGGACGTAAGATTACTTTTGCACACTTATAAAGGCCAAAAATTAAAGTACATCAATTTTGTGTTTAAATTTTTGTGATATAAGATATAAGAAAAGCTTAGAAAACAAATTGATGTTTTTTTGAAAATGTAGCGAGTAATATCAACCATTAATCTAAAAAATGAATGATTCATATTAAAGATTGAATAATCACACATAGAAAGGGTCCGGAGGGGTATATTTGAAAGTAAACTATTATTGTTGATTTTTTTAAATTCCTTCAATTTTTTAACGCATATAACTTTTTATACGATATTATTTTTTTTAAATTACACCATAAAATCGATAATTTTATTCTTTTTAATTTGAGTATAGTATTGTTATACTTTTTTTTAAATTTTAATATTTTTTAAAAACAATTATGTGTTGTGCGTATTTCTTACGTGATTATAATTGTGTAATTATAAATATAACACAAGTACTTGCGTATTTATAAATCTAACTTGAGTAATTATTATTTATAACTTGAGTAATTTTAATTTGCGTAATTATAAATATATCTTGAGTAATAATAAATATAACTTGTGTAATTATGCACCTTATATGCGTAATTGTGGCGCAGACACAATTAACCCTCTCCCAAAAGGCATGTATCACGCTTTGATAACTTCATACGTTTCATACATTTTTTGCACTTTATATGCTAACGTATCTTATAGAGTATATACTGTACTATGTTAATTAAGTTAACATTAGTCACACTCTTCCAAGTCACAAATACTTATACAACCAAAATTAAAAAATATATGCAGGGTTATATATATCGCAATTAAATATGTAGAGATGTTTGTTAGAGCTTTCAGTTATATATAATTAAGTTTTCTTTTTATAAAATTTTGTATTTGTCTAGATATAATGTAATTAACAATTAAAAATGATTAATGAAACAAAAGTAAAAGTTTCTGAAAGAGACCTAATTTTCTTTTACCGTCTTTATTTTAAACTTATAGACACAAATACACAATCTATTATCTCAACTTTAAAATTAAAAATAAAAGTTAAAAGCTTAAAAAGAACTCTACAAAGCTGTCTAAACACATTACCATACACTAATCTACTCAATCACTAAAAAAATATTATTTGTAGCATATAACATTCCGTAAATATCATGAAATTACATACTAGATGACACAATATCTCAATGATTCTTTACAAGTATTTTAATATAATCAAACATATATATTCCAAACACACAATCAAAAGTTTCAACCTTTAACAACTCTAGATGATAAATCTAAGCACACTGGAAGCCAGAAGGGACCTTCTTGCCACAGTAGTTAAGCAACAGGCTCAAAGAGACCAGTATGTTTAGATGGGTTCCCAACACATTAGCCTTGATGGCAGTGCAAAGGCAGACTGCAGCCTCAAGATCGGCGAGTCCCTTAATGAGGGTGCAGCATGGTGTCTTCGGTGGGGTTCCAACAACAACATGTACAAGGCCCTTGAGTAAGTCAGCACATACACCTAACTTTAGTGTGTCTTTTGGGCATGTGGCTTTGGTTGGGGTCGAAGGCGTAGGAGGCTTCAAAGGCGTTGGAGGCTTTGGTGTGGGAGTGCATGGGGGCGGTGGGGGTGGCGCGCATCCTGTTGGGGTAGAAGTAGAGGTTACCAAGGTGAAGAAGAGCAAGTTGAGAGTAAGGAGAAAAGCAGTTGTTGCTAAAGCCCTTGAAGCCATTTGTAAGTGATTTTAGCTTTGGATAGTAACAAAGTGTTGTTGTTGGTACTTTGTTGTGTGGGTGGATAGACAGAATGCTTGATTGCTTGGGGTATTTATAGATAGAAATTGTCAAGACCTCCTCAATTATTGATTAATTAGCTCATTTTCTTTATGTCATTTCAATTTTCTTGTTAACTATAAAAATATCAGATAAGAAAAATCCTCCTGAGATTTTAATAAAGCCAACAGAAATCCGTTGGTTTTCGGTTTTTTCCAAAGTCTTTTTCAGGATGGTAAACTGATTATCAGATTTAGTGAGATCGTTAAAAGATATATACGTAGTTTAGAAGTGAAAAGTATATTTACTTAGGTGCAGTTTGTTTTTCCAGAGGTAAAATGCCTGCAGTGTGCGAACCAGATTTGCAAATATCTGTAGAATAACAGGTGCACCAAACCACAGCAGTCTGTAACAAGAATAGTGTCTGTTTTTTAACGTCTGCAGACTCCTAAAATAAACTGGTGGTGATATACGGTGGTGTTGGACGATGGTGATGATGGTAGATGGTGGGTGGTGGTGGACGGTGATGGAGGCGGACGGTGGTGGTGACGAACGGTGGTGGTGGCTGACTGTGGTGGCGGCGGATGGTGGAGGTGGCGGACGATGGTGGTGGAGGTAAACGGTGGTGGTGGACATGGATGGTGGTGGGTGATGGTTCTTTAATCCTTTACAGAATTTAGAAGACTTTAGAAGTAGTTGTGCCATTTATAACGATTAGCTAAGTGTACTTGGTTCCCATGATGAACAAGCATACGTCATCAGGAGCCGGCAATACATCGTCTTTAGCACCAAATAGGCTTGTCAGGCCCATAGATCTATGACGTCGTCAGGTTAGCAATAGTTAATGATTGTCAACATATAATGTATCTCATATATCACTCGCAATAATACCAATAACCATGACAAAAAGGTAAAGATGAATTACATGTGCATTTACAAGTATCGAGATGTTTACAAGTGTAAGTTTATAAGGTTAACATGTTTCACCCCAAAAGGTGTGAAATAAAGTAAAAGGGGTATGGAGAACTCACATTGTATAATGATGGTTGTAGAGTACATAAGGAAGCTTAGATGTTCAAGAGTCAAATGTGATGTCCTAAAGGATAAAAAAACAATAACTTGAGGTCGGAATTCATTACAAGAAGTTAGGACGTTTAGAGAATATCAAAAAGCGAAAGGTAGATTGGAAAAGGATTATTGTACCAATTTTAGATTCTGGACAGAATGTTTGGCAGGTGTTTGAACATGTTTTAAAAATAGCAAACGGTTTCATAAAATTATAAAAATTAGTTCAGAGTCTCCCGGACAACTTTTGTTCAGAAATATTTTTATAAAAAAATCCGTAAATAGGTCAAAACAGCAGCACAAGACAGAAGGTGCTGAAATACGCACTTATCTTGTGAAGGCTATTGTTATGTCATCCGATTGAGTTTGAAGATGTATAAACTATCGTTGAAAAGGTAATTCAATGAACCTAATGTTGGAGTATGATTTTACTAAAATTTAGTTTGTTATGACCAAGTTATGGTTAGTTGAAATCAGATTATATTATGCCAAATATGTAGTAAGGCACTTATGTGCACTTTTAAAATTGCTAAAACATGAAACGAGTTAGAATAAATTTATTATGTCTATATATGGTATATTAGACTTCATTTGAGTTATAAAAAAAATATTCCAAGACTTTAACATAGTCATCATTTAGAGAAATAATCTTGTCGAATAACCGAATGCGGCGGCATAGCCGTCCATATGCAAACGGGATTCTTTGTTTACGTTAGCGTGTTCTTAGTTTGATTTAGGAATGTTAGTGATTGTTATAAGGTTAGTGAAAGTTAGAATGTTAATGATCAAATGATAATGATTAAAATTAAAAGATATTTAGTAGAAGAAAGAATAAAAATAAGAACATGAGAACAATTGAATGTTAGGATGATTAGAACAATATAGATATACATAATATAAAAGCAATTATAAGGTTACCTTAGTATTAGAAACTTCTTGAAATTACTTGTAAAATAAAATTCTTGAAATTAATCATAACCAATGGATGAAAGAAAGATATGAGAGTGAGATTTTTGAAGAATGAGCAAATGAAAAGTGTGGCCTAAAGCTTGTTTTTATAGTTGAGGTTAGGAGGGGGTTATGAATGGTGTTAATGGTAAGTTACAAGTCTTTCAGAAGGGGGTTATGATTAGAATTTGAAATAAATATAAAATTAAATAATTTAAATAAATAAAAGAATAATTACAATTTAAACTCTAAATTTATTAAAAATCTAATTTTAGTTTAACAACTTTTTTTATTAAATCTTTGTATACTTTATAAATCTCATAAGAACTTGTAATTTGATTATTTATTTTAATTGAATATTTAAAATCTTATAAATATTAATAACCTTTTATAATTTATTTTATAAATTATAAAAATTATTATAAGTTGTTAAATAAATAAAACAATTGTCAATATTGGTTAAATTACACATTTAACGTATTTGATTCATTAAAATTATTAAAATAATTTAATAATGGAAGTTCAAAATGGGTTCGGGTTTGGGTTTTAACTTGGAAAATGACGGATGTTACAGCGACCCCCATCACCACCACCGCGACCCTCATCACCACCACTAGAGCCCCCATCACCATCACCATAGCCACCCATCACCATCACCATAGCCACCATCACAACCACCTCAGCCCCCCATGACTACCACTACAGCCCCCATCACCACAAGATCTGTAATTTTTGTCAAAGCCTTTGGCCGCCATCGTGTTTCATCCTGCCACCACCAAATCTACTTATCTAGATCTATGATTTCACATATGTGGTGGTTGTGGACTACCGATCACGCACATACATGGGGGGAGAGAGAGAGAGAGAGAGAGAGAAGAGATAGGGGTGCCGGTGGTGGTTTTGGTTGTGGCGGTGGTGGTTTTGGTGGCGGTGGCAATGGTCGTAGAGTAAAAAACATAGAAAGGGAGAAGGGAGAAGAGAGAAGAGATAAGGGGTAAGGGTGAGAATGGGAGTATTTTATTAAATAAATAAGGGTAATTTTTTTATTTTACTAAAGTAATAGAAAAATCTACAATTATGTTAATGTTAAAGATGAACTAAACTCTCGTCAAGGTTATCTAATTTCACAAATCTTTGGAAAGTTAACACGATAAACATATGACAACAACCTCAACTTGGGTATAATAGACAAAATTATAATTGCCTTTCAATTCATGAACATTAAACCATGATTACAAAACCAATTCATAACCAATGACAAAGATAGATTCATGACAAACACCATAGTACTCTGAAGATTCAACCTTCAATCACCATTTCTAGTCAGATATCACAAATTACACGCAAAAGATACAATCATATGCATAAGTCTTGAAAAACATAAGGTTTTCCAACATATCATGTTTACAACACTCACAAGGTTGAACATTTATCAAATTAGAACAAATACATATAATCATTAAAAAATAATAAAGTTTCATCATGACATCAACATAAACAAAACCAAAAACCATGTACGAGTTGTTGAATCATTTTAAGTTTTATCTAATCCAAATGATAAAAAAATTTAGCCCATAAGGTTTAAAAAACACACCAAATTCAAAAACATGAAAGAACCCATAGTAGATCCTCTTTGAAAGTGTAATTGCTTCCATCTTTGCCTTTAATTCTCCCAAAAACTTATTAAAAAATTCAAAATCACCTAAGAGGTTTAGGGAGGCTAGGGTTTTAAGAGAAATAAAAGTTGTGTTAGAAATAGGGTGATTGCAGTTATAAACTCGTTTTGGTCCGAATATTTAGAAACGATATGACCATATTGATCTTTAGAAGCGAGCTACTTAAAGATTGACAGCTATAGTGTCTTAATAAAAATATTTGCAATAAAATAACTTAAAATGAAATAGAATATGTATTGTAAACATATATATATATTAACATATCAAAGTCTCCACCAAAAACTACAAAATTTAAATAAAATACAAATAAGTGTCTTAATAAAAATATTTGCAATAAAATAACTTAAAATGCAATAGAATATGTATTGTAAACATATATATTTATTAACATATCAAAGTTCATTTGCATAATTATACAAAACAAATCGGTATAATTTGCTTATCCAAACTTATTCATATACATCTCCTTATATAATATAATAGCACTCTTATCTGCCATATCACAGTAACACAATTTTTCCGTGCTGTAAACTTTATACGCCAGGCATGCACCATGCAAGTAGATAAATGCACATACAACATGATCAAGTCATTTATGACTAATACAACACACAATAACCAAGCCACTTTAACATACTTCAAATAACCACATTAAATATACAATTAGTTAAATATTAAACTGTTGTTTAGAGCTTCCTAAAACAACCTCTAAACAACCATTAATACCCTTTTTATTAGTTTTAAAGAAATCATAACATGTTAGTCTTTAATCATCAAAACTCTAACTGTTAACCTTTCTCATACAACCCATTTAACACACATGTGACATGAACTAAGTCACATATTACACGTATGCTAAGCATCATCACGTAATGTTATTTATATCACCTCGTAATCTTAACCTAAACCAAAATAGCGTACCACCACCTGTTAAATCAATTGTTTTAACCTTCCAAACTTGAGTACATGTTCCAGCACAAAATGCTTCAAAAACAACTAAATAGGGCTCTCAGAAATCACTGTATCACGCCAGAATGGAACTGTCGCTTATCACCGACCTACATCATCACTAGCAGCCTCGAACAGCCGCAGTTAGCCTGTTGTTCGAGTTTCTAGCAATCATTGCTTCCTTGTCTTTTGATGTGTCGCATATCTACAACCACCTTTCGTCGTGTATGACCCTTCTTCACCACCAAACACCAACTTTGCAGCCACACACACGCACTCTCTCTCTCTTTCACTCCATTTAAAATTAGACCTAGAGGCCCACCTATAAAGTAGCTAGACCCACATATATGACTAAAGGCAACCTAAGTTTTGTATAAGCGATGATATAAATCCCTAACAAAGATTATATGATCCTTTGTAGATCCATAACCTTTATCTGACTTCCTCAAGAAATCCTATCACCAATCATGTCCTTGAATATGTGCAAGTCTAACAAATCTTATCTAAGTTGCTCATTTATGTTAATCTTAGTATGCCCCTACTCCTCTTCCCCTCCACTTCGAGATTTTTTACTCTCCTTACAAATGGCGCCATCTACATCCTCCGCATGTGGACAAACCATCTCAACCTCCTCTCCCTTGTCTTATCAAAAGTGTGTGTGACCCCTCATTTAGTCCTAATGACTTTATTTCTTATCTGGCCCATCCTCATGTTCCAATACATCAACCTTAGCATCATAATCTCTGCTACCTCCCCTTTTCTTGATTGTATCTTCTTGAATGACCTGCAATCGGTTCCCATATAACATAGTCTGTTTGACTACAACCCTGTAGAAAAATATCTTTTCATCTATTTAGAAGCCTCTTGTCATACAAATAACTTGTGCTTGGTCTCCACTTGCACCAACTTGACTGAACGTGGTGAGCAACTTGGTTGTTAGTGGTAAAACCTTGCCTCCAATGATTACTCAAGGATCCTTCTCCCTATTGACCACATTGAATTTATAGTCAAAGTACTTGGTTTTAGACCGACTGATTTGTAGGTCATTGCTTTCTATAGCTAATCCTCCAATCCCTCGTTAAAATCTTGCTTATTTTCTGATATTACCATAATGTCATCTGCAAAATGCATGCACCATGGGATGGCCTTCTAAATCAACTCAACGGGCTTAGCTTGGTAAAGTTTGACCTCCACCGAGGAAGAGTCAATGTCTCTTACTACTGCTGAAACGTTTGTCCACTGTCATAATGATAGTGATTATAATAAATATAAATATAGTGAAATTGATCGCTTAAGCCTACAAAAAGACGCTCGTAAAAACACATTCAACCTAACACATTATAACTAGCAAGCAAATTAACCATTACGCCAACTCTCATTTGTTTATTAATTTTCATACCATATATATATATATATATATATATATATATATATATATATATATATATATATATATATATATATATATATATATATATATATATATATATATATATATATATATATATATATATATATATTAAAAAGTAACTCCACCTGATACAGTGAAGTTTCAGTTTTTGGATTTTGGTCATAACATTTTTCGATTTTTTGGTTTTTAGCAACTTTAAATTTAAACATTTATTTTAGTTTATTCTATTTCATAATTTTACTTTTTTTAATTATACAAATTATTGCAAGTAAATAAACTTATTTTTATATACTTTAAACGTAAAACAGACGAAAGGTAACTTTTAAATTTTGACATAGAGGTTTGTATTCTTCTACGCGAATACGATATTAAGATTTTTTTTTCCCGGAATGCGATTGGTTTCTAAGATCACTTCCAACTCTGGGCCTTTTATTAGTTAGCCCCAGTAAAGCCCCCACCAGACGACGTATTTTGTCACAAGTTTAATGGTTTAGTTTTTTTTACTTTATTTTTGTCTGTTTTATTTAAAATCGAGATTTTTTTAATATTGTAGGCTATAGCAAGTGCAGTTGTCGTTGTTGTACAGTGACAAATCAAACCGATTATGAGTGAAAATAACATTGCTGGTATTGGTATTATTAGAACCGATTTTGGTATTCGCTTCTACGGTTTTGACGAACTAAAACAATAATGATCAAACTCACTCCACGTAAAGCGAGATAAAAACAGCAAAACTCTTGCCGCGTAGCGCGGGAGGAAAAACTAGTTTTATTTAATAGACATAAATATTAGAGAAAGACTTTAAAATATCAGTAACATCTTGATAAGTATTACTAGAACTGAGTATAATTTTTTATTTCAGTGGTAGACTGGCCCAATACAATTTTACTTTTCTAGGTTGTTTTTGTATCTTAGGAAGACATCCAAACATTTATTTGTCTTGTTACATGATTCTTGCAAATATGAAGGTACGAACAAAATGAAGAATAGAAAAAGCAAGTTAAATCTGGTCATTTATTTTTATTGATAATTGTATTACAAGGTGATATGTAATTATAAATAAAAAGATACTACAAATATATAACACCAATAATACATAACACTATTCATGATTGCCATCTATAAATACCATGACACACTTCTATAGATCCACACCCCAAAACTAGCATCCATTACTTTGACCTAGCTAGTTTTCCCTTCAAAGCCCAAAAGACACTCAAAATGGCTTCAAGGGCATTGGCAACAACTGCTTTCCTACTCACCTTCAACCTCCTCTTCTTCACTCTTGTAAGCTCAACTTATTGCCCACCACCACCAAAAGCCCCTAAGCCCCACAAACATCACCACCACAAAGCCACTTGCCCTAAAGACACCCTCAAGTTAGGTGTGTGCGCTAATGTTCTCAACGACTTGGTTCACCTAGTCGTTGGTACACCACCAAAGACTCCTTGCTGCAGCCTCCTCGGCGACCTTGTTGATCTTGAGGCTGCAGTATGCCTTTGCACCGCGATTAAAGCTAATATATTGGGTATCAACCTCAATGTACCGGTTTCTTTGAGCTTGTTGCTGAACTACTGTGGAAAGAAGGTTCCAAAGGGCTTTCAATGCGCATAGAGCTGATCTTCTTCAACTTTTTCTTGGTTCTTTAAGTTGTCTTTACTTCTCTTTTTAAAGTTTTCTATATGTTGGTGTGCTTTGATCATATTAGATCGATTTGTGTGTCGTAATTCTATTGATTTGAATATGCCTTCTCTTGTACTATAGATCCGGTCATAATGTGACTAGGGTTTGTATTATTGTGATTCAATAATAAGATAACATATCCTTATATTCATGATCGTTTCTATAAGATTTGTCATATTTTGGGGTCCAATAACATGTGTATATATATACGTGCCCTAAAGTTGGTACTGTAGGATATCTAACACACTAACTTACAACTTACAAGTGGGTTTTGATGTGGTCAGGACTTCTTTAACCTTCAGTAAATTACTAACAACAAAACTGTTCTATTGCAAAGGGCCTTCAATCTTGTAAAATATATATTACATATTGTAAGAACCAAATTGTGTCGCAACTATCGCGAAACCTCACATCTCTTTGTTTATTTCTTTGTTTTGGGTTCCTAAGCAAGCTTCTGAATCACCCTTCCATAGTTGTAGTTAAACCTGACGTTCAACAATAACCTGACACTTTAATTTTCGGGACGAAAATTCTTTCAACAAGGGGATGATGTGACAACCCGAGTTTTCAAGTTAACATCACAACCTTTATAAACCTCTTTTCGACAATTGGCAATAATATATATATCAATTCTATTATTATAATTAATAATAACTAACCAAAATTTAATAAACCAAAATTCAATTTAAGTAAACTTGGAGGGGCTAATGTGTAAATGTCTCTTATTATTTGACTTCTTATAACCGACCCCCCCCCCCTCGGCACTTCTCTTCAACCGAAACACCCCCCCCCCCTCGGCACTTCTCTTCAACCGAAACACCCTCACATAAACCCTAATCTCCATTTCATCTTGACGGCAATCTCTTCACCATTGATAGCTCTCGTAACGTATTGGTCGACAACAGTCCGTCTCGCACGATATATCTCCGTGTTACGATCGTAATTTCTCCGGAAACCGTGAAAGTCCAACCGTAAGGTATGTCTCTTTTGTTTGATTTATTTATACGGTTTCGGTTGCGGTTTAGTCGTTCGATCTCTAACGGTTGTCGCGGTCTAGTCGTTCGATCTCTTATGGTTGTCGCGGTGTAACGTTCGGTCCATGTGCGACTTGATTTAAGTGTGTATCGTGATGTTTGGTTTTGGTTGATTTGGATGTCTCTGCGTTTGTGTATATATATACATGTGTGTATGTGCTGCGAGTATATATATATTGCGTGTATATACATGTGTGTGTATGTGTTGCGTGTATATTTATATATGTGTGAGTCCGTATGCATTGATACGTGGGGTTCGTGACCGTGGGTTCGGTGTACTCTTGTGTCTATGCGCATATGTTTCTTCGTTGGGTGCTTTGGTGGTCGGGAGATCCTTGATGGGCTAGATATCTTGGGTGTATGTATGTAGGTATGTGTTTCTGCGATTATGTGTGTGTGTGTGTTTTTGCGAAGGTGTGTATGTTTCTGCGAATGTGTGTGTGTGTGTTTTTTGTGGTGGTGAGTGGGCTGAAATAATTGTATGGGTGCATTTATATATTTCCATGCATGTTTATATGGGATGCTTGCATGTATATGTAATGTGAGTGTGTTCTCTTGTGTGTGTTTTCTGCATGTGGATTCATTGTAAATATATATGTGTGCGTGACTGTTGGTGTTTGGTCGATGGATATGCATTGCATATGTGCTTCCATGTATATATTTTATAAATTTATGTTTGGGAATTGCATTATGTGGGTACACACGCATGTGGAGATGAAGTTGGTTTGTGGTGGTGCATGTGGTTATTATATGATATATGTTTGGAGTATTAATTCTAAGTTTTGGTGCAGATTCATTTTAATTGTGTGTGTGATTGTGAGTGTCTTTCTTTTGGTAGCATGTTGGTGTGTATGTATCCTACATAAATTATATTGGTATGTGCAATCATATATACTCATACGCGTGTACATTAATAACAACAATGTGTGAATGTTCGAGTTTTTGTACACGTGTGAATTTGTGTATGGTCATGTATGCTTGTAAGCGGGAATATCAAAATGGCACCGTAACCGAACCGTGATCGTGAACCGTATTATTCTATTCCGAGTAAATAAATTCCATTACTAATATTTAATCTCAATTAAATATTTAATGAAACTCAGGTTAATTGGAACCCGATCCTTGTGCGTACCTTTTGATTTGTTGCAACGCATTCGAGGTGAGTCTTCACGGCCCCTATTTTACTTTCTTTCCTTTTTGGGGAGAAAACATGCAAACGTATTTACAAAATGGTTTTAGTATTATTGATATCGCATGTTACGTTAGTGCAAACATTCTTGAAAAGTCCTTACATTCTCGAACCGTTAGTAATGTGTAGCGAGGTAATTCTGAGTAGTACTACTGGGTTTGACAAACCCCGCCCGGGCTAGTCGCGCTAGCTTGATTGGAGGTCAAACGGGTGCGTTATTGACCTAACATTTGTCATTGTCTAGTGAGACGTGGCGGGAAAGCAACAAACATACGAACATACAAACAGTCAGCCTCGGTTCGAAACGCTAAGTAACTTGTTTATAGGCTAGCTACCTATCGATATGCTTTAATTACTATACCATTCGAACAGTTACAAACATTTTTATCTGTGATAAAACCTGTGAACTCACCAACTTTATGTTGACACACTTTAGCATGTTTTCTCAGGTAACAGGAACGCTTAAGCTTATGATGCACGATTAAGGAACGCACTCAGGACATGCATCATCAAACATATTTACTTGCATTGAACATTTTGTTTTGACTTAGCACTTATAACTTTCAGTATTGTTTACATTTTGTTATTCGCTTCCGCACTGTTGTTCATTTCAGTTTTATGCTTCCGCACTGATGTTTATTTCTTTTATGCTACTCTGATTTGAGTCAAACATTTATTTTTAAATTCATTTAGTGTCGTTTGATATGACCGTGTCTGAGATCCTGGTTTGTCACACGCCTCGCGGTAAAACCCCGCACGTGAATTTGAGGGTGTGACAAGTACATGTTGATATTATACGCCATTACGAATGCCATAAAAGTCATTTTGTCAATAGTGTCGTAAAACATATTATTTTAGGTTTTTACTCATAGTTTTTGCATATAAGTTGTCGTAAGAACTAAGAAGAGACGTTTTGCAAGTGTTTGGTGGCCGAAGCTGTAGCGAAAAATACTCAATTTTTTAATAGTGTATTCATCTTAACTTTATTTGTGTCTCTGATTCTTTTTGTGTAACAACTTAGATAATTTCTACTCAGAGTTCATATTTAAGGGCATTATTAATTAGTATATCACTGATGATCAGTATTTATGTGTAGAAAATTCTGAAGGAAAAAAGCAACTTTGTAGTAGTGCAATTAGTTAAATCCTTCAGAAAGTATCAAAATGTAGAAAAAGTTATTCCTTGTAAAAACATTTGCTTTTCGTACAATAAAAAATGCTAATTATATTATTTACACTTTTATAGTTTACTCGAGACAATTTGTCACACCCTCAAATTCCACGTGCGGGGTTTTACCGCGAGGCGTGTGACAAACCAGGATCTCAGACACGGTCATATCAAACGACACTAAATGAATTTAAAAATAAATGTTTGACTCAAATCAGAGTAGCATAAAAGAAATAAACATCAGTGCGGAAGCATAAAACTGAAATGAACAACAGTGCGGAAGCGAATAACAAATGTAAACAATACTAAAAGTTATAAGTGCTAAGTCAAAACAAAATGTTCAATGCAAGTAAATATGTTTGATGATGCATGTCCTGAGTGCGTTCCTTAATCGTGCATCATAAGCTTAAGCGTTCCTGTTACCTGAGAAAACATGCTAAAGTGTGTCAACATAAAGTTGGTGAGTTCACAGGTTTTATCACAGATAAAAATGTTTGTAACTGTTCGAATGGTATAGTAATTAAAGCATATCGATAGGTAGCTAGCCTATAAACAAGTTACTTAGCGTTTCGAACCGAGGCTGACTGTTTGTATGTTCGTATGTTTGTTGCTTTCCCGCCACGTCTCACTAGACAATGACAAATGTTAGGTCAATAACGCACCCGTTTGACCTCCAATCAAGCTAGCGCGACTAGCCCGGGCGGGGTTTGTCAAACCCAGTAGTACTACTCAGAATTACCTCGCTACACATTACTAACGGTTCGAGAATGTAAGGACTTTTCAAGAATGTTTGCACTAACGTAACAGGCGATATCAATAATACTAAAACCATTTTGTAAATACGTTTGCATGTTTTCTCCCCCAAAAAGGAAAGAAAGTAAAATAGGGGCCGTGAAGACTCACCTCGAATGCGTTGCAACAAATCAAAAGGTACGCACAAGGATCGGGTTCCAATTAACCTGAGTTTCATTAAATATTTAATTGAGATTAAATATTAGTAATGGAATTTATTTACTCGGAATAGAATAATACGGTTCACAATCACGGTTCGGTTACGGTGCCATTTTGATATTCCCGCTTACAAGCATACATGACCATACACAAATTCACACGTGTACAAAAACTCGAACATTCACACATTGTTGTTATTAATGTACACGCGTATGAGTATATATGATTGCACATACCAATATAATTTATGTAGGATACATACACACCAACATGCTACCAAAAGAAAGACACTCACAATCACACACACAATTAAAATGAATCTGCACCAAAACTTAGAATTAATACTCCAAACATATATCATATAATAACCACATGCACCACCACAAACCAACTTCATCTCCACATGCGTGTGTACCCACATAATGCAATTCCCAAACATAAATTTATAAAATATATACATGGAAGCACATATGCAATGCATATCCATCGACCAAACACCAACAGTCACGCACACATATATATTTACAATGAATCCACATGCAGAAAACACACACAAGAGAACACACTCACATTACATATACATGCAAGCATCCCATATAAACATGCATGGAAATATATAAATGCACCCATACAATTATTTCAGCCCACTCACCACCACAAAACACACACACACATTCGCAGAAACATACACACCTTCGCAAAAACACACACACACACATAATCGCAGAAACACATACCTACATACATACACCCAAGATATCTAGCCCATCAAGGATCTCCCGACCACCAAAGCACCCAACGAAGAAACATATGCGCATAGACACAAGAGTACACCGAACCCACGGTCACGAACCCCACGTATCAATGCATACGGACTCACACATATATAAATATACACGCAACACATACACACACATGTATATACACGCAATATATATATACTCGCAGCACATACACACATGTATATATATACACAAACGCAGAGACATCCAAATCAACCAAAACCAAACATCACGATACACACTTAAATCAAGTCGCACATGGACCGAACGTTACACCGCGACAACGTTAGAGATCGAACGACTAGACCGCGACAACCGTTAGAGATCGAACGACTAAACCGCAACCGAAACCGTATAAATAAATCAAACAAAAAGACATACCTTACGGTTGGACTTTCACGGTTTCCGGAGAAATTACGATCGTAACACGGAGATATATCATGCGAGACGGACTGTTGTCGACCAATATGTTACGAGAGCTATCAATGGTGAAGAGATTGCCGTCAAGATGAAATGGAGATTAGGGTTTATGTGAGGGTGTTTCGGTTGAAGAGAAGTGCCGAGGGGGGGGGTGTTTCGGTTGAAGAGAAGTGCCGAGGGGGGGGGGGTCGGTTATAAGAAGTCAAATAATAAGAGACATTTACACATTAGCCCCTCCAAGTTTACTTAAATTGAATTTTTGGTTTATTAAATTTTGGTTAGTTATTATTAATTATAATAATAGAATTGATATATATATTATTGCCAATTGTCGAAAAGAGTTTATAAAGGTTGTGATGTTAACTTGAAAACTCGGGTTGTCACATCATCCCCTTGTTGAAAGAATTTTCGTCCCGAAAATTAAAGTGTCAGGTTATTGTTGAACGTCAGGTTTAACTACAACTATGGAAGGGTGATTCAGAAGCTTGCTTAGGAACCCAAAACAAAGAAATAAACAAAGAGATGTGAGGTTTCGCGATAGTTGCGACATCATCCCCTTGTTGAAGGGAATTTCGTCTCGAAATTTAAAGGAAGGATATCTCAAGAGTGAATACCTTACGAAGTAGGTGTCTGATCGTTGAACAGTTGTGGGTACTTCTTCTTCATCTGATCTTCGCGTTCCCAGGTAAATTCTGGTCCACGCTTTGAGTTCCATCGGACTTTGACAATAGGAATCCGACTGTGTTTGAGTGTCTTGACCTCTCGGTCCATAATTTCCACCGGTTCCTCAATGAAATGTAGTTGTTCATCCACATGTATCTCATCTAACGGAACGATAAGAGTCTCGTCTGTAAGGCATTTCCTCAGGTTCGAAACATGGAACACATCGTGTACTCCTCTGAGTTCTTCAGGTAGGTCCAGCTGATAGGCTACGGGGCCAACCCGTTTGACAATCTCAAACGGTCCCACGTATCTAGGGCTTAGTTTTCCACGTTTCCCGAAACGAATCACACCCTTCCAAGGTGACACTTTCAAAAGTACCTTGTCACCAATTTGAAATTCCAACGGTCGGCGACGTTTGTCAGCATAACTCTTCTGTCGGTCACGTGCCGCTGCCATGCGATTACGAATTTGCACTATCTTCTCAGTCGTTTCATGCACAAGTTCAGGACCGGTAAGTTGACTTTCTCCAACTTCCGCCCAACAAATAGGTGATCGGCACTTACGCCCATACAATGCCTCGAATGGAGCAGCTTTGATCGACGTGTGATAACTGTTATTGTAAGAAAACTCAACCAACGGTAAGTGAGTTTCCCAACTGCTGCCGAAATCAATCACGCAAGCGCGTAACATGTCTTCCAAAGTCTGAATCGTACGCTCACTTTGGCCATCCGTTTGGGGATGATATGCAGTACTCATGTCTAGCCGTGTACCCAATGCTCGTTGTAATGATTGCCAGAAATGTGAGGTAAATCGAGCGTCACGATCGGAGATGATAGAAATTGGCACACCGTGCCGAGAGACTATTTCTCTGAGGTAAATACGTGTTAATTTCTCCATTCTATCGGTCTCTCTTATTGGTAAGAAGTGTGCGGATTTCGTCAATCGATCTACAATTACCCAAATGGTATCGCATCCGCTGGGTGTTCGTGGCAGTTTCGTGATGAAGTCCATAGATATCTGTTCCCACTTCCATACTGGAATTTCTGGTTGTTGTAGTAAACCGGACGGTCGTTGATACTCCACCTTAACCTTAGAACAGGTTAAGCATCTGCTTACGTAAGTGGCAATGTCAGCTTTCATGTTTGGCCACCAGTAAAGGACTTTTAGATCGTGATACATCTTGTCTGAACCCGGATGAATAGAATACCGTGACTTGTGAGCTTCGTCCATTACCAGCTCTCGTAGGTCTCCATACAAAGGAACCCATATTCGGTCCATAAAGTAGCGGATACCGTCCGATTTGGTTTCTAGTTGTTTCTCCATGCCTCTTAGTGATTCAGCTTTCAGGTTCTCGTCTTTCAAAGCTTCAAGTTGTGCATTACGTATTTGGTCGGGTAATCCAGTGTGAATGGTGAGTTGCAATGCTCGAACTCGCTTTGGCTTAGGTGTTTCCTTTCGGCTTAAGGCGTCAGCTACTACATTAGCCTTACCCGGATGATACTTGATCGCACAGTCATAGTCATTCAACAACTCGACCCAGCGACGTTGTCTCATGTTCAGCTCCTTCTGTTCGAAAATGTGCTGAAGACTCTTGTGATCGGTATAAATGGTGCACTTGGTACCGTACAAGTAGTGTCTCCATATCTTGAGAGCAAACACAACGGCTCCCAACTCTAAGTCGTGTGTCGTGTAGTTCTTCTCGTGAACCTTTAACTGTCGGGAAGCGTATGCGATCACCTTCTCGCGTTGCATTAGCACACAACCGAGACCCTGAATAGAAGCATCGCAATACACCACAAAGTCTTCGGTTCCCTCGGGTAAAGACAATATCGGTGCCGTGCAGAGTTTCTGTTTTAAGAACTGAAAGGCTGATTCCTGCTTGTCACCCCAACTGTACACAGTGCCCTTCTGAGTTAACGCTGTAAGTGGTTGAGCGATTTTCGAAAACCCTTCGATAAATCGTCGGTAATAGCCAGCCAATCCAAGAAACTGTCGTACCTCCGTCGGAGTCTTTGGCGTAGCCCAGTTCTTGATAGCTTCTATCTTTGCTGGATCGACATGTATGCCCTTCTCGTTGACTACATGACCCAAGAATTGGACTTCTCGAATCCAGAAGTCGCACTTCGAGAATTTGGCGTAGAGCTGCTCTTGTTTTAGTAGTTGCAAGATAAGCCGAAGGTGTTCCTCATGTTCCTCCTTGTTCCTTGAATAGATCAGAATGTCATCAATGAAAACGATAACAAACTTGTCCAGGTAGGGTTTGCACACTCGGTTCATAAGATCCATGAAAACCGCTGGTGCATTAGTCAGACCAAATGGCATTACCAGAAACTCATAGTGTCCGTATCGGGTTCTGAATGCCGTCTTTGATATGTCCTCCTCTCGGACTCTCAGTTGGTGATACCCTGATCTTAAATCTATCTTCGAATAGAAGCTCGACCCTTGCAGTTGATCAAACAGATCATCGATGCGAGGTAGAGGATAACGGTTCTTAACCGTCACTTTGTTTAGTTCACGATAATCGATACACATGCGAAAAGTCCCATCCTTTTCTTGACAAACAGGACTGGGGCTCCCCACGGTGATGAACTAGGCCTGATGAATCCTTTATCCAGGAGCTCTTGCAGTTGAGTAGACAGTTCTTGTAATTCCTTCGGAGCTAATCTGTATGGTGCTCTAGCAATAGGTGCGGCTCCAGGTGTCAAATCAATCTGGAACTCGACTTGACGGTGCGGTGGAAGACCAGGTAAGTCTTCAGGGAAAACTTCAGGAAAGTCGCGAACGATAGGGATATCTTCGATCTTCTTTTCTTCAGTGGTCTTTTCAGTGATTATAGCTAGGATAGCGGAATGGCCTTTGCGTAAACACCTCTGGGCTTTCATATACGAAATGATGCTAGAAACGACACCACTTTTCTCACCCTGTACGGATAAGACTTCACCACTAGGAAGTGGTACACGAACAATTTTCTCGCGACAAAATATCTCAACTTGGTTCTTAGATAACCAGTCCATGCCAACGACCACGTCAAAACTACCAAGTGTAACTGGCATAAGGTCTATCTCAAACTTGTGTCCTGATAGCTCTAATTTACATCCTTTAAGAATATGAGTTGCCTCGATCACTTTACCGTCAGCTAGTTCTACCGCATAACTAGGGTCCATTTCAGTCAAGGTTACATCTAAAAGCTTGCTAAACTTAGTAGATATAAAACTCTTATCAGCGCCGGTATCGAATAACACAGAAGCAAAACAATCGTTCAGAGGAAACGTACCGGTAACCACATTTTGATCGTTTCTCGCCTCGCCAGAACCAATCACGAAAGAATCGACCTCTGGCGCCATTTCCGTTGTTGTTATTTCCATTATTGCCCCTGTTCCCATTCTTCAGTTGTGGGCAATCCTTCCGGTAATGGCCCTCTTTACCACACTCAAAACAGCCTCTAGTCGCTTCACCCTGTCGTTGTTGATGAGGTTGTTGCTTGGTCATCAGTTCACCCCTACAGTCTTTAGCAGCATGGCCCATTTTTCCACACCTTAGACAACGAAAACGATCACACTGGCCATGATGATGAAAGTTACATTTGTTGCACCTTGGATACTTGCCCACATAGTTACTTGATCCCTGACCATTGCTGTTGTTGTTGTTCTGATTATTATTGGTGAAGCTTCGGGAAGAGTCAAACTTTCTGGCTTGTTGTTGCTGAGTGTTGTTCGAGTTCGAGGATTTGCTGGTGGTACTTTCCCATTTTCGCTTGTAGTCAGATGAGCCAGATGTAGTGCTACGTTTAGGCAGAGTGCCCTGCGCCACTGCCTGATCGGTGAGTTTGTGAGCTAGTCGGATAGCATGCTGAATAGTCTCAGGGTCCGCAGCGATGACACTAGCTTGGATCTGAGGAGCTAACCCATCAATGTACCTCTCAATCCTTTTGTAGTCTGGGTCTACCATCTGAGGACATAAAGTAGCCAACTCGTGCGAACGAGTCGTATATTCCTCAATGTTGGAGCCAACCATTTTAAGATTCCAGAATTCACTTTCCAGCTTCTGGACTTCGTTCCTTGGGCAATATTCTTCCTTCATCAATTTCTTGAAGTCATCCCATGGCAGACTATTAGCAGCATCAAGTCCTAAGGTCTGGACCTGTGAGTTCCACCATGTCAGAGCGGGTCCTTCCAATGTGCCGGAGGCGTATTTGACACGACTCTCAACAGGACAGTTGCACATGGCGAATACTGACTCAAGTTTCTCCAGCCAGCGAAGTAATGTGACAGCACCCTCAGAACCACTGAAAGAGTGGGGCTTGCAGTCCATAAACATCTTGAAGGTACAGATAGTTGGACCTGAATCAAAAGGACATATAATTGTTTAAGAATCAATATATGCTATCGTAGGGAAACTAACGTGTCTGCTGATTCTAGTTTACCTCCTTGATTCAGATTTTGATTGTTCTGGTTCTGATTGCGGGTCTGCTCATAAGCTGCAAGCGCGTCAGCTACACGCTCATTGATGATGGCATCCAATTCAGCCTGAGTCATGTTGATGTTTCCTCGTCCACTCGGGCGTCCAATTCTTCTTCCAGACATGATTCTTCAATTCACAATACACGACAGTCACTATCAAATAATAACTATTGATAACAATGATTGTTTCATACTGGTAGGAATGGAGAATTTGTTTGCATATCGATAGTGAGGTTTTATGAGCACCGAGACCTCATGTCTCCACGTATAGCAAATGAAAATTTGTACTGTTTATGACCGTTATCACCAAATAGAGTTGCCAGAGTTCTCATGCACGACAAATTACAATTACGTGTGCACCCGTGATTCTAATTTGCTTTGCATGGTCACCCATGGTTCCTCCCATTCGAGATAGCATGCCTTGTCAAGTACCGAGTGTTATCAATGATAGAGATATCAAAGATATGTTTATTATACTAAGGGTCAAATAACTAAGGTTGTACAAGGGATTCGATTAAAATAACAACGGGAATTAAGACGATCTGGCCTTTTCCCTTTAAAGCTCTAAGCGTCTTCATGTCTAAGCCTGATCCTCTGATAGACTTCAAATCCCTTGGTTGTCCCACGTTTACTGTTCAGACGAGTGAAGATGATAGGGCATGTTGGAAATAGGGACAAGTACGATAGAGTTTGAAAGAGTAATGTGCGTTGTTCTCCTTGTTCGTTGTCGTTAGGTTTGTCGTGTGTGCTAGAATAGTGTTTCGTGTTCCAAAATGATAATGTTCGATCCAAGTCGTCGTTGCTTCAACTACGAGAGTGAAGAAACAGATGTAGGTGTTGGAAGTGAGCGAGTCATAGGTAGTGCAAATGATGTTATGTTCGTTTAGTAATGCAAATGTTAGCATGTCGGGAGAATGTTCGTTCAACAGTTGTAATCATGTAAGAGTGTCTGTGCAATGCTAGTGTTGTGTCTACGGCTATAGTCTAGATGCAAATGCAATCCTAGTTCTCTATAACCAGTGGCTCTGATACCAATCTGTCACACCCTCAAATTCCACGTGCGGGGTTTTACCGCGAGGCGTGTGACAAACCAGGATCTCAGACACGGTCATATCAAACGACACTAAATGAATTTAAAAATAAATGTTTGACTCAAATCAGAGTAGCATAAAGAAATAAACATCAGTGCGGAAGCATAAAACTGAAATGAACAACAGTGCGGAAGCGAATAACAAAATGTAAACAATACTGAAAGTTATAAGTGCTAAGTCAAAACAAAATGTTCAATGCAAGTAAATATGTTTGATGATGCATGTCCTGAGTGCGTTCCTTAATCGTGCATCATAAGCTTAAGCGTTCCTGTTACCTGAGAAAACATGCTAAAGTGTGTCAACATAAAGTTGGTGAGTTCACAGGTTTTATCACAGATAAAAATGTTTGTAACTGTTCGAATGGTATAGTAATTAAAGCATATCGATAGGTAGCTAGCCTATAAACAAGTTACTTAGCGTTTCGAACCGAGGCTGACTGTTTGTATGTTCGTATGTTTGTTGCTTTCCCGCCACGTCTCACTAGACAATGACAAATGTTAGGTCAATAACGCACCCGTTTGACCTCCAATCAAGCTAGCGCGACTAGCCCGGGCGGGGTTTGTCAAACCCAGTAGTACTACTCAGAATTACCTCGCTACACATTACTAACGGTTCGAGAATGTAAGGACTTTTCAAGAATGTTTGCACTAACGTAACAGGCGATATCAATAATACTAAAACCATTTTGTAAATACGTTTGCATGTTTTCTCCCCCAAAAAGGAAAGAAAGTAAAATAGGGGCCGTGAAGACTCACCTCGAATGCGTTGCAACAAATCAAAAGGTACGCACAAGGATCGGGTTCCAATTAACCTGAGTTTCATTAAATATTTAATTGAGATTAAATATTAGTAATGGAATTTATTTACTCGGAATAGAATAATACGGTTCACGATCACGGTTCGGTTACGGTGCCATTTTGATATTCCCGCTTACAAGCATACATGACCATACACAAATTCACACGTGTACAAAAACTCGAACATTCACACATTGTTGTTATTAATGTACACGCGTATGAGTATATATGATTGCACATACCAATATAATTTATGTAGGATACATACACACCAACATGCTACCAAAAGAAAGACACTCACAATCACACACACAATTAAAATGAATCTGCACCAAAACTTAGAATTAATACTCCAAACATATATCATATAATAACCACATGCACCACCACAAACCAACTTCATCTCCACATGCGTGTGTACCCACATAATGCAATTCCCAAACATAAATTTATAAAATATATACATGGAAGCACATATGCAATGCATATCCATCGACCAAACACCAACAGTCACGCACACATATATATTTACAATGAATCCACATGCAGAAAACACACACAAGAGAACACACTCACATTACATATACATGCAAGCATCCCATATAAACATGCATGGAAATATATAAATGCACCCATACAATTATTTCAGCCCACTCACCACCACAAAAACACACACACACACATTCGCAGAAACATACACACCTTCGCAAAAACACACACACACACATAATCGCAGAAACACATACCTACATACATACACCCAAGATATCTAGCCCATCAAGGATCTCCCGACCACCAAAGCACCCAACGAAGAAACATATGCGCATAGACACAAGAGTACACCGAACCCACGGTCACGAACCCCACGTATCAATGCATACGGACTCACACATATATAAATATACACGCAACACATACACACACATGTATATACACGCAATATATATATACTCGCAGCACATACACACATGTATATATATACACAAACGCAGAGACATCCAAATCAACCAAAACCAAACATCACGATACACACTTAAATCAAGTCGCACATGGACCGAACGTTACACCGCGACAACCGTTAGAGATCGAACGACTAGACCGCGACAACCGTTAGAGATCGAACGACTAAACCGCAACCGAAACCGTATAAATAAATCAAACAAAAGAGACATACCTTACGGTTGGACTTTCACGGTTTCCGGAGAAATTACGATCGTAACACGGAGATATATCGTGCGAGACGGACTGTTGTCGACCAATACGTTACGAGAGCTATCAATGGTGAAGAGATTGCCGTCAAGATGAAATGGAGATTAGGGTTTATGTGAGGGTGTTTCGGTTGAAGAGAAGTGCCGAGGGGGGGGTGTTTCGGTTGAAGAGAAGTGCCGAGGGGGGGGGGGTCGGTTATAAGAAGTCAAATAATAAGAGACATTTACACATTAGCCCCTCCAAGTTTACTTAAATTGAATTTTTGGTTTATTAAATTTTGGTTAGTTATTATTAATTATAATAATAGAATTGATATATATATTATTGCCAATTGTCGAAAAGAGGTTTATAAAGGTTGTGATGTTAACTTGAAAACTCGGGTTGTCACAGTACTTATGCATCGTTATTTTTTTACGTCCGAGGTTATTATCTATACTATATTAGAATAATATATTTGAAAAGGGCGAAATTTTTTTTACATTTATGTACAGTAGTTTAAGGGTTAAAACTGAATTTTTTATAATATTGAAAATCCAAATTATCTTTTACACAAATGACATGTTAGTTATAGGATTACACTTGTTAATTTTTAAACCTAACTTTCTTCACAATCTTTAAATGGCTATATCTTTTTTAATATTCACTAATACCTTTCTAAAAATATATATCATATAAATAAGCTTTTTATTATATTTAATTTAAGTATCATATAGTTATAGTTTTTAAAATGACAAATTATATTTGAAAACTATGAGTAGAAACCTAAAATAATGTATTTTAAAAAAACTATTGATAAAAGTGACTTTTATGGCTTTTGTAATAACGTATAATATCATTATTTTTTTCATCCGAGATTATTATCTATACTATATTAGAATATATTTGAAAAGGATGAAATTATTTTAATATTAATTTTTAAAAGTTTAAGAGGTAAAATTGAATTTGTTATAATATTAATTATTTATATTTTCTTTTATACACATGTCAATCATATGAAGAGTTTAACATGTACTTTTGTTATTGTCATTCCTTAAGAGGTAAAATAGAAGAATTTAAACTAGCTTTCTCCATTATTTTAAGGGGACATAATTTTTTTATTAACTAATCTTTTTTTTCAAAATCATATGTATATATAGTAAAAATGAGTATTGTATTCTTAATAATTTCAGTATTGTATTGTTATAATTTTTAAATTAAAAAAATTTAAGTGTTGTATTCTCCGTTCGTACACCACTTTAGTACTTCTACATGACAACTCATACTTTTCTGAAGTACTTCACATGTGAGGAGAGTTTTCAATGTCATTTTTTAGATCCTTCAACTTCATACTATCTATGTATTTGTCTATCTATGCATACACACATATTTGTTGTTATTTTTAATGATTCACCATCTTCAACATATTTTCTATATTGATCTAGATTACATATTTAAATTTAAAAAAAAAAATCTGAACAAAGCTTCATTTGTCCATTTCAATCACCTACTAACGTTTACACTAAAATCTGTGCATTGCCATTCTGGTGTTATACCATTAATTTATCAAGTTAAAATGAAACGTGTTATTAATATTTGTTGAACTGGAAAAGAAAGTAAAACAATAATACAACCGAACTCATGTGTCATGGATACTAAATTATGCTGACCATCAACCATATATAAAAGGAAATCAACTCTTCATTTAAAGATGCATCGGTTGGGGTCAGTTTTGAGAAAATGATAAAATACTCTATACCTCTTTCATAAAAGTATGAAAATGGGCTGTTATCTTGAGTTGTTTGGAACTACCTATAATATTTTCTTGCGTTATGAATAAATATAATGAGATATATGTTTTAATGTTTGAGGCGCCCTGAATGTTTTTATAAATTAATATTAATTGCTATAGATAATGAAAAACTTCATTTTGAATAACAACGTCACATTACATGTATTGATTCATAGACGATCTAAATTATATGTTAATAATGATAGGAATACCTAGAAAATCAAAATTCAACACATTCACATCACAGACTGATTAAATTCTAGAAGATCTACATTTTTTAACCTTTTACTCGGATTGATTTAGAGATGGTATTACGTGAATTTTGACTCAATTACTTAAACTTGACACCTAACATGTATATAGACGACAAAATCGATATATAAATATTAAGTAATCAAAACTATAAAATACTTTTGATAATTAGTGTATGTTAAGTTTCCCATTGGGGTTCGGTCCTATCATATTTAGTATGATATATGATTTTTTTATGATAGATTGATAATTACCATATGCATGTGATATTTAACATCTTTGAACTTGCATGTTAAAATCTTTTAGAAACTTTGGGTTATCAAAAATTTGAAACATATAGAAGTTTAGTAGAGTTTATATAATTTATGTCAGTTTTAATTCTAGACATGTTTAAGATCAATATGTTTTGATGATATAAATTCAATGGATTTTTAAAATCATGTACCATGAACCTAAGTTGATAAGTGACTAGATTACCGGTAAGGGGATGACACAGAATTTAAGATTAGCTGGAAATTAAGGTTGTGTTATATGGCGTGTTTGCGAATTTCGTTACGCGCGTTGTGACGATGACATAACATAGTTAAGTACATAAAAGAAACTTTTGTAATTGTGGTGACTCAGTTTTGGTGACTGAAACATGAATAGAATATATTGTTATGCCTCGCATGTTACGGAATATTATTTGAAAAACAAATGAATAAATATAAGGAAAAGGAGAATGTAGCCCGCAAAACGCAAATGTGAGACCTCTAACCAATTCCACCACCAACGTTGACGATAACAATCGAGAAACAAATATTTTGGTAGTATTAACCACCAACCATTAGTAAAGTAAGTATATATTATTTACTCTATTATTAATAGACATGAGAAATGAATAGTATATGTTTGTGTATTCTCAAATCAACACAACATTTTTTGTCTTTTATTTGACCTTTGTTTTTACTTTTGTCAATAAATTTTATAATCTTATATAGAGCTTGACCACTAAACAATACATAATAAGGTTTTATTATTGAGTTATCAAAGTTTAGTATTTTTGAGTTTCACCACAAAACTTTGTTTTATTGTTTCCAACAAACTATACAGTAAACTAACAAAGTAACCGGCATTGCGTGTGGGAAAAACTATGGGTCTCCTGAAACGTATTTTTTCAGTTTTACCACTAAAGTTACTACTTTAAATTTTCACCACAAGACTTTGTTTTTATGGTTTCCGACAAGCTAACTAGATAACGATCAAAGTAAAGCATTGTTACGTGTGGGAAAAATAATAGGACCCCGCGGCTTAACGCGGAGGGACAACAACTAGTTATAATGAAAAATGACTAAAAATAAATATATTGTAACGATATAAAATGTTTTGTTTAAAATATTATAAATATTGAAATAATCTAAAAGGGTTCTAATATATAATGTCGTTGGTATCCAATAATAGTTATGAGTATTAAGGTGGTAATTCTAAGTTAAAATTAAAAAAATATATGTGATATGTAATCCATACTATGCATTATCATGGTTTTATCTAGCTTTTGCTAGGTCTCTACTTATATATTTATAAAATTTTGCCACCGTTTAGGGAAAAAATACATTATAAAACTACAATACTTTACTCTCTACAATTAAAGAAACCAAAGCATTATTTATTGCTTTTAAGTTGTTCCAGAAATATGTAAAGTTGTTAATCACGGGCTTGGTTGACTATATTCATGAAATTAGAATACGTGCTGTCACTCGTCACATAAACCGGGTAAACTGCTTCTAAAGGGAAACTAGGTGATCATAAAATATAATTTTGTTCACAAATCAGGTCTTAAGCTTTGAATTTTCTTAATCATTTAAATAAAGTAGTTTTTAAAGAGCTTAATCCAAATTTACCAATCCATTATTCAGTGTTCATATTTCTATCTCAATAATTTAATTAAATATTATTCTTTTCTAAATTTTGTTGAATCACTCATATCACATTCTTTAATATTTATCTCTATCTCACTTAAGAATATTTTCTAGATTTTATCCTTGTTAGACACTCATAAAAAATATTAAATTTTTTGCATGATTGGTAAACAACTTTTTATTTATAGTTGAACGAAGTTCAAATAACTAATAGCCATATATGCCTACACCCTTACGTAATTTTTAGAAATGCAGAATATTAATCAATTGATATTACTTAGTTCCATTAAAATAAAAGTAACCAGATATTACTTAGTGAATTATACGTACAACTATGTACACAAGTCATATTCACACCTAATGATCCTGATTGCTAGTAATAAACAACAATTCACACAAAATGTCATATATAGTGACAGCTTTAGAGTTTAGTAGTTTACGCTAACATGGTAGATCTCAATAACGTCTCCCGTGTTTTTATAAAATAATAGAATTCACTGCAAATTAAGAACCCTCGACGACAGATTAAATAATTGATTAAACTGATTAGCAAAACTTTAATGTTTTATGTTTAAAATAAAATGGGTTCAATTTAGCATTTATTATATTATGTGCTGCATAAATGTTTACAAGATACATTTTCACCCCTTGTACGTGACACTAAAAAAAGAGCCTATAGCGACGGCATGTTGTCGCTATAGGTCATGGGGTCACTATATGTCTCTTGGTATAGATTCGTAATAAGTGTAACATGTCGTTGGGATAAGCATCGTCACTAACGATAACTCTATGGGGACTAAAAATCATTGCTATAAGTGTTGAGGTAACAAATTTTCTTCAATTTAAAAAATTAAAAAAAACAATTTTCTAACTATAGAGACAACAAAAATAAATAATTTTTTTAGAAAATGCTTTGTAGCGACGACATGTCGTCAGTGGCTCAATAACGTAGGCTACAACGGTTTTATTCTATCCTACGGCGACCCATACTTCTATTTTCCTTGTGATTACAACGTAGACTGATATTTTATGCAATTTAAATTTGTAGTTAAGGGTTGTTTATTTGTTAAGCAATTTGAATTTGAATACAATATACTACTATATGTGTAGCAAATATGTCATACAAATTTAAAGCTTGAGAATGCACTTTCAATTCCGATGGAAGATTGAAATTTTTGTTTGAATTGTGCAAACAACTTGATTAATATGTTATTATATAGCGAACATCTTTTAAAGGAATTTCTATTGTTTGATTTATGTTTGCATCAATTTTTGGTGATTTTGGAAAAATTGTATATATAAAAAACAATTCTTTTTGGATAATCATTTTTTTAAAATTTGCGACTACATTACGATTAAAAAAGATCTCAAAAGGGGCAGTCGCAAATTGGTGACAAGTTGATGGTCGGAAATCAGTCTCAAAAAGTGACGGTTGCGAAATAAATTGGTTGCAAAACAATCATAAAACAAATGAAAGAAAACTAGTAGCAAGATTTGCAATGGCAATAGCAGTCATAACATTCGGTTACAAATATTATAGCGGCCGCAAAATGATCGCAATAAAGCAACTGCAACGTGTGTTTTTCCCACTGTATTTTCTTCGGTTGCAAAAAAGATAGCAACAGAGCAATTGCGACCAAAATAGCGGTCGTAAATCCCCAATTTTCTAGTAGTGGACATGTTGTTGTTATCGACTGATTTTTTTTTTCAAGAAACTAAATTTAATACTTGAAACCTAAAAAGATAATCTGCATTTCAAATTCAGATATTTAACAAATAAATAGTTCACGCAAATCCAATGAAAAACAATACGAACAATTCAAATTCAAGTTCATTCAAATCCAACAAAAGTACTAACGTTGATGATCACCAGATGGTCGTTGCGGCTACCAAATGCATCATTTTCATTTGTTCTTACAGCATTCGTTGTATTTCTTGTATTCGTTATGCTTGTTGTTGTTAGATTTCTTCACTTTGTTGCTATTTTTGTTTTCTAAGTTGTTTTACCTCCTAACCAGTCGCATACAAAAAAAAAAAAGAAACTATTTGTATCGATAAGATGTTGTCAGGACATGATTTGGACATGACGCTTATTTTCTAGCTCCATCCCTGCAACATGTATCAATAACATGCCGTCGGTATTGAGTTTCAAAATTCTGACAAGCCCTGTACCGACGGCATGTCGTCAGAGTCATCTTACCCTGCAACCAATCTCGTAGACTTTCTGTCTTAGTTGGATAAGAGATTTACAAAATTCTATATTCTCATCAATTAATTTACCTGTGGTCAATCTAAATTACACAATTTTAAATACTTCTACTAATAAAAAATTACAGGTAATAAAATTAACGAACCTCTTCTAGTTTCATCAACACCTTCTTACTTAAAATTGTATTATATATGCACACACATATATATGTATGCATGTTATTTAACTTTTAGTTTAAAAGTTACGTAAGTGGTAGTTGAAAACTCTGGAATTGTATAGAATCTTAATCTACCTTAAACTTCCTTTTGTTTACTATTATATAAAAACAATAAATATATATATATATATATATATATATATATATATATATATATATATATATATATATATATACATATATATATATATATATATATATATATATATATATATATATATATATATATATATATATAAACGATACACGTAGTAATTTTAAAATCTTTAAGAATGTCATTGTTGTCATTGCATTTAAGTATGCAAAATCTTGACACGATAACATGCCTTTGCATCGAGTTGGCCACGAATGGTAACGAAAACGACATCTAATTGTTATTAAATTAAATAAAGCCATGATAGTCATTATTAGTTTATTATTAATCTGTAAACCCGTGACTCTAAAGAACCTTCAATAATGCGAAGTGTTTAGATTTATCGATTTGATTTGGTAGGATACAGCCAATTTTCAATCTTGGTTTTTTATGCATGTATTTATTTGTTTAAAAATTTTTATTAATATAATTTAAATACGCATAATAATTTCATAATGTAATATTTAGATCGCACATTTTATATTTATTAATTGATTATAACAATTTTGTTTTGTTGGTACATGAATATTCTAAAGGTAAGAACTTCTACAGACTTTAGTTCATATAACTTTACTGACTAGTCTGAAATATAAGAGTACTTCAACATAGCTAGTTTAGGTATTGAGTTATTATGTGATAAAATTTTCTAGATAATATATATAGAGGAGTTTCATGATCGACATTTCTCGTTGACCTAAACCACATACACTTGTCGAAAATAGTTTATATTTTGAATAATGAAGCTTTTGAGTAAAGTATAACATATATTCGAGTTTGCGTAGGCCCACGTGTAAACAAAATCAAGGATAGATCGGTATTCATCATTTGTGGATTTTAAGTCTCACTTCTTTATGATGTCTCTTTGTTTTGTTTCTAACGATGTGTAGGAATATAAGACTTTGCTTTAGAGGTGGGGTAATCAAGAAGCAAGTTGATTGATATTTTAAAGACTCCATAAAAGTTTGTAAGTAATTCGTTTACTCCTAGCAAGTTTATACTTGTTTTATATATTATGTATCTTTGTAAAAACATGACCGAATTAGAGCAGAAAATGATGGATCGTACTATGATAACTACTTTTGAAAACGAAGAAGTTTGGCTGCAATGACGAATGTCGATTAATTTGTCACAACTAGTATATTGATTATTAGTTGTAGAAATTATAGAAATTATAAAAGCTGTATTCGAGAACCTTATGTGAACCCATCACTCTCTACTACTAACAAAAACCTTAAAAAATCTAAAAATGATCTTCAAATTCTGTTATAAATAAACCTTAAAAGCTTTAAAGAAATCCAAATCATCATATATGAATTGCATATCAAACCTAATACTTATTCCAAATATTATTAAAAGTATTAAACACAAATAGAAACAATAAAATCACAAATCCCACAAATTAAAACCATAATATATATTTCATGTATTAACCTTCAAATCCATGATGAACGGTGGCGATCGAATACCCTTTTATGGCGACAACGTCATGCCTCTCTTAGTCTATCCCCGCAGAGTTGTTTGACTCTGATGTTTTCTTATTCCTAATATTGACTAATTTTTATCATTAGTTAGTTTAAAATAAAAAAATTTAATTGTGATAGTATTTTAATATCCACGTATTAAAAGTTTTAAAGAAATAAAAGGAAGAATAAGAATCATTCGGACAATTTTCAAGGGGAACAAAGTCATTGGCCGGATCCAACTTTGCTAAAATAATTGAGCTTATTACAAAACACAAATGACTTCGTAACTAATAAAATGCCACCTAGTGTGATGAACAAAATATCAAAAATTCGATGACATTTGTGATCATTATCTTCGCCCCTAAATCTACAATGAATTTGAGATGGATTTCTGATAGCTTTCATTTACCGGACTCCGACGATTTTACGATTAAAATCCAACAACAGTGCGAAAGACACATTTACCACAAAACTAGTTTATGACGCATTTGCTATGGATTTGGACATGACAGAATTACAAAGGACCTTTTTGTGATGGATTTTTCTTAAGTACTATATATATTCTGCGTATTTGAAAATTTCTTATTTTTATTTTCCAGTTTTATCTGTTTATAAATATCCAAAATCATACAACTACGTAAAAAGAAAAATAAATCAAATTTTGATTATTTATTAAAAGGCAAAATGTAAAACTTTCTTTTGCATATTGTGCAAACGTCAGCGCTTGCGTTTGTATTCGTAATCTATGCTATATATAAAGCATATGAGAGGGATATTTTAAGATAGCATAAAATTAAGAACACTTATTATATTCAATTCATAAGATACAACCATTTTTAGAGTAAAATAGTATTTATAACATTATTTACAAATTACCCCTTACAATTAGTTACATAATAACCTTACACTTACTAACATTTGCATAAAATTTTTATATTATCTACCCATAAACCAAAAAAAAACTTAATATGTTTTAATATTTCAACTATATCTTTTAATCTATCACATTTAAAAACATTTTGAGACTACAACTTAACCTGTGTTTTTTTAAACGTTTTGGTGTAAACTTTTTGCTGAACAGATCTGTATTTTGTGAGGTACAATAAGTTAATGCATATATGTACAAGTAGTCATGCATAACCCATTTATTTGGTGTTTTGAATTTTAACTTAGAAAAAAACATAATAGAATTAAGTAAACCTATTACAAGAATAACAAAATATTAAATACATGTGCTGGATATAAAATGACACCCCGTCGCATTGCGTGGGCACCCTTCTAGTTTATATAAATTACTCTAAAAATGTATATTTTAACCCCCACAAAGGCTAGCAATATCTACACTTTATACTTAATTGTTTGTTTTTTGTTTTCAAAAAAAAAGTCTCTCAAAATCTTTTGTTTATTTTTGTTTTTCTATTATAAGATTTGAAATATAATATCTTATAAAAGTCCAAACATACCATTATGACGTGTCTATCTTTATATATTTTAGTGTAAAATATCATCCAAAACGGATTGTACGTAATATTGTACAAGCCATCAACGCAACGCACAAACATATAACAACTGAATTAAGGTCCTACATTTTTTACATTTTTTTCTCTTCAACTTTTAGCATATGACTTTCATTAAAAAAACTTTTATATGCTTATTTCTATCAACATAAATATTTTTAACTATTTGGCTTTTTCATCGTGACGTGTCAATTTTTATCAACGTTCTTACGATATATTTTTAATGCTTTCCTTTCGTTGTATTAAATATTAACTATTATCGACGACCTCGCCACTCCATTTATGACTGTTTCGTCTTGTATATAAAGTTTCGCAAGTTTCGTTTTTATATCTTCAACGCATATATTTGCGGCACCATTTCGATGTTAGCTGTTCTCATAGTTTTTGCTACCATTATTAATAAAACATCTAAATTCTTGTTTTATAAATTACTATATGTCCTAGAAACCGTATGAAAATAGATCGAAGTTGCACAATAATATGGAATTGCACAATGTATCTTTACAAGTATGAAAAAAAGATAAAAATTTGTAATGTGATCGTACAATAACTGGTGCGGAGTTGTATAGCACTATACAACCCATATTTATTTCTTTGTATAGTTCATACAACCCGTGTGCTTCAAGCCGTATACGCATATACAACTCCAGGGGAAATAACATACCATATGACACTATACGGTTATACTAGTCATTTGGACGTAATAATTGGGTGTCTGGATAACATATTATTGTGTACATATAAACCAACTTTGATATTATTCCACGTTAAAAAGGGGAAATTATCAACTTAGACTCCATATAAATCTCGTAAAAGAAAGTGATAGTGATGAAAAGCTCTCCACGTCCGTCTAAATCACTTATACGATAAACATGTTTTATCGGCTGAAAACTATAACTAATTGTGTTAAATTTTAACTTTATAGTCTATGCAAATCTTGTAAAAATGGTGATAGTGATTATAAATTTTGGATGTTTGTTCTGTAGGTTGACACCTATGTTTTACTGTTTAATA
This sequence comes from Flaveria ramosissima, assembly GCA_025215565.1. NCBI lineage: Eukaryota > Viridiplantae > Streptophyta > Magnoliopsida > Asterales > Asteraceae > Flaveria > Flaveria ramosissima. The sequence continues at coordinate 9,454,100 of CM046037.1, forward strand.
ATTGTCAACTTAATTTGACACTCAACCAAATTTAGCCAAGCAAACTATTCATTAAAGAGAATACTGGCGTTCCAACACCAATATTATTTTGAGACCCGTATTAGCACTGTACATGTGCTTCAATGAAAAAACTAAAATCAAAAAATAGTTTATTTCAAACTTAACATGTGTCTTTGTTATTGTTTTGTCTTATTTTTATAAAAGATAAATGGCATGATCATAGTAAACAAAATAGTTATCAAACCGTATAAATAGCCATCAACTTGCATGCAAGTGGTAATAGGTTGAAGACAAAGGACCACATGGTGTAAGAACTTCCACATGTTAGAATTTTATTCATTTCTGTAAATATTAGATAAGAAACTAAATTGCTTAAAAATCTATCGACTTTGAGTTCAAGATGATTTACTTATCTCAAAAATTGAATGTTACTTCACAAATAATAATACTCTTAACAAATTTAATCATATATCCTAAACGACATCTCATTTCAAACTCTTTTCCTTATGGTATAAAGGAACAATGATAAAATTTGTGTAATACCAAATTCTTGATTATGTTGCGTAAATATTTATTTGTTTCATGGCTATATGTGTTTATAATTTATAAAACTTGGAGTGTTAAAACAACATCACATTCTGCAATATACATGCAAAATGTTTGTGTTTTTTAAATATACTTTTTAACAAAAGTAATAATAATTTGTAACAAAAAAACAAGATATAATGACGTGGAGAACAAAATCAAAAAAATGCAATAAAATGAAGATGAACCCACCAAATCTGCCTTACATGATGAAAAGAATTGAAGTGGTCCTCACACGGAAATCAGATTTATGGTGTGTAGTAACCCGTGCTCTTTGGGTTGATTTTTAGTACATTGAATAACGTTGGCGATGGAATATTATTATTAACTGTAATAGAAAAGGTGATAGCAACATTGTTTGTGACCAAATGTGTGTTTTGAGGATACATTTTAATATCTTCTTGCAAGTTGAAATAAAAAACTCTATGTAACAAGTGGTGGTGGAAGAGAAGACTTATTATACATACTTATTTGATTGATTGTGTGTATAACAGACTAATTATTTTGTCAACTCTTTTACACTAGTAACGGTTTGGGAGCTTGTCACTTGACGTTTTGTCCTGATAGGCGATACGAAATCAACTTTTCTATTTTATACTTTTATATGAATTGTTGTTTATCTTTCAACCAGGCGGATATGTTAGTCTTGTGAACTACAGCTAGACAAAGATGAGAGAAGCCGGTTTGTTAAAATCTCATTTTCTCATTACCATTTAATGAACAAGGTCTCTTACATGAAAGGAAACAAAGTAATAACTTAACGAGATATGTCTTTAGTCTAAGCTTTAGAGTAGATAAACTTAAGTAGATTTGATTTTGTCACGTATGGAGTGCGTTGAATCTAAAAGTCATGTCTTAACATATCAGACTTGGTTAGAGACCGATGCGATTGTGGCCTCGTTATGGTGAAGATCCAGGATTGGTATTCAAGGACATTAAAGTGTTGAAAGCATGAACCTGTGTGATTTCACAATGTGCTATCAACAAGAGACAACCCCTTGTTTCTTTGATTCTCAAATGGGCCTAGAAGAAAGCAATACCCATTACCCAGATACAATGAATGGGACGAGATTATAGGCCCAAAATTTGACCCTTTTTGTTTGGATGAAGGCCTTTGCTATCAAACAGGCTTTGTACCTCTTTATATTACCAACTACCAAAGTACCAACTTGCAGCCAATGAGATTATCATGATGATTTAATGATTTAATCCAACCCAACCCAACCTTTTTATTAAAAAAATATATTTTTTTATCTATACAATTCAACTTAACTTAAATTTTTTTAAACGGTCAACAAATACAATAAAACCAATCACTTGGGTAAACCAAATGGCGAAATGTCACATACGCCCATGAACACAGACAACGTTTGTGACTCGGCTCGCCCACCATACCAGATGAAACCCACCACCCAAAAGCCCACTGTGGTAAAACCTCTGGATCACTTAAAGAATATTGCTCCAAGTGAGACTCGAACCCATAACCCGCACTTTGAAAAATCATAGGATGTCTTCTCTCAAACCAAATAATCTAGGACTCATTGGCCTAACTTAACTTAATTATTCACAAACATTTACAACCCAACCCAAGTCATCTATTTATTAGAGGAAATTACAAATTGTGTCCTTTATTAATATATAGAATTACATGTTATGTCCTTTAGTTTTAACAATTACATGGAATGTTCTTTTCTAAAACAATTTGCATATTTATCGTCCTTTACAAGGAATGTTCTTTTCTAAAATTTTTGATAGCAGAAATTACTATCCGTACACGTATCTGAAACTCTGGATATTTAAATTTCAGATATCAATTCCGGGTACTTGAAATGCGGGTATTCGAAACTTCGGATATGGATACCGTTAGAGATTTGGATTTGAACTTCTTTTTTTGTAATAATTAAATATATGTTATTATAAATATAATGTAAAAACAACACACATTAAAAAAAAGTCCATACATACACTAACAAGTCCCAACCAAAATAAAAATAAAAAAAACGTTTAACACTTTTAAAAAAGTAACAAAATTAATTTTAAGTTTTCAGGTAATTGGATATTCTAATATCCGCAAAGTTTCAAATCAATATCCGAATTTTTAGATATCTGAAATGCGGATATCCGAATTTTCGAACATACAAAACCATCTTTAGTACACCAGTCATCAAATATGTCCCTCATGTGAGGGGCACATGTCTGAATTAACTGTGATATTGGATGGATGTCAGTGTAAAAGACAATATGTGTGTAAATTTTATAAGAAAATAACATACAATGTAATTATTGAAACTAAAAGATACACAGTGTAATTTCTGTATAATTGTATTAATAAAGGACACAATTTGTAATTTACTCTATTTATTATTTTTTTATTCTATTAAGAAGAAGCAAGTTAAATAAACAACCGATAAAAACATGACATGTGACAATAATAATTAAAAAAAATCCACCAACCTTGGGTTAACACACCAACCATTTGAAGCATGATTTGTGACATTGTTTGAACTTTTTATCTTCTTTAATTTCACATGGCAACCCACGTAAAAGGTCACCAAAGTGGGTAATTTTAAGGGTGATGTGCCATTTATGATTTGATTTTATACACATTGGGTGATATTAACTTTGAAACACATTTCATGTATTGCTACTGTCCTCTTGATATCAAAGTTAGCAAGAAAAGTGACTTCAAAGGCCCGTTCAAACGAGAGGCGGAAGGGGCCCGCCTTGGGCCCTTTCTTTGGAGGGGCCTAGGATTTTTAAAATTATGTATAGTATATGTGTAAAAATGTAATATTTATTTATTCACTAATGTGTAGTTGTGTAAAGTGATTCCTCACAGGGAAATCAGATTTGTGGTATGTAACACCCCGTGCTCTTTGGGTTGATTTTTAGTACATTGATTTGGTTGAATATAACGTTGGCCATGTCATTATTAATTAATAATAAAAAAAGGTGATAGCAACATTGTTTTGTGACCAAATGTGTGTTTTGAGGATACATTTTAAAATCTTCTTGCAAGTTGAAATAAAAACCCTATGTAACGAGTGGTGGTGAAAGAGGAGACTTATTATACTTATCTGATTAATTGCGTGTATAATAGACTTTTTTGGTCATCCGTTACACACCAATAATGATTTCGGAGTGTATCAGTTGACCTTTTGTCTTGATAGGCGATGCAAAATCAACTTTGTTATTTTCTACGTATATGAACGAATCATTGTTTTTATTTCAACCAAAATAGACATTTTAATCCTGTAATTTAATATCGTTTTCTCATTAGCATCAAACGAACAAGGTCTTACATGAAAAGAAACAAAGTGGTAACTCAATGAGATATGTTAGTAGCTTAATCTTTAGAAGGGATAAACCTAGGTAAGATTTGACAAGATTTGATTTATCAGTGTCGATCGATCTTAAAGTGCTCGTCTTAGTATGTTGGACTGGGTTAGAAACTGGTGCATTTGTGGACTCGTTATCGCAAAGATCCAGGATTGGCGTGGATAAAATGACAATAAAGTCTTGAAAGCATGAGCCTATGTGATTTCCAATGTGCTATCAAGTATCAACAAGAGACCCCCTTTCAACCTTTGTGTAAGGATCCAAAAACAACACATTGTCTCTGACTTCCACATGGGCCTAAAAGAAGGCAATATCCGCATACAAGGGGCCAAGGGGGCATGATTTTAGGCCCAAAAGTTAACCCGAATAAGTCCTTTGCTACCAAACGGGCTTTGTACCTATTTGTAGTACCAAAAGAATTGTATTTCAACTGTATGGCTTATGCTTTCATAGCTTTAACCCATTTAATATGTAATTATGAACACATCTTCGGTTATGATGAAAATAAATATTACTTCATACTATGCAATAAAAGAAGCATAAGTTTCACTGTTTCAGCCAAAGATCAATATCAAAAGATTGCACATAGAGGAATGACAAGCAATAGTTGTTATTTTCTTTTAACAACAATACTTAGATTTTCTAAGATAAATACACCAAAACCTGCATTTTGCATGATGTGAACCTCATCGTTTTGATTGTGGGACGCACATTTTAACCACCATGATGTTTCCTTGGGGACATGAGAGTGTAGTTATTGCAGGGTATGTTTCCATAAGGACTATGACATTAGAAATGAATATTTCAAAATGGGTTGAACTGGGTTGGAGTTAAACTAGTTTTGCATCAGGATCGGGTCAGGTTATCGGTTTTGGCTTACAAACTAGTTTTGCTATCCGTTTGAGCACATCCATTGTGATGCCGTGATGCTTAATCTGCCAAGGTTCAAACATATTTTTCGTTGCTTTTTTAAATCGAGCAAAAACCCTACTTTGACATTAACATCTTACAAACCAAAAATGCTAGACTTCAAGCACATGCTTGGGTGATGTTAACTTCCAAACACATTTCATGTATTGAATCCAATCTAAAGTTAGCAAGAGAAGTTATTTGTGGGTAACATTGTAACATTCATATATTCACTAACTTGTTTGTGTAAAGTAATCCCTCAAATTAGTTTTTATGGTGACGGACATCCAGATTAAGGGACAGTTGTAACGGGGATCCCTATCAGTTTAGAGATAAGTTAAGGAAGATAACAATCAGTTGAAGTTGCGTTTATTAACATCAGACCCAACTACTATCAACCTTGGTGTTCTATGTTGACTAGTCTTCTGTACTCTTTTATCTCTACTTTTCATCGCCAAACAAACTTGTATCATCATCTACAACTTTCCATGTGTTCAAAGCTACATTACACAATCCATATGCTAGAGATTCATTTGAAAAAGGTTAAAACACTACATGAAGGCGTGAAATAGAAGATCTTTCTTTAGAAGTGAGCCTCTTTGATTCGCAGAAAACTGATATGCTATTCAGCAGTTCCTGCCAACCCAGTGTTGTTCCTAACAAAATTATAAATTTGAATCTGGTGGACTTAACCGGCCTATGGATTACTAATTACCATTCCAAAAGGTTAAACTGAACATAAAGTGACCGGGCTTTCTGGGCAGGCATAGGCGGGTCCAAGACCGGATTAAGAAATTAATGATCAAGAGCATCTTCATAAGCAAATGCATTGTTTTGGGGGTGAAACCCATTTGATAAAGAGATCATTGAAGTATTAAACCAAAAGCAAAAGATTATTAACAAAGATTGAACAGCAGGGTTCCGATTATTATATACAAACAGTAGTACCATCTTACGAAGTTGTTGAAAGACATAAACCAGGAAAGAAGATTACACGTGTTAGTTGTCCCAGCCGAATGTGTTCTCTCCACTGTAAGTAACGTACAGGAAACCATCTTCGTCTTTCTTTTCTTCCTATATTGCAGACATGATTGCCCCTACAATACAATATGGTACAATATCAGGTAAACATTCACACATCTTGATAAACCTCAAATGTTGTCCAACAAATAATTAAACATAAATCGCAAATCTCGTGTTACTTCCATTACAATTAATAATGTTTTGCTAAGCATCCAAATTAACCAAAAATGCTGATTTCATGGTTAAATATACCCAAACGACGAAATTAAACAAAGAAAGACTACCAAGTTGTTTCAAGAATAAGAAAGAATACACAATCAAATCGTTCCTCTAATTCCTTCAATCGACATTTAAACTTTAGGAGGAATATTATTAAAATAGACAATTTTGTGAAGAATGTTGGGGGTTTTTATTTAGTTCATTGATGATTAAAAAAAGAGTATGTTGCAAAAAGCAAAAACATTTGTGAAGCACATTGCCAATACATGTCACTATCTCAAAATAAAGGTTCCTGATAGAAAGACTGACTTCTGTGGTCAAACAAACTAATTCTTAACTTCATATCGATACGGAATTTTTTCATCTTTTTAATAAAATTACGTTGAATGAAGTTCATATAGAGTGTATTGAACTACTGATATGAATATGCTCGTCTTTTAGCCCCTTAAAGGAAAAAGCTACTAGTAAAGTACAACATATAATGCACTATAAACAAAAAAATGGTAGAATCTGAGGCATTACCTGTTGGTGGCAAGGCATTATCAACAAATATGAAAATAGCCTTCTCTGCACTTAGCTTAATCCTTTTACGGATTACATACACAAATTGACCCACTGTCAAGTCAGCTGGAACAAGGTACCTGCAATTTTTCAAATTCATGTCACTCACGACTCACCCCAACGCCAACATGTTGACATGAATACTAAAATCAAATCACAGTTTCTAAACTAGTGCACCATTGAAAATGGATCGTTTTGCAAATCCAAACTTCATTTGACCCTTCTTTAATTTGTCTACAAAGAAATTTATAGAAGCGTATTAAGGGAGGAAAAAGTGATAGTGTTACGTACTTTTTCTTATCGATAAATATCGCTTCTTTCTGCTTTCTCGACGATCACCTTGAATCATAGCCAAAAATATATCTTTTAACATTGAAAGAATATCATGTAAAATCTTATTTAAAAGAAATATGTGATAGGAGTCATGGCATACAATATGTTTAACAGGATATAACTTCATGGCTAAAAATCCAACCATAACCCAATTCCCCAAGGACTTTGAAATAGCTCAAGAACATCAAACTTAGAGCAGTTGTTTGAACTATTTACAATCAAATTGTTGAATATCATGGTAAATGCAACAAATAAGTCATAAGTTCTTGCAGAACATATCAATACTTACCGGAATCCTATCAGGATATTTATCCCTAATTCTAGCAGCCTCGGCAGGCCTCTTCTCTGAAACAAAAACAAACACATAACTAATGAGTAACATCAAAACGCAACGTTTCCCTTTTCAAAGAAACTGTTCCTTAGAGTCAAACTCATGTTCTTTCTAATCCAATTAGTAAAAGGGCTTAATCCAAAAAACATATAAAGAAACAATTATATAAGATTGAAATACATACCAAGATCATGCTCTTGCTTAAATAAACTCTTTGCCATCTCACTGCACTTCAAATAAAACTAAAAATTAATCACAAAAAACCAAACAAGAGTACAAGACTCACTAAACAGAAAGTATTTATATTCACTTACTTAATGATCAAGTCACACCAACATATAATTAATAAGTCAAAGTCCCAATTTCAACCCCATCCCATCTCCTTATCATCAAAAACAACACAAGATGATCCACAACCAACAATTACAATTGGATTTTCCTTACATAGCACAATCAAACCCAAAATCAAGATAACCCTAACAGTACGATTTTAACTCCGATCATCCCGTAACGTCAAATCAGAAGTTAAACGATTATCTTTAAACATATAAACTTAAGAAAATCTAACAAAATCGACTTCGTGTACTCAAAATCATCGCAACAAAAGCAAAAATTAACGAACTTTAAAAGAAAAAATCATCTGTGAAATCGAATAAAACGAACCTTTTAGAGAAATCCCAGATGAGAATCCAATTGGGGTTTGTGAATTATTGATGAAAGTTTGGATTTTGATGTGTAATTCAACTGTTATTAACAAAGCGTTCGTGTATAAAAAGGCGAATGCTTGAGGGAGAAGAGGACTAAAGTTGCATTGTACTCCAAATAATTTAACTTTTGTCGTTTTGGACCTTGTACTATTCGGTTTTGACAAAATGAGCCTTGAATAATGGATCACGAAGCAAACTCATGAGACACGTGGTTGGCACACGTCATCTTTTCTATAAGTGCCTTGTTTGTTATTTGTTAAATAACTTAAAAAGTTAAGTTATTCCTACTTTTGGTAAAGTATAGAAATTGAGATATAACAAGTTTTTTCACCCGCCGCGCGTTGCGGGGGGTTCATATGCAACATTTTATTACCAAACTATTATTACGTCAATACCTGACTCCTTTCTGATTACGTCCAAACGTAGACTTACTCAAACTTATAAGGACATGTATACAAAAATATTAACGTAAGAATGTATTTTTTTAAGTGAATTGTGCATAAGTAAATCCGAAACTTTAGAAATATATTTTATAAAACTTTTAAAAAGTGTTAGCATTTTAATGTTTATAGATTGAAAGTAAGACATGTATAAAAGTAAGCACAAATGTGACTGCATGTAGCATCACATTTGTAAACTTTGCTACATAGTTACGGTATGAATACTAATAAACCTAAGTATATAAAGAAAATATATTAAGATAACATTATGCATCGTACGTTACGGCATAAAGATGTGTGTGTCGTCGTGGAATCGTATGACATTGACGTGGTTATTAACATGCATATGAACTTCGTTATGTGTGTGTAAAATTAAAGTAATATGATAATTATTACAGCGTTAAAGAAGACAATTTTGTCGTAATAAAAAATTCAAAAAATAAAAGAAAATTAATAGTTTAAATTAGAAATTATAAAAGAAGTGAACTCCCGTCTCGTGCATATAAGCACATGTTTCCTAGGGCAAGTCTTGAATTTGTGTTAGTTTTTAGAGAAACATTATTTAACATTAGTTAGATGGGGGCAAAAAAAGTAGAACTTTGTGGTCCAATAAGAAGTCGACACATGGCAAGGCCAGTGGACCCCACCCCCGACATTGCTAAATGAGTCATAGCTACTACTCGTACCCGCCACGCGTTACGACAATATCGTATGCAACATGATAAAATATAGACTACAATCGACCTGACTTGTTTACGAACTAAATTTACATCAGTACTTGAATCGTTTTCAATTACGTATAAACGTAGAGTATACAAAAATATGAATGTAAAAAGATTTTTTAAAGTGACATTTTATATAGTTTTTAAAAGGTTTTGACGGGTGAAAGTGAAAGATTTATATAAAAATAGACACATAGATGTTTTATATTTAACCGAGTCAATTCGGCTTTGAATATAAAATATAGACAACTAAAAATATGAAAATTAATGGTTGTAAGTAAGATGTATATAAAAATAAGTACATAAATTTTTTATATTTAATCAGAGTAGTTTTCGATTATTTAAACATAAACGGACTCAAAATTATAACAACCAACACAAATATGAACATAAGAAATTATACTCTTAGATAAACTTGTATAAGAGTAAATCAAAATTTTATAAACTTGAGGGGGTAAAATGACATATTTTTAGAAGGTTAAAGAACATAAATTTAATAAGATGTTTGCTATATGTTTCGAACCCATTACCTCGTAAGAAGATAGACCAAGGCCCTTAACCACTACGCCAAACATAGATTTTTAGTAATTAATCAAAGCAAATTATATATATCAAGTATTACCGAAGTGATGGTAGCCCTGATTAGTCACCGACGTTACCTTTTGAGTTATAGTAAATTAGTAGCATTATGAACCTGTATATTACGACATCTTAAATTATGAAAGTAAATCAATCTTTTTTATTATTTAATATTAAATAAGATTAAACTTTATGTAAATTCACTCACTGGGGCGCAATCAACGGTTAACGGTCAATGTGTTTTGATGTTTTGTATTATGAAACAAAACTTCTACGTAAACTCACGTGTTGTATGAATATATGTTTTGTATTATAAAATAACGTCAAACCTTTGAAATAATATTTTTTATAATTGATTGACATGCGAATACGTTACTTTTGTTGAGATGTTAACATTAATTTGATTAAATACGTAAAATAAATGTACGAAGTTACGACGTCACTGTCTTGAAGTCTAAAACTTAAATATAAACAAATATTATGTTTTGCATGTTATGATTTAGTAATTTAAAAAAGTAATATTTAAGTGGAAAAAGAAAAGCATAAGAAAGAAAAGTAGACAGCAGGATTCGAACCTGAATGTCTCCGTTATACAATGTGAAATGATTCGGAAACAAAAATATTTATCATGAATGAAAGTCTGTGGCTTTGGCCAAGCTTTGTTGAGGCACCATAACATACAATTTAGGATGCATGAAAAAGGCTAGCAGTCATTAGAAGTATTGTTTAATCAAAGCTATAAAATGATAATAAATGTGATGTTAATAGTTGTAAAGCACAAGGATTACTTTCACTTAGGGGTGCTTAAATGAAAAAAACTTATATACGACATAGTATTTGATGCGCTTTTTTTTTCTTCGTTAATCAGATACCAACACTCGAATTATGTTGATTAAGTGAACATTTTTAAAAAGTATCATCTATAAAAAGAACCATGATCCATCATTGTATATTATTGTCGATTAAAATATATAGTTGCAGTATCCATATCACATACTTGATCTAGTAGGACATGTTGTTTATCCCCTTCAAATTAGGGCATGTTCAAGTCCCACGAGTAATCAACAGATGGATTTTAAAAGTAGTTATGAGGTGTGTCCGTTCGCCATTTAAAAAAACTAGTTTTTGCCCCGCGTTACGCATCGAGACTTTTGTTATTTTTCCTCGCGCCACGGGTGTGACTTTAGTTGTTATCGGTCCGACTTATCGTGCGTTTTATATCATATGATATAGAAAGTTGTATGGTATGCTATAGGCTAGAAACAGTACAAAGAGCAAAGAGTAAAAGATCAGTGATCATCAACATGCAGAACTAGCAAAAGGAGCTGCAGCTTTTGAGTTGATATTTAAGTATAACATGAAAAAACGCAAAACATTCAAACTACCTCATAAATGAGATCACAAACTTATCCTATGTGATCTCAAAATAAGTTGCAAGGGATCAAAGGGAAATTTAACACTTTGAAGGGGCCCAAAGTGCTTCTCTTTCTCTGTCTTATCTTACTAACTGATTACAAACAAGTCTGGAGCCATAGTTCACCTGCATTATTATCAAAACTATCTAATGCCCTTTTCACCCATTATCTTTCTTTTTTGTGATAATGATGTTCAAACTTTCTAACTCCAACACCAAGTCTGTAATATAGATTTACTTGATGACAAACTCCATCTCAAATACTTGATTCACCTCATTCAAGCTTACACTATCACAACGCATCCATCTTCGCAGGCGGGCTGCCCGGCTCCACCTCTGCTATCCCACCATCTCTCTCCTCCATCTTCACGCGCAGGCGTCCCTCCCTCTCTCCTGCCCTACCACACAACTCGCCCGTTGATACCCTGGTATGCAAGGGGTGACTCCAAATACAAGAGGCTCCAATGCGGCCCTCCCCAAGGACAGTGCCACATATGTCATTGGCAGCCCTCACAAGCGCCCGTTGGAAATAGTTTTACGCTATTTAGAGTACACAGAGTCAAGTAATTCTATCATAGTTATACAATGACTTTACAAAACTAGAATGCAACTCTGGAATGTTGTTTGATGTGAATACTTGAGACATCCATGTAAAGTTATGCAGCAATGAATTAATATTATGAAATCCATCACAAACTTGACAGTTAAAACGCTTATCCCAGCGAAAACAGATCAGAATTTGAATGAAATAAGCTTCGATCCCAATTCAAATTCTTGAAATCAAACTACATCCGGTATAGAAGGAATCATCAAATTCATCTCAAATGCTTGTTTCATTAACCCAACAATTATTTCACATCGGGGGCACTTTCTCTAGAAAACCAAGTAAATTCATACATCAACAAGTATAAAACTCATAATCCATAACAAAAGATATCAAATTCATAACATGCTCGTCTTCAATTCGCATTACAAAGCTATTTAGTGTTGAAATCCACCAAAACCCCAATTCAAATTTGGTATTTAGAACCCTAATTTTACAATTTAATCAAATCAGCATCACTTTCGGGGATCTTTTCAAGATGCAATATCCGAAGCCGCTTCAATTATAAATGGAACACATAAATGGTTAATTTGAGAGGTATTCGTTTGTTACTTGAAATCATCATCATCATCTTTCTTCCTGGGTTTGCGATAATTCTCTTCATAGTGTTTGGCGATAACGATACCTGACTTGTAAAGCTTGTTGATGTTAGGAAAGTCGTAGTTCTGAGCGACATAGATCCCGACAGCGGTTCCGATCATGAATGATAAGGTGCTTTTGATTATACCCATGGCGGATTATTGAAGCAAATCGTTAGTGTTCAGATCGAATTGAAATGGGTTTACTAAGTTTTCGATCGGGAAGAAATCGTGATCTGGGTTTGGGAAATTGATCTTGCAAATTTGGAAAGATTGACCTATTGGTGCGTTCAAATTCGTGGGTTGTATTGCAATAGATTGAATACGATAGCAATTGGGGGATTTGATGATGCTGAAGAATAAAAATCATTTCATCTTTATCAAATCAAAGTCCACTTGAATAAATATGAATTAACAATTAGAGTTAATTTATGTTTTGCTACTTGTGCTTTGATCATTTTAACGATTTTGTCCCAATAGTTTAAAAATAGCTGAAAGCCTCCCTAAAGTCACTACTTTTTCTCGAAATTGTTCCCCGCTCTTAACTCCGTTAACTTCTCGTTAAAAGGAACCCACGTGCCCCTCACATGAGGGGCAATTATGTCTTTTACTCCTAACCCTTCTTTTAAATGATATATATAACTACAAAAACCCTAAATTCCCTTCAACACCACCAACACCAACACCACCACAACACCACCAACCCAAACTGCAACACCACCACTGTCGCCACAAACCGCCTCCAACACAACCACCACGACCACGTTGACCCACAATTTCCACCCAAAACTACAACCATGGCTAACAAAACCATCACCTCCACTACCACTATCACCTCCGGCATCACCCTTGCACCACTGCCAACGTCCACCTCCGACAAAACCCCGCCCACCGGCCATCCATCACTACCACTATCACATTTGGCATCACCACCTACACCACCACTATACCTTTAGGGAACTAATTAATAAAAACCCTAGCCCCCCACCCCCAACCCGTTTTCAGCTTTCGCACCATAGGCTGCCGCCACCACCGCTTAGGAATCTTTTCAGTTTAAGCTTCGATCGATGGTGGTAGAGATGAAGATGGTGGTGAGGAAGGATCGATGGTGCTGGTGTAGTGGGGGTATTCCGTTTGCTACAGATCCGTCCACATAAAAAGGTGGCCTTGTATGGTTTCGAACCCTTCATCCCTCAATGAGCCCTAACCACCTCACCTCGTCGTCGTCATAGCTGCAACACCTCTGGCAAAACCCAGATCAAGGGTTTTGTAGTTTGGATGATGATGAGAATTGATGATGATTATTAGATTCAATTTAAGGGGTGGGTTAGAGTTGAAGTCAAATTGGAAGGTAGGAGAGGATGGTGGTGGATGGGCGGCGGTGGTGGATAGCCGGAGGTGGCGATGGTGCGAGTTGTCGTTGTTAAAGGGGAAGGGATTGAATTGGTTGGGTTTTAATTATTTCAAAGAATCGATTAAGACATAATTGCCCCTCATGTGATGGGCACGTGGATCTTCCTTTTAACGAGAAGTTAACGGAGTTAAGGGCGGGGAACAATTTCGAGAAAAAGTAATGACTTAAGGGAGGGTTTCGGCTATTTTTAAACTATTGGGGAGACACCGCTGAAATGGTCAAAACACAAGGAGCAAAACAAAAATTACCTCTAACAATTAACATGGCCTTAGCTACAAAATTTACCCCTTATTTTTGTGACATCTTCTCCTGCTTATATCCCTTGTCGCACAAGAGCATTCACATATTGTTTTCTAAATTAATACGAACGCATTTCATATATTATATGGTATATTTATAAGTGGATGTGAGTGAATTATTATACAAATTTACTGTTCAATTTGTATATTTTGGTCACTGTTCAAACCCCAATAACTTTTTTAATATATTTTAAATGGTTGTGAGTGAAGACGTGATAAAAAGTAATGATAAATGTATTAACGATATTATTTAATTGAAAAATACAAAGAAAAAAATAGTGATTCCTAGTGTAATTATATGGATGAGAATGATGAATGAATTGTGAATACCTTAAAAGCATTCATATCATGTTTTTTATACTTACTCTTATAATTACATTAAAAAATATTACTTTTTCTTCCTCATTCTCAATTAAATAATAATTTTTATACTTTTATCATTGTCTATTCTCTCTTCTTTACTCACAATCACTTTTAAAAATATTAAAAATTTTATAAGAGTTGAACAATGATTCCTCTAATATACAGATTAAACAGTAACTTTTCTCCCTACTCTACTCACAACCATTTACAAATTATTCCGTAAAATATAAGAAACACACTCACATAAATATAAGAAACCTACTGTGAATGCTCTAATAGGTTTTATACGGACGTTTCTAAAGTCAAATACGTCACATATAGACATGTATCAGGTTTGATACAAAAATGCAATAGGTCCTATACGAGTATTTATGAGGTTGAATACATCATATATGAGGGCATATATGGATGTACAGAAAGTCTAATATGGACATACATTGAGTCATATACATGCTTATACGCATCAATATAGGCACATACCATCTATTATACAAACTTATACATGTCAAATCACTTGGGATGCATTGAGTGACACTAGGTACATTTAACCAACCTTTTTTATAGTTTACAAAACCACATGTTCATTTATTGTTAAAAGATTTATGCTAATCTCGATATGTTGTCTACCAACAACAACAAGCTTTGACATCTTTATGACCAACATTAACATCCTCTGCATGTTTTTTAGCATCAAGAACGATCTTAACTATCACAATTTTTTAAACAAAATTAGAATCGGTATCAAATACATAAAATACTACTGGTGAAGTTGCTAAATATAAATCCAACATTTATTCATGCCTTAAGACCATGAGTAATGGTTAATGCTCAATAAAGGGCATTTTCTGCCACATCAGCGCCAAATCACCATTACCTTTTTGTTAAAAACATAAGTAATGGTTAATGACCCTATAACGCTCATTCATCATTATGGATTTGGTGATTTGTGACGTTATAATAATAACACCCCTTTAAACATAACGCCCCACCGTAATGGTGATGAGAGCATTATGTGACGTTATGTATGGGTTTAATGTCCCATTACACATGGTCTAAGTTGAGGAGTGTTTGCTATTTACCATTAAGCCAGGGGCTAACCTTGAAATCTTGGAAATCAAAAAATAAAATATAAAATAAAAAAGGTGAAAAATAAAAATAAAGAAAAACAAAAAATAAATACTAAACCTTTATTTTCTTCCATTGATTCACAGCGATCCAGAAGAAATGGGAACGAGAACGAACTTCTACAAGAACCCTTCTTTTACATACAACAAAGATTTCGATCTCAACTCTGCTCTTCAAAACCTAAAGGGTACCAAAAGCTCCAATCTTTATCTTCAATTTCAGATAACACACACTCTTTCTGCTGATTCATGACTTATTTTTCATCTTTCTGATCATATCTTTAAGCTTATAATGCCGCCACCGGAAACCCCACATCGCCGGAAGAACAACAAGTCTCCGGCAACAAGAAATCCTTCGTACAATCCAACCACCGCAAGCGACGGAGGAAATCTCCTTCCTTTGATAGAATACAAGAAATTGAAGATATTGAAGGACCCATGTCCCACCATGATTATATTCAGAAAATGAGGTGATCTTTTGTTTTATTGTTTTTATATAAGAAATTATTTAAATTGGTGTTTAGTTGTATTCTAACCTTTGGGGATGTTGCTTGTATGTGTATGACACAGGAAGGAGGTCAGTTCAACCCAATCATTTGAGGAACTAACTACTGATGTTTTGGTACAGAGTAGATTCATAAAATTTGTTTCATTTGTGTTGTTGAGATTTTCAGTATCTTGATGTTCATGTTGCAGGAGAGCTCAACCTTGGGTGGACGATTAGTGGGGTATGATAGTAAGTTCAATATGATGCTGGTGTTAGTCTTTCTAAGTTTTGAAGTATATAATTTGCTTCGATGATTATCTATCGTGTGTTGAAACTTGAAAGTTTGTTGCAGATTTTGAGTTCTGCTCAGACCTTTTGTTTTGTTAAGTTTGTTGTGGTTATATGATGAATGACTTAAAATTCCTCTTGTATAACTTTGTTAATGGATATGCAGGTGATAAAAATAGTTGCTCGGAAAGTGAAGAGGATCATATATCTGGTTCGGTCCAGAATATCCATGAAGAAAAGAAGGATCCATGTAATGATGGTTGGTTCTTGTGTCCCTGATGTATGTGCATTAGCAGTAAGTTAATATATTAGGCTTAGTAGTGAAATTCTGGTCTTAAAGACTATATTATTTGGTTTCACAAGGCTAGATAACCTGTTTCATTGTATAATTATGATAATAATTCATTTAGTTGTGGATAATGTTACTCATATGTGTCTGATCTGCATTGTTACTTCTGATTCAAACACCTATGATGGCTGAGCTTGTGAAAATGTTCCCTCTGTATTGATTTTTAATATTTGTTTTGTTATGTTCCAACCTTATATTAGGAAATATAGACACTACCAATCATATAAAGGAAAGAAGCGAGCAGCGGTTTCCAGTTCCTGGAGAACCTGTATGTGTTGTTTGTGGCAAATACGGGGAATATATATGCAATGAGGTGGCTTTTGGACTTTTGCTATATTTGGCGACTTTACACATGTCGCATTGTAACTAATAATTTTCTAAATTTTTGGTTCTTGTCGAATGCTTTGCAGACTGATGATGATATCTGCAGCATGGATTGCAAAGCTGAGCTTTTGGAGAATCTCAAGTGTTCTCAGGTACCACTCCACATTAATTGTTGTCATCTACATATATTGACATTTATCTCTGACGATCTAACCTTCTTTTTGATTTCCGAGTAACATTTAAACATTTCTTTTGTAGGGGCCTCAAAGCAACACAAATATAATTGAAGCATCATATGGACCTAAATTCCCATTACAAGTTTGTGAAAGTGGAGGAGATACTTGGGATTTCAACCGTCATCGCTGGTCAACGAAGAGATCCAGTCTATCTACTTATGAATGGTACGTTCAGCTGCCAGTTTACATGAAACGATTCTTTTGACAAGTTTTGGTACATAATCACAAAGCTTTTCAAACGCATGTTAAACATTATTGCATGACGTGTCCCGCTGCTTCATTGTATCTAAAATATTAGTACTATATGCTTGTGATTTTAGTGTGAAATGTAAAAAGGCTGGCCATCTTGCTGAAGATTGTTTAGTAATGAACCGGAATCCTCAATCTTTTTCATCTGGTAATCAGGTACTTTGTTTATATCCTTTTTGTTCTTGATATCTTGAATCTAAGATGTTTTAGGTCAACTGTTTGGTAACATTTTAAGCTGCTTATTGTGTATGCAGGCTTCATCATCTTCGAATGGATCAAGTGTTATACCCAAGGATCTTCTTGAACTATACAAAAGGTCCATTGTATATTCCTTCACTAGCTTGTGTATTTTTCATGTTTTTTATTGCTTCAAGATATTTTAGTGGTGAGGGGTGCTGTTGAAACCACTCGCTTTCACCTTTTGTGCTTTAGATTTACTTACCATTTACCGGATTTTCAATTTCACTCTTTTACCCTACTATGTCAAATCATATCTTTTAAATTTTTTATAATTTCATCATTTATAAGAGTAAAAATGGGATAACTATATTGGTCTGTTGGAATAACTGATATTTTGACTGTTATACGTTTTCTTATGTACAGATGCCACCAAATCAGCAAAATGTCTGCAGCAGCCAAGTGCAATGCCTGCCATAGGGTATCTACTCTGGCAGCATGCCTTGATTGTAGAATATCATTTTGTGACAGGTAAGCAACCGCTGTCATAACTCCCATATAAATTTACATAAATAAAAGCCCTATAGTATAAGTGTTTCAGAGTTTCAGTAGTAGGTGACTACTAGGTGTGGGAAATTGGGTGGTTCGGTGAAAGAACAAAGTCGAAGCGGTCGGATTGAGCCAACCCACAAACAGTTTTTTTGAATGACTTCAACGAATAACCTACATGATTATTAGAATAATAATCTGAACCTTTATTAATATATTCTTGTAAAATAAAGCATTTATTAGTTTTTTATGCATACAAACACATTACAAATGAGTTCAATCTCTTTTGGATCCAAAATGTGGATTTCCAGTGCAGGACACTTGATGGAGCATATTCAGACGCACCCTTCTCATAGAAAGTATTACTCCTTTAAGCTCAACCGTCTTGTGAGTGTTCTTACCCACACTTTCGCATATAAATTGTGTGTGTGTGTGTGTGTTTTTTATTATTATTTTTTTGTGCTGAAACTCCTCTTTATATATATTTTTTGTACTCTTGACATTTCTGAAAATATGACATTGGCTTTTAGTTTTGGTCTCATTATTCACACAGATCGTTTTTTGTTGAACAATTTGTGCTTTGTGGTGATTAACTAGTGATTGGCATAGGTTAAATGCTGTAAATCAACTTGTAAGGTCACTGATATAAAGGATCTTCTTGCTTGTCACTATTGCTTAGATAAAGCCTTTGACAAGTTCTACGACATGTACAACGCAACCTGGTATGTTATTATCTTCATTAAAATATTAGACATCCTTTTTACGTCGTAATCTTAAACCAAGAATAAACGTTTTAACTACTCATAGTGTGTTTTTAAATCTTTAACTTTTAGGAAAGCAGCAGGATATTCAATCATCGCAGGCTCCATCTGTTGCGAAGATCACTTTGCTTGGTACGGTCTTGTGGTTCACATTTTTCACATACTTTTTAGTTTTTAAATATGAGTTTGTTTTTCTATAGTGAACTTAGTTTTCTATTCTCTAAGTTCTCTGTTATGCAATCAAGTGGTCCCTTTTAAATTTTGTCAGTAATTGAGATTTTAACTTTGAAATTGATGAGAATTATTCTTTGGCTCAAGTGAAGAATTATGCAATTTTAGTGTAAATTAATAAAAGTATCTTTAATGGAAAATGTGGAGCTAAAATGCAATCAGCATCTACATCAATCTTGAACAACCAAAGTCCTGAGTTTGAATTTGAATTTTCAACCAAAAGTAAAATCAAATCATGGGACAAAGTCTTTTCACTAATCTTTGAATGTATTACAGGCATAGGATGAATTGCTTGAATGCAGGCGTGGAGGACAGCGCATACATTTTCAACAAGCACACCACGAATGGAACACAATCTCAGTTGAGCGATTTCATATTCTAAAAGCATGCTCATGACAAAAAGGTTCTGCTTTCTTTTATGTGTTCACCATGAGACATGTTTTTCTTTCTAATCCCATCTTGTACGCAATAGAAAGTATATGATATATGACATTGTCGCACGAAAAGTGTTGTTTATCGATTGACTTGAGTCAAGAGTAAACTTCTTTGTCACTGCTTCAAATTTTCTTACTTCTTTGCCTCATAATCCATAACTGATTCTAAAAGATCATAGGCATTTTCATCTTTATTATGAAATATCTCTGCTAAATAATAAAATGGATGAAGTATATGAACCAAAAACAATGGTAATAATAGAAATTAGTTATATTTTATTTTTATATCCAGAAGAATAATTTATCAGCTGGACGTTCATAATCTTACAATCATGGAAATTAAATTGTTTTTATTTAAAATTAGGTTCGTTTAAGGTAAGTGGTTAGTTTGAGGCAAGAAATGATAATGTAGAAGTTCAAATAAGAGAAAATGTAAATTATTAACCTGTGATTACAGATTTTACATATATCATATTTGATGTTATCATAAAAACTTTAAAAAACTAATTTTTTTATCCCGTAGCATTTCAAAATGCATGTAAAGCATGTTTTTCTGATAAAAAAACAACTTAAAGTGTTTTTTTTTCTTTTCAAAGGGACACACCTTTTGACTTTAAAAGGAAGTAATAAACTATAGAAATACTCTTTATAGATATGAGGTAAGCAATTTCTTTATCGTGTAAATAATTTTACTCGAGTATCATACTTTTTCACATTATAATCAAACATGCTTGAACTCTTGTAATATATGATTCTAAGTTGTGTATCAGCTTACCCTTGCGTGTCATACTGTCATCCTCACACGCCACTTTTACTTTTTCACTTTTTAGTAGCTTTTATGTTAACAATGATTCAATATATGCATGAGTTGGACTTGTTTAACACCAATTTTCTTCGTGTATCATAAAAGAAAATGAAAACATGACACTTAGGTTTGCCATTTGAGGCATGAAAAAGACATCAAAACTTTTGCATTTATATGCATAGATAAAGATCATATTGTTTGGAATATTTGTCAGTAAATGCGAAATTTAAACAAATTTTAAGGTCTTTAGAATCCAAAGGATTATTATTGCTTGAAGTTGATTCATAACGATTTAAACAGATCTTAAAGTCTTCAGAATCCTAAGGATTATTATTGTTTGTAGTTGATTCACAACGTATGAACAA
Organism: Flaveria ramosissima; assembly: GCA_025215565.1. Taxonomy (NCBI): domain Eukaryota; kingdom Viridiplantae; phylum Streptophyta; class Magnoliopsida; order Asterales; family Asteraceae; genus Flaveria; species Flaveria ramosissima. The sequence goes on from CM046037.1 coordinate 9,474,899, forward strand.
ACTACTCATTTAAATAATTATATGCAACATTTTTTCTTATTAAAACCATACAACACTACTAATGTACAATGATAACCGTTAGTATCCATGACATCTTACAAAAAAAGATGTGCCCTACACCAACTTAGTGCTCAACTTTGTTATCATATAGACATTTTTATGAACCAAACAAGAAAACTCAATTTAAAAACCTAGTTTGACATAAGAGGAAGCCCAGTTAATCTATAAACATCATATTTGTTGCACATACAAGCAATGTAGGACAAACTCATATATTGTAATAATTTCAGTTTATAATATTCAACTCTCCTTAAGAGTCCTCATTGGTCATGACTAGCTTTCTACGAGCCATCATTTCATCGGTTACCACTTCAAGTTTGGCTCTGATACCATTACTATGAACCAAACAAAAAACTTAACTCAAAATACTAGTCTGATAGGTAATAAAACTCATTTGGTCTATAAAACCTTACATTTGTTGTCAATACAACACATGTAAAAGAAGCTTCGTACTTTGATATTTAATTTCAGTCTACACAAGATAACATCTCAATCCAATGAACCAATGTGTTCAGGACCTGATCAGATATCTTACTAGTCCACTGATCGGACCAGATTTAAGAACCGAATAACGTTATAATTATATATATAGTTATATATATAATTTATTATAAGTATTTTATATGTGTATTTCATAGTTATATATAAAATTCAACATAATATTATGTCCAATACTCCAATATATCGTTCAACTCACCCGTTAAACCCATTAAAATTTAAAAAATTTAAAAAAGAAAAACCCAAAATCCGGTCCAACAACCGAACTGGTTCCCGGCCCGACCAGACCAAATTGAACAAACTACCTGGTCTAACCAGTAGAAAACGAACTAAGCATGCTCGGATCGGTCCCTCTTCTGATTCCCCGTCGAACCGGCATCCCGATCCAAGCTCCAAAACCATGCAATGGGCATATATTTTTTTTAATAATTATTAGTATACGAGTATCTGAGGATAAACTTAAAAAGAGTTATGACATCTAGTTTAACTTATCATTACGTCTGAAACAATTATTTCCTATGACAAAAATTGATCATCCTATTCTTTAAAGTTATTAGTTTAAGGGTTATATTATTGATACATTCAATTTATTTTTTTTTTTATATTTTTCTATACATACATATAGATAAATAGAAAAAGATAGATACAATAATACGTCTCAATAACATAAATAAATGTTTGTATAACATAGCTCTAGTCTTTTATGTTAAAATAAAGTGAATTTAAAAGTAATTTAAGAGTCGTCTTCCTTTTTCACGCCGATCTGTTACGAAACCCTAACCCTCGTCCCAATTAACATACCCAAATTGATCATCTTCCTCACAAATCACGATCATACATACAGCAATTCGCACCAATTTCCCTGATATAGTATCCCTTCGAAGGCTGTTTCCAGATCCAATCCGCCATGGGAGGCCACGGAGGTCTGAACATCCTCCCTCAGAAGCGTTGGAACGTATACAACTTCGACAACCGAGAAAAAGTCCGCAAAGACGAAGAAGCCGCAGCCAAAGAAGAACAAATCAAACGCGAACAATCCCGCAAACGCGACACCGAGTTCCGCATCGAACAGCTCCGACAAGCCCGCGGCTTGGCTTCAGCTTCATCATCGGCTTCGGCTTCACACCAATCCACCGCCGTTACACCGGAGCCAACACCGGAGCCGAAGTCGAAACACATCAATCTGTTTGAAGGAGTTAGGTTTCTCGATCCAATTGAGATCGTAGACAAGAGTAAAGGTGAGTTACATGATGAGAAAAGAAAGGGGTTCAAGAGGATGAAGAAAGAGGCTGAGGCTCCAAAAGTGGTGTTGCCGGAGGATGAGAAGTATCGGTTGGGGTATGGGGTGGCGGGGAAAGGGGTGAAGTTGCCTTGGTACATGGAGAAGCGGTCGAATGGCGATGATAAAGGAGTTGATGATGGCGGTGAGGGTGAGGCGGAGGCCGTGGCGAAGAGTAGTAGGAGGAAGAGTGTGGAGGAGCTTAGAGCAGAGAGGTTGAAGAGGGAGGGGAGGGAGAAGGAGAGGGAAAGAGCTTTGCTGCAGCAGAAGGCGCGGCGTGGGGATGCGGTTTGGAATGATAGAGGATATTCGAGAAGGTAAGGTTTTATCGGTTACTGCAGTTTGTTGTTTGATGATAATGTGCTTAATTGAGGGAAAAATAGTTTCTTGATGAACTTTGATTGCCTTTTTGATGTAGAAGAATGTTGTTTGATCCTTAGGCATGGTTTAAACTGAAATGTAGCTAGGTGTTTGTGAAAACTAGTGACATAAGTATTGGATTATATGGAGTTGATGTTACATTCTATTGAATCTTGAAGATCGCTAATGGTAAACGTTAAGAATTTCAAGTAAGTTTGAACCATCAGTGAGTTCTTTCTATTGGCCATAGTGTTCCAACGGGTCTGGGCTTGTGAACAAAATTATATAAAGTTTCATCCCACACTCGATCAGGACTTCTTTTTCATACATACTTTGGTACTGTTGAAGTGCTAGACCACAAGCCTATCTGAATGAAAATGTGGTCATTATTGTCTAAGTGACAAAATGCGTTGATATCCAAGTATGTGGAGAAATGGCTCATCATTCCTTACGTGACATGGCACAATGACCCCTTTTCTGTGATGAAAAATGAGCAAGGATCTTGGTGCTAGTAGTACTATGAGGAATACAGAAGCAAGTTTGCGTATATACTAGTGGCCGGGGATTGGGAGGGTAATGTTTAGGCGATACAAACTAGTAACTAGGTGATGCAACCTCTATGAGGGTAATGTTTAATAGTTTAATGGATAAGAAGGCCTTTAAATATTACTACAACAATTTATATATTCCTTCACACTTTTCTTAGATACTTGCATCTAAGTTCAAAATTTACTCATAAGCAGAACCACAGTAATAATTTCTTATTTGTGGAATAATATTAATGTGACATTACAATGTATCTTAGCATTTAAGCTATTAAACTAGAGTTCAATACTGTATCTTGAAACAGTGAATAGATTACTTGTAGATGGTAACATAGTAAAAGCAGAGTTTAATAGTTGCATGACTTGCATCAGACGACTGAACCAGTGAATAGATTACTTGTATCATGCTAATGAACTAGTCGCACGACTGAACCAGACGACTGGATCAGTCGTACGAGTGAGACATGAGATTGACTCAGTCGCACGACTGAACTTTCAGTCGTGCGTATGAATCAGTCGCATGGGTCAATCGCACGACTGAACCATGCTAATGGTTCAGTCGCACGAATGAAGACTGCAAATCTATAAATACCATTTAATTCGTAGAAAAACGTGACTTTTGACACATACTCATAACCTAGCCGTCAAGAGCGTCCAGAAAGCCTATTCCAAGTTCATAGTTCGCATCTGATCTTTTTCTACTCGTTCTTAACGTTTCTTTAATCGTTAGATTGATCGGGATTGCGTTCTCACTGATTGGATCGCCAATCAAATAGGATTCCGCACTATTTGATCTGGTTTCACGCATTATCAGTTAGTATTCCGTACGTACACGGTCCTGACAAGTGCTTGATGTGACCGACTGAGCCAGTCGCACGACTGAGCCCCAGTCGCACGTATGAAGCGTGCGAATAGGTCCAGTCGCACGACTGAAGGTAAACTCAGTATAAATAGAGGGGAGTCGGTCGCACATTCTCATCACTCCTCAATCGCTTTCAAGTCGCACGAAAGCATCGTTACTCTGCCAAAATTTCATTTTATTGATTTAGCATCGTGTCTGTGATTCTAACGTTTACTCTCTGCATCCACATGTAATGTAAGACCAAAATCGACTTCAATGTTCGGCTTAATCAAGCCCTAATGTTCGAAATCGCTCAAAACAAGAACTTAGACATACTATTCAAAATAAACCACTAAAATGGACTTAATCGTTAATTTAAAGAGTATTAGGTGTTATTTTGAGTGTTTGCGAGTCTAATGAGCCAAAACACAACGTTTAACATCAAGTTTAGACCAAGATTTGAATTTAAAGTGTCAAACAGAGCTTCATGCGAATGGACATGCTGATGAACCTCAATCGCACGTATGAGCTGGGCGTATGATTCAATCGCACGAATGAACCATACGTATGAGTTCAGTCGCACGACTGGTTCAACCGCATGGGACAGTATACAACTAAGCTCAGTCGCAGGCTCCATCGTACGACTGAGCTCAATCGCACGACTAAGACTCAGTCGCATTATCCATTCGCACGACTGAACAAAATGATTCAAGTTCATTAAAATTCAAATGTCATCCATTTACACAAATTCTAACGTATATGTGTCTTGTCTTGTGTTACAGAAACATGGCTGGCAGATGGACTATGAGCACTAAGCATAACATTTGTGCTTATCTTGATGCCACATCCCGGAACGCTTCTGAGTTCACAGGGATCATAGCTTTTCTGCGCAGATCAAGGATCTTCAAAGCCATCTCTACACCTTGCACACCATATAGATCGATTCAGCAGGCTTTCTGGGAAAGCGCTGTAGTAGACAGGTCTGTTGAGCCTCATCGCATTCGGAGCTCTATTTTTTGTCAAGAGATTGAGATCAGCGAGGACGATCTGAGGAGGGTTTTGGAGTTGGGCGAGGATGGTGACTGCCCAACCAGGCTGCATCCCCTGACGGTTCGGGGATGTTTTCTTCGGATCAAGTACGCTGGGGACATTAATGTTGGTGTGCTTAACAAGAGCAACATGTGCCCCCAGTTCAAGTACTTGGCCCATGTGATCCTCAAGTGCATAGCCTCAAGGAAAGGAGGCTTTGATGAGATGTCTGATCAAATCCAGAATGCCTATGTTGCTCTGGTACTGAACCATCCGTTCAGTTTCTCCCACATGATATTCTCCTATCTGGTCGAGAACATAAAGGCAACGGGGAAGGAAGGGTTCTGCATGTACCCGAGATTTCTGCAGATGATCATTGATCAGAAGCTTCCTTCCTTGCCGAAGGAGAGAGATGATGCGGTCACTCTTGAGGTTATGGATGATACGACGCTTGGGAGGATGAAAGTGTACCGGGGCAAGCAGGTAAAGCCCCCGGTGAGGAGATTGTTTGGACATCTGGCCCGGAAAGACTACGTGGCGCCCGCTCGCAAGAAGTGGCGTCACGACGACAGTGATTCAGATACTGAGCCTATAGTTTTACCCACTGACGATGACGATGACGATGACGATGACAGTGAAGATGGTGGAGATACTGGCCCCACTCCATCTAGGGCCACTGCCACTGATATATCATCTCCACCATCCACACAGGGTGGAACTGAGAGTGCTGCGTTCCATCAAGACTTCTTGTCAGATGAGCCGGAAGAGTCAGATGAGGAGCCGCTGGTAAGGACAGTGGGCAGTAAGGTTGTTGCCATTGAGAGTGGGATTGCGGCGGTTGGCGGACGCCAGAGTGAGTCCAGGGGTGCTGCTGCCGATGTCACTAATCCATCATACATCCCTGACCAGCCCATCAGCCCAGGGGGAGCATCCTCATCTAAGGGCTCGAGGAAGAAGCGGATGGCTCAGCCCCATGTCATGAATAGCAAGAGGAGGAGGATTACCCTGATTACCACCACATCCACCACCTCTACCACAGCTACCATCACTACTACCACACCTACCACCACTACCACACCCCCTACCACCACTACCACAGCGACCCCTTCACCATCCACTGCTATTCCACCTCCCGTATTCACCACATCCACCACCACTACCACCACCCAACGAGCCGGGATATCTACTCAAGTCCCAATGAGCCATGGATCCACTCTACCCTCTATCGGGTTAGAGGAACAACTAGCCAACCTCAACCGGATTGTGCTAAAGCTGCTTGCCACAGATGAGCAAAGAGCTGCACAGCTCAACCAGCTTATGGAGCTCAATGCTGCTCAAGCTGAGCATATTACACAGCTCCAGGAACAGAATGCACATTCTGTTCAAAGGATAGAGGAGTTAGAGAGAAAGAACAAGAAGATTATGCTAAGGCTTAAAGGATCCAAAGATGAGCCTTTAAAGATCAGAGAAGGATATGATGATGATGATGATGATGATGATTCGGGTGAAGAAGATGAGGGTGATGATGAAGGACAGAGTGGAAAGGAGAAAGGGGATGATGATGACAAAGAAGGTGATGTTGCTGCATCAGCTTCTACTCAGGCTCAAGAGAAGCGTTCTAAGAGAGCTCAAGATCAAGGAGCCTCGTCCTCAGCTCCTTCAGCTGAAGAATTGACCGATCAAGATAAAAGTAATGATTAGATGTGTTGTATTTAAAAAACTTTTGTACTTGATTCGTATATTACATTAATGTAACTTATGATTATCTATGTTTATCTATGTTTAAATGTCTTGATTAACTATTAATGATTGATGTGTTAAATGTTTAAATCAAGCAGATAAAACTTCACAGCAAAATGAATACGATATTGCTTCCCTTCAGCAAATCAAGTCTCAGTTCATCATGATTCTTGATTTGCAAGGAATCGTGAGAAGGTCAGTGAGCTACACTACCGAAGAAGGAGAAATTATACACGATCTGACCGACGAGCAACTTGCTGAGATGTTTAGACTGAATCCTGACGAGCTCGTCAAAGACGCTCCAAAGGTTGATGTTATAAGTGATGATGAGCTGAACGATGTTGATGAAATAGAGATAGAGGATGTCACGTCTGATCACTATCCAGAGTACACTGACCAAGAAGGAAATGTGATTCCCAACTTGGGTGACACTCTCGGCAGTGCTACATTTGAAAAACTGGATGAAATGGAGAAAGAAAAAGATAAGGATGAAAGCCAAGCCCAAGCCTCGGATGCAGATGTTGATATAAAGAAGGCTGAATGGGCAGCGTGTGTTGCTGAAATAAGAGCCGAGCGCACAACTTCAAAGCAAAATGCCTACACCAAACTCTACAAAGTCAAGAAACATCAGAAGGTGTCTGGCAAGATCATAGCGTGGGCGTATTTTGAGGACTTAAACGTTTATGCTGTAAAAAAGGAGAATGGAATAGAGTACTTCAGGTATCCTCATGATCTGAAGACTCTCCCAGGCTTTGAGCTCAACCGACTGGCATGCTTAAATCTGTTGTATGCTGATCCCAGAAAGATGTCAGGTTGGTTTGAAGCTGCATTAAAGAATGAATACCACACCAGGTGGGTAAACTTCAGACCTCAACAACCGAAGAGGTTTATTCGCAAGTCTGAGGTGGATCCCATATCTGGAAAGCCTAAAGTAGTGTTGAAGTGGAGTCCTCCGCGCACGATGTCGAAGATTCCCTTACGGGAAATGCCTCAGGACTTCACTCCACATTTCAAATGGTGGTATTATGACTGGAGACGGTTGAAGCGGTCATAGTTCTAAACAGAGAGGGCAAAATGGAAACTATCAGGGTATTTGACCCAATGTGGCTTACCAACTTGTCAGCTGAAGATGTCTACACTTTATACAAGTGGCCACTGTTCTATGACGCGCAGGATATTGTACAAGCTTTCCAATTCCAGAATGTGATACGGCTCTGCTTTGCGTTTGAAATACACGCATGCGTCACAAGAGAGGAGAAGTACAAGAGATTTGAGGAGCATATGAAGGATGTCAGACATTAGAGTAAACTAGGTTCAAAGAGGAGTTTGTTGATACATATGTCCTTAGTTTATGTGCTTAATGTAAAAATCTGTCATGGCTTACATATGTGTAATGAAACAATGTAATAATATATGATTTGTGCTTTGATGTTTACTTATATTTGATTCGTATATATAAACTTATTATATAGGTTTGAAGTTGTTATATGATGATTCATGCTAATGGACCATACTTATGGACCATACGCATGAATACATCATGCTAATGAACTAGTCGCACGACTGAACCAGACGACTGGATCAGTCGTACGAGTGAGACATGAGATTGACTCAGTCACACGACTGAACTTCTAGTCGTGCGTATGAATCAGTCGCATGGGTCAATCGCACGACTGAACCATTTCAGTCGCACGAATGAAGACTGCAAACCTATAAATACCACTTAATTCGTGGAAAAACGTGACTTTTGACACATACTCATAACCTAGCCGTCCAGAGCGTCCAGAAAGCTTATTCCAAGTTCATAGTTCGCATCTGATCTTTTTCTACTCGTTCTTAACGTTTCTTTAATCGTTAGATTGATCGGGATTGCGTTCTCACTGATTGGATCGCCAATCAAATAGGATTCCGCACTATTTGATCTGGTTTCACGCATTATCAGTTAGTATTCCGTACGTATACGGTCCTGACATTATTATTTCATAATCTGAGTGTTATCTCACAGTGGGACCCAACAACAACATTCTTTGATGCATCATCCTTTATCTATGCCTGCTAATGTATCTATTGTATTAACTCCTTCAAAAAAACACAAATGGTCAGAACCAATGCAAGAATAATGATAAAAGTTGCATAGATGATAGATTATGAATATAAATATGAAATGAATATGAGTGAGTGTGTGAATGTGAATGTGAATGTGAATGTGAATATGAATATGTGACATATATAATAATATGAAATGTTCCCTTGCAGGCGATAATTGATTAAACACTCAAGTAAAAGTAAGAGACTACATTCAACTGGTATCGAGAGATAAAATTTTACCACGACTAATCTTGATGTTGGTTTTCTCATGCTGTAAAGCAACTGGTAACTGGTTATAGCCTTATAGGTATGTCTTGTATCAGGTGCTAAAATGGCTAAATACGCCTTTACTATGTATATGTTTGCATAAACTCCTGGAGATGACAATTTACTCCAGGGAGAATTTCCTGTATGCTATGTATAAACAAGTTTTTATTCTTTATTCTTTCACTTTTTTGTATAAGGTGCCTAACATTTGTGATAAGGATTCTTAACCTCTGTCATGACAATTTCTATAACCTCTCCTACATACTAAGAATGCATATGCGGTGTAATCACTAGTACATACACTGAAGTATTAGCAGTAACACATAGTTAAATGACAAATGCATACGCTAAATCATCACTAGTAGTGTAAGCATTGATGTACACGCTGAACTATAAACAATAACATTTGTAGTGTATTCAGTAATTTATTATGCATACCAAGTAGCATGTATACAATGTGGTTCTTCTCTTATTTAACGTCATCATATTGTTTGTATTTATCCATCTTTTTATATTTAATATCACCACAAAGTTGTTAGGTTAAGGTTTTCTCCATTTTTCCTTTTTTTTTGAGACTAGACATTTGCGGGAAATTTTTTTTAACCCCTTGCAAAACTTATCCTTACACACTAAGAAAACATGTATGTGTGTGTAATTACTGATGCATATGTTAAGCTAACATTAGTCACACATGTAATATAATAACGTTTTTTTTCTTGAGCGGCATGTAATATAATAACTTTTTTTAACGACAAATGTACGACCCTGCTTTGGAGGATAGATGTTATCTTAATCGGGCCCATCTATTCGTTTTCCAGCCGGGACCGCACTCCCAACCCCCTCAGGAGAAAACCCATTGTTGAGAAAACCCCCTGACTCAACTCTGAGCATTTTTTACTCAGAGTGCGACTTGAACCCATGATCTTTCTTTTATTTACATGTCATGGGTAGCTCACCTTAAACAGATATGCTAAGGATCATTGGTATGTAACATAATAACTAATACACAAATTGAAGCATTATTGGTAGTATAATCACCGATGCATATATTAGAGTATAATCAATAGCACGTGTAGTGTAATTACTAACACACATTCTTATAATTCAAAAAACATGTATGATAATTACCAATGCTTGTATTAAAATTATGTTAGTACACAATACAAATGTATTGTAATAATCAATACATACACTACACTGGCATTTTTTTATATACGAATATATCACCATTTAAATTTTTATGTTTTTCGACAACTAACTTGGCATAAAGATAGACCACCATAAGCAACGGCATTCTTTTTTTTTTCTTATTTATGTTGTATCGGTAACATAGTATTCATGAATGATGAATACCTCTCCTAACACCATCATCATATGTCAATTGTTGCTGTCACTCTTTAACATTTTGAATCCCCAGGCTCACCTTCCCATTTCATGACCTCAACTTCTCGGTTCAATGAGAATGAAGAAAATGAGAACGCAATTTGTTAAAGAGATCAAAGAGAACATAATTTCTTGATATGCTTCTATTGCTCTTTCTTAAAAGAAAGTTGCATAACCGTAGGCAAACATTAAACCCAAATTTATCTAGTTCTTTGTGGAAACTAGTGAAATTAGTATTAATAAATGTGGATTGAATTCGATCATATGGGGTTGATGGTAGACATTGAAGATTGCCTATGTTTTTTCTCTTTTTTTGAACCGCAAATGTGCGACCCTGCTTCGGAGAATAGGTGTTATTTTAATCGTGCTCACCTATCCAGTTCGTAGTCAGGACCACACCCCTAACCCTCTCAGGAGGAAACTCATTGCTGAGAAAAACCCTCCGACTCAACTCTAAGCATTTTGCTTAAAGTGAAATTTGAACCTATGACCTCTCGATATTTACATGTCATGAGTATATCATCTTAACCAGATAGGCTAAGGATTATTGGTTGAAGATTGCCTATGTAAAAGTTCATTTTAAATAATCTTACATCATTTTTCATAAATAAAATTGTTGGCATTAACGATTTGTCATTTCCTAATTTTTTTAGAACATCTAACTTCGAACATCCTCTACATCTATTTAAAACTTTACACCTTTATCAACAATGACTCTTAAATCATCAACTTCTTAAGGAAGATACAAAATTTTTAAACACCTGTACCGCTAAACCACAAGTCCGTTTGATGAGTTCATTTAAGTTAAATGACACATTGAATCATTGGTTTTAAAAGATTGCTTTTTTTGCTAATCCTTAATTAGCCCCATCATTCCTAGGAACAAATGTTTTCTGTTTATAAACATTCCTATCATATTTAACTAGTTGGTGGCTGAAGCAAAAAAGGCTACAAAAATAACGTGGCCAATTTTGAAAACCTAAACAGTACACTATTCTTGAAAATTTCTAATATATATAGACAAGAAAGTTAAATTCACAACCCTCGCAACTCCCTTTCGTTGTCTTTACTTCTACTTTTTAATAAATTATTTATTTATAAAGTAATATAAATAAATCGTTTATAGTGCTTTCCTTGTACTAAAACTAGAAGAAAAAATGTATATTTATAAGTTTGTATATAGCATGGAAATTTAATATACGAAGTTTTTTTTTTTTGGTTCGCATGTCATGGTATTTTGAATAAAGAAATAACAAATAAAACGTAAAGTAAAAGCAAGTATCACACAAGGTACTTAAATTATTCTTTAAATTCCTAATGCTAACCAAACATGAGTACTATATGATTTAATTTCATTAGGTCCCGTATGCCATTATCTCATCCATAACATGCATTTATCTTTCAGTTATATCAAACTAAACAAAACCTTAAGTTAAATTCAAGTCCCTGTTAAAGATATGCCATAACAAAAAGTCTGAAGTCAAGTTCAGCTGCTTACTATAATATCAAACTTTAAAAGTCAGTCTATAAATTCATAGAACTTCACTGGCCAAAATAGAAAAGAACTAAAAAAACTAAAACTGCACTATAGCCAATGGTTGCTGTTTAATATATATAGTTCTTAGAAAAAGAAGTTAATTGATCTTAGTACCCACATGAGGATTACCTTATACCTTTTTATTAATCTTATATAAAGATATATGAAGAGTATAATCTCTAAGTTACTTCCGGAATATATTGTCCAATCCGTCATACGTGGATCATTACAATGGTTACTCTACACATGTGTATATAATAATAAAGATGTAATTCTCACCGATTAAAATGCAGACATCATAATTGTATGACCCTACAGAAGAACCACAGTAACCTACGCCATCCTATTGGGAAAAACCCTAACTAGTGCTGGGTATCGTGTACCTGTTTTAACTTCTAAAACTATTAATATTATCAAATTGTTTTAGCGGAAACGTTTAACAAGTTAGTTGATTCAAGATCAAAACCCAAAACGGGTGTCCAATCACACACGATCCAAACAATCAAAATACATCCATAGGGTGTTAAAATTTCTACATTGACAATCAAAACCAAATATTCACATGATGGATACAACAATGGTCTCGCTAGTTGACCCGTTCACATAAACTTGAAATAATGACATCAACAACTTGGTGGTGGTCGGCCGAGGTGTGGGCGCCGACGATTGGGGGGGGGGGGGGTTCGTCTAGGTGCTACGACTTTGAAGTGGGGAATAATTAGGCTCCTCTTTAGTTTTATTTATAATTGCAATATAGACAATTCAAGCCCCCGGTAATTAATGTTTAATGACTTTGGTCATTTTATAATTAATTACTAATAATCCTTGTAGTTTATTTATTAACATTTAATTAAAAGGTCAAGATCATTACATAACTATTTTTACCTCGAGAACTAAAATAACTACTTACATAAATGTAAATTAAGTTTGGTGATATTTGAGATATTTTACATATGTGTATATCAGATATAAATAATAAACTATATAAAACAACTATATATTAATGGCACAAAATTAACATTTATGTAAATCAATACTTCTTTTGGCTCTGTAATTAAAAGTGTTATGCAAAGATCGTAACCCTAAACCCATAAGCGTTTAATGTTTAACTTTTAAACTTTAAACTATTTAACCCTTTGATTAATCATTTCTTAAATTAGTTGAATAATGGTTATTTCTTTAAATAATCAAACACCTTATATTTGATCAGCGTTTTTGTGACTTTTCTAATAGTATTCTTGTGTTAGAGATGTTTAAGTTTATTGATGATTAGTGTCTTTCTGACCCACATAACCCTTTTCTTGGCATACAATGTAGTTTTAACTTATACTGATTATTAAGCATATTCACCAACGTTAGCAATTATTGTTACTCTTATATATAAAGATGACGAGGTTGAATACTGTTTTACGTGTGTTTTATGCATCAGGGTACATGTTGCTTGTGCGTGTGTTACATTAATGGGTCAGTGTTTAACTAACAGATTAAACATATTATTCCATCCTGACACGCTTAGAGGTTCCTTAAAGATAAAAAAGGCTGTGATTATCAAACTTAAGACTTGCATTTTGCCGCAGCAAAAATTTGAGGACGACAAGTTGGTCTACCCACTCGCAACCTCTATTGCAGCCAAAAGTGCATTTTTACAAACAAATTTGAGTCTAACTAAATGACCAACTAATCTTTAATCTATTAAGAGGTAACTTTGTAAAATAGTAATCAAGTTTTATAATTGTTCTAATTAGGTCGCTTATAAAATTTTTTGTTCCAATCAAGTCACTCGTAAAATTTCTATCCGTACCAGATCACTAAAGTTTCAGGAATGTTCTAATTAGGTCATTCATAAGTTGCAAAAATTTTTTAAAAAAATTTGAAGTTTTTTAAAAAATTAAAAATATTTATAAAAAACTAAATTATTTAAAAAAATGTGAATTATTTAAAACAATTAAAAGAATATGAGTGACCTGATTATAACACTCTTACTACTTTAATGACCTGATTGGAACAAATAAAAGTATTAGTGACTCAACTGAAACACTCTTACAACTTTAGTGACCTGATTATAACAAATATAAATATGAGTGACCAAATTAGAATACTGTTAAAACTTGTTTACTGTTCTGTGAAGTTTTCTCTGTTATAAAACATGACCGTATAGGTTGTTTAGTCTTTTGTTTATGGCTATGTAGCCGTAGGGCTGCAAACGAACTGAACGTTCAGCGAACAGTTCGTGAACCGTTCGGCGGGAAGTTCGTTGATGTTCGTTCATTTAGTAAATGAACGAACACGAACAATAAAATTTCGTTCATTTAGTTAAACAAACAAACATGAACACAATCCACATTCGTTCATTTATGTTCGTTAACATTCGATAATGTGTTCGTTTATGTTCGTTAATGTTCGTTCGTGAACGTTCGATAATATGTTCGTTAACGTGTTCGTTTATATTCTTAATTTTCGTGCCGAGTATTTATATGACTATTATATCAAGTATTTTTTTTAATATTTATGTTAAGTACTTATTTATTTTTTATTGCTTTGTGTAATGCTTGTAATAAAAATGTAAATTTTATTTTAAAATAAATCAATAATTATTTATATTTATTTTTGTCCATGAGCTTCTTTGTGTTTGTCATGTTCATGAACAGTTGTTTGTGTTTGTTTCTTTTTATTTGTGTTCATTTCCGTTCGGTAAGTGTTCGTGAATAGTTTATGAACATGTTTATTTTCTAAATGAACGAACACGAACAAAGAATCTCGTTCGGTAAGTGTTCATGAACAGTTCATAAATAAGTTTATTTTTTAACGAACGAACACGAACAAGACCTTGTTCGTGTTCGTTTGGTTCGTTTGCAGCCCTATATGTAGGTGTTCCTTGGTGACTAGATGGTAATAACATTACATATAAGCTGAGCTTTTATTGCCAAATGTAAAAATTGACACTTTAATCTCAGTTGGTTGTTGCTCTGTTCACACAAAGGTAAATTGCACCTGGTTTCCTATAAGGTTATTCATGATTAGTTTATTTTTGACCCGCATGACCCGTTTCATTTTTATAAAAAATTAACTTTTTAATAACGGAGTCCTGTATTTAGAGATATCATTCTTTTCGAAAACTTGATGTTTAGGTGGTGTTTTCATTAGGAAGAAATGAAAATTAGTTTGATTAAGTTCCATATAAGAAATTTTACACTTGACTTTTAAGAATGAGTAAATCATAACTAAGACATATATAAGCCTTTGATGATTTATTATCACGATTACTTATAGTACAAAGTGAGATTATTGAAGACAAAACATCAGCTTATGTTCGTCTGCTTAGCAACTGATGGCTAAAATGTCAGGTTTTACTCAAATTTTATATTCACGTGTAGTTTATTAGTCTTACTAAAAATTGCAGGTTGCATTTCTCTAGCATTTTATAACATGTCCTAATTCATTGCTTATGGTTATAAACTTCACGTTAGCAATCATATATATAACATCAAGACTCGAAGTAATCACATACCCTAGCTCTTCTGTAATCGGTTATTTTTCACCCGCTGCAACGCACTGGCCACTTCATGTTTTATTAGCATCGACAAACTACATTTTGCTTTACAAACATCCATTGATTGTTTTGTTAGTGTTGACAAACATTCTCCTTTTACAAACACCCATTTACTTTTGTAATGTATTAGTGATGTTCGTTTGATCTAAATACGTTCATCATGTAGAGTGAATTGAATGAAGCAATGGATGGTAAGGAACCTAGCTCTACAAAGGAAGCGTATGATGAAGCTTTGTTTGTTGCAAAAGATTCACAGGACACCAAAAAGATTGATAGTTTAATTGCATAGATGGAAAACCTTAAGCAAAAGTAGTTTAATAATAAATTATACTTTTTGCTAATATTAAAATAGGAAATCAGTTGATCAGCTCACTTTTGGAAACAAGATAGCAAGTACATGCAAAAGTATAAATATTATTACGGAAGCAAAAAATATTATCAACTATGACAATTATTGTATCTCGAACCCTTTAATAATATTTATTGCTTCCGTAGTAAATTACACTTTAGTTGTACTTTAGTTTAATAGTAATAATTATATCTCGACCCTTTAATAATTTATATATTACTAAATTCTTCGTATCAACACACCGCAACTTCAGTGTTGGTGGTCGTTAGCGGTGATGTGACATTGGTGTTATTTGGCACGGTTTTACACATCCGCCGCAACGAGGGGAGCTTAATTCTAGTTGTATTTATGACAAACCTTTATTCAATTCATGTCTCGTTTTTTATATTTTTGTGAGTGTAATTTTCAAATATTATATCGAGTGGTTGTGAGCGGAGAATATATAAAATGTTACTGTTTAATCGTCTGTATATTTGATAATACATTGTTCAACCCTTATAAGTTTTTTAGTATTTTTGAAATTGATTATGAGTGAAAGGGAGAGAAAATATAATAATAAAAGATATAAAAAGTATTATTTAATTAAAAAAAAGGGATAAAAAATAATGATTTTTATGTAATTATAAGGATGAATATAAGAAATGTGATATGAATGCTCTTAGAAAAAAGTTTAAAACATTTTACTTCTTTAAATACGTGAATATCCATATTATACATGTATTAATTTGCAGGTTTTGTTAAAATCAGATAGAATCTAAAATAAAGTATGCTAAACCTATCGAACGAATCAATATTATGCGTTTAAAGTCAAGGCATGATCATACAATATGACTGCTTTTAGTAGCTAAACTATATTAAAGCATGACCTGAACTCAAGCGTATAAGTGGAATCTCCGTCGCAACAGGAACATAACTAGTTACTTTGACATACGACATAATGTTTACATTATTTCAAAAATAAATTAGTCTCACTCACCATTTGTCAATTATCAGCTAAACATGCTTATTTGAGCGATTCCTAACCCACAAAAAGGATAGGGATTTGATCTCCCAATTATATTAGCGCCACAAATGGTTTGTTTTTGTGGATTTTGTGGATAAGCTCAATTTAAATTGGGCTAAATCACTAGTGGTTGTCAAATAATATCTCTATTATTCCTATGTGTTTGTAGTGTTTTATTTATTTTCTGGTGTATCTCGTTTCTAAAAAAGAAAAGAAAAAGAAGCTAAACATGCTTTTATTGCGAGCTCACGTGTTTAGTACCATTTGTATTTCCAACTAAAGTACAATTTTTACGGAAGCAATAATTATTATATAAGTATGTAATAAAGGTTTGTCATAGATACAATTATTAAAGGGTTGAGATATTTAAATACTTATAAAATTTTAAATTAACACCCCAATTTTTATATGGGTCATATAGTATCATATGCGTTGTATAAGTTGGCCGTATAACTCTATACTGGGCGTATAACCCATTTTACAGCCTTTGATTTTTTCCTCGTAGTCAATGTCGAAATATAATATACGCGTCGTATAGTTATACATGTATCGTATAGTGGGTCGTATAGCCATCTGACAACCCTATCTGTTTTTTTTCGTTTTTAGTATCTTCGAATCTAGACGCCGCGTATGGTGCTATACGAGACGTATAGTAGGTATTGATTTTTAAATTGGGGTGTCTGTATGAGGACCCTTGTTAAAACATATGTTCTCTCTCTCTCACACACACACACACACACTCGATCTCGATACATACATATAAATATATAAAGAGATAGAGAAATATAAGTGTCCTAATAATAAATCTGAGTGTTTATATAATCCAAGCAAAATAAATATCCGAAGAGATTTGTATATATAAGTATTTTTTGGAGTTAACTAATCTATTTATACTAATAAAAAGTTTTTTGTAAAGACACATGATATAATTCCAGACTCTTTAAATTCTAAATTTCCCACTTCTTTTTATTCTATTGAATAATTAAATTAACTACTAATAATATTATTTACTTTTTTATATAAAAATTTATTAAATTAAGAAAGAGATCTTTCTATAAATGCAATTTATAAAGAAATAATTTATTTATAAAATAATATTTTTTTAAAACATCCAACTTTTTTTTAAAAATTCAAAAATTGTAAAACCCGTGTTTTCAAAAAATAAAATTATTATGAAACAAAATAATTCAAATTCGAAGTTATAATAAGGATATTTTTAAAATGATACCTTTTTAAAAATGTTTTCTTTTGAAACAAAATGTTTTAAAAATCAAAATCTTTAAATCACAAAATTTTTAAAATAAAAGTTTAAAACATGATATTGTCGTTTTATTACTTAAAGCCTTACTCATATGTAATTTCAGTCAAATTTTTATAATTTATAAATTTTCTTTAATAACTATTTAGTAATTTAATTATTTTAGCTCGTGTAATACACAAGATACTAAATTAGTGTATAATAAACTATTGGGAATGTAGTTTTGTGAGAAGCATTGTCCGAAAATATGAGGACTTTATTAATAGGAAAAGTAACTAAAAACACTAATGACTTATTGTTGCGTTATTACCATTGAAATTTTAAATCCAAGGTGTTAAAATGTTAATTTGTTTGAGTTTTGTTAAAGATGATTTAATTGAGCTTCTGGTTCCTTGGTTTTAAATTATTGTTTTCGATTTTTGACATGTAAAACCTAATCAAATGTATCAAAGCGAACCACAAATTGTATCTAGAATTAAGTTCATTCTTATAAAACTTGAACCAAAAATAAAATATAATATGCTGAATTTAACTTTTATGGTTTGGTACACTTAATGTTTCTTTAACTCGTTTTTATAGTAAAATGAAAAATTTTAACATTGTGGCGTTTATATATAAACTAGCATTAAGCCCCCTGCGTTGCGGCGGGGGGCGTAAAAGCATGCCAAGTAGCACCAATATAACACCATCAACAACGACCACCAGCACCGGGAAAAATCGTATTAAAAAACATATAAGAACGGGAAAAATAAAACCAAACGGAAAGTAAACGTAAAAACGTTGAACCCCGCACGTGAAACGTAAAACATTAAAAACAATAATAAGTCGATCTAAGACTTGCGCGTTGTAAATGGGCCATTAAATGTGAAAAAGGTATAAGTGTAACAACATTGACCAACAAGCACAAGTTGTGGCTTGTTAACTCGTAAAATTTAAAGCGAAACATAAAACAAAAGTTTTATAAAATAAGAAAAGTATAGGGAACAAAAGTGAAAAGTAAAAAATATATAAGGGTTAAGTTGTAAAATTAACCACTAATAATGATTATATACAACTCATAATGCACAAATAACTTGTTAATTAGTAATATATATATATATATATATATATATATATATATATATATATATATAATAAATAAAGTCTAGACCAAATATGAGTACAACTATTTAAGCCAAATGTACCACTCTAATACACATACAAACTTGGTAATTAGTATAATATAAATTTGTCCCCTCATTGCCTATATATATAGTAACTGCTTCAATCACTTACTTTCATAGGCTACACTTAGAAGATATTGAGATGTCAAGTTTTCCCATTTCTAGTGCTTCCTTGTCATCATCCCTCTTACCACCGGTTGATGATCATATCGGCATGAAGAAGGATGTTATTCGCAACACTGTAAATTTCAAAGCTAGCATATGGGGGGATCAGTTTCTTACATTTGATGAGGTTTAATCTTCTGTCACTACTTGATTGCTTAATTATCTATTCATAATGCGAAAATCATCTTCTAAGTTCCTTTGTACGTGCAGCCAGAAGATGCATTAGTGATGGAGAAACTAGTTGTTGAAGAGCTTAAAGAAGAAGTAAGAAAAGAGTTGATAATCAAAGCTTCCTCTAATGAATCAATGCAACATATGAAGTTGATACAACTTATTGATGTAGTCCAACGCCTTGGCATTGCCTATCATTTCGAAAAGGAGATTGAGGAAGCCTTGCAACATATCTATGTTACATATGGCGAAAAATGGATTGATCATGACAATTTGCAAAATATTTCTCTTTGGTTCCGACTCCTTCGACAACAAGGCTTCAAAGTTTCGTCGGGTATTTAGTAACTTTAACTCCTTCATAATCATACTTGAATTCCTAATTAAGACAACTATAAACAACAAACATCCTTGGTAAAATCCATCTCAAAGTACAATTGTTGTTAGGGTATAAAAAGGGTGGATTGAGGGTAAGTCTTTCCTTTACCTCAAAGAATATAAAGGTTGTTTGTGTCTTCTGGTTAACCAAAAAATCGGGTTTATATAACATAAACATACACATATTTTTTTTATTTTTAAAATTAAACTCAAAATCCTTTCTAGTCCTAGTTGGGATTTTAAACCCACAGCACTTGGTTAATCGACTGGACACTACATATACACTTGGATACCGTTAAATATACACCAATCGATTTCTTGTTTTGAGTATCGTACACTGACTTTGAGCATTACAGGAGTGTTCAAGAACCATATGGACGAGAATGGAAATTTTAGGGAATCCTTGTGCAATGATGCTCAAGGATTGCTTGCTTTGTATGAAGCATCATATATGAGGGTGGAAGGCGAAAAAGTACTAGACAATGCCCTTGAGTTCACTAAAACTCACCTCGCTATCATCGCAAAGGACCCTTCTTGTGACTCTTTATTAAGAATCCAAATACAACAAGCACTAAAGCAGCCACTTCGGAAACGATTAACAAGGCTAGAGGCCACGCGTTACATACCTATTTACCAACAAGAAGCTTCCCATAACGAGGTCTTATTAAAGCTTGCAAAGTCGGATTTTAACGTTCTTCAATCAATGCACAGGAAGGAGCTTAGCCAACTTTGCAAGTACGTAGCACACAAACATACCAGTTGATTAATTAAGCTAAACAAACACACTAATTGCATGAAATAAAAACTTGTACCTCATGGCGGGTTGATTTATGTTATAAGATCTATGTTTTGATGATTTCTCATAAATTACATTATAATCCATTTGTGTTAGATGGTGGAAGGACTTGAACCTACCAAAAGAACTACCTTATGTTCGAGACAGATTGATAGAAGGCTATTTCTGGATACTCGCGATCTATTTCGAGCCTCAATATTCTAAAACAAGAATGTTCCTAACCAAAACTTGCATGTGGTTAGTCGTCTTAGATGACACATTTGATAATTATGGTACTTATGAAGAACTCGAGATCTTTACACAAGCTGTTCAAAGGTACCCAAGAGTATACATTATTCAATTCTTTTCTACTAACTTACTTATTTAATCAATATAATCATTTATTGTTGATTATATGTGGTCTAGATGGTCAATCACCTGTTTGGATATGCTACCAGAATATATGAAACTAGTATATCAACAACTTTTGTATCTTCACCAAGAGATGGAGGATTCACTTGAAAAGGAAGGCAAAACATACCAGATTCACTATGTGAAGGAGATGGTATATTATGTATTCGTCTTTAGTTGTTCGATTCATAATTAATCTATAACAAAAGAAGTTATGGTTGTGCCATTGTCTCATCTGCTAATACAGGCAAAAGAGTTAGTTCGAAACTACTTAGTGGAGGCCAAATGGTTAAAAGACGGATACACGCCAACTCTCGAAGAGTACATATCTGTTTCAGTGGTGACTAGTACATATGGTTTGATAATCGCAAGATCTTATGTTGGAAGGGATGATATGGTCACCGAGGATGCCTTTAAATGGGTCGCCAAGTATCCTTCTATTGTTAAAGCTTCATCTTTGATTGTAAGACTTATGGATGATATTGTCACCCACAAGGTACTATACATAACAATTTCAATTTCTTTCGACAGCTAAACCTAAACTACTCCACTACACCATCTGTTAAGTTTGAACCAAGAAGCAATTGCTTCTTATCGCGCGGCTACCACCAAGGTGGCAGTACATATAACACTTAATTTGTATTAAGTTAGTCCTCATCAAATTAACATATAGATGCTAGCTGTTTATAGCTATTTACAATAGTCTGATATAAGTTAAACAAGATTATTACGTCAACATTCAACTTCATGTCTACAATATTGTAGTAACATTTAAAAAGTATATATTTTTTCGAAACATCTTATTAATTATCTTTAAGATTATAATAATTTTTGTTTGAGAACTAACATTTGAATCTTCCAATAAGTCATAAGTCATGAAAACACCTCAATTGATGATGTATGGACCTCCAAAATCAACATGAACAGTAGATACATGACAACGTACTTGACACATATATACACATTAAAAGAAAATTTCAGGAGGAACAAGCAAGAGGGCATGTTGCATCAAGCATCGAGTGCTACCAAAAGGAAACCGGTGCATCCGAGAAGGAAGCATGTGAATTTATCTCGAACAAAGTTGAAGATGCATGGAAAGTTATAAATCTTGAGTCGCTCAGACCTACAGAAATCCCATTCCCTCTACTTATGCCTGCAATCAACCTTGCGCGTGTGTCCGACGTCCTTTATAAGGTCAATGATGGCTACACTCATGCTGGGGAAGAAATGATACATTACATCAAATCGCTCTTGGTTCACCCTATGATTTAACTGGTTGGCATTTGTTGGTGTTTTCACTAACAGTACATTGTAGTAATTAATGTTTTGTACGTTGTTATAATGCATGTATGTTTAATATGTTTTTATAACCCTTGATTACAAATTTACATGTGTGATACCAATTGTTGTAAACCAATTGAAATTACACAAGATTGAAAAACTACAAAAGTTCTTGAACGATTTTATTGAATGAGCAGTTTACACAAGAACAAGATTACACAAGCGTTCAGCATTAGTTTCTATGAACCCTCACTCCCTATTTATCCCTAAATTAAGTTGTTAACAACCGTTAACAAGTTTATCCAAGTTGACATACTACATCCTTTAACTATCACAAAGGTACAAATACAAAGACAGAACTAACAAGTTACATAAATAACCTTTGAACTTGCAGACATTGACTTCAACTCCCACACTATAAAGAGTATATTTATGGACGTGAACATATGCTATTACATTTGGCGTGTTATTTGGTATGCTATACACTTCATGATGGTAAATACTAAATAGATAGAATCTATGTTGGAGTTATGTTATAAAGTAATAGTGGTTTTGTCCCTTATCGTCATCTTCTATGGTAGTTTGGCGGTCTTAGATGGTGGAGTGAGGGGTTGCAATGGTGGTGGTACGGTGAATGATGTTGGTGATGGATGGTCGTGGTGGTGCCGTGGTGGTGTGGCTATGATTTTGCAGGTGGTTGTGATTATGGTGGGTGGTGGGTGTGGTGAGTGGTGGGTGTGGTGGGTTCTGTGAAATATATGGGTGCAAGATGAATATATATATGGATGATGATGATGATTGATCAAGTGAAACATAACTTTTAATTATTTATAGGATTAGTCCTTTTATATAAAAAGACCAAATTGTCCTTTTTTTAACAGAAATATTTAACGGGTGTTAGTTGGTTAACGTTAACTAAGAGAAAATAAAAACAACAGGGAGTAAAATCGTGATTTTGAAACTTTTGACACAAAGTGTTATTTGCACCAAACCACAGGGAACAAAAACGAAGTTTACTCTTTATGTAATAAAAGTGAAATATAATTTTTTAGGGTATGGTTATTGAGACACCCTTAGTTATAAATCAACACCCTAAATTTTTATACATGTCGTATAGCTCTATATGTGTCGTACATAGGGTCGTATAGGGTTTTATGTGCTGTATAACCCTCTGACAGCCCCCCTGAATTTTTCTCATTTCTAATGTCTTTGACCCTATATGCCACGTATAGTGTTATACGATACGTATAGGGGATGTCTTTATATGTGTCTTACATAGGGTCGTATACGATACGATTTATAACGTAAGATGTCTTTATATTAGAATCTTTTTTTAACATCAAATCTACCCTAGCCCCTAGTTACTCTTAAAATCGTTCATGGGTTCCGTGTCTTTTCGTTTAACTAAAACTTATTATTTTTTATCTTTTATTTTTTAAAACTTCTTACATCTTATTGCATATTTTTAGAAAACATAAGAATTTACTTTAGTTGTTCTTAAATATATAAATTCATTTTAGTTTTACTTAAAAATATATGAATAAGATATAAGAATAAGAAATAGAATGAGAGTGATTTTTAAATTTACCTTAAGATGCAAGAAAAGTTTCATTAAACTCATTATGAGCGCTTTGAATTATTTCAAACCAGTTTACATCATGTTAGTATTTGAAATCAAAACCTATATTTTAAGATACAAAACCTCTATCAAATAAAATACTTATATCTAAAAGAAATAGATATCATTAAAAAATAATACTAAATTCCATTTTTTGTTTTTATGAAAAGTAAATCAATTTTCTATCAAAAATATTAAAGAAAAATTATCAAAATAAACAACTGACCCAACTAAATTACCAAGATAAATATTAAAAATTTTCATATGAGCGAGATTGACATAAAATCTCGCTAGAAAAATTTAAAGATATACTTTTTAAATTCTTGCTGACTAGGTGAGAAATGTCATATTCTCTCATCGAAAAGTCATATCGTAATGGTGACTAGTTTCTGTCATCCTTTCATTTTCTCTTTCATATCTTTTTCTTGTTTGAATAATGTCAAATATATTTACATGTGCATGTGAGGTCTTTCAATGACAAAATGTTCCATTAGAAATCTGTTACTGACATAGAGTCCTATAGGTAATCCCTTGGAAATTCGATTGTAGGTAAACATTGCTTTATGGGGTATGAAATAGATATACCCTATTTATTTTCATTTCTCTATCTCTCTATACATACATATAGATACATGGAGAGAGATAGATACAATATGGTGTTTACATAATAAAAAAAGATGTTTACATAACAAAAAAGAGTGTTTTCTATAACACAATCCTTGCCTTATACAGCCTTTAATAGGCTCCATGTGCTTGGTTCTAGCAAGTGACTGTTTTTTTTTTGTTAAACAAAGTTTTACTTATAGTCAAGCGGAACATTATTATTTGTATTACATCGTGATTATTTTCTTTTATACTTGTTGGTCTATATTGATAACATTATACTAACTAGAAATCATGAGCACTTCATTTGGGGTTTATAAATATATTGCATAAAGAGTTAGATATCAAAGATCTAGGTAACTTAAGTTACTTTTTGGGGCTCAAGGCTTCTTATACTTATGATCAATGTTTTCAAAACAGGACTGGACAGTAAACCGGATGTCTTACCTGTCCGCTAGTCGGACTGGTTCAAACGGTCGGACCGTATATAAAACTAGATAAAATTATAATTATTTTTTATAAATATATGTAAAAATCACAAAAAGAAAATTATATAAAAAACCGGTTCAACCGGTTCGGTTCCCGGTCCAACTGCCGGTTCGACCGGTTCAACTGGTCTGACCACTGTTTCAACGTTAAAATGGTTTTAAGCACTGAACCAGACCGGATTGGAGTCTGGTCCGGTTTTCAAAACCATGCTTATGATGGTTTGTTTCTCAATCTAAGCAAATACGCCAATGGCATTCATACTCATGTCAACTTTTCTGATTGAAAACCCGTGGGTACTCCCTAGCCACAATTGATGTGTTTTTGATTTCTGGAAAACCCTTCCCGGATCCTATATTATATTGATCTCTTGTTGGAAGTCTATAGTAGCCCATTATCACTCAACCAAATCAGTTGTAAATTGTAAATCAAGCTAGTTAATTGTTGCAATCTCCCACTATGTAAAATATTCACATGGTTAAAGAAGTATGTGATATGCCAAGGGCACTATGAACAATGGTGTTTAGTTTTCTTATCCTATGAAGACCTCCCTGATTGATACTCTTATGCAAATTATGCTAAGTGTATCGAAACATGTCATTTAACATAAGGATATTTTATTTCTTTTTGGAGGTAATCTTGTATCTCGGAATGCCAAAAAACAGTCGTTCAATTGTGTACGAGCTATGACAAACATTGTCGCAAAGCTTATTTGGATCACTCACTTGCTATATGATCTAAATGCCTTACCACCTGATCGGCCAATATTGTTATTTGATAAGTTAAGTGTCATATTCCTTAGTTATAATTAGTATCTTATTTTTTAGCAAAACACATCGACATTAACTATCATTTTGTCTGTGAACTTGCCTCGTTTAGCAAATTTCATACTAAATTTATACCGTCCATGCTTTAGGTGGTTGACTATTATACCAAAACTTACCTAAGCACTCTTCGAAACATCTCACGCAAACACGCATAGTGAAGTAATTAAGATCAACGCCAAGTTTTCACACCAATCATGTAGGCAGATCAAGGATTAATCAAAGCTGTTTTATGCAATATTAGTTGTTTAAGCACACAAGTGATGCACACAAAAAGTAGCAATATGAACACAAGAACACAGAGAATAGGGTATGGCTCTCCCTGTTAATCAATAATTCTAGTACCCTTAACCTCGACAAGTCTAACAAAAGCAAACTAGAGATATAATATAAAGAAAAAGAGAAAGTTCAGAAAGATATCGTAGTGGGGCTCCCCTTTTAGGGTTTTCAAGAGAAAGGCAACAAACACTGTAACCTTCACTTAAGGTTACAAGTTTGAGATATAAGAGAATACCAGATGGTCATAGACGAGATAAAAAAAGGCTTTAACATTTTATTCCTTTTATCGAGAATTAAACGAGTTCTTCGATGCCACTCAGATGAATTCTAATAATAGATCCACTAGAAACCCAACAAGAATAACTAACAATACCAATAGTCTTCAAGATAGGACAGCTCTCAAATTAGGGTTTCAAATCTTAAACCCTAGATAGAAGAATATGAACTGACAAACAACAGAAGAACCAGAATTAGAAGGCAACAATAGACCAGAGCATCTAACAAGGCTCCGACACCATGTCACAAAAGTAAATCGATCAATGATAACAACATATATGAACGAACCCTAACATATATAAAACAACTAAAATATCATAACTCCAAGTACAAGAATCATGAACAGATCATATATGTGATGAAATGCTAAAAAACTAAACATAAAGATAAACTAACCTAGAACATCATCAATAAATATTGTCACCAAGAACAAAGAGAACAATCGAGAGACTAAGATTGAGAGAAAGATTGAAGATGCAGATAATCGGATTGTTGCATACAAATGTATAACGTAAGACTTAAGTGCTAGTCATCATATTCACTTTTATGTCAGGTTAATTTAAGAAAGAGAAATTTTTTAAGATTAACTTATGAAAAGTTAATCAAGATAAACATTATATATATTTCTTATAATGAAGTATATTTAAAATTTATGGTTTGCTATTATAACTATACACCCAAATTATATATATTACTAATTTTCAACTTTCTTATGCATTATTAGTTGTACATCATGCTTTATAGATGGTAGTTTTGTCTTTTCTTCAAATATTTTACTTTTAACTCTAATACTTTCCTTCTTTTACTTTTAAGCCTCATATTTTTTCACTTTAAACTTTGGTCTCATATATTTTTATCTTTTATAATTTTTTTGTTTTTACGTTTCGGTATAAAAATTTCAAGTTAACATGCCGCAACATGCGTATGTGGTTCAACGTTTTTACCTCTATTTTTTCCATTTAACGGCCGCGTTGTGGTCTAGTTTTTTCACATTAACAAGCCGCGATGGCGTGCATGGTTCAAAGTTTTTACGTCTACTATTTCTTATTTTTATTTCTTTTGTTTTGCGAATTTTTCCGGTGTTGATGGTCTCTAGCAACGGTGTGACCTTTATGCTACTTAGCACGGTTTTATGCCCACGCCGCAACGCGTGAGGCATAATACTAGTATTACATGTTTATTAATTGACAATCTGACTCTTAATTATTATTATTTATTTTTTTTGAGGAATTTGATTTTCGCATTTTTATTTTGAGAATTTTACCTTTAAATCCCAAAGTAGCCGCCTATGATAGACTATTCAACTATACCTGTAGATTTTCTTAGTTGTATTCCCTTATAAACACGGCAGTTAATTTAATAAGTAAACCGAATGTAATACAACCAAAACCAACATTTGTCATTTTGTCAAACAAAAACGAAACTTAAAATCAAGCAGTCATAAATCATAATAGTAAATGTAAGGCTGAAGAAAGTTGAGTTCACCGTATATAGAAATATTGCCATTTAGTTTTGTCATGGAACCTAAAATACAAATAAATTATGAATATCCTATATGTGATTCCATCTATGACTTGTTTGTCAAATCCCAGTGCCACTAATACCTTCTCCGAAATTGCTTGCTTATTTGTTTTTCCATAGTTGTTTTGGATGTTTTGAGTCATTGCTTTTTTAAAAACAATATTTTTATCCTCTAAGATAAATGTAAGATTTGTTTTTATCACCACTTTTTTCAGATATACTCTATTAGATTAGAACTCATGTATTACATAAGTGGAATAAATAAAATATATCAAAAACACTAGTTTTATAAATATTTTATTTTCTAGATGTTATTATCCATTGGTGAAATAAAAATATAATGAATATTTAAAAGTTATAACACATAATGAATTAGAAATTATTACTCTATATTTAATATGTATTAATAGATTATTAAAATAGCTAATTTATATTTTAGATGTTTAATAGTTTAGTTTACTAATTTACAATAATTATCATTTAATATTAGAGAGACAAGAAACATAAATATAGATATATTTGTTTTAACATATTTTAGTTAAAAAGAAAAGTTAAATTAATTGTTTTTATGACTTTCGTATTGATTATGAGAGAGAAAGCGGGAAAATAATTTTTTTTGATATGGTAGAATGATGACACGTGTCATTTGATATGCTAGAATGATGACAGGACACGTGTCTTAAGAAAACCTTCTTTTAATATAGGTTATAGATGATTGAGATTATCATTTAGTATGTTTGTTCGTTTGTTTTTTGTTGTTTCGTACGTTGAAATACTGTACATACGATTCTATATATATTTGGTTATTAGCTGCACATAGAAGAAATATAATGATAAAAGTTTTTTCTTTTTACATAACTTATGGTTGTTTGGCAACTTCTGAATGATTAAGTGTTGAACCAATAAAATGTCTGAACCATTAAGTGCTGAACCATTAAGAGGTCTTAACCATTAAGAGCTAGTATATCGTTTAACTATTCAAATGCAAATATCTAATCAATTCAGATAAGAGGTCTTAACCATTCAGCATTATACTCTTAACCATTCAACACTAGTATAATGCCTAACCATTTAAAGGCAAATGTCTTAACCATTCAGACATTTGCTCGCGAAACACACAGTCTGAACCATTAAATACTGAATAATTCAGACATCTGAACTATTAATATACTACCAAACAGCCTCTTAGTATTCTTTTACATTATAAAATTCTAATATGCAGTCTTGCAAAAAGTTTCCATCCACCATAACATTTAAAGCTATAATAATAAGCTAGGCACATCTAATATAAAACTAGTTTGAAGTATAAATCTATGATAAAAAGATAAACACTTGTACTAGGAATGTATCAATGGAGCATGGTTCCAAAGAGTGTTAGTCAAAACATATGATAATAACATTCTTATATATTATTTTATTTTTATGTTGTGGATTTTTTTTCACATTATATAAAGTGTCAAATGCTCATAGTTTTTCATAAGCAAAAACATCTCCAAATTAACTGCCATGGGTATTCAACTTCTGCTTCTATGGCTCCTTGCTGCGAACTTAGACATCACAGGTACATCTCCTCCTCTCTCAACTTATTTAATTTGAGGTTTGATATATAATAATAATAATTTCTTATTTTATTCATAATATATACGAGTGATGAATTTCTTTCAGAGCAATAAATTTTGCATGAAGCAACATGCAAAAGAAACAAAAGAATTGAAACTTCAACCAATGTTATCAATAGTTTATATTTTTTAAGCTGTGTACTTATGAGACGCTATATGTTATGTACATCAACGACATCTAAACTAGTTTGTCCATACGTTTTAATTTTGTACCATTCACCTATATATGTGTTGTTATACACATAAACGGTAGACACATATAAAAACTTCATTTCAGAACCAATAATATTTAAGAATTACGTACAAAGCGTATTATACATTTGTGTGTAGCATATATTCTTAAATCTTTTATTTAAATATAATGTGTACGATGCTTGGAAACAATCTTCCATCCCCGTCACAAGTGGTAAGTTTATACAACTCGCGTAACATCAGACGCATGAGGGTCTATGATCCTAATCAAGCGGTTTTCCAAGCACTACGCGGCTCAAACATCGAGGTGATGCTTGGAGTCCCAAATTCTGAACTCCAATATGTCGCATCAAGTCGTGAAAACGCAAGAGAATGGGTGAAGAGAAATGTCAAGGATCATTCACCAGGTGTCAGGTTTCGTTACATAGCAGTTGGAAACGAGGTTAAACCGTCTGATGCTACATTGGCTCGACTAGTACATCCTGCTTTGACTAATGTGCATGAAGCAATCGCGTTTCATGGACTCAAAGATCAAATCAAAGTGTCAACCGCGGTTGACACAACGTTGATCGGGGTCAATTTTCCTCCATCGCAAGGCGCCTTTAGCGGTAACGTTAGGTCTTACATCGACCCCATCATAGGGTTTCTAGTTGAAACCAAAGCACCATTGCTTCTTAATATCTATACATATTTTGGGTACATTTCTTTATAAGTTTCAACATATTTATGATAACTAGTAGCTTTTAATAAAATTTATAACATAACAAATACAATTTTTCATGGTTTCTTTGTAGTCGTGCAAGTAATCCGCGTGACATCTCACTCGCGTATGCTACATTTACATCCCCGGGTATTGTGGTACACGATTGAGCAAACGGGTACCAGAACCTCTTTGACGCGATGTTAGATGTGGTATATTCAGCTTTAGAGAAAGCCGGAGGGGCTTCACTTGAAATTATGGTATCAGAAACTGGATGGCCATCAGGCGGAGGAGTTGACGCGACACTTGACAACGCACGAGCCTACTACACGAACGTGGTTAGACATGTGGCACGAGGTACACCTAAGCGGCCCGGAAAAGCCATAGAGACATACTTGTTTGCCATGTTTGACGAGAACAACAAAGAGCCACAACTCGAGAAAAACTTTGGAGTGTTTTATCCAAATCAGCAGCCAAAGTATGAACTCACTTTTTAGTTCTGTTTTATCAAGAAAAGATGTACGGTGGATTTAAAGACATTATAGTCACTTATTAACTAAATAAAATGTAATCTTGCTTTGATGAATAAATATGTATCGCATTAATAAGCAAAGTTGCACTACTTGATTAGACCATATGTAATGGGACGTTAAAGCCATACATAACGCCACATAATGTCCCCATCACCACTACGGTTGCGTGTTATGTTTAAAGGTGCATTATTATTATAACGCCCCAAATCACCAAATCCATAACGATGAAGGGGCGTTATAGGATCATCAACCATTACTTATGTTTTTAACAAAAAGATAATGGTGACTTGGCGTTGATGTGGCAGAAAATGCTTCTTAATGGGCATTAACCATTACTCATGGTTTTATATAAACACACAGATGATTTATTATTTTTAACTTTTTTAATGAGGTGGGTGTGGGGGGAAACGTTTTGCATTCTACGGCTGAAAACGAGACAGGCATAATGATTCAATTATAAACGGTCGATCATGCCCTTAAAAGTTAAATGCCATGCACATTAAGGTGTTGTTT
Source organism: Flaveria ramosissima (assembly GCA_025215565.1). NCBI lineage: Eukaryota > Viridiplantae > Streptophyta > Magnoliopsida > Asterales > Asteraceae > Flaveria > Flaveria ramosissima. The sequence continues at coordinate 9,506,191 of CM046037.1, forward strand.
GTTTTTCTTCAGAAGCTCTTTCCCACCTCTTCATCTGCGCGCACGCAGACGCGGGAAGAGCTTTTGAGTGCGCAGACTGTTTGATTTTTGGAAGACGTTTCATTAAAAAACGTCTTCCTGAGGTCTGCATGGAGAAGATGTGGACTTACCACTTCTGAGGTCTTCTAACCTCTTCTCCATTCCCACCCCCCCCATCCGACTGCCCACCTCCTCCCACCTCCCCCCACCGGCCGCCCCACCTCCCCCACATGCGCCCTCTCCGTTGCGCGCCGCCCAGTTGCGCGTGACTGAAAGCGAAGGGTTTGACCAGAAAGTCGGCGTGAAGTATGACGTGAGGTAGGGAGGAGGTCGGCGAGGTAGTTGCGGGCGTAATTGAGGGGGCAATCGAGGGCGGAGCGGATGGAGGTGGAGATGAGGCCCAAGAGGGCGGAGTCGTCGAAGTGGTAGACGGTGAAGCGAAGGTAGGGGAAGGAGGTGGCGATGGTGACGTGGATATTATCGGTGTGGGCGGAGGCGGAGGCGACGAAGTGGAAGCGGATGTTCTCCGGGCAGGAGGAGTGTTGGAGGACAGAGAGGATCGCCGCCATGGAGCCGCGGAGGTAGGCGACGTCGAGGGTCATCGTCACGTGGACGCCATTGCCGGAGCAGAGGTCGTCCGCCGGAGGGCAGGTTGGGGAGTTGTAGAATTTGGGTGCTTCTTTGAAGGTGAGGGTGGCGGTGGTGGTGGTGGTGGTGGTGGGGGTGGTGGTGGTGGTGGAGATGAGTAGGTGGAGAGTTGTTAATATGAGAGGGAGGTGTGAAGGAGTGTATATTTTAGCAGTCTGCAGATATTAAAAAACAAACAGTCTTTTTTTGCAGACTGTAGACGATAGGTAGTGTTTGTTTTTCTCCAAAAGCTCTTCCCCACCTCTTCATCTGCGCGCACGCAGACGCGGGAAGAGGTTTTGAGTGCGCAGATTGTTTGATTGTTGGAAGACGTTTCATTAAAAAACGTCTTCCTGACGTCTGCGTGGAGAATATGTGGACTTACCACTTCTCAACCTCTTCTCAACCTCTTCTCACTTCTCCTTAACTCCCCCAACCCTGAAACCACCTTCAAACTTTTCACTGCCTAAAACCTTAAACCATCGGCCGACCTCCGCCAGCCCACCTCCGTCGAGCCCTCCGCCGCACCACCGTCGTCGGCACACCGGACAACTTTTCCGACCACAATCCACCCACCGATCAATACACCACCGGTGAAAAACATGCTTACACTTCATCAACCCACGAATCTCATCACCAATATCAAACTCACACAAACACACCACACATCTCTCAAATCGGTCACCAATCTCTGTTAATTCAACAACCGGGAGGAGCACGGCGGCGATTGCAGCAATGATCGGAGGGGGTTTTTGGGGGCGATTGCAGCAATGATCGGAGGCGATTGCAGCAATGATCGGAGCACGGTGATTGCACCAATCTCTGCGAATTCAACAGATGAAGGTGGTTAGGATGTTGATGAAGGTTTGGGGATGAAAAGATCGGTGTAAGCCACCGGAAAACCCATGATCGGAGGGGGTTTTGGGGGGATTTTTGTGGGTTTTTTTGAGGGTGTTGGTGGGGTGGAGGTGGTTTTTGATGGGGTGTTCATGGAAGGTGAATTTGGTGAAGATGGTGACGGTGGGTGGTGGGTTGTGGTTGGTGGTGATGATGTTGTAGAAAGAATGGTGTGAGTTATTTTTGAAGGTGTCATTGTTTTATTTTTATTTTTTTTAAAAAAAGACTTTTTTGGTGTATGTTTGGTATAGTAAGTTAGCTAGTTTCTAGAATCTCTATTAACGATTTATATGAAGTTATTGTATATTTTAATGTATTTATATGACTTTTATTTATATATTAATGTTAAAGTACTTTTTAAAGTTTAAAAATAGGTTTGCTTTAATTACATAATATTTCAGCATTCTGCAGATGTTAAAAACAAACAGTTTTTTTCTTGCAGACTGCAAACGTTTGGTCCACCTCTTCTGCTGCAGATGTCTGCAGATGTGGTCCGCAGACTGCAGACGTTTTCCTGCAGAAAAAACAAACAACACCTAAGAATACAAATAGATTAAAAATATAATAATAGTTAATTACTTCTAGCTAATTAACTCCTAAGCTACACCTTTGTCCGGGATAAAACCGTAACTAATGACCTTCTCTCATTTACATAGATGCATACACAAAAAAAGAGTGTATTATAAAGTATACATTATTCTACAAATTTACACGATTTTGTATTGTTTAATCAATAAACCGTCTACAATAAAGAATAAAAAATAATATTAAGTTCTATGTAAGTGTTCATTGATGCTCTCTCCTATTTAGGTGGTTTATTTTTGGGTTCAAGGTTCATTCCCAAGAAAACGATGAAACTACAATTTTGTCACATGGGTGGGGGTTAGGGGTTGGGTAGTAATTTTAAAAAATATAAATTTTAAATTAAACTATAGTAATATTTTAGATTTTATTTTTATTTTCTTATAATTTGAAATTCCACTCAAACATAAAGTAAAAAAAATTTAATTTTCCCTTTAACGAAAAAGATATAAATGTTGTTTTATATATTCTACTAAAATAAAGAGGAATGTTAATTAAAATAATCCTAAAAGGTCGTGTAATGTGAGAATGTTTTTTTTGATGTTTTTAGGTATTATATTATGGAGATTTTTAGTGTTTTATAAATGTTTTTCTAATATGGTAGGGTGAATGTGCATGTTTTGTTTTTGTTTTTGATTTTTTTTGTTTTTTGTTGTTTACGTTTCGTAATTGGGTTCCCTATTTGGTTACCCGAAATCACTTTATTTTAATAAGAAAACTAACTAGTCGTTAATCAAATCAGTAATGCAATTAAATCAATCAATATTGCATATTATTGGAAACTAATTAGTATTTGCATAACTTTTAGTTACAACACTATTATTATAAAAGAAATTTTTCAAAACATATAAAAATCAAATTTATCAAAATATATAAACATTAAAATGTCATATTTTTAAAGCGAATATGTATTACATTGGACTAAGGGGCTCTTTGGATTAAGCATTGAACCAATAAAAGCTTTGAATCATTAAAAGCTAGTATATCGTTTAACTATTAAAATACAAATATCTGACCCACTTCAGATAAGAAGTATTAATCATTCAACACTATACCTATTAACCATTCAACATTATACCTATTAACCATTTAGCATTAATATAATGTTAACCATTCAGAGGAATGTCTGAACCATTCAGACATTTGCTCTCGAAACAAACAGTCTGAACCATTAATTGTTGAATCATTCAGACATCTAAACAATTAAGAGGCTAATTCAAATGTTGTCAAACACCCCTAAAACACACTTCACAAGACATCCTTAGTGATAAAAACACACTCCACTTAGCACCCCGCATGAGCCCACATATTTGGTGTTACATCATCCAAAACTACATAAGGGTGCAAAGACGTTGTCCATGTCGATTTCCTCCGACTTCGGCCAATTTCCACTGATTTCGTAAACTCCTGCCTTTTTTCCGCCAATTTCCACCGATTTCGTAAACTCCTAGCTTTTCCGTCAATTTCCACTGATTTCATCAACTTCGACCGTATTTTGGTAGACTTTAGCCAGTTTTTGCCAATTTCCAACTTCTTTGCTTAAAAGGATATGTGTTAATTAACTAATGTGCAATTTTCACTCATAGTGACATATGTCAACTCCCTAACATGTTTATGTCAAGTGTGTTTTCTCAGTAAAGACGTCGCATGGTCGGCTCCGCATAATTAAGAGTCATGTTCATTTCTAGAATTTGACTTTTTAAAGTTTATTTTAGGAGGATTTACTTTTGATATGTTTATTTTGAGAAATTTCCTTATTATAAACCTACATTATTGCAATATCTTCCCACACATCACATTTTAGTAACTGTTTAAAGACCAGTACTACCTGCTAATAAATTGTTGATAACTAAAACATGAGAAAAAACACTTAAAAACAAAAGAAAATGAAGCCAAAATTTAAGTTAGGCTCGTTCTTGTCTAAGAAGAGTGATAACAGATAAGAACTAATCCAAAGCCAAAATTCAATACGAGAATTGTTTAAAAATGTATGATTTCTACATCTATAATACTCAATTTTAAATGTGAATGGTGTAATCTCGATTTCGATTGGAATTTAATCGAACCTTGTTGCGATTTCATTGACCATTGATTCCAAGGATGTTCCCCTTTCAGTTTTTCTTATTTAAAATTTTCAATATCAATGATTGTTACTTGCTGGAACCTATGATGGATGATCAAATACAGAATAAGAAACGGATCTAGCCGGAACATAAGGGATTTCATCTATGATAACGAAACCCTAGAACATGAACAAACAAAGAGAGTGAAACAAAGTATTAGGTAAATTTAATATGTGTAGTTTGGTAGTCGTTAATAAAAATTAGAAACTAATATTTCAAAAATAGACAAGACTGGATGGTTAAATTTGACACTACAATGGCTCAACTAGTCCATCATGCTTTAACTAATCCATCATGCTTTACTAATGTGCAGAAGCAATTAAGTTTGGACTCAAACGTCAAATCAAGCTTTCAACTACAGTTAACACCGCTTTGTATTATTAGAATATATTATTAGGGTATGATAGCATATTGTAATAATTTGTTCGTGGTCAGATGGCTCCATCACAAAATGCCTTTAACGGTGACATTTGATCTTACATCAACCCTATCATAGGTTCCTTCTTGACATCAAAGCACCATTGTTTCTTTACAGATATACACATTTTAGGCACATTCTTTCAATAAATCAATAACTAGTAGCTATTACCAAAATCAAAATACATAATATATCAAATACAACTATTATTGAAAACAGATCAGACCAAATAAAAATCAATTAATTATTATTAATTATTACCAAGTTATTGGCCGAATCAATCTGATCCTTCCAATTCGTGACTGAAACTGATTATAAGAAAGGTAGAAAGAGAGTGTCCCATTATTGGACGAATTATAAGACACGCAACAATATAAAACCAACCTGTTATACGATTTTCTTCGAATGATGCATTGCACGAAATGTATTCTTGTCCTTAAAGGATTTTACGCGCTTTATTTGCTGTAAGCTACAATGTAAACTCCCAGGATTTAATGCAGAATGAATCTGGTGTTCCAACAGCAATGGAACCAGATCAACGTGAAGCTTGTGAGGAAACAGATGTAAAGAAACATGTAGCAGAGAAAAGTTGTAGCTTTTGGGATGCTTAAACTCGAACTAGAAGCTCCATATTTATAGACTCAAACCATAACCAATTATGTGAAAAACAGGGGATGGGGTTGATCCCCACCAATTCGCAAATTTGGTTACGCAGATGACCCGAATTGCTTGTTGATCGACTCTATCCACCGTATTTATCTCGTAGTTGGTTTTCGATTCTATCCGCAAGCCTCTGAACCGAACCTTAGCTAAAATAAAAAGCTCCTAAGGATGATGCGTAAGTGCAAAGTGCGTCTCAAACACGCCCATTCACAAGCTCACATCTCAGTCTCAGTCTTAACTCGATGCGCGTGTGAGCTTAGCCCTTATCTTGGCCTAACTACCACTTTGGTGACCCATAAGGAAAAGCTTTTTATAAGCCACTCAAAGTTGTTTCCCCCCACCAATGTGGGACAAAAAGTAAACATGCCAACTTACACATTTACAACTTGTAAATTTCCAACAGCTATTATGATTTTTTGTAGTGATGCAAGTAATTTGTTTGATACCTCACTCATATATGTTGCATTTATATCTCTAGGTATCGCAGTACAAGATGGAGCAAAAACATACTAGAACCTCTTTGACGCAATGTTAGATTTAGTATATTCAACCTAGAGAAAGTTAGGGGGCTTCACTTGAAATTGTGGTATTATGTCTAGCATTGGACCGTTCACGGTGGAACACATTTTTAAAATTTTAATAAGCAGATGTTTGTGTTATAACCCTTGTTTAACATAAACAGACAGATAAGTTATAAGTTTAAACTGTTTTTGGGGGAGTTTGAAGCAAAGGAAACAAGAAGGGCTATTTTGCAATTTCTTGAATTACGTAAGGTAACCAAAATCCAAGATACTCAAAAAGATGACCTCCAATCCGTTTAAATCATGTGCTGGTGGTATTGGTGAAACCTAGTGGGCTAAATGAATCTAGAATGAAAATGGGCTAATGATTTTGGGCTTTAAGAAAAAAAAGCGAAAGGGATAAACAAAAATCTAATGGGCCAAGGTGAATGATGGCAGAAGCCCACGGATGTTGGTAAGCCCATTGTTATATTTGTGTTGTAAAATCATGATCCATACCTATTCTCACACTCGTTAGTTAACTACCAATGAAGTATATCATATATACTCGTTAGTTTGTTAAAAGCAATCATTTGGGATTTTGTTACACTTCTTACTAGTTTAAAATGAATTTAGTTTTATTAGTTATAATATTTTAAAGAAACTAGAATTATAAAAACTTTTTAAATGTTATTAGATTAGTAGATTACTTTATTACTTAAATGTAAGTATGATTCGTGTACACGTTTATATATGTTTCAGTAAATGGCGGGGTATCACCTATTTCATGTTCTTACCATTATAATCCCTACTCACATGTGTGATTGTGTTTCTAGGTGGGAAAAAAGAGCTTATATATCAATCACTCCTACTTTATGAAATAATTTTATAATTTAGAGTTTTTAAGTGTGTATTTTTATTTTTTCATAAGTTTTTAGTGTACAATCTTTTATGAAATTCCGAATACATTGTTACGATGTGCTTATTTTACTTACATTTTCATATAATTTCTATCTTAAGTTGAGCCGTATCCATTGTTGATAAATTAGTAAAGACGACTAGGTCTCTAATGAAATTTTATACTAAAACGTATATAAAACAAACAAATCGTGACCATTTATTCGGCTATATATAAAACATTATGGATATATTAAAAGTTATAAAAAGAATAAAGTTAGACTTTAAATAATATTTATGAAAGAAAATTATAATTAAAAATAATCATTTATTGATGTAATTGATAATCTTAAAGGCGTAAATAGCCAATAACTGTTTTTACCAACTCACTTGTACTTTAAACTTACCCATAAATAAATATCATTTTGTTCACGATCGAATTCAAACACTCAAACCTTTTTTAGAGAATATCATATACATTACCTCCATACCTTTATACAAAACACTTAGGTTAAAATCATTTCCTTCAAGTTACTTAACTTTATTCGTAAACGTTTTAAGTGCTTTTTAAACCCTGGAAATGTAAAACCGTGTATTTTGGCCCATTGTTTTGAGAAGAATTGCATTAATGGAAATTTATAATGACTACTTTGATACATTAGAACATTTATTCCCTTGAAGCTAGGATGGAAGTAAATGAACAAACTTAATGTTAACTGTTGAGTACTATATGCAGATATCATTAAAACTCAGAGGCCGTAGGCAGGGTCTTATGTGACCATTCGATATATTTCGTGAGTGTGACAAGTCGATATATGTCACTCGATGAGTTCATGCATAGGTTTTATGATTATTATATACTTAAGAGTATGGTATGTAACTTGTCCACTGGACAAGTGATATCACTATGAATGTAAACGAGTCAAGTGGCATCGTAAAACACTAAAAGTTTTTATTAAGCCGAGCTTTTTTTCACCCACGAGTCAAGTCGCTTCGTGAGACACTAAAAGTCGCCTCTTGTGTGTACAATGTTATGTGTTTCATTCGGACTCCCGTATTTATATATTAACATGAAATTTTAGCAAATGGAATCTTAGAATTTCCTTTTAACACATTTCGTTAAATTTGGACTGAGCAAATACGATCAAAGAACACTTCAATTGTATCGAATATACCCCTTACTTGAAATATAGTGTAAAAAGAATCTTTTACGTTCAAACTTTTTTCACTGTATGCACCGAGTCTTCTAGAACTTATTAATTTATTCTTCCAACGTAATATGTTTCATTGAAAACTATTTAATTTATTACAAATTTAAAAAATTAATAACAAAATTATCTCTACTCTAATAAAAGAGTATCTAGAAGGACATATGTCAACACCATATTGCTCCTCAATAACTTTTTCCCGCTTCTCTCTCCTATTTAATGATCACATTAATTACTAATAATATTATTTAATTTTTTAGATTAAAATAGTTTTTTTATTAAATTAAGCAAGAGATATTTTTACTAATGTTATTTCTAAGGAAATAAGTTTTCATAAAATTAAAAAACTTTTTAGAACATCAAACTTTTTTAAAAATATAAATATTTTATAATTGGTGTTTTTAAAAAGTAAAATTTTTATAAACAAAAAATAATTAAAATTGAGAGTTATAAAAGAAAGTTTTAAGTATGACATTTTTTAAAACGTTTGTTTTAAATTAAAAATTTTATTTCTTTATTATAAGAAAGATTTCAATCATATCTTATTTTCAAATATCGACTTATAATTAATGAATTTTTCATTCTATTTAATATTTTTTTATTCAACCCGTGTAATACACGGGTTTACTAAAGCTAGTTATCTAATAAAACAAGAAACTGTGAATCTTAACATCGAAAAAATAAGTAGTTGGCACAAAATTATTTTTATATTCATCTAAAAAATCTCAATTAGATTGTTCTCTAAATTGTCACTTAGTTACCAACCTAGTAGCAGGTGGTGGCATACACTTAGAGACCATCATAATTTAAAGTTTTTTATGGTATTTTACCCCTATCACAGAGCTCCAGTTTACGTTGCTCGGTTGCCGATCCGTTCATCTTACATGACCCGTAAACCGATCTTGATCCGTTCATAAATTCAACATGTTTATCGTTATCACTTAGATGTGAGACTATGTGTGGATTTTGGAGAAAAGATGAGGTGGAGAAAAATGGGTTATGAGAAAATTTAATCAACCCATCCTGACCCGTTCTTTGTTTTTATGACCCATCTTGAACCGTTGATCACTTTTCCTAGTTTTAGAATTACCCAACTTGATCATCTTAAAAATATAGCTTAATCCAATATAACCCATTATTTTATTATTATTAACCAAATCAACCCAAATGTATTCACTTGGGTCCAAATTGTCAGGTCTAATTTAAACCATTATATAAATAAATTTCGTTCAAAAGAATGTAAATAGATTAGGAAATTGGTATAGCTTAAAAATAACTAAGTAAATGGAAGTTTCAATCAGTTTTAAAAATTTGTTTTCTGCATGATGTTTTAACTTATAATAATCAATAATTTTCGTATGTATTTATTTAGGGTCTCGTTAATGGACACCCTCCGATTATAAACCAATACCCCAGATTTTTATACGGGTCATATAGCATCATACACATCATATAGGTGGGTTGTATAGGCTTATATGAGACGTATAACCCCTCTTACAACTCTCTAAATTTTTTCCCGTATTCAGTGACAATATTGGTTATACGCATCGTATAGACCTATATGTGTCGTATAGAGTTATATGGGCGTACAAGCCTCTAACAACCTCGTTAAATTTTTCTCGCTTTTAATGTCTTCGACTTTATATGTCAAGTATGTTAATATATGAGACGTATAGAGGATGTTGATTTATAACTTGAAATGTCTGTATTAAACTCTTATTTAATTTTATGGGTTGTTGAAAAAAATTTGTATTTATAGTATGGGGTTTGAGTGGAAAGTTGACGTAGGGGAAAACATACAATTAATAATTCGGCATTACGTAAGAAAAGATTTTGGGGTTGTGGCCAATGCACTTGACAGCTGTTTCCTGGCCTTTCCAGCTCAGCACATCCATCCCCATAAATCTCCTACCTCACACGCCTAATTTCTTCACTATAAAATATTATCAGCCATGAAAAAAATAAAAACCACAATTTCAGAAACTTATAGTGAGACGAAGAAACAAAGAAAGACTCCGATAACATAACAAATAAAACTGATAACATAACAAACAAAACTAGTGAGACGTTAAAAAAGTTACAAGTTATAACATAAAATTTCCTTTTTTTGTTTACTATTTTATATTGTAACTTCTAACTTTATTAGAGTCTCACTGGTTTTGATGTTATGTTATTGGAGTCTTTCTTTGTTTCTTTCCCATCATGTTGTTATTCGAATCATGCAGAAATTATTATTTTTATATCCTATACACATTTCCTGTTCTACATTTTCTTTTCTCATGAAATTATTATTTGATATATACTCTACAAGACTTGAATATTGTTTAGAAAGTAAATTATTTTATCACTATACAAAACTATAATCAAAGTTAAACTTCAAATAATGTAAAAATAAACGCAATAAACACCTACATAACTTGTCTTTAGTAATGGAAATAACAAAATAGCCACCGATCAAAATAATATTTTACGATTCAAAATTTCAAATATTTACCAACTTCACACTTAATCATCTCTCATTTACTTTGATACAGTAAGTCATGAATGAACATTGAATATATCTTTATTCCAAGTCACTTTCCGCTAATTCCACTCCACAATGACTTATTTCTTTACACAAAGTGGCGTGCCAATAGCAAAAAGTGAAAAAAAAACCCACCCATACTGAACAATGTACAATGTTATCCCCATCCTAGCTGTAATCACATATTTGCAACTTCCATTAATACCCCCCACGTGTGGTCAACCTCACCAAACCTCAATTTTTACAAAAGTCAACCCAACCCAACCCGACCCATGGGCTCATCAACTCAAGCTATCCCACAACGATGCACACTTCCTCGGGGCAAACCCGACCCGTTTCTTCAACAAATCATACACCACCTCCAACCCTTGCTGCTGGTAGTTACCCAACAACCCGGCCGGCCCACCCGAATCCGGAAAATATCCACCGTTCATCAACGTTATACACCCCACGTTTCTTTTCATCTTACCATCTTTTCCACCGTCGATAAATTCATAAAAATAATTCTTCCTAGGTAGGACCACACTCGAATTTCCCCCAAAATGTAACACAAGTTGGGGGACAATTCTTTTAGTACCGCGCTGAGCCAGATAATAACACGGGCTCAGCCCGGTACTATCTTCAACGGGTCTAGCCCGTTTATAACCCGAGTTCAACCTTTTCCCGAACTCCGATACAATCAAGTTATAGAATCCCTCGGGTAACATAGTGTAAGTCGTACCCGAGTCAACCACCATCCCCCCGTCACCTTTACCGTCGATCATCCTCATATTTTCCGGCGCCGGGATACGGCGGTTACCGACGGTAACCGCTTCTAACCCGACGTAGTAGTAGTACGGGTGTTTCGAGTTTTCAAGCATCGCGGTGTAAGCGAAGTCATCCGGAAACGGGTTTTCGACCCGTTTCTCTTTGTCTTCGCTTACACGGCCCGAGTCTATCGAGTCCGCTCGGCCTAAAATGAGCGGACTCGGTTGTCGGACTCGGTCCGTATCAAACGAGTGGGAAATCAAACAGTACGAAAACTGCGAGCCGAGGTGAGGCGAGAATTGAGCCAGCTGCGCCGGTAACGACAGCGCGCCACGACCGAACCCGGCTACACCAATCGGCTCACCGAGAGCTTCATGAGCGCAGCCGAACGTAAAGTTCTTAACCACCAGCGCCGGCGGCTCCGACATCGGAATTTCGAGACTATCTTTATAAAGCCGAGCCACGAAGCTGCCGTCGCCGTAAGCGTAATAAAACGCGGGACATGAATACTTCCCACATTCCGACATCTCAATCGACTCCAACGGGCAGCGCGCCGCGGCGCAGAGGCCGGAGGTAGCCGCGCCGGAGTGAACAGCCGAGCAAGCACGTGACTGGCACGTGACGGGCGAAGCAGAGGAAGATAAATTATGCGGCAACGGCGTCGTTTTGGGGTCGGATTTCCCTTCACACATAATACAAGTAAAGGGTTTACAGGGAAACCAAACGGCGTCGCTTCCGGTGTCCATATAAACAGTCACCGTCGCTTTAGCAGAGCCGAGGGTGAAGGACATGGTGTAGTCACTTCCCGGAGAGAGTGCGACGGAGACACGACGGTGGTGGTGGCGGTGGTGGCGGAAGCGGGCGGCGGAGGTGGTGGTGGTGGATTTGAGGAGGTGGTGGGTGGTGGTGAAGTGGGAGGTTGAGAGGGAGTGGGTGAGGGGGAAGATGAGGGGTTTTGAAGATGTGAAGGGAGAAGAGAAAGAGAGAATGATAATGATAATAATATTAATGGTGGAGATGAAGGTGGAGAGAGCAGAGGGTGCCATTGGTGGTGCTGATGGTGGTGGATGGAGGAAGAAGGAGGGGTGAGGGTTTTTAAGAAGAGAGTTGTGGTGGGTGGCAGGGGAGGCTTACGTGGAGCATTTGGTTTGTTTGGGATGTAATATTATTGATGATAATAAATTGATAATAATAAATTGGTTTTATTAGGAAATATTACAAGCACAAGAGGGTTTTAAACTTATTTTAGGTGGTTTGGATAGAGATTAAGTAGTCAAAAGTCAACACGTAACAACAAAAACACTTTTGTTAATACATAAAATATAAGATAGTTAAGGCACTCCGAATCGTCCAAACTTTTCTAGTTTTCTTTAAAACGAGAGCGTGGTGTACCCAGGTTTCCCTGAAAAAGAACTATTAACATCCATTAGTTTTTTTTGTTCAATTGGAAAACGGTGACTTCGGTTTGAGGACCTTTTTTCTCATTGGTCCAGGGGCGCAGAACTCTCGTTTTTTCTCGAGTGCCACCTTATCTAGTGGATAACATTTCCTTACTTCACTCCGAATGCTTTAAATAACAAAACGTATTTAGTCGGAAGGTATTAAAGTGTTGTATTGTCGTTTCAAGTGGTTAAGGTTTAAATACTCTCGTGAACATATGATGTTGCTTTAATAGTAGATTAATGGGTTAACAGGAAAGATATATAGTTTTGTCATATAATAGAACTTAACAACTCAATTAGTAAATTGTTAAATATTTAGAATGAAAAAGGATAAAATAATTGTCGGATTCCTATTTTCCATTTTCAAGGAAAAAGTTTTATCTGATAATGACATTATAGATGTCTACTAACTTTTGATAATGCCATGCTACGCAAAACTATGATAGTAGAGATTAGATGTTTCATTTCTTTTTATTATTTTATGAAATATAGTAAAGTTTTAAATTCATCGATATCTTGTTAAGTTGTTAACTAATAAAATAAAATCATATTTTACGCTGGTTAGTGTAAATAAACCGAATGTTTATCAAATAGTTCGTTAATCGTTTGACTAAAAGTTTATTTATGTTCTTTTAGTTAAACAAACAGAAAGACGCAAATCAAACTAGGCCACCTTTAGAGATAAGGTCATACCAATGATCCAAACTAGGCCACAGAAAGACGCAAATCAAATGTGGGAAGAAATGGCAACTAAAGTTATGCAAGCAGCTAAAGAAACTCTTGGACTTGCAACAAATAGGACAGTAGGTCAGAAGGAATCCTGGTGGTGGAACGATAAGGTACAGGAGAAGGTAAAAATTAAACAACAAAGTTTTAGAGACCTTTTACAATGTAATAATGACGAAGAACGAGCAGAGCTAAAACATAAATATAAGGAGGCTAAGCGAGAGGCGAAAAAATCTGTGTCAGAGGCAAAGAACACAGCGTACGAGAAAATGTATAAGCGATTAGAGACGAAAGAAGGAGAATATGACATGTTTAAGATTTCCAGGGCAAGAGAAAGGGGAAGACAAGACCTCAGAATGGTAAAGTTTATAAAGGCTGCAGATGGAAAGGTCTTGGTGAAGGAGAACGACATCAAGGCGAGATGGAAAACTTACTTCGATAACCTTTTCAACATAACGAACCCTAATCAACAATCTGCCATCGATAAAACAACCCAACCAAACCAACAAAACAAGTGTTATTGTAGAAGTATCACTGTCGACGAAGTTATGAGGGCGCTGAAGAAAATGGAAAGGGCTAAGGCAGTAGGGTTAGACAACATACCGATTGAAGTGTGAAAGTGCCTAGGAGACGAGGGTCTGGAATGGTTAACAGACTTATTCAACACTATCGTCAAGGACGGGAGGATGCCAGAGCAATGGAGAAGCAGTGTCATAGTCCCCATATATAAGAATAAAGGAGATGTACAATGTTGCACAAATTACAGGGGAATTAAGCTATTGAGTCACACGATGAAACTATGGGAAAGAGTTATTGACACGAGAATTAGACGAGAAACCCAGATAACGGTAAACCAATTTGGATTTATGCCAGGACGCTCCACAACAGAAGCCATACACGTCATAAGAAGGATAATGGAGAAATATAGAGAAAAGAAAAGAGACCTACATATGGTTTTCATTGACCTAGAAAAAGCATATGACAGTGTGCCGCGTCAACTCATTTGGGAAAGTCTACGACTTAGAAGGGTACCAGAGAGGTATATCAAAATAATAATGGATATGTATGAAGGGGCAAAAACGTGTGTGCGAGCACCAGTCGGAGACACAGACTTTTCTCGGTGGAAGTGGGACTACACCAAGGATCGGCATTGAGTCCATTTCTCTTCACAATAGTGTTGGATGAGATGACGAAGTCTATACAAGAACCAGTCCCGTGGTGCATGCTGTTTGCGGATGATATTGTCTTAATATCAGAATCTAAAAAGGTGCTTAACGAGAGGCTAGAACAGTGGAGAGCCGCACTAGAGAGCAGAGGCTTAAGGATAAGTCACTCTAAGATGGAATACATGCATTGTAACTTTAGTGGGGGGATGAAGAGGACACCCAAATAAGTATCCAGGGTATGACAGTACCACAGACATCTAGGTTTAAATACTTGGGCTCGTACGTACAGGAGGACGGAGAGATACACAACGATGTAGCTCACCGTGTGCAGTCAGGATGGTGCAAATGGAGAGCAGCATCAGGGATCCTGTGTGATAAGAGGTTCCCAGCAAAACTAAAGGGAAAACTATACAGAGCGGCAGTTCGTCCAGCTATGTTATACGGAACAGAATGTTGGGCCATAAAGAAATCGCACCAGAGACAAATCGAGGTCGCGGAAATACGAATGCTGAGGTGGATGTGTGGCCACACAAGATTGGACCGAATAAGAAACGACGTGTTTCGACAGAGGCTAGAGGTGGCTGGTATCACAGATAAAATACGAGAGGGAAGATTAAGATGGTTTGGGCACGTAAAGCGGAGGCCGTTGGTAGCACCAGTTAGAGCAGTAGAGAACATCAACGTAGAGGGTAGGAGGAGTAGAGGTAGACCTAGGTTGACTTGGGACGAGGTAATTAGGCGAGATATGGTAGACTTGCACCTCTCTGAGCACATGATCGAGGATAGGAGTGCGTGGAGGCGTAGAATTAAAATTAAGGATTTTTAGCGGGATCTGTGGGTAGGAAGGGTAGTCGTAGACTTAGTTGCGGGACCCCTTGTTTTCTTAATCTGCCCTTTCGCACGTTTCTTGAAGAGTATCTGTTGTACTCAATTTCTCAGCTTTTATGTGATCTTTACCTGTGTGTTGTATGCTGTATACCATAATTGTTACGGTTATTGTTTTCCTTACTGAGTCGGGGGTCTCTTCGGAAGCGGTCTCTCTATTTTCCAAGATAGAGGAAAGACTCGCCACCAACCACCTCTCCCAGACCCTGCTCTTGAGTGGGATTTACTGGGTATGTTTGTTTGTTTGTTTGTTTGTTTGTTTGTTTAGTTAAACAAACGAACATGAACAGAGGTTGAGCTTGTTCATGTGTGTTCATGAACGTTTGGTAAAATGTTTGTCTATGTTTGTTTACATTTTTTCATAGGTGTTTGTTTATATTTGTTTATGTTCATTCATAAATATTAACTTGTATATTTTAGAACATTCATAGCCAATGTTTTATTTTTCTGTAAGTATGTACCTTATATCATATGGGATGGTTGTAAGTGAATGTAAGTGAAAAAAAAATATATTACTGTCTATCTTCATATTTGGAAAAATTCGTACAAACCCAATAATTTTTTTGATATATTTAAAAGTGATTGTAAGTGAAAAAAAAGAGAAAATATTATTGTCTATCTTCATATTTGGAAAATACGTACAAACCCAATAATTTCTTTGATATATTTAAAAGTGACTGTAAGTAGAACATAAAAAAATAATGATAAAGATATGAAAAAAAATATTATTTAATTAAAAAATAAAAAAATAATTTTTAGTATAATTATAGAGATGAGAAAGAGGAATGAGATATGAATACTCTTATAACTTTTATTTATAGTTAATCTACCTGCTTTTATATATTTTATAATTTTTAATTTTTTAATCAGCCTAACGTTTATACTTTATTTGTTTATATTTGTAAGTGTTCATGAATCATTCGGATAAGTGTTCATGAACCGTTCGTAAACAAGATCAATTTCTTAATAAACGAATACAAGCAAGAATTTTCGTTCGGTAAGCATTCGTGAACTGTTCATGAACATTTTTAAATTTTAATGAACGAACATGAACAAGACTCCATTTGGTTTTGTTCGATTCGTTTACAGCTCTACTTACACTAAACAAATCTTTAAGAGGTGATGATAGAAGATCGATGGGGAAAAAAGATTTAGACTGAAATCTCTTTTACGGTAATCACGGGTTAACCACGTATTTCACTTATTTGTAACTAATTTTATTGAAAACTCTTAACTATAATACTTTTATTTAAGAAATAACTCGTCTAATTTTCGTATTAATGTTAAATGAAAGTCCTATACATAAAACAAGAGTGTGTTGTATTACTCTTGGACTTGTTATTATGTAAATTATTAATTGTACTCATTTCTAAAATCGAAATAGTATTAAGAAACTTTTAGCTCAAAATTTAAAAGATAAAATAAAGACTTGTTTAATGTGTATGTTTTGTTCTCATTGTTTTGATGTTGAGGCGTTATGCATTAGACAAAATGATTAAAAAATGTAAACATGTATCAAGTCAATTACATTCCTTAATCCTTAGGTGATTTGACACACATCCCTATATTAACACACATAAAGGAACCTTCGAGAAGTACAAGGCTTCAATCTCCATACATTAAGGGATTCTTCTTTGATTTTGTTTGTTAGGTTAATTGCACAAGATAAGAATTAAGAACAATGTTATATATTCAAATCAGTAGAAAACGTTGCTATTACTCATATGATTAGCGTCCTTTTCTTCTTAGTTTAATTGAGTTATTATTGAAACAAGCTAATATATCCGACCAATATAATATCATTACAAATGAATCTTTTTTAAAAAGTAATATGTTTTTTCTCACATTCTTTTATATTCGTCCATTGTTGTTGTTTGTCATTGGTTTGTTTGACTATCACCACCAATTTTAACATCGCCCCCACCCACGCCCTACATGGCCTCTTTTCACCCTCACATTTCTTACAAATAACTAATATATGCAAATGTATGCATCCACTATGTGAAAGAATCTTCATTTTCATGTGTAATTTATTAATGATTGATTGTATATATATGATGCTTGATTTATAGAACTAAAATGTAGAAATCTCTAACCTCATATTGCCTCTGATCTGATTATTAACTCAATGCTTATGCATTTTTTTTTAAAATTTGGGGTTTGAAGTTATATTAACAATTAGATAAGGATGACCTCGAGATGAAAAGCTTGTCGCAAGAAGGTACATCGTATACATGTATAAGCTAAGTTTTCATGACATTAGCATATATAATCGAAGCTGCTAGAACCCTTTAGTTGATTTTAAGCTGCTAGTCACATTTTGGGTAGAAACCGTCAACCCGCGTGTGTGTTGTGTAGAATTGGTTTTTTATTATTAAATGATAGATGCAACTAGACTCATTATGAAATCATGCATAAGAAGAAATCTATGATAAACTATTTTAGATACTTTGGATGTTTTAGATGCTTTGGATGTTTATGTACAATACACTGGTAAATACTTTTGATCATCTAAACAAGTTGGGGTCTAAAGCTAACAAGTGTGACTATAAGATTAACATATATGCTCTCTAGTAAAGTGGAGTAACATTACAAGAATAAGTATTAGTGAAACATATATTTAAGTGTAGTTTTATTTGAGTTTGTAGTGACACTAAAAAAACAGGTAGAATATTATGACTTTTGGTTGTATTCACAGCATATTTTTATTCATAACATCTGTTATTGAAAACGTTTAGACACATCCTATTTTGACATTTTCTAATTTGACACTTCTTGTCTTTACCTTACACTTCTTGGTAAATGATGATTTTCTTATGTAAGGGTTATGATTACTATTTACATAAGTCATAGTATTTGTGTTTTTCTATGGATAATTTATAGTCTTTTTACTATTCGTAGATGGTTTTCTATTGTTTATTCTTTAATAATTTTATATGTAAATCATTATGTGTTGCTTAAATAAAGGCAATTTTTGAGTGTTTGTATTTGTTTAGAGCCTCAGCTCCTTCTTTTAGATTTCCTTTAACGAAAACATTCATCTAGTAGCTTTAGTGAACCCGTATACTACACGTGTTAAATAAAAATATTAAATATAAAAATTTATTAATTATAAATTTATATTTTGAAATAAGATATAATTGAAATCTTTCTTATTATAAATATAATAAAAATTTTATTTCAAAACAAACGTTTTTAAAAAATAAATCATTTTAAGATTTTTTTCTTATAATAAATCCCAATTTTAATTATTTTTTGTTTATAAAAATTTTACTTTGTTAAAACATCAATTTTAAAATGTTTTTTATTTTTAAAAATGTTTAAAGTTTTAGAAAATTTTCTTATTTGATAAAAATTTATTTCTTTAGAAATAAAATTAATAAACAGATATATTTTTAGTTTATTAAAAAAGTATCTTAATTTAAAAAGAATTAAATAACATTATTAGTAATTAATGTGATTATCTAATAGGGGACAGAAGCAGAAAAAAATTGATAAAAAGAATGTAATGTTATCATGTGTTTCTTTTAGTTACTATTTCATTAGAGTAAGAAGAATGTTAATTAGAAAGATTTGTACATGTGTCTTGACCATTTTGTTCACTCTTTTAGTTATCATTTTATTAGGACAAGAAGAATGTCAATTAGGAAAGATTCGTATAATGTGTCTTTAATTTATAGACCATTTTGCTGACCCTTTTAGTTGCATCTCATTTTTTTCCTTTTTCCTCTTCTTTTCCTTTAATTGAATATATCTCAAATATGAACTGATCGATATTTCTCGAAAATTTATTTTGGTTTTAAGTTTTTTTATTTATATATTCCACCCATTTAAGTTGATTATGGTATACATTTTTAGATAAAGGATAAAAAACATTATAAAAATTTGACCCGGTACAAATCAGTATACATTTTACCTCATGTTAGTATCAAACTTCTAATGATCGTTCTTTAAACTATGTATTATCACATTTGCACCCCACATTTTATGTGTAAATTAATGGTTGTAAACGTTAATTTATAAGTTAAATGTGCGTATATTATGTAATTAAGTCAATTAATATCTTTTATCCATATTACATAATATAGATCGGCGTTACACGTATGCATATTACATCCTCTGAGAAAACAAGAGAAAACTTTCTTTTTATGAGTTTTATATATAAGACTCAATACGTTTTAAACAAGCAAATACGATCAAGAACATTCTCATTTCTAACCCTGAAACCCCGTTTACATACTCTAACGATGATAATTGATATGTATAAATCAAACATGATATAAAATAGTCAAAATCAAAAGTCTATTATCATTATTAAAATAGTTATATGTCTAAGTCAATTGATTAAGTAATCGACTAGTCACTCGATCACTCCCTCTCCACACCGAAATGAGTCGAAAGAAGGTTGCTTTAATTTATGAACATATTTAAGATTCCTTTTATAATTATAAGAACCTCACGTCTTCATTAAACAGAAGAGAAAAAGACTTGTACTGCTTTTATTCCTACATCAATAATCTTAAGAAAAATTTAATTTTAATAATTCATAACTTTTACGTATTGATCGGTAATAATCCATACTATTAATTATGGCCGGTGACACTTTCAACTTTTAATTTTGTTGTCAATACCAATCCCAATAACAATTTTTTAAAAAAATTACGCTTAATTTGCACTTGAATTCACTCATAATAATGATTATGAACTCAATGAAATACTACAAGCGGAATTGAGCGAATAATAAATGCAAATCGAGTATGAATGTATGATAATTATGTTATTGGGATTGTCATTGGTAATAAAATTGAACATGCAAAATTATTAGTATGGATTAATATCGACAAATAAGTAAGAGTTATGATTATTAAAATCCAATTTGCTTTCCTGTTAATATAAGAGCGGGTTTGCATTGGATAACACAATAGCAAAAAATTAATAAATAGTTTTGCAATAAAAAAATAGTTGGGTTATACAAACACTCATTTATGTTACTGAGACACCATATTGTTTTTATCTCTCTCCATGTATCTATATGTATGTATAGAAAAATATAAAGATGATAAAATAAATTGGTGTATCAATAACATATCTCTAAAAAAATACCCACGGACCAAAATAAGATGCAAATACTATTTTTAACAATAAAATTTATTTAGACAAAACCATAAAATTCCACACCTTACACTATTATAACCCGCAACCTTCCAATTAGAAAAACACCACTTATCACCTAGACGTCTCCTAAAAACACGATACAAATACATACTTTGTAATTTTGTAAATTTAAAATACGTAGTTGGTTATGACAAATTAAATACTAAAGAGTTAAAGTTGGTATATGTTCCTAACAAACCAATGATTAAAAGTTTCAACACCTACTTTCCTTTATGTATCCTCTTATTTAAAAATGGTTTAACTTAAATGGAAGGCATAATTATTCCCCTTCATTCTTAAACTTTAGTTTTGTGACTAAAAGTTGTATATGGTTGTATTGAGTCGACATATAAAGCCAAATACATTGTAATAAAAAAAAAGTTTGTGGTGCATGAATGAAGTGAATTTACATGTATATGAAACCGTGACAATATAAACGGGTTAAATAACGAAACAAAAAACATGACAAGTCGTATAATCTAGCGGTGGCATCGCCATTGCATGGTTCTCTCTCGTAGTGCTGCCTAGCCCGGCCCGACTCGGCTCAATGCTACCAAGCCGATATCTTTAAGTAGGACGTACACATAACTCAAAAGTAGACAAAAAAAACGTATAAATAAATAATAAAACCAAGGCCATATCTTTAAGATGTTCAAACATAGAGACCACGTAGGTCACCCCGGTCACTTTCATATTTTGAAACAGAGATATTTACAGAACAAGAGGATGAGTTATATATCTTTTGTGCATCTTGGAGATTAATTTTTGCTAGAGATTAAATACCAAAACAAATTATGTTATTAAATTTTTTTTAAAAATCTTAAGTTTCATTTATTGGCCAAGATTAATCCCAACTCAGTAAATGTTTACAGATACTCTCAACTTTGAGTTTATTTTCCTCCAACGATCCCTTACTAACTAAGAGTTAACCCCGTTAGTTTGTTGATGACGTGGACTGTTTTTGTGGCCAAAATACTAAATAGAAAGTTAAAATCTATGACCAGGTCCGTCAATTTGAAACTTCTGCACCTAAAAATCCGTTAATCTCCACCTCTTGATTTGAACCACCGAACTCGTCGGAGATAGATTGAGGTGAGACAATAGAAAATGGATCTAATTGAGACTAGACGGTGCTGGAGTTGAAAAATGACTCAAAGTTGACCTCATTTCATCAAAAAACTAATGAGGGTTAACTCTCAGTTAGTAAAGGATCATTGAAGAAAATAAGTTCAAAGTTAGGAATGCTGTAAATATTTCCTGACTTGGATTAATCTCGACCAATAAATGAAAGTTGGGCCATTAAAATCCAATAACCCAAACAAATTTAATAATCAGATGTTCCATCATGTCAAAAATACGAGTTTTAATACTTTTCATATTATGATTTTAAGTTCATTTTATATAAATAATGTTTTATTTAATTTAAATACATTCAAAGAAAAACTGATGATTTATAAATAATAAATATTGTTTTATCGACTAATATAATATACTGAAAAGACACCTACCAAAGAAAAGCATGTCACGTATTTTCATGCCATACAAAAAACACAGCTGTATATGACCTCCGAAAAAAACAAGAGAAAGAAAAAACAAAATACACTTGCATCCACTCCATTAAAAGAAAAACAAAATTCCTCCATTAAAAAAAACAAAAAACTCACTGGGACGCCGTCGGACCACGCTTTTAAGAGTGGCGCCTCTGGACCTCCCGTTAAGAGTGCGATGTTCCCCTGAGACTCCATATACCTTAGGGCTCCTCTCCTAAAAACCGAAGAACCTATGAGATTTTTAAATACTAAGAATCGTTATTAACACACGAAGTGCATATGATTTATAGTGATGTTGGTGGGTGTTAACTAACTCGCTTACATACTACATTTACATCTTAGTATTAATCAAAGTTTATCTTCACTAAACATTTCTCTTTAAGCAGGTAGAGTTCATCTTCATATCTTTTCATATTAGTGATCATCACTTTTTCTTGTACGTTGTAACTAACAAACATATTGATCATCTTTACAAAATCTTTTTTAATCTTGATAGGATCACTACATAATAATCTTAGACCCCCAACTCATATTACATGTATTTAAGGATTAGATCGACCATGACTTAAAATATGACTTAAAGTATAGAGATTTAAGTATGCAAGAGGGTGGATAAAATGTAAGAAGAATGCTTGCTTAAATGGTAAAAAAATCAACTTTTAAAATGTTCTACAAAATCCACAACGCATGATCCAACCATAGGCCACCTGACAACACAATTGTTATCACATTTTTAGTCGTTTTCTTGAGTTTTTCATGCATTAATCTAACCATTTAACTAGGATGGATAACTTAAAATGCACCAAAGATGACTCGTTTATGAAGTATTTGTAACATTTTAGGTCGTTTCTAAAATTGAACCATCACACATTTTAAATTAACTCAGTACACACTTACTATTAGCCCATTACCCAAATATGATTTAGGGTATACCATTTAACCCATTTAATTATCCCATCACACAAACAATTTAAATCCTATTAAAAAACAAAAAAAGGGGGTAAACAAAGCAGCGGACGAGCGATTGTTTTTGAATGTTTTTGTTTGAAAATGACGAAAGGTACAAACCTAAGGGAGGAAAATGAGAATTAACTTATAAATTTAAAATAAACTATTAAACTAAAAAGATCAAATAGAATTAATTGACAAAAATGGTTATTTTAGCCGAACAACATATATGGACTAAAAATGGTATTTAAATCCATTTTATACATGGATCGTTCTTTAATGTGCTTCATTCTTATCTTCACATGCAGTGGCGGAGCTTGAACCACGTCTTTAGGGGCGGAGGCAAAAGTAAATTATTTAAATTATTTTAGGGGGGCGAGTTCTATATTTATTAAAAAATTTCCACTACCGGACAAGAAATTTACACTGTCGAGCCGAAAATTAACACTACTGACGGAAAAAAGAGGGGGGGAGGGGGGCTGTAAGATGGTAAAAGACATGATTAAATATTACTGATAGGTTTGGTACAATATATAGAGAATATAATGCAAACCCTAAAACATAATTGAGCTTACTGTTGTGAAAATCGCTAGGCACTAGTCTAGGGATTAATTGGGATTAATCGGTTTGGAGATTTTATATGTATTTTTTATAAATTATATATATATATAGTTAAGATTAGTATACTTCAAACATAAATAACTAAACATAAAAATAAGAATCAAGTGTTTTAAAGTTTAAAGATCAAATATTTCAAAACATAAAAATTAAAACATAGTAGTCAATTAGTCATATAAAATAGAGGTAGACAACTAGATATATACAAATTAGTGAAATCACAATATATATATATCTATATGTAAATTAGTGAAATCACAATATATATCTATATGTAAAGGGGGTCGCTTACTGGGTTACGGGCTGCGCAAGAAGAAGCCGGGCACACAGTCGGAGCAAGGGGGTTCGCGGAGCAGGGGCCAAGGGGGTTTGCTTACTGGCTGCGCAAGGAGCCAAGGGCGCTTACTGGCTGGCTTGCAATGCGCGCGCGCGGCGGGGGGGGGGGGGGGTCGCTGGAGCACTGGGGGTTCGCCGGAGGAGCAGCGTTTAGGTGATGTGGCGCAGGTCGCGATGGAGTACACATAGCCACAGGTTAGGTTAAATAGTCTTTGGATCAGATCTAAATCAAAAAATTATGTTGACCGACACCACCGATTACATCCGCCCAGGGCCGCCCAGCTCCGCCCAGCGACTAATGGCTCCGATTAGCTATAATCGACAAGGCTAGGGGCCGACTACCGATTAATCGGCCGCCTAGCTCGATTTTTACAACACTGATTGAGCCCATGGGCTCATACTAATAACCTTACTAATATTTTTAATACTCCCCCACAGTCGTAGCGGAAGTAACCTTACGCTATGACTGGGAAACAAAAAAACATAAAACAATAATAATAAGATAAACATGCTTCGATCGACTTGACTATCCAAACTATTGCCAACAAACAATATTGTACTTGATGTTGTCATCCATATTTTAGTTGATTGTGCTATCCATAGTTTGCTTGATACTTCATGGTTCTTGATTCTTGGAATAATAAGTTGAGACCCGGCGACCATAGTCGTTGGCAATGTCTCAAGGCTAGCAAGTGGCACTCTCTTGGATTCGTAGATCAAGAGATGACATAAGTAGATATAAAAAAAGAAAGAAAGCAAGACCGGTGACCGTAGTCAGGTGGCGGTCTCTTGGATCCGTAGATCAGGAGATAAGATCTGTAGATCTAAAAAGTATAGAAATATTTTAATCAAACCGTAGTTTGAGATCGGTGGCCCAGGACCGTGGTCCTTGATGTGGCTAAAACACCAATAAACAGAAAAAAAAAAACAAAAAGAACAAAGAAAACATAGTGACCACTGCAAATTGGGAGCCATAATCCAGAAATAAACCAAGAGAATGGATGTGAACGAACCAAGAGAATGGATATGGGTAATAGGTTTGAATTCTCAACCGATAACGAAGCTTGAATTAACATAAACTAGAAAATAGATAATAAACGAAACAGAAGACAAAGGTGGGACAGGGCGGCGGCGGTGGCGGCACACCGTCCTGTCTAGGGTTTGAACTTGATGGTGACGGCTGGGGTTTATATGTTTTTGTGGTGGTGCAGTGTAGAATAAGGTAACCAGAACCCTAAAGCTCTGATACTATATAAGATGATAAAAGACTGAATTGAATATTATTGATAGATTAGGTTACATCATATAAAGAATATAATACAAACCCTAAAACATAATTGGGTCCATTAACTCATACTAATAACCCTAATAATATTGTCTAATAGGGGCGGGGCCCCCTGACACCCATGAAACTTCGCCACTGTTCACAAGATTAAGATATAAAAAATTGAATCAAAATCATACTGAAAATTCATATCATAGACTTATATTATATGACAAAGTCATGAAAAATGTTTACAGTTTAAACATGATATAAAAATACAAATCACATGAGTTTGGATCACCAAATTAAGTTATTAAGGATTAATTAAATTTTATTGTATTAAACTATAAAAGTGGAATACTTCGTGAAATTTACTTCTATAAGCTACTTATTTGGTTTGTGCTTTTGTTTTTACTATGTTTTAGTAAAGTTGATATATATTTGTATTTTTGTTTATTCAAAACACTAGTTTTATTAAACCCATGTATTTCACGGGTTGAATAAATTAAATATTGATATAATAAAATTTATGGAATATAAAATGATATTCCAAGAAATAATATGACTGAAAATACGTATGTGTAAATACTATAAGTAATAAAACAGTAATATCAACTTTTGAAAAATTTTGTTTTTAATTTTGTTTTTCAAAAAATAAACATTTTGTTCTAAACATATTGTATAAAAATATCATTTTTTTAATTTCATTATCATAACTCCTAAATTTAATTATTTTTGGTTTTTAAATAATTTACTTTTTAAAAACACAAATTTTATAATATATCGTATTTTTTATAAAGTTTGACGTTTTAGAAAATAATATTGTATATAAATTTTTTTATTTAGAAATAACATTGATAAAAATATATTTTTCTTAATTTATAAAAAACTATTTTTAATCTAAAAAATATTAAATAGTATTATTAGTAATTAAGATAATTATTTAATAGGAGAGAGAGAGACGAGAAATTTTTGATGAGAATAATTATGATGGTGCTACATGTAATACCAAGTTACTCTTTTATTAAAATAGAAAGATGATTATATCATATCAAAAACTTACATTCCTATGATCAAAATAATAAACAAACATAAGTTTGTATGTTTATTGAAATCCTATACGATATTAACTTGTCTAAATGAAATCTTAAATCAAGATTAGAATCTTAAAATATATCTATTACATAAAAAAATGGCAACAATAAAGGACTTTAAGGTCAATATAGTGGGGAAGGGTATGGGGAAAGACTAAAGAGATTGATTGATTCCAAAATATGGGGTGGGGCATATTACATATATTTGAAAGTTGTTGAGGGTCTCCATGCATTATAACCGATCCTTTTCATGCCTTGGTGGCAAAACCCTTCTAAGCAATCATTTGGTGGTGCCCTTCTCCTAATCTATGTTTTCTTTTTCTATCTAATCATTATTCACCTAACACAAAATACCATACACGTATCCCTTTTATCTTCAAACCTTTTCTCTACACTAATACCCTAATTGATGTTTGAATTTGATATACATGCAAATCTTTTTTATCACTATCATTACATCTAATCATCTAAACTTACACTTACAAGGATTTAAACACGTATAATTTTTATAGAGGCACATATTGATTTTCACGTGTGTACTTGGTATTTTTGAGACATGCACTTGATCAAGGCAAATTAACAAGGATGGAAGGAGTGGCGATGGGCATGACATGATAGACATGGTAGCTCGGTATCTTGCGGGAACACTACCTCACCCACTCGACTATGTCGTTTTGTGAAAATAATTTGATTTTAAAGGAGCATCTTTCCCCATCCCTTGTTTTTATTAAACTTTAATTGTTTTTATTTATTAATAGTTTTTATTTATAGAAAATATTTTGATTTTAAAAAAGTTGAGGGATGGCTAAGAGCGTCACCAATGGTTTGTTTTTTTGGAGTTGAGGGGGAGGGGGATGGGGATGGGGAGGGGAAGGGGAAGGTTCTTAGGGATGAACGAGTAATGTGAGTGTAAGAAAGGAGAGAGCGAAAAAAAAGATTGTTCTTGAGAGATAAAAGGGTTGATGAGTGAGAAGGAAAGAGAATGAGTCAAAAAGATGTCAGCTAATTTAGTTTTGAAGAACCCTTATTACTGATGCTCTAATAATGGACATTTACATAGTTTAGCACGGTTAGAGATGAGATTAAGAAAAAAGCTTATTTGGTACTGAAGAGAGAGTGTTCGAAAGATAAAGATTTGCAAGATGAATTAATTCACCCTAGTATGAATTTTAAAGAAAAAGTATTGAAGGTAACATCAGGGCTAACCCACTAGAGACAGAAGATGCAGCAAGGGCTTATGACCTTCAATTTTTAAACTCTTTTGTTATATATTGAGTCAAGACATTGAATAGTCTAAAGATTTTAGGCAAAACAGAGATGTAACTGAGATGTAACTAACAAGCTCACACTCACAACGGCTTTAGAAAGATGTAAATGATAAGCTCACACTCACATACGACTTTATAAGAGGAGATTCTTATTTTGTTAATTGAAAATTACCGAATAAAATGGGAATTAGGGTAACAAAGTCATTGGTGAAACTTTTGGGAGAGCAATCAACAATTGTTGAAATATGGAAGGGCGATCGTCAACATTAAAATTTTAGATGTGCTTTGCAATTTCAAAAATGTTTTGGCTATTGTTGCTTGTGAGTTCTAGTGATTACCCAATAGGGATTTATCGCGACTTGCCGACGATTTGCGATTTTATTTTGAGTTTCGAACTTCCTATTGCAATTTCATTTTCTGATTGATTCTCATTTCATGTTTAAAAGTCGGTTGTCAACTATTTAGTTTTCTTTTTTATCTGGCTAATTGGATTCCTTTTAAGAATAAACTTAATCTAAACATTTTTACATACAAAATATAAATAAAAAATATTAAAAATTCTTTTAATCCGCTAAATATAAACATCTTACTTTATTATTACCGATCTCAAATCGGATAAAAAAGAATAATAAATAGTTTTCAACAGGACCATAGGGGCCCGAACTTTTAATTCGCTTTAGACCCTGTAACTATTGGGCCGCTCGTAAGGTATCAGAGTCGTTTTCCTCCGAATGGTGGCGACTTCATTTCTAGTAGTTTCCACCAACGCCTACGCCTAATGATAACATATAATACGAAGTGACAAAGTCCATTTCGTCCTGCTATAACATTCTTCCATACTGCCAAATTTTAGTTGGACCATACATTCGATTTGCCTTTTAAATGGAGTCCACATACATAAACAAATTTGTTGCATATATCATAGTTCAAATTCTACCACCTCTTTCTAATCATTGAGCCAAAACACATATCTAAGGTTAGCAATATGTGTGTTTATGGGTTAAATGATGCGTCGATACTTGCATTTGATTACTAGTAGACGAGATTAAATGACAATCTATTCATTGCCGCGTATAAGAATTTAACCATCTCTTCATAAATCAACTTGTTTCACCGTGTAAATCAAGACTAAACATGCATATTCTACCATCACGCAACGCGAACATGAGGGCCGTTTGCTTGACATAACTTTTGTGATTTTAAAAGAATTGGAATTTAATAAAAAACTGGGACGTGCCAAAGGATTTTGGAATTTTGTCATACACATGATTGATAAAATACGGTTCGAATTAACAATTAAGGCGTGGTGGCGTGATGGTGGTGGTGGGCGTGACTATGGTTGTTGTACTGGCAAAGTATGTGGGCCTGGGGGTGGTGGTGAGGACAGGGGTTCGAATCTCCAACACGACATGTAAACATAGTAAAAACCTAAAATAAAATTCATGGGTTTTGGGTTAGGTTCAGGTTGAACCAATAAATTTGTTTAGTCAAAATGGTCATGTTCTTGGGGGTAAGTTGCGTCAATATTTAAAGTTGTGGGTGTTTTATGTTAACAAGTATTGGGTTGAATGTGTATCGGTTATGTCAATACTTAGGGGCTGTTTGATTTTAAAGACTCGGTCAGAAGGGGCTGACCGAGTAAGAGCCTTCTCCAAAACTGACCCGGTAAGAGGAAAAATATGCATGGGTCAATGGTGTCGGACCGGGTCAGACGCGAATCAAACACTCTGACTGGCCAAAATGTCTGACCGGGTCAGTGGGTCAGACATTTTGACCGGGTCAAAAGCAAATCAAACAACTCCTTAAAGTTGTGGTTTTGATGTTGAATCCTCGGTATAAATTACATATGTTAGAATTAGACTATAACAAACTAACATGTTGGAAAAGATAAAAAACTTCCATATTTTTTATAATTCAGGAAAGCTTAAATATACGGCTATCTGAATATTTGTTGATTGTCAAGAGCGTGTATGCTAATCCTCATATTAATTTGATTCTTCTAAAACCTTACTTTAGTGTTGTTGGAAGAATTCTCAACAATGCCGTAGCTTATCGACACCACAAATTACGTAGTCAGATATGTAGTGGGGATTGCCTTTTTAAAGAGTTATATACTGTTTTATATGTTTATATCAACATAACGACTTGTTTATTTTTGAATTGTAATGTCCTTTTGTGGTTATAGAATGGACAACAAAAGAAAAAAGAAACAATGGACGATATCGTTTAAGATTCTAATACCTGTGGTTAAAACCGAAAACCTTTTGAATTTTGATGTTTTGACACGTTTGTTTATTGTTTTTACAATTTACTTTTGGACCGCTTCAAAATAAGAGTAAATTGCAATTTTCATACCTGTGTTTTGGGGGTGTTAACAGGATCAGCCCCAGCTTAACAGTTTGCATACCTGAGTTTACGAATGCTAACACTTTACGTACCTCCGTCCAATTTCCGTTAAACAACTAATAAATCTCCCCCACGTGCTCCTCACATGAGGGGCAAAACTGTCAATTCACCCAATTTATTAATCTTTTAAGAGTAAATTGCAAATTTCATACCTGTGTTTTATGGGGGTTAACAGGATCAACCACAACTTAACGGTTTGCATACCTGAGTTTACGAATGCTAACACTTTACGTACCTCTGTCCAATTTTCGTTAAACAACCGTTAAATCTCCCCCACGTGCTCCTCACATGAGGGGGCAAACTGTCAATTCACCCAATTTATTAATCTTCCACCGTCGGTAGGGTTAGGGTTCTGGCGTGTTATGCCGTTTGAGTTCCGTTAGTTTCCATATTCTGATCTTACTGTCCTGATGAGATGTGAACATTTTCCCGTTATGAAACGTGAGGGATTTGACGAAACCTGATGAGGAATAATGACGGTGGTGAAAGTGTCGATGAGGGAGAACGACGTCATGTCGAATACATGGATGCGGTCGCCGGAGGCGGCGTAGAGGTGGTGGTTGTTGACGATGAGGGGGATGATGTGGGCGGCGGGGTAGGGTTTGAGGGCGGTGAGGCAGCAATGGAAGACGGTGAGTTGAGAGTCTCCGAGGAGAGGTTTTGGAGGGAGGGGATGGAAGGTAGGGTTTGGAGAGAGAGGTTGTTGTAGAGGCTGTTCACGATGAATTGATAGTTTTGCCCCTCACGTGAGGAGCACGTGGGGGAGATTTAACAATTGTTTAACGAAAATTGGACGAAGGTACGTAAAGTGTTAGCATTCGTAAACTCAGGTATACAAACTGTTAAGCTGTGGCTGATCCTGTTAACACCCCTAAAACACATGTATGAAATTTGCAATTACTCTTAAAAGATTAATAAATTGAGTGAATTGACAATTTTGCCCCTCACGTGGGGGAGATTTAACGGTTGTTTAATGAAAATTGGACGGAGGTACGTAAAATGTTAGCATTCGTAAACTCAGGTATGCAAACTGTTAAGCTGGGGCTGATCCTGTTAACACCCCCAAAACACAGGTATGAAAATTGCAATTTACTCCAAAATAAATAATTAAAGGATGTGTTTCTATAGCAGTTTTGAACTTTTGATGTTATATAGTTGGTGTAAATTTAGAATTTTAGAGTAAAGATTATATAAAAAAGAAAATCTTGAGTAAATGGCAAAATCTCATGTTCCTCATGTGTCAAAAACAATTGTCAAATTTTCAAGTTGATGTCAAATCCAACACTCCAACCCTTTAAACACAACCCATTTAGCACCCTTAGGTGTCGATGACAGTGGTTGTGATGGCAAAAACAATGATGATTATGGATATGGTGTGAGGAAGAGTCATATTTCAATTCCTTCGGTTGAATTACATTATTATTTAAGAAATTTTCGGGAGTTGACTCCAATTCTCTTCAAATTTCCCCAACCAGGTAAAAAATAAAATCAAACACAATTTCATCGAACTCTGACACACCAAACTCTCCTTTTACCGTTTTACCAACCATTAGAAATTACAAGTCCCCAAGCTAATAAGGACCAACCCTATAGTGACCAAACAATAGCTTACATACCAGTATGAGCTGTACTTAGGTACAATTACACACCATACATGTGATACTGATTGACACTAAAGCTGGAAGAACACAACCCTACCACAAGATGCATGGCAAAGAATTGCTAACACCAAAGCTTCCACATATTATATGTGCATGCACAAAAAACAAAAGTTCCAAAAGCGAAAACGATCACTTTCTCATGACTGAAATAAAAGAGAAACTAGGATGTGATGTGCACCATATAAGCATCAAAAAAGTTAATAAACATCATTTTCTGTAGTACAACATTAGACTCTGCATGAGCTGTCCTTAGGTGTGCAACACACACTATACATGTGAATCTTTGTGGTGTTTGGGTTGGACCAACTTAAGCCTAACACCAATATAGTAAAATGTGGTACCTGAATATGGTTTCAAATGAAAGGTGAGTTGATTATGGATTTATGGCTTCAATCTTTCCAATAGTTTATGGGCTTCAATGAATCCACCTAGTGGTCCCAAAGACAAGTATTTCACCCTTCTCCACCTGATTATAGTATTTGAAAGATTAACCTGGTTGTTTGTAGACTGTGTTTGGAGGGTATGAATGATCAGAAAGAAAAGAAATGTGATGATTGTAAAGTGGATTGGAATTGATATCTATTGGGATTTTAACAGAATGATTAAAGTTGAGGGGGACCGTCAATATATACAAGCGAGAAACACTAGAAAAGCCTAACTTGGGCCATGGGCTATATATAAGTAAACCGTAAAAATAAATTAACTGATAACTG
This sequence comes from Flaveria ramosissima, assembly GCA_025215565.1. Taxonomy (NCBI): domain Eukaryota; kingdom Viridiplantae; phylum Streptophyta; class Magnoliopsida; order Asterales; family Asteraceae; genus Flaveria; species Flaveria ramosissima. The sequence goes on from CM046037.1 coordinate 9,538,626, forward strand.
TAATTACCAACGATGAAACAAAGTATACGCACCTGGGTTCATAAGGAAGTGCCAAACAGTGAAGGTGGAGATGGTTTACACTGTTGAAGGGAGGCTGATGAAACCCAAATCTGTTGCAAGGGAAAAAGATTGAAGGTAATGATCAGCAAGAACTTTGTATGCAGAACAGAGTTCTTTCCTTAACTGGCCAGCAGTGATTTGTCTCGTTATATTTCTAAGGTTTAAACCTACAAGGCATTCAGACAATCGGTTTCATAAGTTCAATTAAGCTGTTGTGGTTCTCTAGGGTGCCTGTAAATTGTAGTGTCTGAAGTGAATCACACATATTGGTTTGTTAAATAACAAGTTTAGTAAGTCACTCCTCTAATCATATAAAATATTAGGTAACAATTAAATGTAATGAAAATTGTGTAACAGTAAAAAAACGCAGAATCCTAGTTTGATAATTGTTAGCATATAAATTACCTGTAACGAATGGAAGTAGGTGCGTCACGGCTTAGCAGTGTCTGCCCCACATTTAACATGTGACTGACTGGACAAAGAAGATAATTAGACTGTAAATACTGAATTACTAAGAAAATTGAATATTAATCTTGAGAATGAGGTAAAAAGAATGTTGATTTCCATATTAAAATATAAATACCCAAAGAATAGTCTTGTGTGCTTCTTTGGAGGTCCTTGACTGTTCCAATGTGCTCCACAGGAATCACCAAGTAATGCCTATAAAAGCATCCAACCATAGACGATCAATTTATCTCATATACAAAACCTATTGGATACATATATTAGACACATGGAAAGAGTCTTAACTCTTATTATTGTTACTGTGATATGCTTTCAGCCACACTCTATAGAACTTATGTTGCTAAAGACATGCTTTGTATCATGTCATAGCATATATATTATACCATCACATTCTTCGATACTGATTCAAAATTACAGGCAAAGGAAAAAAGAACTTTATGTCAAGCATTGGGATGATCCTATTGTGATAGGAGACATCACTAGATTAATAGTGTCTTGTGTTGGGTCAATCCCATTCTTGCATTGCTAAAAGGATAATTTCAATGTCACTATATATGTTTGATGGTCTACCATTGATGGAGGCTAAGTAACAATCCTATCCTAACACATTTTATCATTATTTGCAAATAGAACTATCAATTTATTAGTTCCCCTTTTGCCCATGGCCTTGTAGCCTAGTAGCATTGGTGATTACCCCCCACAAAAGTGGGCAGGGTTCAAATCCTTGCAAGTGCAAAGTTAGGTGGCAATGTGGCATTAGAAGTAAAAGACTGTCGTTCAAAAAAATCTATTCAACCTTTTCCCAGAAAACAATATAAAAAAACCAAGTCGGAAAAGAATAAGAACACAGAGAAGAAGGTTTTACACCCAAGTAGAAATAATAACACAAGGGGAAAGAGTAAAAACAAAAAAATGACTCGTCTACTTATAAATCTGTCTATCAAACAAACATTTCCAAGCATCACATATCAGGATACTAGTATCAAAGAGTTGTATTGTTTATCATCAAAGCCTCGTTTTACCCATGTACGTACTATGTAACTAAAGGCAGAGCAACAAAAATTAGAGTAAGTGATGATGGGACCTGGCCATCAACAAATGATAAAGGAAAATGTCACGTCGAAGATGAGACTGAATAAAAGCTTAAATCTTCTGCAATAAAAAGTGCAGATGTTGTTTATAAGAATAAAAAAAACCACAAAAACCTATTTCGTGGAGAATGTTCTTCAGCTCAAGCAAGTTTGGAAGAACCCGTGTAGAAAACAAACCTCGAGGATAAGAAAGGAGAAACCGTTCGCCTGACTTAGACAAATTGCTCGCCTTGTCTAGACCAAGGCTGCTCACCTCACCACGCCTTTAAAGAAGCTCGGCTTGCGTATGTTCGAGGCACCTTGGCCTCGCCTGAGCACCTAAGCGCATGCCTGACTCTCCTTTGACTACATAGATGAAGATTGGTAGATAACTAGAATTCTAAATTAGAGGCTATTATTTGATCACTTTCATGGATAAAATACAAGTATTTCTTATGTGTAAGTATTAACAACGTAAGAGTTGCCATGTATAACTAATTTACTATATACTAATTTCTAACTTTGTTTTGCATTGTTAGTTATACCATTAGCATACTTGGTTGTACCTTACTTTGTTTTTTTATTTTTTTTCTTCTAATCTTTAATTTTTTAATACTCACCCCTTACTTTTACAATTTAACCCCAACACTTTTTCACTTCCAATTTTGATTCTTATACTTTTTATCTTTTATAAAAATTTTGTTTTCGTTTTGGTTTTTATGAGTTAACACGTCGCAGCGTGCGTATGTAATTCAACGTTTTTAAACTTATTTTTCCAGTTTAACAGCTCCGTCGTAACGTGTCCTAGATCGACTAAGTTATTATTTTCTTTGTTTTACATTTTACGTGTGTGTTTCAATGTTTTTACTTCTACTTTTCTTTTCATTCAGTTTTATTTTTTCGTTTTGAATTTTTTTATACGAGTGTTTTCGGTGTTGATGATAGTTGACGGTAATGTATTGGTGCTATTTGACACAACTTTACGCCCCCACCGCAACGCGGTGGACGTAATACTAGTTCATTACTATTTATCGAATACCAAACGGCTTATAGTGTCTTCGCAAACCGCATTTAAAAACCAAGTCTGCACTACACCCCTTCACAATTGTTTCTAGCTCATAATTTGCCCATAACACATGTTGATTGTCATTTAGTGGATTAAATTTACTCCGAAAAATAGTTGTCCGCCTGATTGATAATGAACTGCAAAAACTCTCACTATCTTAATGAAGTTCTCTGCTTTCTATTTCAATCTAAGGTGAGATCACCTGATTCTTTTGCTCACAGGACAACTAATACAATGATAAAGCCATAAAAGTGCAAAAATAAAAAATCTAACAAAACACTCATGAACATACATGGTAAAGATAAATTGGTACAAGAGTTCCTATATTGATCTGCTAAACTAGTTGATAACTATTTGCTGGTCATTATGACATTATTTTGACTGAGCAGTCAGCAAGTCAAATCTGTTTGATAATAGTAGAACGGTTGAAGAACAGGAATTGACATGCCAAAAGCGTTAACTTGGTTTTCAAAAGATACTGATATCATTATAGGATAGAAAAAACGAACAAGGAGGCAACAACGCATAAAAGGGACACATGTCATGCATCATATAGAAATCCCTTGCAACTTAACCCACTTTCACGAAGAATTATTTATTTTCTACCTAATAACCATCTAATAAGATTAGGTGTTAAGAAAATGGGGGTTACATGGTAAATACAGTCAACAAACATCCTAGATATATTCCTTGAATCATATATAAGTCCACTTTTCAGAAGAAGTATTTCAACCCTTTATTGCCTTGGCTTGATCAACTTTTGGATAATTCAAGGAATAATATACAAGTTTTATTTGAGCAAAAGTCAAAACACAGAGAACATGTAAGTAATATTCATGTGTGAGTTTGGTTGCAGTAGCTTCAAAATTTGTTGTTCATCCACTCTTGTCGCGCACACTGTGTACACATGCATACTAACTTGGGTAACTTTTCATCAAAAGGTTGCCGTGTTTCATGAAAAGCTAGTTCGCCTTTACAGTTGCACCCTCTAACGAAAGTGACACCATTTTATTGGCGAGAAGAAATTGAGACATGCCTAACGCTCACAACGGCCAGTTCGAGCATACCGGATCAAGAATAAATTCATTGAAGTTTTATCAAAAGTTGCCTTTCTAAAACTCACTAGCGCCTAAGCTGAACAACAAATATGCTCCACTTTCAACTAAATCAATGTTCTACCAATTTTAAATCAAAACTCCATCTCAGTCTTGTAAGTCCTGCCATTCTACCTAGATTATGCGAGCATGTACTCCACACCTCAATACCTACATGATTACTTAAATAATCCCTTTGTTCACAATTGTAAATCCCACTTAAAGTAAAATAGTTGATAACACTAATATCACCAACACAATACTTGAAGTCAATTTTAGAAAAGCCTGCCTAACATAGTTCAAAACCCATCAGCTCTTTTACTCTAGATCACTAAAAGATGCTGCAACTCACTTGAAAAGAATAAAAAAACTGAAACCTTAGTACAGCCAGTCATCCACAACTCCTTATATATAATAACCTCAGTCTGTAGTAACAAAACTCTTTCAACTCAGAATGCTTACAAAAAAACTAGCATTCAGAAATGAGGCAAAATCAGACAATCCCAAACGAAATATAAAATTAACATGAAAAAGTCACAAATCGTACACACTGATCAATTCAATGTAACATCAGACTAAACCTTTGAACGTAAACAATCGAAATGTAATTGAGTACCTAAAGGCCGAAGGATTGATGTCTCGAAACGCAACAACCTTCTCATCCTGCAAAAATCAAATTATCACATCAAATATGAAGAAACATATCTAGATTGAACATAAATATGTCAAAATCAAAACTGCAAACTGTGTGACGGAGGCCGTACGGTGTGGAGGAGTGTGGTGGTGGTGGAAGAACGAGCAATTTGACAGAAGATGCACGAAGGAGATGCTGCAGCCATTATCCGCCCGACCCGATCACTCCCTCTATCTTTCTTCAAACGGATCGGATCCTCCTGTGATGTAGTATGATGACCTTTAGTAAAAGCTTTTTGTGCAATATCAGCCCCTCAAACATTGACATTCACGAAATCAAACATCGACTTCTGATATATCCAAAGCATTGATATCAAACGTCGACACCTAACACGAGAAACCTTTATGTCGTTAAAATCAATTTTCGTTTATCAAATTCCTCGATTCCATGAGTTAACTTGATCGTTCAATGATCCCACTGAAATCTACTCACTTTGATAGATTGAACCTTTCAATGATTATGCTTCAAACAACTTACTCGTAGTTTTTTACTTTTCTACTTTTCATATGCTTGGACATAGAGATACTTGATTCGTTTTAAAGATACATGATGAATTGTTACATGTAAATCAACTTTGTAATAGTTTAGCTGTATAAGTTATGTTGTATGATTGCAAACGAATGGAATTAATATGAACAAGGCCTTGTCCGTATTCATTCATTAAGAAAATAAACTTGTTTATGAACTGTTTACGAACATTTACCAAATGTTAACAAACACAAACAAAAATACATCTTACGACATATCAATTTAAAAAAGTAATTTAACGAAAGATGCTCGCTTTATGACGGAGTTGTATGATGACATTAACATGATTAGAGACACATTGAGGCATTTATGCAAACTTAATTATTACACGTGTGCAACTTAATCATTAAAATATATAATTTTAATAAAAAACCCAAAAGACCCCAATTTTTTTTAGTTCGCGGGGTTTGTACCCAAACTAGTCGCCCCTAAGCATAGAGACCAAACCAGTGACCCAATTTAACACTTGACTTAAGTTTCTAAAAATAACTTACTAACACTTTTTATCGTAAATTTAAAAAATAAAAAAAACTTTCACTGACACTTACAATTGAGTTTCTATATAATGTTTGACGTGTGATAAGTTACCAAAAGTAAAGTCGAAACTTTAAAATGTGCGAAAGATTAAGGGTCAAATTTGCGCTCTCTAATTATAACCACAAAACGGGTTGACAAAAACCCGATCCGAAGAGCCGGGCTAAACCCGACGTTTTGAACTACAAAACCACCGTGGAAGAAAACCGCCGGTAGGAATGCGTTGTCAACTGCAAACCCTAGGTCGCATCATCTCCGTCGTCCGTACACCCGCCGGCGGTAGACCTCCGTCAAGCAAACCTACAATTCGCACAAAGTCCACCGGTCTTATGTTCCAGCTCAAGGTCAACCCTGTCTCCGGTAACTCCGAGTGGGTAGTTATTGAAGAAGAAGCCGATGATGTATCCCCTGAACCAATGCTAGCGACTACTTCTTACCTTGATATGCTCAATGATTCCACTAGAAACAGAGCTTATCGTAACGCCATTGATAAAACTGTTACGAAACACTGTCATGTGCTGGATATTGGGTATGTAGTTTTATCATAATTGAAAATTATTTGCTTTTATGTCTCATTTCAGAGAACATACGGGCTCCGTTCATGTTGATGAATCCTTTTGTAGTAGTATTTTTGGTGAAATTAATGGAACATGCTAATTTTTATGTTAGTAATACTCGGGATGTTATGCATAATTGTCATTCACTTGGCTAAGTTGTAGATTGTGAATTCTGAGTGTGTGAAAACTCAACTTCTAGTGGAAAATGTTGTTTTGACTCTGTATGGTGATCTGGATATGATATTGGCACAATTTGTGAGGTTTCTGTTCTTGAGCTGAAAATTGGCACGGGTTGTGTAGATCTGGAACTGGCTTGTTATCTATGATGGCCGCTAGGGCTATGGGCGTTGACGACGCATCATCATCTAAAGGAATGGTAACAGCATGTGAATCATACATTCCTATGGTGAAACTGATGAAGAAGGTGTTGCGTGCTAATAATATGAACCATAAGATACGTGTTATTAATAAGAGATCGGATGAACTAGAAGTTGGTGTTGACATTGCTTCTCGTGCTGATGTTCTGGTGAGTATAGTTTGTACCTCTAATTTACTAGCATTAAACTTCTGTTTCGATAAATAAAAGTGGCTATAGTTGATTATTTATTGAAAATGTAGGTTAGTGAAATACTGGACTCGGAACTCCTGGGCGAAGGTCTGATCCCTACCCTTCAGCATGCACATGATAAGCTGCTGGTGGAAAATTATAAGACAGTTCCGTACAGAGCAACTACTTATGGCCAGGTGATTAGTAGGACTTGGGTTTCTGTTGATTAAAATTCTGAACGAGAACACATGTGAAGAAATAAAGCATATGCAAAGGTGAGATGAACAATAGTTTTCTTTTTATAATTTTAATTCTTCCCAGTTGGTGGAAAGCACACATCTATGGAAGCTGCATGATCTACATAACAACGAAGAAACTGTAGCAGATGGAATTCATCTAGTTCCAAAAGGAAAAGAGAACATCTTACGAGTCAAACCACTACAGTTTGCCATGCATTGTGATGCACTGGGAGAAGAAATTCGACTGGTATCTTAAAAACATATTTTTTTCATTATTTTATTTGGGGAGTTTATTTTTCTACTCACTGTAGTATATATCTAGCTTTCAGAACCTTTCAAAATTTTTGAATTTGACTTCTGGAAACGGCCAGATAGTCATGGAGAAACGCAAGTACATATAAAGGCAACTAATGATGGTACAGTTCATGCTGTTATATCATGGTATGTTATTTTGTCAATAGAAGGCTCTTTTCTTGGTTGTCTTTCTTATTTTTCTTCTTTTTTACTTTTTATTCTGTTTAGGTGGGTACTTCAGCTTGATGAGGAAGGAAAGATCTTTTATTCTACATCCCCTAAATGGATAAGTAGTTCACTCTCAGATAACGGATTAACATCTTCGTATCCTGGTAATTTTACTTGTTTTCTTGGTTATCATACACGAAATCATGTTAAAGACTTAAGAAATTTCAGTTAATGTAAGTTAAGCATTGAATAGGACATTCCCTCTTAATCTCACTATATTGTCTCTTTTCCACATTTGAATTCTATGTTAGCTTTAGTGGTCCATTTGTAGGCACCAGAGATTGGTGTGATCATTGGAAACAGTGTGTCTGGTTTTCAAAAGGAAAAGGTTTTCCAGTTTGCAAAGATGAGGATGTTTGTATGGATGCTACTCATACAGATATTAGTATCTCATATGACTTTAATGCTCAGTCACAGAGATTGGAGGTAGACCAGCATGATTTGAGCACTCAAGACTTCCACTTAAATCTACCCCCTGAAAGAATTGCAATCTATGGAGATAACCACTGGAGACTTTCCATGTTAAAAGCCATAAACTATGCTGTATTCTCTCCCCTCCCTTTCTCTTTCAGTATACATATACCTACACACATACAAAGAGATGTAATATGTATATATGTTTGCTTGTGTATGCTAATTAGTTTTATTTTCCTTGCAGTTGAAGGGGAAAGAGTCTCCTTTGTGTGTTATTGCAGATGATAGTGTTTTCTTATCAGTTGCCGTTGCTCATGTTTCTAAGGCATCACACATAATATCGTTGTTTCCTGGTCTTAGGGACATGGGTTCCCAGTACTTGCAAGCTGTTGCTGATGAAAATGGATACTCTATGGATCGAGTACAAGTTATAAATACAAGGAAACAACAACTGACCATGAATGATACTCATCAAAACAAGGTTGCCTTTTGCTTCAATTTCTTAAAATGTGCTTCTATTGAGCACTTGAATGTACCAACTCATCAATAATTTACACTTGTTAGCAACCGCTTCTTTCTGATCTAACGACATCTCCTGATGTCTTGTCTGATGTATAGGTTGATCTCTTGATAGCAGAGCCATTTTACTTTGGTGCCGAGGGGATGCTTCCTTGGCATGGGCTGCAGTTTTGGTAGGACTTGATTAATATCATACATAAGCTTGAACTTTTTTTTACATTTAGGGGATTGCATGTTTTCATTTGAACAATGAGAACCCAAAAATGGATGGTTACATATCGATTATCGAAGCTTGACTTCCACACACAATATGTCGTGCCTTTTTTTAGATGAAGCCACAATTCCACAAATATTGTTTTCTGCAAATGCTCTCAATAAGTTCTTGTGTGAAGGTCTTAGAGTGGTGGTTTGGATGTGTGTGTAAGGTGTGTAAAAGGGTGTTTGGATGTGCCATCAAACTGAATCAGTTTATAGTGTGGCAAAAACTGATTATGATAATGATTATTGATTCTAAATTAGGATCATAATAATTTGATTCGGACATTGGACTAGTAAGTAAATAATTGTATTGAGACACTGATCATTGAATTACTATATAATAACATCACTGTCCCTAACCTTAAGCAGCTAATTATATCAGATAGGCTTACCTGATTTCTCAAGTCGTTGAAAATGCACATTCAAACACCCTCTTAGTGGCCTATTTTTGTGGAACTTAAATGATTCATAGTCCTTTTGTGAGACTTTTGCTATACGTATCACCTGCTTTGCTTACTTAGAAATGGTTTTAACTTTGAAGGAGCAAAAGAACAATGCTTGATTCCATGTTATCGGAAGATGTGTGCATAATGCCATGCAAAGGAATTCTAAAGGCTTGTGCAATGTCTTTCCCGGTAAGCGAGTACAAATGTAGTCTCCGTCTTTTCTTTATGGCCTTCTTTAACGGGCTTTCCCATGAATGGTGATTCCAACTCTTTCATCATCAGTCATCACTCACATAGTCACACTGCAACCGTTTTGTATATATTTTTTAAATGTAATTGCAACTATTATGTACTTTTGAACTTTATTGTTTAATGGAAGTGAAAGTGTAGGATCTTTGGAGAAGTCGTCGTGCCCTAGAAAATATTGAAGGCTTTGATCACACAGAGGTCAACACTACTTTAGGAGCATGTGGACCATCAAGTGAAAGCCCATGTTTACCCTTTTTTATCTGGCAATGCGGAGAGATTGAGGTAATTTGTCTTCATTAATCATGCTAGTTTCATACAACTCAAATAATCATTTGTCCATCTTTTTTGAGTTGAATTATTTTTCAGAAACTCAGTGATACATACACCATTATGGAGTTTGATTTCTTGAAACCGTTGAGTTCATGTCACGGGAAAGCCAAGGTAACAATTTCTCTTGATTAAGCTCAACAATGCACGCTAACATCGATGATTGTTTTTGTAATACAAAATGATGTTATTGCAGGTTGAGTTCACCAAGGCAGGAGTGTGCCATGGCTTTGCACTTTGGATAGATTGGGTGATGGATTCAACGAACGACATTGTGATGTCAACTGGACCAGGTTGTCCAAACAATCCTTTTAATGAAAATGTACATTAATATCATGAAACATATTTATGAGCAAGATAATATAATGTGTGTAATTGCCTAAAACCTGCCTCAAACACATTCTAATTTGCGGTCTTTGATTAGATCAACGGTTTTGGAAGCAAGGTGTTAAGCTTCTGGCAGAGCCATTAAGTACGGCACCTGGAACATGTTCAACAGTTATTGAAGCATATTTTGATTCATCAAGTGGTGAGCTTTCAGTGAACAACAAATAGATTACCATAACATTGGATATTATTATTCATCACCACTTGAGTTCACATCAATCTGGTACACTGAAATCTCACGTCGTGCCTCCCTTCGGCAATACACACACAAGCACAGCACGGTCGAAGTTAGCTTATGACAGTAAGCTTAGAAATAGATCTACATTTACGCCCAATCCTTGATCTTCTGGCCGTGTTATGCCCAATCATTGATCTTCTGGTCGTGTAGTGCTTGGTGTAAAATGTCTTTTACTCTTAACTATTTGTTCACCAAATTTGTTTATTTTGTGTATCGTTTTCTTAATTGTTTCAGTTTAGATTTCTGCTTGGTGATGTTGTTGTCGGTAATCCATCGGTATCTTTATTATTTTCTTTAAGAAAATAAAAATTGATGGAATCTGTCAGTACTTGCCAGTGGCTTCACAAGGTATAAACGCTTTTAAAAAGCCCACATAATCACATATGACGAATACCAAAAAGGCATGACCTATGTCATGCACACATACATTTGAACCGGTCGAATATGAGATATTTTGATCAACTCTAAAAAACAATTTAAGGGTTTGTTTGGTATGAGTTAATAGAATAGATGAGAGAATGAAATAGATGAACAAATAAAAGAAATCATTATTTTATTATCATGTTTGATCACCATGTGAGAATGGAATAAATCATGGTTTTATGTTTGTTAGGTAGAAAAATATGAAGGAATGGAATACAAACGTGGTTATGATAGTGACAACCAATGGTGGTGGTTGGCGGTGTTGCTGGTTTACCGGTGACGGTGGTTGGCGGTGGCGATGGTGGGCGACAATGGTGGCAGGCGGTGTTGGGTGGCGGAGGTGGTGATGATGGTGGTGGTTGTAGTGCTAGGGTAGCTGGTGGTGCTGGCCGGTGGTTGTCAGTGGTGGAGGTTAACAGTAATTGGTGATGCTGGAGGGATGGTGTTGGTGGTGTGGTGGTGGTGGTGGTGTTGGTGGTGGTGGTGGTTGATGGTGGTTGGGTGGTGGTCGGTGATGGTGGTAGTGGTCGTGGCTTGGTGGTGTTGGCCGGTGACGATCGATCTTGGTGGCCGATGGTAGCTGTTGTGGTGGGCGGGTGGGTGGTGTTGTTAACTAAGGATGGAAAAATGAATGGAATGAAAAAAAAAGAGATTGATGAAATGAGAGGGAATGAATAAAATGGCTTTTGAGAGAATATAATCAAATATGTAATGATTCATTTTATTACATTCACCAATCAACAATGGTTCATTCCATTTCATTTCATTCCGACTTTTATAACTGCGTAACAAAAGCTACCTAAGTTTTTTTCTTGAACATTATAGACATCAAAACTAAACCGAGGAATAAGACATGAAATAACTCCGACTGCCGTCTTATTTTCTTGTACCATTTATTAAACAATCATATCAATATTTTCGTGAATCTCTATATGTCATGTAGAAAACAAGAATAGTGTAGGCCCAACTAATGAGTAGTCATAATCAACCCATACAAAAGTAATAGAAAAAAAAAAAACATTATCGGTTATTAGAATTCGACTTGTCTGCATTCCTAACATCACTCCAATCATCTTACCACACTCGCTGTCTCACTGAACAAAATTATCATCTTTGTTGAATCAAAACCTCAAAATTCAACTGGACTTTATGTTTATAAACATGTAGGCGTCACGTAATTAGTGAAAATGAGCAAAAATATTGTGTCATTTAGGTGTCACGTAAGCAATTATGATTTCATCCCTCACACTCACTAAAAGGGTCTAACGGGTTAGTAAGTGTGACCTATTTTTCTATTAAAATGTGAATTGAAAAGACGAGGTGTTAAAATGTGTTTGGGTCATTTGTTTGTGATGAAATGAAAATTTCAAAGGCGAGAGCCCACGCTCATTGTCCCACTCACATTCATAAGGGCCATGACCGGGAGCGGTGTTCATTTTTGTGAGTGGTTGAGGTGGCACTAACGCCCTTGCCCTCACGTCCATAACACATAGCCTTATGATCTGGCTTCTGCGTAAATTTTATTAATACATTCAATCACAGTTTGTTGTGTTAAATAATTTTGAAACGCCAGGATGATCTTGAGGATGTTTTATACCATCTTCATTTCTTTAGCCGGTTTGCATGATTAGAATTTTTAAAAAATGTAAACTAAACAATAGGCCGGATAATAATTAGATATTGAATATTGATGAGCTTATCATAACTTTTATATATAATAAAACCCATGCGGTACAATTCAAAATTTTCTTGTTTCCATTGTATATGTATTCTCTCATGAAAACGATGGCTGGTCCACTCTATTTTATCTACTTATTTATAAAAATTTGGAATTGATAAAACTATAAAAAATCTTAACATATTACATATTTGTTTTTTTATTACAACATTCACATACTCATTTTGTACTCGATACTTTGTCTATGTGTTTTATATATATGTATATATATGTATATATATGCATACCTCCTGTTACACCCCATCTTCTCTTACTCCAATGGGCTTACACTTAATATTCTTAGGGTTTTTTAAGCTTCATGGTGCTGGTGGTCCATTTTTGGGCACCTTAGCATGGCCATTTTTCTTAAAACTATTATGGAGTTTGAGACCATTTAAAAATGTTATCATGTCCATAGCGCAAGATTCAAGGCTTTTTGTATATCAGTTGAGTCAGATAATTGTTTTTCAAGATGCTGAAGGTGACAACATGAGAAGATGGGAACGAATTATCCAATTAGTGCACCAACGGTTGCATAATATTGGCCATTCGATGCCTTTCTCCGACTACGAACGAAGCTTGCAAACTCTATCTATTGTAGCCTTCTGAGAGTATAAAAAATGCTCTTGTTTACGGATGAGGGTATGTCGCGCCTGCCTAGCTTCTGCCCCACGGACGGCTTTCTATTTCATAGAAAATTAGAACGAGTTCTCTTTTCTATGGACGGTTCATGTTCAGTAGTCATTTGTATCCTCTCCTTCCTCCCTCCTCCAAGACCGTCGTCCGTGACTTCAAGAATCACCTATTGCGGATCGTCTAAGTTTGTCTATGGTTATAAATCTTTTCAATTCATCTCTAAATGTAGAGGAAAATTATTAATTTGGTCTCCAAATGTAGATGGAAAATAAAAAGTTATATCTTTATAGAATTTTTCTCTATTTCTCTATTGGTTAAATTTCATCTTCAAAGTCTACTCTAAAACTCACCTATATGATTTTTATATTGAGTTAATTTGTATATTTTTTAAATCGGTTGGATTATTTTGTTTCTTCAATTAATAAGTTCTTTGTAATTAGTTACAGATAAATTATTTGTAAATCAATAATATTTTATATTTCAAATGTATGTGTGTTCTTAGTTGGTTGTAATTATCTATAGTGTGGTTGGAATTGTAGTTAAGGTGGTGAGTGTGTGATACTCTATCACTCGCCTCAATTGATGTGGGTAACACTATGAGGGTACATACTTGATACATGGTTTATTGGACGCCGAGGAAGAAGCCGTACCATCACACTCAATTGTGAAAAAAAAAAAATAGATGATGTTATTGTGATTGATTGTTTTTTGGATAGTTCTAGATACAATCTAGAAACACCCCACCATCCCTATTCTCAATTGCAATTGTTGTAGTTTAATACATGTTGACGGAACTAGCAATTTTTTGCTTCGGGGTAATTATTTTTTGATAATTGATTTGTGGTGAAAGAATATAAAATATTTCGGGTTACAAATCGGGTCGGGTCGGATCGGCTCGATTATGTATACTCACGCACCCATGACCACATCATTTTATTGTTTTGCACAATCAACTGTAGGAAAAGAAACTATCCAAAATCAACACTACTCATTTTACCTCTATTAAAACTTAAAACACCATATGACAAACTTGACCACAGCATCCCACACAAACAACTGATTGAAGTTGTAATCATGAGCTAAGAGTTCAAATTTAGAACAAAATAATATCATTAACTAATCAACTACTAGTTACTACCAGTAACTAGTCTTCATATTTAAATTGAACCAATTCAAACAATACATCATTCACATCAATTAAACACATATGATGGTTTTCTTTTCAAACAAAGTGGTCATGTTTCTAAAATGTATCAAATATATTATGAATTGTGATGAACAAAATAACTTAAAAAATACAAACTTAGAGCTTGAACAATTCTAGATTTCTATACAAAAGATCATCAAACAAATTAACTAACAAATAAATAAAATAACAACAATGAAAACACCACACAAAATCTAGAGGTTGAATCTTCATTTATAGGGAATTCGTAAAATTTCAAATTCATTTGTGAAAAAAAAAAAAAAACTTGCAGCAAAGTCAAACCCACACTTCTTTCCACAAACACGTGTGCTTACCACTAAACCAAGTACATATCCATGTTTTAATGTGAAATCGGTAAAATATTGGGTACATTTCCAAAAAAAACTATGAGTTCACATAAAATTATATTATACGTTTACACTACCGGCTCAAAAATCAATGTGGTCATTTACCCCATTCTCGTAGGCATAGTCCGCCCCTGTTAATACATACCATCATACTTATAATATTAGTTACATAAGATAACACATGTGATCATCACATCTAACCTCATAATAAATTTTCCACCCAAAGTACTTTATGACTCGTTTGCGATTTCTTGCAGTCCTAACCCGAATTCGTTAAAACGGTAACTACACCAATGCTCTCTAAGTTTTCAATCCTGATACTTGCTTTCATCCCTCTATTACAAATTTTCTTGAACTAGGGCTTCTGTACAAAAAGCTCGAAAAAAAGCTCGGCTTGAAAAAAGTTCGTATCTAAACGAGCCGACTCGGCTCGGCTCGAATTCTAAACGAGCCGAAGTCGAGCCAGGGTTAGCTCGGTTCGCGCTCGGCTTGTGTCTGGTTCGTGGCTCGGCTCATGACTCGGTGCATACAATATATGTAGATATATATTATATATAGATATATATATATATATATATTTATAGTAGGAGAAGGATGATTATTAGGAAGACGACGACTACCTAATAGATTAGATTATTATGGATTAGTATTATTTATTATGAGTATTTTATTAGTATGATTATTATTATTATTATGATTATTATTATTATTAGTATTATTATTATCATTATCATTATTATGATATTATTATTATTATTATCATTATCATTATTATTATCATTATTATTATTCTTTTTATCATTATTGCTATCGTTATCGCTATCGTTATCGCTATCGCTATCGCTATCGCTATCGCTATCGCTATCGCTATCGCTATCGCTATCGCTATCGCTATCGCTAGCCTTATCGTTATCGTTACTGTTACTGTTACTGTTACTGT
>CM046037.1:9561609-9629863 GCA_025215565.1 Flaveria ramosissima
TTTAGTATATATAAGAGACTGTTTGTGTAACTTAATATACATACATACACACACATATATAATCACTAAGGTTTCAAAAACTTCACCACCACCAAAGCCCCACCATCGGCCACCACCGCTAACAACCCCCATCACCAGCCACCACCACCGATTGCCCCTACCGTTGGCCACCATCACCAACAGCCCTCACCGTCGGCCACCACCCCCTCACATTGTCCTCACCACCAGCATTTTCTTCAACTTTTTAAATGAAACAACAACAACATCTTCATCGTAGCATCATCACCACCATCGCACAATCCACCAGCACTTCATCTCCACTGAATTACCACGATTGCATACAAGCCCCAAAACCAAGAATCCCTAATTGGGTTTTAGGGTTTTGCGAAATAGCTGTGGTGGGGGAACCAAAGGTGTGGTTGGTACTGTTTGTGGTGGTTTAGTCGGATGGGTGTGGTCGGACGAAATGGTGGTGATAGTGACAGATGGTGGTGGCTAGATAGTATTTTGTCTGATGGATCAGGGTATTTGTTATGGGGCGGCCACGGTGGATTTGGTGGTGCTTTGGGGTTTGAAATGGGCATTGACCAGGGTGGTGGTGGGCGGCATCAATGGTGGTAATGGCGGCGGTGGATTCAACAGTGGTGGCGGTCTGAAATCCGAAAAAATGGGTGTGGGGATTGTGAGTGGAGGTATTTTAACTTATAGGTAATTATACAAATGTTCTCTGAATAAAAGAGACATATATAATTACAAAAGTAGTCCCTCCAGGGGTATTTTAGTCATTATATTTAACAGAAAAACTAACGTCTGTTACTCTTAATACCTATTCTCGTTACAAAACTAAAAACACAATACCCTAGTCTGTTACAAAAAACCCTTAGTACCCAAACCTGTTGTTTTCGATAAATCACAAGGACCATTTATGTAATTAACTCATATATATATATATATATATATATATATATATATATATATATATATATATATATATATAATTTGCATAAATGGTCCCTGTGGTTTGATCAATTTACGTTTTTTATCCCCCTAACTTTGAAAATTACAAAGTAAGTTTAAAATTTTGTGTACGTGAAAATTCCAACCAACCCCATAAAATTTTTGTAATCGTCCCCCTTAAACTTTTTGAAAATGAAAAAAGAACAATATTCTTTTAAACAATTTGTCATGGGCGGAACTACAGTGGGCCTAGTGTCTGTGACCCGGTGTCTGGTGAACCTCTGATCCAGCGAACCATAGGTTGTGATTAACCGGTTCTGTAACTGAGTAGATTTTTAGTATCTCACCCTCAAATTATCAAATAGTTAGTAGGAAGAAAAAAGGAATAACTTATATTGAGACACATATTTTGACAATAAAACATACTAGATTTATATTGTTTTCAACATTATATGATGATCAAATGTTATATTACTTGCAATGAACTGAATTCGATCCGAACTGGACCGAAAAAATTATTATATTGCAATAGCTAAAACCAATGTTTTCAGAACCGGATCGGACGTCGAACCGGACGCCTTACTGGTTTGGTGGTCGGACCGGTTGGACCGGATTTAACTATATTTTAATTATATTTATATGTAATTAAATATATATTGGAAATAAGGGTGTAAAGGGAGTCTCTCTAAGACTCTAACACCTTTGTCCCACATTGGTGTGACAAATAAAACATTATGTGTTTATATATGATAACTAGGGGTGTTCAAAAATATCCGAATCCGAAACTGAATCCGAAATATCCGAAAATCCGAAATTTCGGATATCCGAAATTTCGGATATCCGAAAATTCGGATATCCGAATTTCGGATATCCGAAATTTCGGATTCCGATTCGGATAGTGATTTTGAGAATTTTCGGATATTTCAGATATCCGAAATATCCAAAATATTTTTATAAAAAATTAAAAATATTAAATATTAATTAAATATTTCGCATATTTTTAGATATTTTGAATGTTTTAATAAAAACTTCGGATATATGAAATAAATTTTAATAAAATTTATTATTTTTTATAAAATTTATTATTTTTTTTATAAAACTTATTAAATAATACAAAACTTTTTTGAAATTCGGATATCCGAACGGATATCCGAATCCGAATCCGAAATTTCGGATATCCGAAATTCGGATATCCGAAATTTCGGATTCGGATTCGGATAGTGAAATTCACTATCCGAAATTTTCGGATATCCGAAAATGAACACCCCTAGTGATAACAAGGTGAAATGTATTGAATGTCTTTATGATACCTTTTACATCATAACCTACCCGCGCGCAGGGGGGGTGCAAAAACGGGTTTCTGGCTGGAAAATTTGGGTCGCCCACGCACGACATGCGGACACGAATGCCGTTCGAAATAAACCGGGTCCGCGTGAATGCCGCTCGACCGCTGCCTCGGGAAGAACCGGCCGGTTCAACCTTTGAAAAACGAACTACCCAGACCGGACCGGAACAGGCGCCGAATCCCGTTGTAATAATTTGTCTGGAACTATAATAATAATGTTTACATCTCTCATAGTCATGCATGTGTAGAACAATCAATTACAGGTTCTTTAGATTCTGTAGCTCGTCTTTTATTGACTAATGTGTAATTTTGAATTTGTATAACTAGCTTTATATCTGTCCATTGGTCGGAATTTTTATATGATGTATGATTCTTTAAATTCTAATATAACAAATTACTTTGGAGATGGGACCGAGAGCTAGTGAAATAACATTTCGAGCCCTTTTCCAAATTTCATGTAGGTAGGACATATTTTAATTTGGCATGAAGAAATAATAAAAGGAATAACAAATAAACATGAATCACAAATTAACATCAACAAAAAATTAGCCTACCGAATGTAAGTCTCAAATTTCAAATTGTTGATGAATTACCAACTAAAGAGATTTGCAAAATTAGCATTTAGGCCAACTAATAGCTCTCCCTTCACAAAATGAAATGTTTGTAAAAATAAAATCATATTACTAAAGAACGATAAAGAAAAAAATTAACTTTACCAAAGCCAATAGCAAGAAATACAATAATAAACATGTTATAACGTAAATCTAAGTATCAAACCTGCAGGTTGTTTGACCAACGACCATTCCATAGGTGTTTGAGTAACTTGCTGCAAATGTGACACATATGGAATGAAGACTGAAGCAAGCATTTGAACAACGTAACACAACTTAGCTTCAACAACATCATAATATCATACTAATTAAAATAAGACTTATTATCATTAAGAACTAAATGAATCAGATATTTAATCATTGTCGTTTTCATTTTATTTAAAAAGATAAAAATACATGGACTTTGTGCAAATTTACAATTGCCAAACCTGTTATAAGGGCCCAACATCTAAATAAGCACGAATGTAATAATATTGACCCTATAGCAAAAGGATATTCATTCCCACATGGACATATCACCTTCCTCTTTCTAAGAAGATTTTAAAATGATATTTGCATTTAAATATAAAAATATAACACCAAATCATAAATAAAAAATTATTTTATGTTTTGAAGTAAATGACATATATATACTGTGTAATTCCACGCAAAAGGTAGTAAGTTCTCCAGTGAGATAACTCGACCACCTCTATATTAGAACTCGAGATGATTAGTATACATATAGATCATTGGTAATTGCTTTCTACAAGTCTTATACAAGTATGAGTTGTTGGAATTAGAATTAATCAAGAAATCTTAGTTAAATTAGTCTAGTTAGAAGTCAATTAGAAAAGTCAAACTGTGTTATTTAGAAAGTCAAAATTGTATGTTTGTAAATTAGTCGGTTAGATAAGCGGTTTTTTAACCGCCAAAACCAAAGGGTATAAATACCCTCATCATGTACGATTACTATGTGTGGAATATCAATTTGATTGTGTGTGTATCGTCAAGTTTTTCCCCACCCTTTATTCATCGTGAGTCCCTGCATATATACATATGCATACTCAAATCAATACAATGTTCATCCATGATCGATCCTGATCAATGATCCGAAGGGGCCTCAACATGAGCAGAAAACTTAATACACCTACTCAGTGTTATAGAAATAAACTATCTAGGCAATGTTCAATCTGTTTTGCAGCTCCATAAAGTAACATTCCTGTTATATACAAGAAAAAGACTAGTATCATAATCAGACATGCATAAGACACTAAAAATAGTTAAGCATGCTAGATATCAAAACAACACAGACCAAATAGAGTTTTATGATGATTAAAACCAAACTGTCATTTTTCTCAATGCATATTACCAAGTAATAAAATAGCTTTCAGTGGTATAAATTTCATAGAAATTTTATTGTACATGCGATATCCTCGATCACTATAAAAGCATATGGCATAGTCAATAGAATATTACATGATCAAATGAAGCCATTGAAACAGAAATATGCTTCAAAGTTCAAGTGGTGACATAATTTCTAACTTCTTGTAAGTTTGAAAGCGCTTTATAGGATCTTTCACAAATCGCAATTGCTCCAGTGTCAACACAGATAGCCGGGTGATCTTTCTCCCTGCAAAATGTAGGAATACATAGGTGAATTTACCTTATGGGAAAGAAAGGGAGTGCCCCCTAGAAAACGTATATGTTCAAAAAGAAATTATTACAAAGATTGGTGACAGAATCAAGCCATGTAACTTTCCATGCATGGGCGGCCCTGAGCAGGGGCGAAGTGGGCTACCGCTCAGGGCCCAATCTTCTCACGGGCTCGAAGTTTTTAAAATTTTTCTATATTATATATGTATGTATATATAGTAATTTAATTATGTTGACCTATTGAAACTTAGGTTCCATTAACATTTTAATTAGTTCCCTACCAGTTATTCAATCTAAACTCATTTAAGAAACTTTAGGAGTGTCTCACGATTCACTTAAGTATGTAAATTGATTATTTTACTACAATGCTTTTGTATATTAGTAAAACATTATTGTCGTATAATAGATTTTTACATACGTGTTATTGACTTTATATTATAAGGGCCTATTATATATATTATTACTCCCGGTGAGTGTAACTGCCTTGGAGAATGATACCATCCGTCGGATTTGTCTGAAATAAAATCCCAGCCGTCTAAACTCGGCAGTTACGCCGGTTACAGACCAGTTACAAGCAGTTGTGGGAGCAATCGACGGTTCCCTCTTCCCCGCTCTTCTTCCTCCTTTTCCTCCCCACGTTCCCCATGCTCGCCGGTAACCTCTAGATCAAATATATATACACACAAAACATCATCTTTTGTTTCTGTAATTCGTCTATTTGGTGAATTTCGCTTCAAGATCGTAGAGACAATGATGCAGTTGTGTGGATAGGTTTTGAAGATGATCTAAATATGTTCAACAACAACTGGTGGGTCGTTGATCTTGGACTCCATGTTCGACCAAGAGCCTTGGATCGTTGTTCTAAAAGGGATTCGAGAAGCAAAAATTGGGTATTTTACTAATCGATTACAAGCCCTAGAACTAATCATTCATCTTCTTATTTGATGACTGTTTGAGAGATGAAAGAGAGAACAATCTCTAGATTGTGAAGCCATCACCGTTGAGGTTAGTCGGACTATATTCAAATCTTCAAGACAGGCTCGATATATTGTTTTTTTGTTTTGAATCTAATTTCATTCTCTGATTCTAAAAGTTGGATTGAGTTCTTTTTACTTTCATTTGATTGTTTCTTTGTTTACTTTTTAATCCGTAAATGGTACATAAATAGTAGAGAAGGTGGTGGTAGTGGTGGCGGCGGTGGTAACACCTCCTAAATTGGCAGCGATGCCACTTCTCAAGACGTTAACTATAGTGCTCGTGTCGGTGATGATAGTGATTTCATGGGTCACTCTTGACTTTCCTCTTTCAGGCCCTAGGGCTTCTAGGTCTTCATCGATGTTCACTAATCAGGTGAGCTTTTAGATTTAGTTTGATATAATGGTTTCTTTATTATTGTCTACCCTATTCTTAATGATTAAATATCCAATAGTATCATTTGATTTTGACGATATTGTAATAGCAATTGTACAATAGATTGGTGTTCTTCAAAATTGATTGATTACCTTCATTCCCAAAACTATGGAATGGTGCTTATTCGTGATTAGAATGTTATACAAGTAACTGCTTTAATGGTTAAGTATGGATAAGTTAAGAGTATCTTTTTCCTTTAATTTTGTATCCTAGTAATCCTTATATACAACATATCCTCATCCTTTGATATGTATTTATGTTCATTCATGTTTTATTATGATTATAATATAATGAATTAGATGCTATATGTATTGAAAATAGATGTGGCGATTTCAACCTATTTGACCCGTTTAAAAGTAACCTAAGTGGAAATTATCACCTATGATTAATTTTGAACCATCTAAACAAGCTCCTTTCTTCAGGTTTTTGCAAAGGATATTGAGAAGGATTAAGTAGTTTTGATGGGAGCAAGGGCTTCAAGAGTGGAAAATCTAGGTCACTTTCTTATTTTGAAAGTATTTCAAGCTAAAATAAGGTAAGATTCGTATAAATTTTGTTGTCCAATCAACTCATAAGTCAAGACTTTTTTAAATGGAGATGCAGGGTGTTTGAGTTTATGGTCAGTTTCTAATGTTGACTAAGAAGCTTCTATTTAAAGTCATCTAATTATTTTTCGTGTCAAGTAATCATTATTAATGAAAAAGAAGAGTGGAATTACCCATTTGCTTGTGCTTTTCTTTGTCACCATTCATCACAATTACTTCACTATCATAATTGGTCAAAATTTTGGTATCTTGGTTAAAGGGTTTCTTTTACAGATTAGTTGATTTTGATTATGAGGTCACTCATTCTCTTTATATTTTGTAGCTAGCTGCATGAATGTGCTACATCTTCCTATCCTGCTCATACTTCCTTGGTTAAGAACCCAAAAGGCCTACAAGTAAGGTTACAACACTAATGAATTGACACTTGAATACCAAGTTCAGTCATTCAGAATAGGTTAATCAATCATGTCAGGTTACATATTTACATTCTGATAATTGTTTATCACTTTTGTCTTTTGCCAGACATTTTGTTGATTGCTATAAATTGATAGACACTTTGCATGTTAATAAAGCTGCAGCTTAAAATTTCAGCTTATTTTGGTGGTTCACAAGTTAATAAAGCTCAAGCTTAGCAAAAGGATTTGACTTCATTAAGGTATATAGATGCTAACTGTATGCAACTTGATACTGAGTTTTTCTACAATAACTTCTATCTATATGAAATGGAGGATAGTTTCTATTGTTTAACATGAGTTCTAGGCTGACTTGGGTTATATGAGCTTCTACTTGAGTATGGCTTTTTTATATGGGCTTGTGTGAAATTTGTATTTTATAGTTTGAAGTATTGGTTTTTGAAGAACTACCAGTTAAAATATTTTTGATTTTGTTCTTTGGCTTATAGTTAATTAAAAATAATGGAAAGAATCATTCTTACCTGCCTTAGATGCTAAGGTACCCCTCTCCCAAAAACAAATCACGCACACAATGTAGATATACATGGGTGTGCAACACATATATGGGTCTGTCACTTTGAGATTATTCTAAAAAGGGTAGAATTGCTTTTGAGTTGTTGGTTTATTCAAGGGAATCAGATCAAGGATCAAAACATGCAGCTATGACTTGCAACCACCTTCCAAGTTTTGCATTTAAAAATTTGGATTTTAAATTTTCATGCTCTTTTTAAACGGAAAGAATGGTATACAGTTAAATTTTTTTTAGCAATGTTGGATTTCTTTTAAGTTTTGTGTATAAAATAGTTTTATGTATTACTAAGGTTGGAGACAAATAGAATAAAACTACAATTAAAATGATATTACATTGTTAATTTACCCTAATTGGGACAAGTATAAATTAAGCATTTTGGATACGTGATGACATGTGAACCTACTTATGTCCAGAAAGTACATTAATCTAGCCTAATTGTATGGGATGCTGACTTTTTCTTTGGCTTCTACTAGCAATTTTAACTGGTTTCAAATTAATAGAGGTTTCGGCTAACCAGCACCAAAATCTGTAATGAGATCAATGGGCATGCATAGGTTGATGTTGTACCATTGGAAGAACAGTTTGCAGGTTGAGTTTATGTTTCGACTTTATAGAATTCAATTATATTGACTTTACAAATTTAAAATTGACATGAACTCTTTTTGTTAGAATGACATATTTCCTACACTCTT
This sequence comes from Flaveria ramosissima, assembly GCA_025215565.1. NCBI lineage: Eukaryota > Viridiplantae > Streptophyta > Magnoliopsida > Asterales > Asteraceae > Flaveria > Flaveria ramosissima. The sequence continues at coordinate 9,569,786 of CM046037.1, forward strand.
TTACATAATGCAATGAAGTTTATTAACTTCCCTACAAAACAGATCAATTCGTGCAGCCAAGCTTTTAATTCTTGACACAACGGTGACGTGGATGGAAACAATTACACAATAAAGTATGAAACTGCCCCTGTTGCAAGTCTCATATGCGATAATTTGTGTCATTTTTGCACATTGTCATGGACTGCAAATGGAAACAAGATTCTAAAAGGACAAATGTCTCAAACGGGTTGATTGTCTACGTATACTTCCTAAATCATTTAAATTGGTATTTCATTAAAGTTATTTATGTTATCAAGATTACAATTAACACTTCTTTTATTTATAGATAAAATATAAGTGGATAGAAATTCTAAAATACAATTAATCCTTTTTTTCTTCATACATATAATATTAAATTAATCAGTTTAAGGATTTTGTTTTCACAGGTTTGCCCATTGGAACAAGGCTTATGGTGTGATCGAATGCTCAAACCTTGATCGAGGATTGACTACTTGGAGTTACGTAAGTTTGTATGAAAGTACTATTATTATTAGTATTGAAATTGATCACGAGCAATAAGAAAAGATTTTGTAGACCCGAGAGATGTTGAAAGCTAGGAAAATAAGGCGACACCATGTGTATCTAAATATTTCTATTTGATCATCGGCTTCGTGGTGATTTTTAACACAATGCTATTTTAACTGGAAATCAAGTTTAACCATGGATGCAAGTTTGGGTAGAAAATCAACAAGACATGTGATTTGCAACATTGAGCTGGTTAAACTTGATTTCAAGATGTGGCAAGCAAGTACAGGTTATGTTACGAGTTGGAAGAAAAACATATTTTAAGTGTAAACATATTTGGTTGGTTGTCCCGCTAAAATTAATAAATTATTTTATTAGAATGTTATCTTACTACTTTTGGTATATAATTTTGTAAGTATTTTTACTCATAATTTATATGAATTGCGCGTATACTTTTTGTTTAATTTTTAATGAAAAATAAGTGTGTTATTGTGATAGTAAGTATCCGGCCACCGGACGGGTATAAAACTAGTTTTCTTCTACTCGCCTAGGGCCCAAATTTTTCGAGAACTCTCAGGACTGTTCCATGTACCAACAATAAAAAGAATCACTGCTTAAGGCCCACAAATTTACATCTAGTGTTATTTGTTGAAGGATAACAAAGGCAGATGAGAACATATGTATTCAGTTCATTCAATAATCCGCCTATGATCATTGTGGGTAAAATCTAACTAGTTTTATACCCGTCCGTTGGTCGGGTATTTTAATGTAACAAAATGTTAAAACCTTATTTCTTTGTGTTCTAACGAAAATCAAAATAAGTAATTTGAAAGCAAGTTACGCATCCTTTTAACTTAAAACACCTTGTTGCTTATTTAGATAGCCCACATTTTTTGTTGAACCTACGACTCAAGAATCCCATGGTTGTAATTTTTTACAATAAACTACTTATAGTTTTCCGGATGTAAAAATCCAAACTAAAGTACATATAATTTTCCTCAATGCATCTGTAACATAAAAGTTCTAAATTACAAACTATAGACACAAATAGAAATTAAGGCTAAAAAAAAATAGATATACTTTATAAAAGAACTTTTTCCCATGAATTGCTTAGTAGCATCCATGTTTCTTTATCATCTTCCCAAGTTGTTTCTTTTCCTAAAATTGCATAGCAACGTCCATTTGTGCATTGCTTGCATCCCACCAATGCTACACCATCACCAAATGTTGTGGATTTAACAACTGATATTTCAATTTTTCGTATATATATATATATATATATATATATATATATATATATATATATATATATATATATATCTATATATATATATATATATATAATATATATATATATATATATATATAGATATATATAGATAATATAATATCTCTATCTATATATATAGATACTATATATCTATATCTATCTATCTCTATATATATATCTCTATATATATATATATATATATCTATATCTATATAATATATATATATATATATAGGGGAGGGTTCCATTGAAAACCATGTTATAAAAGAAAACCATGAAAACCAAGGGTTACATATATGAGTACTTGTTACAAAGTATACAACTAATAGTTACGTATATGTAGGGGTTATGTATATGTACGTACGTGTTAACAAGTGTACAACTAAAAATTACGTACATATAACTCATACAAGTTACGTATACGTAAGTCGTTTCGTCATCATTTTCATTCTTTAGAGTTTAAACTATATAATATATAATGAATTCAAAAAATAAAGTTGAATTTTACTTAAATATACTTTAAACAATAAAAAGGTCGAATCAATTATAAATTATGTGATTGGGAAGTGGTGGTTTTCACGGTTTTCATTTATAAACATGGTTTTTATTTGATCTCTCCCTTATATTATATATATATATATATATATATATATATATATATATATATATATATATATATATTATATATATATATATATCATATAAAGACACATGAATTTTTAAATAATCAACATTCACATCATCAGTTGAGGCCTTGTATTTTTGCTTAAACGATGGATCATCATTGAGTGCTTATATTGTTCCACATGGTATTATAGTTGAGAGCCCTTTAAAATCTGTGACACTAACAACCCAACCAATAATTTCATCATCATTCAAACTTTCAAACAACACCTCTCTGTCCCCTTCAATCTGCATAAAATAGAGAGAAAACAGTGACTACATGCATAAGACAAAATCACATAACTGAATGAAGAGTTAATTAAACAATTCTTAAAACTTCATTGGTTTTTGGAAGTAAAAGATCAATCTTTAAAATAGGTCTCTATGTTGAATCATTCACATAATAGGATAAACTTCATTGCCTCAGTTGATGTTGCACACCTTTTAAAAGGGAATTTATATAATCCAGGTCTATTCTACAATAAAAATAAGTATAAAAGAATCCTTATAATTTTAATATCCTTATAAATTCAAGCCAACAAACTATAAAGTGAAACCAGATAAGCAGAAAAAAAATCAAAAGATGGTAAAATTCCAGCAAAAGACTAACCCTTGTCTAATGAACAGCGTTGACTTAAACCTACTATGATCTATTTTTTCACCTCTACCTAAAAACCTTTAGCAGCCAACAAAATGAGACTTAACTTGTACAAATAATGACACGTGGATAATAATATTAATTAGCATAAACGTGGCTAATAAAATAGAGAGACCGATAAAAGATTGAAGGTTTTTGTGATGTTCCATAATAAAATATGCAACGCAAAGTCTTAAAACATTCTACCCTAGTGTACAAAAATGAGTAGACAATAGGTGTGAGTTATAATTTGTTATTATAGGCATAGTTTGGGTTATAATTTATCTCTACCAGGATTTTTGAACCAATTTTTGATATGAGATGCAATTAGTACATAAGTTGAAGATATTCTTACCAAATAAAAATGTGTCTAGGCTTGTGTTGCGCATGTATTCATATCTCAACATGATTCTCTTTTTTTTCGCATAGGATCCGAGAAGCTTCATCGAATTATGATGTTGAAGCCTGTGATTACACCAAACAATGTAACTGTTATTCTACATAATAGGTGGCTTACTTGCATATGCTTCAAGTAATTACAATTACAAAAGTCTAATAAATTTCAGATGTTAACAACACACAAATGCCTATGCTTTTGGTAATTATATATATTGGATCATGGAACATCTTGTTAAAGTTCAAATCCATTTCCATTTAAGTCATAATTGAAGTGCAATATGACAAATGTAACTGCGTTTGTTTCAATGTATAATATTTAAACATCAAGCACATAATTTATTACATAACTTGGGAATATATAAGCACTTTGGACTCGCCAAAAGCACACCTTGAGGAGGGCAAGCACCAAGTCGTGTATATTAGTCACGATTCTTGAGAAATTGCTGATTAAGTTGAATGCCAAAAAAGAAAAATTAATGTCTAAACCTATGAGTTATGAACTTAGTATAATTTCCTCAAGTTCCTCCTTGGCATCATAAACACCAGCACCAAAAAAAAAAAAAAAAAAAAAAAAAAAAAAAAAAAACACAATGGTTTTCCCTTGTTCAGAGACTTTTAACCCACCATGACCACCTGACTTGTTTGTTTTAGCTGATCATAGGCATTATATTAAGAGAGTAAACAATCAACTACTCCTTGATATAAATATTTTATCTTTTACAATTTAAAGTATGATATGTGTAAGGATTCCTTAAGTCTGATGCAACCCAAAACGTCCAATGTGTCTCTGCAACATGCACTAAGTACTGAAGTAAAGAATGTTTCGGAAGTTTTACACAATGCACTAGAAAATACTCTAAGTGTAAAATCTTCCGAAGCCAAGACCAATATCTTCCGAAGCCAAACATGAAGTCTTCCGAAGCCTCAGAGACAAAGTCTTCCGAAGCTTCAACCTATGAAGATAGATTTCTTCCGAAGACTTTTAGTATACATGCTTTATCTGATGTACTGTTCCATAAAGCACTTTTTCCGCTGCATCTCTGTAAAGTTACCAACTTATATGAGTTGGTGAAAAGGTCCATGCTTTTGGAAACTGTACATTGAGGTCTTGAGTCTGTAACTTTCTACTTTATGTACTTTATCATTTTTGTAATAGATAAGGATGTGAGCTATGACATGTCATAGTCACAAGGTCAAAAGGCAGATATGCCTTTTGATCCTACAATTGATTTTGTTAGTGTCTAGTCAATTGTATCCAGCTGGCTTTCAAAGTATAGCCGGCTGTAGGTTGTAGTATAAGTATTCCAAGTTCTTGTATCTTTCTTTATGCTTTGTAACACTTATAAAAGAACTTGAGAAAGCAATATACTGCCTCCTTGAAACCCAACTCTCTTGTTCTGTCTCTTTACTTTACTTGTGTTCTTAGTATCATCATACTTGGTTAATCCAGTTCACTGTTTGATCAAAGTTTAGTTGTTCTCCTCATTGTGTTATTGTGTTGTAATTTGTTCAAGCCCTAAAACGATCATGCAATATGAGTGCTTAAAACCTTTTCAAATGTTAAGAGAGTAAATATAACTATCTGCATTATGAAAGTATACCTTAGTGAGTCCAGAAATTGCAAATGATGTCTACAAGAGAGCTTAGAATCAACATATGTTCCAAAAAAAAGAAGACAAACTCTATATTATAAAAAATCATAAATTAAAAGGGTGTTAGGATTGTTTATTTGAACAACTTATGCTTGTAAGCAGCAGGGGACAACCGGTCGAAAAATGCAGAGAGAATTAAGGGGAGTTTAAACTTAACTACAACGACGTGTAGAAACTCCTCCGACTTAATCGGCGAATCTCTGTGTGAAATCAAGCCTTTTTGTTCGTAACCGCTCCGAAAATGGTGTAACCGTCGACTTTAAACTGTCCAGATCTAGTTTCAGCTACTTTCGACGGACAGGATCAAACCTGATGACGGTTACACTCACCGGGAGTTATATATTATATAATTCCTAGTAATTAATTATAAAAAACAAAAAAAAAGCAATTTATTGAATCAAAACATCAAATTAAACAGGTGTTAAGAAGAAATCAGACCTTTTCAAGCTATTCCACAAGGGAGAAGAGGAGAGAACTTGTGGTTTTTGTTCGCTCACTCTATTCGCGTTGCATCACATGAAATTGATCTAAATTCGTAATTTTTGTCAAGAAAACAAATTAATAACTAAAAGAAATTATCAAGGGTTTAGGTGAAACTGAGAGATGATAAGAGTCCATACAGTAGCAGGTGATCAAAGGCTTGTACTTTTGCAATTCATCGACATGTTGAAGGTGGTGTACTGACGTAGACGAAAGCACAAGATAACTATTTGAACCTGTTAATTCATAAAGAATACCAGAAACAATTTTGCTAATTGTTGTTGATTCACGAAGGATACCGATAATCAGGATAATCACACACTAACACACTCTTGTGACAGAGAGAAAATGATTTTTCATAAAACTTCAAAACTGATCATCTCTCAATGATTATTTGAGTATAAAAAAGAAGTCAAAAATCGGATGCGCCTCGAAACATAAACAGATTAAAAACTGGGCGATAAACAAAGTCCAACAAAAACTAGAAATAAAACAAAAAGTAATTAAAAAAGTCATAACATAAGCCTTTTGGGGCGAAACGGTGACCCAAACCGCCTACGACAGATTATGGGCCTCCAATAACGAGATAGCTTGCTCCTCCACACTTGGGCCGCACCATATACTGATAGTTTCGCTGGTTCGTTATCGTTGGCCATTTTTGACTATCAACTCTCAAAAATGAGACTTGAAGATGGTGCGTATTTGTCTATATATTAAAGCATGTAGGTTGTAGATGGGGAGGTTACCGACAAACGTGGGTTGGGGAGGAAAAGAAGAAACTTCAATTAACCGCGGCTAACTGCGCCGGAGAAGGACAACTATAATTTTTTTATAACCGTGGACTTTATAAGTCCAGATCTTCTCCTGAGTATATTCGATGGTCAAGATAAAAAAAGGGTTAGTGAGACTCGTAGTATATTATATAATTGCACCCAATTTATTTTTGCCATGACAATGTATACTAATCAAGTGAAACAAAACATTTTATTTAATTTTATTTTATTTTATTTTTTTGTAGATTTCATGACACAGGTGGTCAAGAGCCAATCTAAGAAGTAAGAACCCTTATTAGCTAGTCAAGCTCAATTAAGCTCAATTGTTGGTGATTCTTTAATATAAAAAGATAGGATAATTTCTTAGTGGATCATAGAAATATGGAGAAACAACTCTAATATATCTTTACTGACATAATAGTGTTAGAATTGGCTTTGATATCAGCTTGTATTACGTACGAATTGCTAAAGTATGCATTAAAATCCTTATACTTCTTGTGTTTACTTTGGTAGAAATGAAATGCTATCATACAACTGGAGGTTTATTAGGTTTAGATTTAGATATTGATAACAAACCATCAGGAGCTGTGATTAAACATTTAGGTGCTGTTTGTTTTTTCTGCAGGAAAACGTTTGCAGTTTGCGGACCACATCTGCAGCAAAAGAGGTGGATCAAACGTTTGCAGTCTGCAAGAAAAAGACTGTTTATTTTTAACATCTGCAATGTTGTTGTTGTGTTATTTTATTATTATTATTATATTATTATTATTATATTATTATTATATTATTATTATATGATTATTATTATTATTATTATTATTATTATTATTATTATTATTATATAAACCAAACCCACCCCACCCTTCCCAATCTCACTTTCCCAAACTCTTTCTTCCATCATCTTCATCCATCATCATCTTCATCCATCAACTTCATCCATCATCTTCATCCATCATCTTCGTCTTCATCCATTGTCACGAGCCGGTGGTGGTACCGGGGGCTGCTGCGAGGGTGGCTCGAAGGGGGGTCGAAGGGGGGTCGAAGGGGCTGCTGTGAGGGCGGTCGAAGGTGGCTCGAAGAGGGGTCGAAGAGGCTGCTGCGAGGGTGGCTCGAAGGGGGGAAGAAGGGGCTGCTGCGAGGGTGGCTCGAAGGGGGGTCGAAGGGGGGCCGAAGGGGGGGGGGTCGAAGGGGGTAGGCTGCGACGGTTATAAGGCGGCGGTGGTGGAAAACGACGGTGACGGGGTGGGGTGGTGTGGAGTGGTGGGGCGGTGGTGTGGAGTGGGGGCGGTGGTGTAGAGTGGGGAGGTGGTGTGTAGAGATGTGAGGGTTAGAAGAGGTTGTGAAGACATAAGAAGAGCTTGTTCCACATCTTCTCCGTGCAGACGTCAGGAAGACGTTTTTAATGAAACGTCTTCCAGAAAACAAACACTCTGCGAAGTAAAAACCTCTTCCCGCGTCTGCGTGCGCGCAGATGAAGAGGTGGGGAAGAGGTTTTTTTAAAAAACAAACACCACCTTAGCCATTGAGGTTGAGTAAGTTATCGTTAATTTGGTTTTCTTAAAATTCCTATCAAATTTCTCATGAAGTTAGTGTATATGAGATTGTAAATCAATTTGTTTTCTTTTATATATTCTTTCTTTTCTTAAAAAGTGAAGTCAATAATAACATATGTAGCATCTGTGATGTATGATGAGATGCTTTATGTTATCAAATACAAGAATAGCTTTTTTTTAACGACAAATATGTAACTTTGCTTCGAATGATATGTGTTATATTAATAGGTAGCATCTCTATATGTCATTTAATAAATCATTTAATGAAGATGTTTTATATTGAGCTTAGATGTGCAAGACGGGGGGTTGTAGACTGAGGCAAACCCGGTTCGGGTTGAAACCAATGAGCTCTTTATGATGATACCGCAATAATGATTAAAATTTATCAGCTTTAACTTTGTATGTGTATTTTAGTGTAATAGCCTTAGATATATGCCAACTGTGGTTGGGTTTTTGTGCTAATTGTAATCAAGAAGGTAGAGTCAAGTTTACTGTAGTGACATGTTGAACATGTTGAAGCTCAATCTAAGAAGCTTCTACAAAGTGAAGAAAAAATGATAGGTTGCCTTATGTTTTTTCTTTCAATAGAGTAGTCTTTCAATGGCCACTACTTTGTTTACTTGCAATACCAGACCAGATATTCATCACAAAAAACTAGTACATGTTTACTTATTTTATTCTATTTTTTACTCACATATATGATTTTGTATTTCAATTAATGTTAAAAATTATAGCCGAAAAAGAACACCTACTCCTTAAAAATTATAGTCGATCGATGTCACCCTGAGGGAAGAGGGGCTCCCCAACTTCTACAGGCAAGCAATGATGGACGTAGAAAAACCAGTTCATGCTGCATTCAACTCTCTAAGAATAAGCACATTCAAAGGTTAGAAAATTTCAGCATTAATGTCAATAACCTAATACACATAACCTAAACCTATTCAATTACATGAGACATTATATATAGGTATTAAAAAGCAACATAAGCGTTATAATGCACTTTTGTGGGTTTAGCTTTTGGCCATAATAGTTTCTCTCTTTTCCTTTTTGGCATTTCATATTTTGTGAAGTGTCATTTTTGTTCCTCCTATTTTCTAAAACATATAGAATAACACTTTGCTTTATATAATTATATAAATTCACTATTTTTAACCCTTTTGGTTACACTACTTTTAAGCATTATTATCATGACGAACCAAATCAATTATAAGTAAAAAGCATCGTTGAAGGCATCATTATTAGCTGAACTAGTTTTAATATTTGTTGATTTTTTATGGTTTCCGATTTGGTATTCCTTTTTAGGGTTTCGCGATGAGCTAATAAGATAATGACCAATTCACACTGTGTAGCTTGAAGAAAAATGATCAAACTCATGTTGCGTAGTGCAGGGAAAAATCCTAGTGTGATTTATGAATCACTTTCTTCCAATTATCGAGTACTTTTCTTCTAATATTGATTCAATTGAGTAGTTCATTGGTTACCTCTTAAGTAGTTGCTTAGATTGTCTTAGATATTACTATATACATCTTACATAGATGTCGGAACTGTCATCCATGATAAGTAATATCTAGAGATTACTGGAAAAATTATACATTGTGCATATGCGATTCATGTTAATAAGATACAATTTGAATAAGCAATTATGATTTAATCAAGAAATCATCTACAATTTAGTGTTATTAGATAATTCATAAAAAGTCAAATAGAAAGTCAAACTGATGAAATTAAACGGGAATCAAAGGGTTAGTTGTGTTAGTTCTATTAGCTTGTAATCGCCAATGTAAGGGTATGAAACACCATATGTATGTCGAATTATGTGTGGAATTTTAGAAATATTTCGTGTGAATTGGGTCTCGTTTTTTGACCCTGTGTTCCACCGGCTTACCTGCACAATCAGTGTAGAACCCTATCAAGTGTTCATCGATTATAATAATTCTTTATTGTTAATTGATCCTGGGCAATAAATGATATCAGAGCTTTGGTTATGAAGAGGATTAAATGAAGTAGCCATCATCAAAGGAAAGAAAAGAAAGAAACAAAGCTTGAAATTCATAAGTCAGTAGGAGGTGATCCAGACCGAAAAATCTATTTAGGCACAAGGCCACAGTTAAATTGAAAGAATATTTTCATGTAGGTAGAAGGAAAAACACATCAAATTCAGGTATATTGATCAAAAGTGTCGATCATGATGAAAAGGAAGAAAATAAAGAGTTACAAGATGGGTTATATTCAATTGTTTAGAGGTGTGGACTCAATGCATTTAGATGGTTTAATCAAAAGATAAAAGATAAAGATCACAGAGACAGAAATAGAAATCAAGAATTGAATAATCATTAACCATAGGACCGAAAATATTGAATTTCAGTTCAATTCGAATATTGATCAATGATTATCGAGACATATGCATCCTTTAGTACGAATCAGATCACTTTCAATTTGATAGAGAAGGCATTAACACCGCTTCAGTCTTGATCAATGGATCTAAAGAGTCAGAATCAGGAATTGAAAAGCGAAAGTCAACCGTAGAAAGAGATGATGGACTGCAAAATCGGATGAACATCATAAAGATTATGATTTCTTGATTAGGGGAGTAAGTGTTGAAAATGGTTTAATTAAAAAATCATTTGCAAATTAGTGTTACTAGATAATTCATAAAAAGTCAAACCAAAGTCAAATTGATGAATTTAGCAGGAATTAAAGGGTTAGTTGTGTTAGTTTTACTAGTTTGTAACTGCCGATGTAAGAGTATAAATATCCTCATACGTTTGTCAGATTACCTTCAGCAAACAAACATGTTTTTTTATTCACACTTAATGGTTCATTTTATTTTTTCCCTCATTACTGCGTACCTAACGCTTGTGTTTTGACTATGTGAATAATTGTCATCCTTTTATATAAGTGTGAGTATGTAATTCAATAGAAGACTTCATAACGTACGACCGGTCCGATTGCAGGAATTGAAAAGCGAAAGTCAACCGTAGAAAGAGATGATGGACTGCAATCGGATTTAACTATATGTTTGAATTTAGATATTGATTTCTAACTTCTTCTTCATATTTTTTATCATTTCCATTGATTATTTTTTATCATTTCCATTGATCATTACTATAAACGATTGCAGTCCATCATCCAACATATATTTAATTACATATATAAATATAATTAAAATATAGTTAAATCCGGTCCAACCGGTCCGACCGGTCCGACCACCAAACCAGTAAGGCGTCCGGTTCGACGTCCGATCCGGTTCTGAAAACATTGCAAAATAGTATTATGCTTATTTAAAAATTAAAACCATGTAAGCAATCCTCCCTTATTTTGCAATAATAATTTGACACAGACAAGTTGACTTCTTCAGACTATTGACTTTTCGCATGTTGAATGGTTATTACGTGTTATTTGAATGTGTTGTAATGTTTGACTTTGAACACATGCTATAACTTTAACTCTAATATAAACAATTAGCAATAGACTCATTACTCGAAGACACTAAATACATCATAAAGACATGCTAACGCGTACTTGACCCTTTTATAGTTTTATATTATATCCATGATGGTTTAATATCTATATATACACTTCCTTTGCCTTTATAAATTGTAAAAGCAATTCATTAATGGAAATTTTACAAAATCAACTAGAATGCAATTAACAAGTTTATATGTTGCAATGGGTATTGAAGGAAACATTTATAACGCGCGAATAGTAATCATATGAAAATAAACTCAACATGATCATTAGTTGAAGGGTGTTCCACCAATTTATTTCTAAAGACATTTCATAATATCATTAAAAGGAACTATAACTTTTAGTAACTTATTCTTTACAAAATGAACTCAACAGATCAAAATGAAAACAAATAACCCTACTGAATGTATAAACTAAGATTAAAATGCACTCATCATAATATAAAATATATACAAGTCAAATACGAGGTCATCAAATCAACTGATAGTAAATAAAAAAAACCATGTCGCCCATCACCAAATTACTTATTAGTATAACAACTTAAGCGCCCGCGTCACGACAGGAGCGTAAAACCATGTCAAGTTGCACTAATTTCATACCACCATCAACGACGACCAACACCGGAAAACCTCGTATTAAAAAAAATAAGAACGAGAAAAATAAAACCCAATGGAATAGACGTATAAACGCTAAACCCCACACGTGAAATGTAAAACATTAAAAACAATAGCTAAATCGATCTAAGAACCGCGCGTTGTGACGGGGCCGTTAAACGAGGAAAAATAGGCGTTAAAACGTAGAACCACACACAACTGTTGCGGCATGTTAACTCTTAAAATTTAACATGAAACGTAAAGCGAAATTTTTTTTAAAAGATAAAAAGTATAAGGAATCAAAGTTGAAAATGAAAAATTATAAGGGTTAAGTTGTTAAAGATGTAAAAATATTGGCGTTAAAAGAAAAGAAAAGTTAAAAAAATTTAAGAAAACAACAAAAGTCGGTACAACCTACTTAAACTTAGGTACAACCCATGATACACAAATCATTTGGTAATTAGTTTATATATAATATTGAGGTTATGCACTTTGGTAATAACATGTGAGGTGAGAAAACGTAAGGACTTACTAGGGCTTAACTTAAACGAGCATATGCGAGCAGAACTGACCCAAACCAAACTCAACTTGAACTCACTTCATTTATAAAACAAGCCAACTTGTTTACATTTGAGTAAATTTCATGCATGGTATCTTGGGCTACCCAAGAGGGTAATGCCAGTCTATCATCTTCAAAGTGTTTCCTTAAATTTCTTTGTTTATTGTTATTTTTGAATGGGTCTAATAATATAGTGGTTGTATTTGTGTAACTCCCTTTAATTGTAAGCCTATAAAAAAACCAAGTCAAAACGGTCAAACTTTAATGGTAAACCATTAAGAAATGGTCTAATAAACGTAAAGAAAGCAACATAAACGTAACTTCTCCAATACTACTTCTTCAATACTTCGACGCAAATTAAATCAAATATCAATAAATTACACAACCAATAGGCCACCCAAAAATTATCCGGTTTAATACTCCCTTAAGTCATTAAGTATAATTCAATTTAAGTCTAACATAATTCGGTTGGATCGAGCCGCTAAAAAAATAACTAACTTACGGGCCAATTTGCGTAAGTTATATTTAATATTACTATAAGAAGATAATCATGTGATAATTAGTTTTAATTTGAGAACTTGAGAAACTCATCATATTTTTTTAAACCTTGCAATTTTTGCATTAGTTATTATTATCTTTTTAAATTACATTATGAAATTAAGAAATATTTATCGTATATGTAATATTTTAACTACATATGCGTAGTACATCATATTATATGTATGTTGTATCGTAATATTATATATATAGTATTGAAGTATATTATTTTATATAGCAAATTTATACTTAATTTGATGACAAAAACAATTATGATTTAATGATATCAATTTTTTTTAAAGTTAACAACTTATTAAAAAATTATAAACATTTAAATTTATAAACGAAAAATTCTCAAATTAATAAATTAAAACTAGTTCCCAAAAAACCTTATCTTATTACTATCTTAGCATTATTACTATTAAAATAACATCGGTTGACTAAATTAAGGCGTATAAGATATTAAGATTAATCCGTTGTCCCCAACCCCAGTGTGCGACCCTCTCAATCCAATACTATTAATATATTAATTAATATCCCAAATTTTAATATTAAAAATGAGATCAAGATCCCCACCTATTTATCTTCCCCAACCATCCATCTCCCCTTCATCATTTCACACACTTTGAGAGCATTCTCATGCTGTTTTTCAGCCTCTTTATCGATCTATTGCTGTTACATTTGACTGAATATTATTAATGGCGTTGTGGAAGTCATTGTTGTTGGTATTATGCCTGTTGATTATTGGTGCTGAATCAAAGGGAAATAATAAAGCTGAAGCTAGTCACAAACACGCGTATGCGACCATGATGTATATGGGGACACCAAGGGACTATGAGTTTTACGTTGCTATTAGAGTCATGTTACGATCTCTATCGATGCTTCGAGTCGAAGCCGATCTCGTTGTCATTGCTTCTGTCGACGTTCCGACTCGTTGGATACATGATCTGTACGTTTACTTTAAATTCATTTTTTTTTTGAAGTTTGTTTGTTTATGTTCTTGCTACGATACGTTGGGTGTGGCGTAGGATGGTAGTTTTTTAAAACTTTCTGTTAAAGGCAGATAGTTTCCTAAAATAACGGGTTTTCCATTATGGTTCATGATGCTTCACATTGAATTCACGATTTTTTTAACGTTTTTTCATGAGCTTTATGGACGGCTAGCTGGTGTTTATTGAATTATTATATGGTATTATTTAAATAGCTAATTAGTTTTGAATCTAAGTAACGAGTCATATACGTAGTTTTATTCATATTAATCATTTTATTCGGTAAATTAACTGCTAGCATAGTTACCAACTATTCACACTGGATTCACTTACAATGATGATTATGAAAGAAACCGGAAAACTTACATGTGAAATCAAGTTTAAATTTATAATGACTATGTTATTTGGATTACATTTGAAGACTAAAGTAAAAGTTAAGAGTGTTATCGGTTAAATTGTCAGTATTGATATATTGTTACTGATCAATGCGTTATATATAGTTATTTGAAATGGGTTCTAGTACGTAGGGCATTTCATGTGTTAATAGTCTTGATAATATGATAGGGAAGAGGAAGATGGTGCAAAGGTGGTGCGAGTTGAGAACCTAAACAACCCATACATAAGTGATACAAGCCATGACAGATTCAAGTTAACGCTGAACAAATTATATGCGTGGACCTTAGTAGAATACGAGCGAGTTGTCATGCTTGACGCAGATAATCTTTTCCTCCAAAACACAGATGAATTGTTTCAATGTGGCCAGTTCTGTGCAGTCTTCATTAACCCTTGCATCTTCCATACAGGCCTCTTCGTGCTGCAGGTATATGATATATCTATCTGCAAGCTGCATTTTTCCACATCAAGTTAGTTATTTATTAGGAGCCGAGTTTGCCTTAGTTAATTGTGATTAATTTGATGTTAATTTCAGCCATCTTTGAACGTATTTAAGAACATGTTACACGATTTAGATAGCAGAAAAGATAATCCAGATGGGGCTGATCAAGGTTTTATTGGAGGTTACTTTCCTGATCTTCTTGATCAGCCTATGTTCCATACACCCCCTAATGGCACCAAACTTGATGGTACATTTAGACTCCCTTTGGGTTACCAAATGGATGCTTCTTATTATTGTAAGTCATGCAAAGTTGCTTGTATGTTTGTACCTATGCTCTTTTTGACACTTTAAAAAATTCAAATGTTGTGTTGCTTTATTAATTGTGTTGCAGATTTGAGATTAAGGTGGAGTGTACCATGTGGACCAAACAGTGTGATCACATATCCTGGTGCATCATGGTTAAAGCCGTGGTACTGGTGGTCATGGCCTGTCTTACCACTTGGCATCCAATGGCATGAACGACGACGAGAAACTCTAGGGTACGTAAGGTGTCACTTTTTGTCGGCTTTTGGTTTACTTTAAACGGGTTTGGCTTATTTAAGGTCAAACCCATGAACATGTTTAGATGAATGGGTTGTGTTTGTGTTGATCTGGTAGGTCTGCGGGTTGACCCTTGTTTAACACATTTATTTTCAAAAAAATCTTAGGCTATATTAAACAGTAAGACTTATATATATATATATATATATATATATATATATATATATATATATATATATATATAATATATATATATATATATATATATATATATATTTGTATATTCGATTGTAAATTGTTATCTATATGCAAAAAAATTAATTCAAATTAAATTTTGGGTTGAACATGTTAGATTGGCGTCTAACACATGAAAATTGATTTGGTTCGGTCCACCAACTTTAGGCGGACACGACTCGCTTAGTTACACCCCTTCGTATAACAAGTTAATTTTCTTCTACAAGAATATAGCATCATCATCATTGATGTATCTTGAACAAAAACATTGTTTCAATACATCTTTCAATTAACCATCTTATATCTAACGTTTTATCTACGTGATTGACAGGTATGATTCGGAGATGCCTTTCTTACTAATCCAAACCATGCTTTACCTAGGCATTATAGCAATCACGCATTTGGCTCGCCCAAGTTTTACAAAGTTATGCTATCGTGGTGTAGACAAGAACATAACCATAATCCAAACAAGCCTTAAAGCTATAGCCATATTATCCATTATCATATCATACATGCTCCCATTCATTCTAGTCCCTCATACAATCCATCCAGTTTTAGGGTGGACCGCGTACTTACTAGGATCCTTTGCCCTCTCATGTATCGCGATAAATGCATTTCTTCTCCCCGTATTGCCAGTATTAACACCTTGGTTTGGGATTATAGGAGTCCTTATAGTTATGGCTTGCCCATGGTATAAAGATGGCATTGTGAGGGCATTATCAATTTTTGCATACGCGTTTTGTGCTTCACCAGTTTTATGGATTTCAATGGGGAAAATTAGATCATCTCTTCATATTTCACTTGAGAGGGAAGGTTTTCTGCCCAGCCGACTCACTGATTCAACTCAGTCTAATGGTTTTAACAAGTTGTATTGATGTAACTTAGATTCTGTAAAAATGAATTAAAAGATTTACGATAATGTTTTTCTGAAGTAGAAGATATGGTGGTGCATGCATGTAGAATTTTGGTGTAAACAAATTTTGTGATTTTTAAAACTGGCCAAACCCGTCATGAGAACCTGACACATAACCAAATGAATTTAACATCTAGGATCAAACGTGTAACATGCTCACAATAGTTTATAACTCCGTAAGTTTTAAAATCTGATTACCAAACGTGCAATCTCATCAAACTACATGAATTGTTTATGTAGTTATCTCAAAAAAGTTATGTACCATAGTATGATCAAACTAAAAATAATAAAATTTGTGATTTTATGGTATAATCTTTTTAAAGAGTTAATTACACGATTGGTATTTGTGGTTTGCTCATATTGTAATATTGGTATCAACTTTTAAGAAGTTACAGGTTTGGTTTCAACTGTTTACTAAGTCATAACATGATTGGTCCCTGACATTAACTTCTGTTAAGTTTCTCAATTAAGTGAATGTGAAAAGACAATTATACTCTTTAATATAATAATAATAATAATAATAATATTAATAATATATTTAAAAAAGCAACTCACCCCATCCCCTTCCCCTTCAATTAGACTATGCACATCGTCGGCGCACCACCACCAACAACCAATCCACCATCTCCATCGCCAGCATCCATCATACCACCATCAACAACGACTGCAAACATAACTACCATCTTCCTGCATGCTCGCCACCACAACACCTGATTATCATCGCTGATAGTTGAAGCCCACATATCCATTGGAATCCACCCCCACCCCATCGGGCACTCCCATCGTCTTCTCTACTCAACCTTCCCCTCCGATCATTTGACCAAATCCGATTTGAAATGGTGGTGATAGTGGCGGCGCCGGAGCAGATCCGATTTGAATGGGAGGGATGACAAATGTCGCACGCGGTGGCGGTGGCTGTGGTGACGGTGGTTGTGATGCGGTGGTTGGGACGTTGTTGATTGTCTCTAGTAGAGGAAGAGGGTGGTCGCTCGTAGTGGTGGTGTGTTGGCGATGGTGGGGCGCCGACGGTGTGCCTGGTCTAATTGAAGGGGAAGGGGATGGGGGTGGGTTGGGTTTCTTAAATATATTATGTTGTTGTTGTTGTTGTATTATTTTATTATTATTATTATTATTATTATTATTATTATTATTATTATTATTATTATTATTATTATTATATTAAAGGGTATATTTGTCTTTTTATATTCACTTAACTAAGAAACTTAACAAAAATTAGTGGCAGGGACCAATTGTATTACTATTTGGTAAACAGTTGTGACCAAACATGTAATTTCTCAAAAGTTGGGACTATTATTGCAATATGGACAAACCACAAGGACTGATCATGTAATTAACTCCTTTTAAAATAATGAAGTATATAAAATTTATTTGAGTTTAAAAAAGTGATGGAACAATATAAAATTCAATAACAAGACTTTTGTATTACCGTTCCAAGCCCTTTTATAGGAGATATAGATAGAGAGACAGAGACAGAGAGAGAGAGAGAGAGAGACAGATACATAGACAGAGAGAAGGAGAGG
Organism: Flaveria ramosissima; assembly: GCA_025215565.1. Taxonomy (NCBI): domain Eukaryota; kingdom Viridiplantae; phylum Streptophyta; class Magnoliopsida; order Asterales; family Asteraceae; genus Flaveria; species Flaveria ramosissima. Next base: position 9,587,926 of record CM046037.1, read on the forward strand.
AGAGAGAGAGATCGATAGAGATAGAGAGAGAGAGAGAGAGAGAGTAGAGAGAGACGAGAGAGAGAGAGAGATATATACAGAGACCAGACTAGAGACAGAGCGAGAGAGAGAGATAGTGAGAAGAGACAGAGAGGAGAGGACAGACATTAGAGAGGAAGAGAGAGAGAGAGATAGAGATGAGAGAGATAGAGGTTCTAGAGAGAGAGATCGAGCTAGATCGAGAGAGAGAGAGATAGAGACAGGTAGATTTAAGCTACAGAGAGAGAGAACAGAAGATAACATATGGATCTAGAGAGAGAGAGGTATAGGAGAGAGATGAGATCCAGATAGGAGAGGGAGGATATTAGGATCATAGCTATGGGATGATAGAGAGAGAGACGATATATAGAGACAGATATAGAGAGAGATAGATCTATAAGTATATATATATCTATCTATAATATATAATATATATATATCTTATATATAAGAGTATACTATATATATAGATATTGTATATATACATGTAGATATATACAGTATACATGTATATATATACATGTATAGATATACATGTATATATCTATATATATCTAGAGATATATATATATAGATGATATTCTATACTCTCTCTCCTCTCTCTCTATCTCCTCTCTCTCTCTCTCTCTCTCCCTCTCTCTCTCTCTCTCTCCTAGTGGGATACCCGCGCGTTGCTGCGGTGAAGTCAATTTTAAACGCAAAACTTCTTTTAGTCAAAAGACCAACGAATTGCTAATGTTATTTTACTATATAGTAACATATCAAAATTAACATAATTAAAGATTCAAAATGAAAAGACCATGTAAATTGCCAAAATTTCAAAAACACAAAACATGAATATAAAAAAGGATATTAACACATTTAGATGGTATTTCTTTTTTATTCTCTTACTGAAACTAATAAAATCTTGAATGTTTCTCCTTACATTCACGGTAGCTACAACAATTTTAGGCTTCAATGTATATTATGGTTAGTTTTGGAACCAAAATCAAAGACGTTATAAGGAGCATGATGGGTTAATGATGAAACTACAAATCAATGGTTGCAAGAAGTTAAGTGGCAAGTTAATTTAAGTATTTATGAAGTCAAAGAAAAATGCAGACCTGACCAAACTGTATATTGACTAAACAAAAGTAACATCAAACCATTCAAAAGTAATTATATTGAAACATATATCAAACGGACAAATTTCTACTTGAACCTTAAACTCTTACAGAATTGAAAGTATGTATGTGTGTATACCTCAAAATCATCCTACATTTTCTTTTGAATCAACACAGACCTTTAAATGAATTTGTTGATCAACAAATCTGCTGTCATCTTCATATGCATCAATTGTAACAACTACAATAAGGATCAATGGCAAGTGGCATATGCGATATGTGATTTCACTCATGTCCTGATTCTGCGTTAGCTAAATGAGCATCAGCCGGATAAAATATGTAACAAAAAGCTGATGACATGCTAGTAACTATGCAGCGTGATAGATAGAAATGACCAACAATTATCAGCCAATGTGCTACAACTTACATTAAAAAACTTCTATGATAATCTTAAAGTTAGGCTAGAATAATTGCTTTTGAAAATCTTGGGTAATACCGTCATACTTATGAATTGGGGATGAACACAGATAACAAAGATTGAATTCCTTACCTATCATCAATCTTGCATTTTTCATGGTACAATTTGAACAATACATGCACGTCACCAAAAATATTGCATTATTGGATTGTTTGCTTCCAAATACCCGGGTAATTATTTGCCTCAATAAAATAATGTTTGATTGTTTGACCACCAGAAAGCCAAGTATCTTTATAACCAAATTATATGCCTAAATCCAAGTACCTTTATGACCGATTTATATGCCTAAATCACCTACTTTGATGTTGCTAAGCTAGACAATGCAATGGAACAAACACCATCTCTTTGCCTAAATCCAAGTACTTTTATGACCAAATTATATGCCCTATTCAAAATCTAACTACAACATCATATATAAAAAATCATAAATTTGATCATAAGCAAGCACCAATTATCAATTATAAAGTCAAACATATTCAAAATGCATGAAGAACATAGGCTTTTAGAGAGACAACGAAGACCCACATCAACTTGAGGATTGGTTGATACATGTTCATAACGTCATTCATTGAGAAGAGCTACAACCATGAACTGCAAAAAACAAGCATCCATGTTTGTGTTGACATGAGAAGTGCATATTTGCCAAAAATGAAGAAATCATAACAGGTTTAGTGGTGGAATCCAACAAAATCCTAACTCGTACCTTCAACAACATCAAAAGAGGCAAGTGAGAGGAATTGCGTTGCGAGTGAAGATGAAACAAAAGAAGATGAAGAGCCAAATCAAATATGACCTTAAACGGTGTTCTGAAAGCTGTAACAATAGAAGAAATCCTGCAACTAAGAAGATGAAAACCCAAAGATCCTTGCTTCTTAGATTTGGATGTGTACAGATTTAGATTATTCTTTCGTGATAGCTTGGGAAGCAGAAACTGTGCTTTGAGTTTTGAATTTTGAAATGGGATTTAGGGTTTCAATTTAAAGCTGCTTGTTTGAAAGGGGAACTTAAAGCTTTATGAGTTGTACATCAGGCTTCAAGAGTTGTAAAACTCTTAAAATTAAGAGTTTTGTGTAAAATTACTTTCTTGCCCTCTCTATATGCATATTAATATAGTATATATATATATATATATATATATATATATATATATATATATGTATATATGTATATATATATATATCTATCTCAATATATCATATCCTCTCTATCTATATATTCTATATATATCTCTATATATATCTAATATCTCTATCTATATCAATGTCACCCCAATCATCTTAACCATTAATTTCCATGCCTTGATTGAGGGTTCACCTCGTTCAACACCAAAATTGTGTAGGGGAGGAAACTATTGGAGAAACACGTAAAATAAAGTAAATTTTTATTTCTTTTCTCGATCTTACAAACTTTTATATTAAAAGAACTAGCTTCAGTAAACCCGTGTATTACACGAGTTGAATTAATAAAATATTAATATAATAAAATTTATTAATTATATAATAATATTCTAAGATATGATATAATAACTATAATTAATAAAACAGTGATATCAATTTTCTAAAATTTTGTTTTTTATTTTTTTTCAAAAGAAAAATAAACATTTTGTTCTTAAACACACCGTATAAAAATGTCATTTTTAAAAATTTTCTTATTATAACTCCCAAATTTAATTATTTTTGGTTTTAAAAAATTGAATTTTTAAAAATACCAATTTTTAAATATTTTGTATTATTATAAAAGTTGTATGCTTTAGAAAAAATATTATTTTATAACAAAATTGTTTATTTAACATTAATAGATAGATCTTTTTTTTAATTTATTAATGTAAAAGAATTTTAAATAATATTATTAGTAATTAAGGTAATTATTTAAGAGGAGAGAGATACGGGAAAATTTTAGTAAAGATGATTGTGATGCTAACAAGTGGCATATCAAGTTACTCTTTTGTTAGAGTAGGAAGCTGGAATATGAATGTAATGTTTATTCATCTTTTCATATATTAAACAGTTGTAATTTTCATTCATTTTCTTTAACTTTATTAATTTTTTTATTGTTAAGTTAGGGGCATTTGAGTCATTATATAAATCATTTAATTTAAGTTTTCATTTGTATAATGACTTAAATGTCTTTAACTTAACAAACACAATTAAGTAAGTTAACGAATATGAATGAAAACGACAACCTTTAAAAAATCAGGGACCCAGAAGAGAAAAAAAACTTTTTAAATGAAAATAACAAAACAGACCAAAACTGATTGACAAAAATAGTAACTCTATAAAAAAATATTAACATTTTTTTATCTACTAGTGAACACTTATAATTACAAAACATATATGAAGCTAAAAATTTGATAATTTCCTCAGGCACATACATACATATTCATTTGTTAAGCTAAACACCACATTTTCTATGGTATCATGAATTTCAAAAGTCAACAAATTCATTGCAAACATACAATATTTATGAAATGACAATCAAATTGAATTATTACATACATATTATATCGACATAACTCATATTATAGCAAGATGATGAAGTAGCAACACGATGATGCAATCTTATTTTATCAATAAATGTTCATTTTATCATGTATAAAGACTTGTAAAATGAACAATGCTAATCTATACAAGGAAACATGAATTTGATGTTTCATGGAGTTGTCATCCTCACAATGCTTTCGTTTTGCATTGCTTCAAGGCCAAACACCATTTATAAGTTAAGGATGTATGTCACTAACTCTATTAGAGACAACATTGTAGTTCATGTATCTAACAGAGACGGCACAGATGATCAAGGAAATCGCACACTAGCTTTTAACGAAGAGTTTGATTGGAAGTTTGGGGTGAGAGTTGGCACCTACTATAAAGGCGAATTTTGGTGGGGATCAAATTATAAATCTATTAGTCTCTATAATGAGCAAATTTCTAGTGCTTGTTTCAATGGAGACATTTTTCGTGTTCAAAGATGTTATTGGTTAGTAAAACAAGATGGATTCTGGTATCATAGAACTAATTCGTCGTTTCGTGGTGACTGGTCTAGATGGGCAACTTGGTAGAACATGTAATCGTTACAAATCATTTAAATAAAGATGATATCTATATATGTCCAATTTATTTTTATACTAGTCTAAAGACCATATGTTACATTGAATGAGAAATAATTATAATATAATAATAGTATAACCACACATGTGCTACACGCGTTGAAAACTTAAATTTAAAATAGAGTAAATTACACGTATGACCCCTATGTTATGTTAAAATCTTGAATTTGGTCCTTAAAGTTTAAAAATTCTCAATATGATCCCTATAATATATATATATATATATATATATTATATGTAAGGATTCCTATAAGTCTGATGCAGCCAAAACATCCAAAATCTCTGTACAAGCATGCACTAAAGAACTGAAGTAGAAATGCTTCAAAGTTTTACACCATGCACTAGAAACATTCTAAGTGTAAAATCTCCGAAGCCAAGACCAATATCTTTGAAGCCAAAAGTGAAGTCTTCCGAAGCTCAAGACAAAGTCTTCTGAAGCTAATTAGTGAAGAAATTCTTCTGAAGACTTTAGAGATATGCCTTTATCTGATGTACTTTACATAAAGCTGGACCACCTTTCCGCTGCAACTCTGTAAGTCACCAACTTACATGAGTTGGGTGAAAGTCCATGCTTTTGGTAACTGTACATGAGGTCTTGAGTCCATGCTTCTACTTTATGTACTTTTATCCTTTTGTAATAATTAGGATGTGAGCTATGACAATGTCATAGTCACAAGTTAAAAGGCAGATATGCCTTTTGATTCTACAATTGATTTATTGTGTCTAGTCAATTGTATCCAGCTGCTTTCAAAGTATAGCCGGCGTAGGTTGTAGTATAATATTCCATGTTCTTGTATCATTCTTTATGCTTTGTAACACTTGTAATAGAACTTGAGAAAGCAATATACTGCATCCTTGAAACCCAATCTCTTGTGTTCTCTTGTCTATCTCTGCTTATTACTTGTGTTCTTAATATCATATTGTGGTTAATCCAGTTTACTGTTTGATTAAGTTTGTTAATCTCCTCTTTGTGTTGTTGTGTTGTAAGTGACCACCCTTCACCGGTCCTGCAATTGGTATCAGAGCTTTTCAGGCTCTTGATATAAGATCTCACCATCTTAAGATCCCTCACACACACAAATACTAAACTTTTCAATTGGCAGCCATTTCCAAAACTGATATGGAACTGGAACTATGAACAAGTCCTCACTGATCACTCTTGATGACTTTGATACATGGTGCATGAGATAAAAGGTTTCATCAGGTATCTAGACTCAAGAATGGGAGTCTATTGAAAATGGACCTTTCATACCAGCACTCCTTCTGCTACTAGTGCTGGTATGATCCCCAAAGATGTGGCTAACTACTTGATGAAGATAGGAAGAGAGTAGAGATTGACAGAAAAGCCATGACAGCCTTCAAGCTGCTCTTCCAAACTCTTGTACAGAGGTTTCAAGAAGTGCAAAACAGCTAAACAGTTGTGGGATGCACTAAAACTTATGTATGAGGGCTCCTCTGAAGCCAAGGAGAACAAGAAGGATCTCCTAAAGCAGCAGTTTGAAAACTTCACCTTCAAAAAGGTGAAATCATGACTCAGCAATACTTCAGGTATGTTGAGATAGTGGATACCCTTGTGGATGGAGGAGTTCCTCTTGAGAATAGAGACATTGTAAGGAAGTTCATGTCCTCACTTCCTAGGCAATGGACACACTATTGTGTGGTGATCAAGAGGACTGAAAATCTCAAAACTCTTACTCTAACAGAGTTATATGGGATTCTCAGTGGCTACCAGATGGAGATGAACTGCAAGGTTCATCTGGCAACTCCAACAATCAATTGGGTTCAGCCCTGCATGTGGTTGAAAGGGATAGCATAGAACCCCAACATTATCTCATATGCTACCCTGACAATTCATCAAAGGGTCCTTTCATCACCTTTCCAGAGACACGCAGGAGGAACTACACTAAGGAAGCCCATTCCAAGAGACAAGCTCTTCTCAAGCCTTTGTGTCTTCTGATGAAAGCTGTGGCAATCTTTTCACTTTGAAGACCTGGATTGTATCCATCCAGATGATTTGGAGTATATGGAAATAGTCCAGCAGATGGCTCTTCTCACATAGAGCCAAGAAGTTCTACAAGAGAACTGGAAGGAGGTTTCCAAGCAATGCAACCAGTGGAAAGTTTGGCTTGGACAAAAGCAAAGTCAAGTGTTACAACTATAACCTGATGGGCCACTTTGCTAGAGAGTATAAGGCACCTAAAACAAATGGTGGCCAAGCACAAACCAGACCAAAACTACACTGAGAAAGCCTCTCAGAATGAGAAGCCAAAGCAACAAGCTGCTATTGCTGTGTAGAAGAAGGAGGCTTTGACTGGAGCTTTCAGGTGGAAGATGCTTCTCCAAACCAAGCCACAAGGCAGATCATGATGAAGCCAAGGTATTGGAACATCTCTGTACTCCTGAATGCATGCTAAAGTTAATAGATACAGGTCCTATAACTTGGAGATGAGATCTGATCTTGAGTCCTTAAACATTTTAAAATTTGATTTAGAAAGTCTGAAAATGATTATAAACTAAAATATAGAGGACTTACAGAAAACCATTTCTGTTCTAAAACATGAGCATACAGATTTTAGGACTCAAATCAAAGATCTCATAACCAAGCTGACTGAGTGCCAGGTTGAGCTTGTGATCAGTAAAGCCAGGGGGCAGAAAAGAGTGTTCTTGAAGAAGAGACCTTCAAGAACATGATATCCTCATCCCTGCATAAACAAGGTGTGTTATCAAAATAGACAGGGACTAGGATCCAATGAGATAGCTCCTCCACACACAATCTTGTCTGTAAGATCTCCTAGGTGTGGAACTTATGAAGATGAGCTTCCTCTCATAGATCATATAAGTGACGAGGATGAAGAAGAGATAGTGAAGAATTCCTTTGAGAAGAGTGAAGAGGAGGATTCTAAGAAGGGCCACTATCCTTCTGAGGAGAATAAAATTACTGTGATGACCAAGTCAATGAGAAAGAATTTGATCAGGAGGAGCAAAAGAAAAGCAAGAAAGGCTCAAGAGATCAATGCTACTTTTGACTCTCTACAGAAACAAGTTTTTATGTCTGCAGGGTTTTGAAGTAGTAAAGACTGAAGACATCAACCAAAACTCTTCAGCTAAGAGTTTCGGTTCTTGTTCAAATCATCTCAGTACCAAGAAGAAGACTGATCTGCTGTGTACCACTGCTGCACAGCCTGGACCATTAAACTCCAAGAACAGTTCCCAGCCCATAAGAACTATCTCAGCATCTGCAAAGATGAAGGTGGAGAAGGGATGTGACCAAAGACAGTCTTGTTCTCATAAGAAGACTCTTATGAAGAAGAAAATATTGTGTCTCATGTGTGAAAGTACCTCTCACATTGCTAAGGATTGTCCATACAATCCTAAAAGTACTGTCCATATGACCAAGACAAAGACTTCAAAGAGTTCCAAGAAGATTCAAGCTTCAGAAAGTAAAATCTGTTTCCTTCGGAAGCTCCAAATCTAAGAAGAAGGCAAATGAAGAGAAGTTGGTCTTGGAAGAAAGGAATTCTTCTGAAGCACTGAAGTCTGCTGCAGTGACTGCAGAATCTTTCGAAGGTTCAGTCATCAAAACTTCCGAAGTCCCAAAAGCTTCTAAAGTTTTAAAGGTCAAGTCCAAGACTCCAAAGGTGGTGTGGAAGTCTAAGAAAGACCAAGTGACTGAAAATTCTCCATCAGCAACAACTCAAGATCCTCCTAGCACAACCATAGGATCTATTACTGTTGCATTACCTTTTATTATACTTAGTGAGCCCAAGACAAATAAGGCTTGGGTTTCCAAATGTAACTAATCATTTTCTTTATGCAGGAACAACTCAAGAAAACAAGAATGTCTGGATCATTGATAGTGGCTGTTCCAGGCACATGACAGGCAATAGGTCACTACTCCATAACTTTGAGAGGATTGATGGAGGACCAGTTGTTTTTAGAGGAGATGAAGGTGGTTACAATTCTGGAAGGGACAAGGTCACAAATGGTAAGCTCAGCATTGAAAAGGTAAACTTTGTCAAGGAGCTTGGGTACAATCTTCTGAGTGTATCCCAATTTTGTGATCAGAGTCATAACATGCTCTTTTTTTGAGCATGAGTGCATTGTTCTCAAGCCTGGAGTGGTCATTCTTCATGAGCACATCCTGCTAGAGCCCCCAGGAAAGGGAACATGTACAAGATGGACCACAAAAACATCTCCCTCTGGAGAAGTTTCATGCTTTCTGTCTAAAGCAAATAGTGATGAGTCTTTCCTATGGCATAAAGAATGTGCCATATAACTTTAATAACATGAATAAACTAATTAAACATGATTTGGTTACTAGAATGCCAAAGAAAGAGTTTACAAGTGATGATCATTGTGTTGCATGCCTGAAAGGGAAGCAACATAAGGTATCTCACAAGCCTAAGGATAGGAACTCCATCACTACTCCCCTACACTTATTACATATGGATCTCTTTGGCCCCACCAGTGTAATGAGTCTAGGAAAGACCTCTTATTGTTTGGTGATCACAAATGATTTTACAAGATTCACTTGGGTTTTCTTTCTTAGAACTAAGGATGAGACCCCTGAGATTCTGAAGAATCTCATCTTAAAATTGAGAATCAAAGTGATCACAAGGTAAAACATAAGATGTGATCAAGGGACTGAATTCAAGAATCAAACCTTGATATATTTTGTGATGAAAAAGGTATTACAATACAATATATGCTCCCAGGACTCCTCAGAAAAATGGTGTTGCTGAGAGGAGAAACATGACACTAATTGAAGCTGCAAGAACTATGTTGTCTGACTCTAAACTGCCTATCACCTTCTGGGCAGAGGAAATAAACACTGCTTGCTATGTGCAAAACAGAGTTTTAGTAGTTAAGACACATGGTAAGACTCCTTATGAACTTTGGCACAAGAGAAAACCTTTCATTGGCTTTCTCAGGTCATTTGAATGTCCTTGAACCATCTTGAATACCAAAGATCAAATTGCCAAATTTGCTGAGAAATCAGATGATGGACACTTCATTGGATACTCTTCTCAGGCTAAGGCTTATAGAGTATACAATCTCAGAACTAGAATTGTTGAGGAGTCAGCCAATGTGACTTTCAATGAACACACACCCTGTGTGGCTGGTTCTGGTCCTGATTGGCTATTTGATCTTGTTTAGTTACCAACTGTTTTAACAAGTCTTGTGAGAATGTTTCAGGATCTGCAGAAAATTTAAATACAGGTAATCCTGATCCAAGATTTGAGCTAAGAAGACCTTCAACTCATACATCTTCAGCTCCAGTTGGAACTACTTCAGCAAATGAGGTTTCTTTCAGCATTATAATGACAAACTCAGCTGATACATCTGGGGTGCCTTCAAATTCCAGCTCAGAGGCTCCACAACCATATAAGGATACCTCAATTATGGAAGACAATAATGGTGGTGTTGAAAGTGATCAAGAATTTCTTGATGCTAATAACCACACCATAGATGACAACATCAATGATGTCACACACTCATTGGATCAAGTCAATCTTGATAAGTGTGGTGATGTGGAGGGTGAATCATCTATGCCAAATCTAAATTTCTCAAATTTAGATCTTTCTCAGCAACTTGCTATGATCCCTCAGCTTAGGATCCACAAGTCTCACCCCACCACAAACATCATTGGAGATGTTGTCACAGGGGTAAGAACAAGAGGACAAACCCAAGAAGCAAATGTTTGTCTTCACTCTTGTTTCTTATCTCAGATAGAGCCTAAAAAAGTTGATGAGGCTCTAAAGGATGGAGTTGGGTTGAAGCTATGCAACAAGAGTTGCTTCAATTCAAAAGGCAAAAAGTTTGGAACCTTTGTCCTCTTCCTCATGGGAAGACTACCATTGGAACCAAATGGGTGTTTAGAAATAAGAAGGATGATAGAGGCATTATCATCAAGAACAAGGCTAGACTAGTTGTTCAAGGATACACACAAGAAGAAGGGATTGACTACACTAATGTTTTTGCCCAGTAGCAAGACTAGAAGCTGTTAGGATATTCTTGGCATTTGCTGCATCCAAGAACTTTAAGGTCTTTCAACTTGATGTGAAGTGTGCTTTTATGTATGGAGTGATTGATGAAGAGATGTATGTCAAACAGCCACCTGGTTTTGTAGACCCTGATCATCCTGATTATGTCTGCAAGCTTGACAAAGCTCTTTATGGGCTGCATCAGGCACCCAGGAAGTGGTATGAGACATTGTCTGAGTATCTTTGCAAACATGGATACAGAAGAGGTACTATAGATGGAACTCTCATCATCAAAGGATAGGGAAATGACATATTTCTAGTTCAAGTGTATGTAGATGACATCATCTTTGGTTCAACTAATCCAAAGCTCTACAAAGACTTTGAGAAGTAGATGAAAGATAGATTTGAAATGAATGCAATGGGAGAACTCAATTTCTTTCTGGGAATTCAAGTGAAGCAAGTTGAAGATGGTATCTTCACAAGTCAGTCAAAGTATGTTCAGGACATACTCAAGAGGTTAAACATGACTGATTGTAAGATTGCTAAGACACCCATAGCCAGAAACCACTCCCTTGGACCTGATCTTAAGGGGAGTGTGTAGATGAACACTTATACAGGGCTATGATTGGGTCTCTTATGTATCTTACTGCTAGCAGGCCTGATATCATGTTTGCTACATGCCTTTGTGCAAGATATCAAGCCAACCCTAAAATGTCTCACCTCATCACTGTCAAGAGGATTCTAAGATACCTCAAAGGTGCTTCAACACTTGGTTTATGGTATCCAAAGAATCCTGATTTCAATCTGTATGCTTATACAGATAGTGATTATAGTGGTTGCAATATGACTGTAAAGTCTACATCTGGGGGATGTCAATTCCTTGGTGGAAGGGTTGTCTCATGGCAATGCAAGAAACAATCCTGTGTGTCTGCATCAACTGTTGAGGCTGAATACATTGCTGCTGCAAGTTGTTGTGCTCAAGTGCTTTGGATTCAAAATCAGATGCTGGACTATGGATTTAACTTCAAGGAGACACCCATTCATATAGACAACAATAGTGCTATCTCTATCACTGACAATCCTGTGCAGCACTCAAGGACCAAACACATCAATATCAGGTATCACTTAATAAGAGATAACTATGAAAAGAGATTAATTAAACTAGTCAAAGTTCATACAGATGAACAATATGCTGATCTGTTTACAAAAGCTTTTGATGAACAAAGATTTAAGTATCTAATATCAGCTATTGGGATGATTAACTTTGAGTAGATTTTTCTTAAAAAAAACTAATTATACTTATTTCTTAAAATATGTGTGTCCTAAGTTGTCTAGTTCATCACTTTCATAAGCTCATGTTTTCTTTGAATAAAAAATCCCTTTTGAAGATTTTCCTTAGATTTTTGAAAATTTTCTGATCCTTCGGAAGATATATTTTTATCTTCGGAAGAAAATCGTGTCTTCAAAATAAATAACTGTCTACGAAATTTTACCTTCAGAAGAGGTTTCAATCTATCATTCGAAGCTTAAATACTTGTCTCAGACACTTATTTGTTTTCAAGGACTTTTTCCTTCCGAAGCAAAATTAACTTTCAGAAGCTTTGTTGTTTTATATACAAAGCATTCAAGTTTTTATTTCTCTTTCGAAGCAAAATTTTCAAAACTCTCAGGAAATTCTTCCGAAGTCATTTTAGCTTCGGAAGCTTTTTCATTAAAACTTCCGAAGATAATTTACCTTCGGAAGCTTTTCGAATTCCAAGAAAACTACTTTTTGAGCAAAAGCAAACTACTTTTTCAGAGGTGGGACCGACATTCGGATTTCAAAGTTTATCCTCTTTTATTAACTTTGGTTCAAATCCTTTTCATATAAATACCCAACGGTTCCCCCTCTCCCTCACTATCTTCTTCAATTCTACTATTCCTCAAACCTAATTCCCAAACCGCCTTTGCTTTTCATCTTTCTTTATCCTTAAGCTTCTCAAATGGCCAACCTTAACCGCAAAAAAAACCTAGATTTCTCTATGCAACTTCACAGCCAACACAACCAGGTTGCTCTTTTAAGCTCTGAGAAAGATGATAGTTTCTCAGAGATTTGCCGTTTCTTAGCTTTATCAAATTACTTCACCTCCCTAACCATTGATCCTACTCTCTATGAGGATCATCTGCTTGAATTTTGGAAGACCTGCCAAGAGGTCATCATGGATGGGGAGAAAGCACTGTCTGCCACAGTCCAAGGAGGACAATCTTCATCACTCCGGCCATCATCAACACTCATTTGCAGCTGGATGATGAAGAAGGTGAGTTGTCCTTTCCAAAGGAAGATGTCAATCATTCCTTTGAGCAGATGGGCTATGAGGGAGATTTTTCTGTAAAGACCTTTAGGAAAGGGAAGGTATCATCCCAGTGGAAATACCTACTCCATGTGGTTATCCACAGCTTGTCAAACAAGCATGGAGGGTGGGACCAGATTCCTAAGGATCTCTCCTTCATAGTGCATGGAATGGTTCAAGGGGTCAAGTTCAGGTACTCTCGATTTGTCTACACAAATTTGCTTGCTAACTTGGACTCCTTAGAGTATTATATGTTTCCTAGATATGTTCAACACATTCTCAACTGTGAACTGGGCTCACAGTTGAGGGAAACAAATAATATTCTTAAATTGGGACAGATGAAGCCCGGCATCTTTAAAATCATGAAGAAGCCAACTGTAGGCTTCTCAGGGGTAGAAACAGCCCTTGTCCCCAAAATGTTAGAGCTCATTGCTCAAGGTGACAACCTAGCAACACAAGCTAGTGTTGAACCCACACCTTCTACCTCTTTACCACCTAAAAGGCCACAAGTAACCCTCACCTACCAAAGAAAATCCAAACGAACCCCTGCTCAAGCTATTGAGTCTGTGCAGGTCCCCATATACTCACCAACACAGGAGGAAATGGACACTAGAGCTCCCACTTTCCTGAGGAGCAAACCACTCTCATCTCTTTAACAATCAGGGCTGAGGTTCCTCATGCTCACCCTGATGAGCTCACAAGCCCAACTGCCTTAAGCCTTCACTCTAAGTCTCAACACTCAAGTGAACAACCTTCAGGGGACAGTTACCATCCCCAGCCTTTGGATCTAAATCAACCCATTCCCAACCTTTCATTCTATACTGATGAAGACTTAGGTTTCAGTGAGTATCATGAGTCTCTCTTCTCTTTCCCTACTTAAAGAGAGATGAGTACTCCTGAATCTCCTTAGTCTAGCCCACATCAGTCACCCATAACTGAGGTGGATACTTTGAACCTGTTCAGGATATCCATATGGAAGAGGCTCTCACTTTTGCAAGTGATTACATTATTAAGACCTCAACCATGGCAACTCGGCCCATTGACATCTCAAGTGAGAATGTCAATGAGTAGAGGAAATCCAGCAGCCAAGAACCTGAAGCTGGTGGTGAGAGAGAGGACTTTGGTCCAATCATCTCATCCCCAAATGATTCTTCTGATGAAGAAGAGGGGAATCTGAGACTAAAGATGCAAAACCTATCAAAAACATGCTTCTATTTAGTCTCTAAGGTTAGTCACCTTGAAGCTCAGGTGACTACCCTTCACAATAGGGTCAATGATCAGCAACTTGAGATATATTATCTCAGGGAAAAACTAGTTGGGAGACCTTTAAGAAGAGTTCAACCAGGAACACAAGAACCTGTGAATGTGGTTGACCTAACCTCTAGCTCACCTATGCAAGAGGGTGATGCTACCAAAAAAGGGGAGAAAGTCATTACAGACACAGAACCTGGGAGTTCTTCAGAGAGTATGGACATTGAGGACTCACCATCCTCACTTGCAATTGTGCATACTCACAACTTCCTCAAGTTCACATTAATGTGGACTCTATAGACTCTATCATCAGGAGTCTCTTTGAGGAAGGTATACCAAGGGCTATGTCATCCCCACCTCAAGGAACTTCAAACTACATCATTGGGTGGAGGTATGATGCTGATAGAAGAGCCCTCATTCTTCACAGAGTTTAAGGGCAACAAGAAGTATTTGATTTTCAAACCTTGAACTACTATGAAGGTCTTGATCTGGTCAACATGCCACTTGTCAATCCAAGCATATCAAGACAAGCTGACAGGTTGGCACTCAGAATTCAAGACATAATTACTGATTAGTTCAGCCTAAGAAGGAGACAAAGGCAATCAGGTAATGTCATTGGTCAGTTGGATGTTGAGGCAGACCCTGAGATTAGCTTCAAAGGGAAAACCTTGGCTGAAGGCCCAGTGATAGAGCCTGAGAGCCCTGTCATACCAACAACTGCTTCAGAAATTCATTCCCTCAGTGAAACACCTGCTGGTGAAGGTGTCTCACAACCTCTCTCTGGCCAGAGCATGGATGCTACACCAAGCAATGAAGGCCAAACCTCTATCCATCCTGAGTCACAAAGGTCTGTGGGTGACAAAGGGAAAAGGATTTTGACTCCTGAGGAAATTAAGGAGGAGGAGAGAGAAAGGAAGAGGAAGCTAAGGGGAGAAAGTTCCTCTGGGTCTTCAGGTTTCATGCAAGCTGCAATCAGGGCTGCCCCAGACCAAATACTCAAGATGATGAGTTGAGGGCAGTCAGGATTACTTACCTGCAGACCATGAACTATGACATAGATGAGATTATATCTCTCCTCTTAGAGCAACTAAATGAACTGGCTGACATGGAAGTGTCAAGAGAGATGGAAGAAAAAGAGGATGCAAGGTTACTTCTCCAATTCAAAGAGGAGAAGAGACAGAAAAGACTATACAAGCATGCTCCTACTCTCTCCCCAGTTCAAGAAAGCCCTGTGCAAGAGACTATGGCATCTACACAAGAACCTAGGTAGACAAAGAAACAGACAGACAAAACATGATCAACTACCTGAGTGCCACAGGTCTCTACCGGGCATCTGCACTTCTTCCCTTGTCCTTTGAGTACATTGAGTTTGAGTATCTCAAACAGCTTGAACTTCAAGTGCTCAAAGAACAAAAGCTACAAAGAGAAAGATGAGGGAAGAGGCTGCAAAGTCAAGAGCCATCATCCAAAAAAGTATGAAAAAGTCTGCTGACAGACAAAGGATGATGAGCTTCTTGAAGCTGTATGGATTCTCCGGAAGGAGACTTGGCCCTATGTCTCTATCCACAATGGATGAGCATATCAGGGTAATCAAGCAGAAGATCAAGAGTGGAGAGCTGATTGACTTATACTTTCCTCCAAGTCAAATCCCACCTGAAGTGGAGGTTAAGGTTGAACAACATGAGACAACACAACCCGGACCTCCTGCTGAGCCTCAGCAAACTTCATCTTTTGATCCACAGCAGGGTCAAACTCCCTCTCCTTCTGAACTTGTGAGGGAGGAACACCCAACTGAGAAGACAAGGATGATCAATAAGGTGCTGCAGACCAGTCTTCTCAGTTAAAGTCTTCTAAGAGGAAGAAGAGGATGGCTTCTAAACCAAAGTCTAAGAAGAAGAAGCCTGAATCATCTACCTTTACACCTCAGGCTGAGTCAGATCAACCTGAGGAAGTGCATGAAGTGGCAGCCCAATCAACTCCAATTTAAGTGGCTCCTCTTGCAGCTGAGACACCCATCTTATCCTGGACCTTCACTACTAATCCAGAAAGATGGCATGTGATCAGAGATCAAGGTGTTGAGAATGTCTATACATGGCAAGACATAATCAACTTACCTCTGTATGATCTCTTTGAAATGAGAAGATACTATGAGAGTCTGAATGATCCTGACCATCTAATGAAGAAGGGTATGGTCATCATATGCTGAAGACTACAAACATCTGAAGATCTTCTAAATGTTTTAGTAGCATCAGCCTAGGGGGAGTTTGTAAGGATTCCTATAAGTCTGATGCAGCCAAAACTGTCACACCCCGAAAATCGCAGCGGAGAGTCGCGTGACGTGGTGGTAACGGAAGTTGGAGTTGACCCAACTTTTATAGTCAAACGTGTTCAAAGATAACGTTAGTCATGAAAATCATATATTATTATCATAAAAGTATTTTGTTAACCAACGTTAAACATTTCGACAGTAACACATATTACTGTTTTTATTTCATGAACCTAATTTTATTTAAAGACGTTTGAAACGGTTTGACCCTCCAAAGACATAGTTCCAGAAATCCACATAGAGCTCACCTATAACCCTGAAAAGCATGAAGGGTAATAAAGTCAACATAAAGTTGGTGAGCTTTCGGGGTTTTGTAATCTCGCAAACATTCATTTTGAAAATAATATGATGAAACAAGGCGTAATATATTCCACATAGACTAGCAAGTTACTATGATAAATTTAGGTCATAAGTCCATAATCAAACCAAGAAACACGTCGTTGCCCCACAACTATCCAGACATATAAACTCTCTCGTAACAACCTGACCAACGCGACTGGTCGCGAGAGCGGGCCATTCTAACCAGGTAGATCTACCAATATACTCTCCCTGAGGTTAATGATTATAGGGGATTTAGGGGCTCAATAGTATATATCCATACCACTGACCCAAACTTATACCCTCATAATATATTATCCTGTTTAACCCATCATATATTTTAAAGTATTGTTTCATGCTTTTTCCCCAAAACAATTAAAATAATATTTAAAATGGGGCCGAAGGACTCACCTTGAGTGCAATTAATGAAACGAACCAACATGCTAGACTTTTAATAATGAAACCCTAATCATGAGCATTATGGTCAATATACGATAATTCATGCTTACGAGAATGCTTTTTCACCCAACTTATTTGGTTATTTTAGAAGAATGTCTTTATTAAAATATTTTGGTCAGTTTCTTAAAAGAATTTTATTTATCTTTCATAGAAAATTTGATGCATTCGCCTTATGAACTAAAATCTAATTCTAGCGTATTCTTAATGCTTAACACTTAATCACTATCATATTTATCTTTTGTTTATCTACTATGATTCTTAACTAGTTACTCTAGAGTTACGAAGCCTTAACTTTTCTATTTTGTATTATACATTTCTAGTTGACCTATTTTAAATGAGTATTTTTACTTATTATTTAGCTAAATAGTGGACTTTTATATAAAGTTTCTTTTATAGGCCCATTGTTACAATTGTTTAAGATTATAAAAATATATTTGATATTTATTTTTATGAAATCCATTTATTCGAAAATCTTATTTATTTGAAATCATTTTAAATAGGGTATGTGTATACTTATATATATTATTTTTCAGTTTATTTTATTTATTATTTAGGAAGTCTAAAGTCTTTATTTGTCGTTTAGTCAAGTCCTTTGTCGCAATCGTCCCGCTAATCCTAAGTATGATTATGGTTTCTAGATCTCAAGTTAATGTCAATCAAACTATTCATCTATATGTAACCCTATAATGAGTTTCAACATCTAATTAATCTTGGTCATTTCTTTCTTTGACAAACAATATTATCTTGATTATCTTCTTATCAACATTTGTTCCTCATCTTCATCCATTCTACATTCTTATCTTGACATCTCTTATTGTTAAAATCCATCAATTTTCTCAATCTTATGTGAACATAAACACATACACAACATGTACATATCTATACCTACATATACATGTCTTCATACAATCCCAACCATACTATTAACATGATCTCATTGAATATTAACCTATTCTATACATATTTTCAGATTTATTCAACCATTTCAAACACATATTTAGATCCAAAATCATCAAATCATCAACTTTTGTTAACTTTAAAGGGTGAAACTAGGGTTCATCAAGATCTTCATCTTGATCATCCATGCATGAACCAATGTACACAATCTAACAAAAGATATACCTTTAGTGACACTAGATGGAACTTTTTACACACAATGCTAGCACAATCCTTGACTCTTGATGAACACTTCGGGTTCTAATCTAAGGTTCCACTATATTGTTATGAGAGTAGTGTGAAAGCTTTCAAAGATGGTGGTGAGGTTGTGGTGACCGAGAGAGAGAAGGAAGGGAGGGGGTGTTGGTTGCGGGTGGTGATGGAGGTGGTGGTGGCGATGGCGACGGGTGCGGGTGATGGCGACGGTGGGTGATGGTGTTGAAGGTGGCGGTCGTGGTTGGGGGATGGAGGTGGTGGTCGCGGCGGCAGGCGGTGGAAATGGTGGTGACGGTTGCGGCGGTTGATGATGGTGGTGGCGGCGGATGCAGGCGGCGGTGGGTGGTCGATGGTTAGATGGTGGTGGCGACGGGTTGATGGTTGCGGCCGGGGTGGGGGCGTGCGACGAAGGTGGCAGGTGAGGTGGTGGCTGGCGGCTGCGGTGGAGGTGGCGGTGAGGTGCCGGCGGCGGTGGGGTGCCGGCGATGGGGGGGCGGCCGATGGGTGTGGTGATGGTGTGTGTGTGTGTGTGTGTGGAAGATGGAGAGAGTGAGGAGATGAAGGGGTTGTGTGTGCATATGAAATTTAAATGCATAGGGTGGGGATGAGTTGTCTTGCATGCAAGACAAGATAATCATCTCTTAGATTTGGTTATTATTATTATTATTATTATTATTATTATTATTATTATTATTATTATTATTATTATTATTATTATTATTATTATTATTATTATTATTATTATTATTATTATTATTATTATTATTATTATTATTATTATTATTATTATTATTATTATTATTATTATTATTATTATTATTATTATTATTATTATTATTATTATTATTATTATTATTATTATTATTATTATTATTATTATTATTATTATTATTATTATTATTATTATTATTATTATTATTATTATTATTATTATTATTATTATTATTATTATTATTATTAATCTAAGGTCTCCATCGGTTAATTGGCAACGGGAGTTCATGTTAAACATTGGTCAAGGTCTCGGAAAGTTAAACGAGTCAGAGATAATAAATCAACGTTTATTATTATTAGACAGAGTTGAGCTGGCGTTGACCTGATTTGACCGGGTGTCACAGTCTCCCCTCGTTTAAGAAATTTCGTCCCGAAATTTACGTTGTTGAGCCTGAGTCAATTCTGGTTTTGAACAGGTGAGGGTACTTTTGTTGCATTTCATCTTGACGTTCCCAAGTAAATTCAGGTTCTCTTCTAGAGTTCCATCGGATTTTAACTAATTTGATTTGCCTCCGTCTGAGTTTCTGAATTTTCCAATCTAAGACCTCTATTGGCTCTTCGATGAAGTGAAGTTTGTCTTCGATACTAATTTCGTCTGGTGGAATAACTAGGGATTCATCCGTCATGCATTTCCTTAAATTAGATACGTGGAATACATTGTGCACATTTCCAAGTTCCTCTGGTAGTCTGAGTCGGTATGCAACCTTCCCAATCCGTTCCATGATTTCAAAGGGTCCTATGAATCGTGGACTCAGCTTCCCTCTTTTGCCAAATCTCATAATACCCTTTCATGGAGATACCTTCAAGAACACTCTGTCGCCGACCGTGAATTCTAATGGCTTTCTTCGGTTATCTGCATAGCTCTTTTGCCGACTATTAGCAACTTCTAGTCTCTTTCTGATCTGAACAATCTTGTCTGTTGTCTCTTGTATAATTTCTGGTCTTGTTAATTGTCTTTCCCCAATGTCGGCCCAACATAACGGCGATCGACACTTCCTTCTGTACAGTGCTTCGAATGGAGCGGCCTTGATGCTGGTGTGATAACTATTATTGTAGAAAAATTTAGCTAATGGTAGATGAGTATCCCAATTTCCGCCAAAATCAATCACACATGCTCTTAATAAATCTTCCAGAGTCTGAATAGTTCTCTCGCTCTGTCCGTATGTTTGTGGGTGATAGGTCGTGCTCATATCTAGTCGGGTACCCATGGCTTCCTGTAAGGTTTGCCAAAATCTCGAGGTAAATCGACTATCCCTATCTGATATGATCGAAACTGGTACACCGTGGCGTGACACCACTTCTTTGATGTATAAATTTGCCAATTTGCTCATACTGTACGTCTCCTTCATGGGTAGGAAATGTGCAGATTTCGTTAGTCGATCGACGATTACCCAGATGGTATCATAACCACTTGCTGTCTTGGGTAATTTTGTCACAAAATCCATGGCAATACATTCCCATTTCCATTTCGGAATTTCTGGTTGTTGTAGAAGTCCCGCCGATGGTTTCTGGTATTCTGCCTTTACCTTGGAGCAAGTCATGCATTGGTTAACATATGAAGCTATGTCTCCCTTCATGTTAGGCCACCAGAAAAATTCCTTCACGTCATGATACATTTTGTCGATTCCTGGGTGAATCGAGTACCTTGATTTATGTGCCTCATCGAGGATTACTTTGCGTAATTCTCCATACTTAGGGACCCATATTCTATTTACAAAACGCATCATTTTATCAGAGTCTGGTGTTAACTCCTTGACCATTCCTCGCAGACCTTCACTTTCCAAATTTTCATCCTTCAATGCTTCGAGTTGAGCATTGCGAATTTGGTTAGTAAGGTTCGAGTAGATGGTAAGTTTCAACGCTCGCACTCGTAACGGCTTTTCTCTTTCTTTCCTACTAAGTGCATCTGCCACGACATTTGCCTTGCCTGGGTGATATCAGATATCGCAGTCATAATCGTTTAACTGCTCCACCCAGCGGCGCTGTCTCATATTTAAATCTTTCTGATTAAAGATGTGTTGCAGACTCTTATGATCTGTATATATGATGCATTTGGTTCCATACAAATAATGTCTCCATATTTTAAGAGCGAAAACAACAGCTCCTAATTCTAGGTCATGGGTAGTGTACTTCTTCTCATGCACCTTCAATTGTCTTGACGCATAAGCGATGACTTTATCTTTCTGCATCAATACACATCCAAGACCTAGTCGTGAGGCATCACAATACACTATAAATCCCTCTATCCCATTTGGTAGAGATAGTATGGGTGCACTACACAGCTTCTGCTTCAGTAATTGAAAGGCTTTTTCTTGATCTTCGCTCCACACGTAATTTTTATCCTTGCGAGTTAATAAGGTCAATGGTTGGGCTATCTTTGAAACGTTTTCTATAAATCTACGGTAATAACCAGCTAACCCTAAAACTTGTCATACTTCCGTTGGAGATTTGGGGCTTCCCAGTTTCTAATTGCTTCAATCTTGGCCGGACCCACGTGGATACCCTTTTCATTAATAACATGTCTGAGAAATCGAACTTCTCGAAGCCAAAATTCACATTTTGAGAATTTTGCGTACAACTTTTCTTTCTTTAAGATGTTTAGGATTAGCCTGAGATGTTGCTCATGTTCTTCCTTGGATTGTGAATATATCAGAATATCATCGATGAATACTATCACAAACTTGTCCAAGTAGGGCTAACCCTATTCATAAGATCCATGAATATAGCGGGTGCGTTGGTTAATCCAAATGGCATTACTAGAAATTTGTAGTGACCATAACATGTTCTAGAAGCCGTTTTTGGAACATCCTCTTCTGCTATCAACAGTTGGTGATATCCAGATCGTAAATCGATCTTTGAGTAGTAGCTAGATCCTTGTAGTTGATCGAACAAATCATCGATTCTTGGTAGTGGGTATCGATTTTTAATGGTGAGTTTGTTTAATTCTCGATAATCGATACACATTCTGAATGATACGTCTTTCTTTTTTACGAATAGAACTGGTGCTCCCCAAGGAGAAAACCTTGGTCGAATGAATCCTTTGTCTAATAATTCTTGCAGTTGTTTTGACAATTCCTTCATTTCAGAAGGTGCCAGTCGATATGGTGATCGTGCTACAGGTGCAGCTTCGGGTATCAAATCAATTCGAAATTTGATCTGTCTTTGTGGAGGTAATCCTGGCAAATCTTCGGGAAATACCTCTGGGTATTCTCGTACAATGGGAATGTCTTCAATCCTTCGCTCCTCATTCTTGGTGTCAATGGCTTTTACTAGGAAGGCGGGATATCCTTCACTTAAGTATCCATATGTTTTCATGACACTTATAATTTTAAATGAGGGTTTTCCCTTCTCTCCTTGTATGATCAGGAGTTCTCCACTAGGAGTTGGCAATCAGATGATTTTCTCAAAACATACTATCTCGGCATGATTCCGAGAGAGCCAATCCATTCCAATAACAACGTCGAAACTTCCAAGATTGACAGGTAATAAATCAATACTAAAGAGATGGTTGTTAAGTTGTATCGTGCAATTTTTAATTATTTCATTGGATTCTATTTTCTTTCCATTAGCTAGCTCTACAATATACTTCTTTCTTAGCTTACATGGTTTAATTCCCAATGATGGTTCAAATTCTTTGGATACAAAACTTAGATCAGCACCAGTGTCAAACAAGATGGAGGCATAATGATTATTGATAAGAAACGTACCGTTAACTACTGACGGTTCCTGTTATGCCTCTTTGGTATTCATTTCAAAAGCTCTCCCTCTGGCCCTGGACCCGTTCAACCTTGGGCAGTCCTTTTTGAAATGTCCGATTACACCACACTCATAACAAGCTCGATCGTCTCTGGTTATCCTTCCATCAGGTTTTGCTCGGCAATTTTGGCTCAGATGTCCAAATTTATGGCAATGAGTACAAATTCTACAATCACCAGTGTGGGGGTATCCACATTTGCTGCATTTCCCTTGAGATTCTTTGTTTGTCCTACCATTGTTTGAAGTTGCAACATAAACCCGTTCGGATCTCTGATTAAAATTTTTCCTGTTGTTTACTTGTCCCTTGGGACTTTCAAACCACTTTCTTTTTCCATCAAACGATCTTCTGTTCACCTTAATCATCTTCCTCTCAATTTCCATCACACTTTTTCCATGATCATTCTTCTTGATCAGGGTTCCATTTCGTATCGCATCATCGGTTAAGGAGTGTGCGATAGCGATAGCACTTTGGATGGTGGTAGGTTTGGAAGCTGTAACGTTACTTCTTATCTGAGGTGCCAATCCCCATATGTATCTTTCAAGTCGGACGTATTCCGGCTTAACCATTCGGGGCACCAATCTAGCAAGGTCATTGAATCTTGACGTGTATGTTCGGATCTCAGCTCCTTCCATGGTGTGGTTCCAAAATTCGGTCTCAATTTTCTGGAGTTCATTACGTGGGCAGTATTCTTTAAGCAGCATTTCCTTTAGCTGTTCCCAAGTAAGTTCATACGCGTTCGTATCACCCAAAATTTGACGCTGGGAATTCCACCATGATAACGCTGCATCTTGAAAGGAACAGGTTGCATACTTGACCTTTTGATCGTTGGAACAATTGCTTATAGTTATGACAGTCTCCATTCTCTCGATCCATCGGATTATGTCTAACGGTCCTTCAGCGCCTGTGAAAGTTCTTGGATTGCATCCTTGAAAAGTCTTATACGAGCACCCTTGTGGTTGTCCACCTGATGAACTGCCTGGGTTTCCGTTTGTACCGGATCCGTTGTTTGCACCAATACCGGAACCTATGTTTGAACCGTTTCCCGCTCCATTTCCAAGACCGTTACCCGTATTTTCTTGCCTCCTTCCTTGACCAGCCACTAGGTTTGCATCATGTTGTTCTAGAGCTGACTTGACGTGTTGGGCTATTAATTGGGCTAGTTCCTCTTTGGTGGTTGGTAAATTGGTGTTTCCACTCGAGGGTGTGTTTCGTGTTATAGGTGGCATGATTCAATTCTGTTTCGAAGGTAGGGAAGAAGAGGTTTAGATTACGTATGACGTTAATGTATCATTATGACGGTTTATTCTATATAATTGGTTTATTCAGAATATATATACACAAATATACAAGTATTATCACAACCAAATGATATCATAAAGATAAAAACCTTTTAAAGTTATAGGCGGTTTGATCATACATTTACGATTATCATGCACATAAAAGTCAATCATCCCAAAAGATCATAAGTTAATTGTCTACATGCAACATCGAGTTTACAACTCGATCAAAAAAAAGTTCAAGCTCCCCGGCTTGCATCTAACAGCTACCCTAAAACGAAGCTCCACTGCCAACATGCATTAAGTACGAAATCATCATCAGACATAATGTAGCCATAGCCATCGAAGTCTCTGCTCGCTCTCCCATCATAATCGCGTACTGCTGTGCTGTCACCAATGCCGCCTCGGCCGCATCTGCTCTCTGCTCTGCCTGGGTCAATCGGTCCCTGGTCTCTGCGAGACTAGTCTCCAGGTCTGCCAAACGAAAGTGCATCTGACTCAGAGCGCTATCATCCAATAATCTCTCTTCCTCAATCGTCATCATCCTCCCACCCAAAGCTTGGCTCACTTCATCCTGGATCCTCATCTTCTTCCTGGCAGTCAGCATTTCCTTCTCGAGTCGAACACACTGGGCTGTCAAAGTGATCATCACACGCTCAATGGGCTCGCCACCCATAGTAGTCCAATGTGGAGTAGAAGACGACTCTCCTATGTCGAAGGTGGAAGGGATCCCATCTCTCGAGGCCCATCCTCTCATGGCCTCCATGATCCATCCCCATTGGTCATCTAGAAGTCTGGCCCGTTTGGGCATAGGTGTACTCCCCATACCAACATCATCATCAATCATCCTGTAACATCTCGTATTTTTTGTTAAATTAATAGTTAACGTCGTTTATTCTTGAAAGGGCTATTAATGTTTTTTTTTATGAAACCTGTGGGCTGTTTGTGCTATTCTATTAGTTAGTCTTTAATTCTTTAATTTAAAAAGATTATAGTTTATCTATTAAATTGAACATAATAATAAATAATAATAATAAGTAATAACTAATAATAATAATAATAACAATGATAATAACAACAATCATATTAATAATAATAACAACAATAAATTATAACAATAATAATAATTTGCAAAGAATTACTAAACTTAAAAATGTTAAAGCTTAAAATTTATAAGGTTAGGGGTTGTTTTGTCATTTTTGAAATCTTAAAAGAAAAGTTTACACATAAAATATCAATTTTTAAACCTCAGGGACCATTTATGTAAATTTATAAAACCCAAACCCCCTCCCTTTTCTTTTAACCCGTATCTCCGATGGTAGGACCGGCCACCGCCGGCCAACTCCGGCGAGCTTGTTACCGGCCAAAACCTTCGAAACACTAACCCAAATCTTTTAGATCGTGTCCTGGAACCGTTTCGAACTAGTAACTGCACATTAATTCGAATATAAAGTCGGTATTGGAAGCATGTGAATTCGGGTAACCGAATGTCATCAACCGAGAATCGTTCATCAATAATGAATCAATAAAGACTCAATTAATCAGGTATACATGATCGACTCATCAATTCATACCCGTTAATGATCTTAATTTCAAGTTTAACTGTGAATTAAAGATCAAATTGAACACTTTATATTCGTAGTCTAACTGAAACCGAAGAATGAGAATCACATCGAATTGGGACTATATAACAGAGGGCAATTGTTGCCCTTGACCCGTTTCAACTCTATGAACCCTCAATTTCTCTAAATCGTCACTCAAACATCGATTTCAAGTACCCTGTTCTTCGCGAGCGAACCGAGACACAACCCGAGCACAAAAACTTCAAATCTACTGTAATCAAGTAAGTAAAATACATGTTTATGCTCGAAATACAGTGGGGAATCAAAGCCCCATGATTAATTCGAGCATTAACATCGAATCGATCGTCAATTTGGGACTTGAACAAACTAGGGTTCTTGGGGTTTGGGGAAAACCATTTGGGTTATGTTTTTAAGAAATAAAAACGGAGTTAAACCGCGGCTGTATGCCTTGGTTCACCGGTTCCCCACACGCATTCTAACTTGGAGGTCCCGGGTTCGAACCCCGGGCACCCCCATATTTTTTTTAAAATGGCTTTTTAAGCCTTAAATTAACTTTAGAAAATTTCTAATAAATATAAAAAAATAGTTTATAACCTTTAAATGTATTTTAAGTTGTCAAATAATTTTTAGTAATATTTTAAAATACTAAACAATTAAAAACCTTTGTAATAAAACATTTTAAAGGTTATTTTTGAATTATTAACATAGATTTTAAATAATTAACAAAATAGTAGTGATCCGAACTTTCCCTTAGATTTTATCGTTTAAATCACGATATTTTAAATGGAGTTTTATTTTAAAAAGTTATAAATTCTTTTGTGCAATAAAACTTATTATGGTTCAAATATTATTAAAATATTATAAATCTAAATAATAAATAATTATTCAAGTAGTTGTTAAAATGACTATTTAAATAATTTATTATTCATCAAATCATTTGAGTATGTTATACCATTTAATGAATATAATCGTTAACTTTTGTTTAAATTCTTGAAAATTATAAAACAATATAATTTGCTTTTGCAGGACCGTTTAAGGGCTTAACCACAATTACAACACAACAACACAATGAGGAGAATAACTAAGCTCTAATCAAACAGTGAACTGGGTAACCAAAGTGATACAAAGAACACAAGTAAAGCAAGAGACAGAACAAGAGAGTATGGGTTTCAAGGAGGCAGTATATTGCTTTCTCAAGTTCTTTTACAAGTGTTACAAAGCATAAAGAAAAGATACAAGAACTTGAAATACTTATACTACAACCTACAGCCGGCCATACTTTGAAAGCCAGCTGGATACAATTGACTAGACACTAACAAAATCAATTGTAGGATCAAAAGGCATATCTGCCTTTTGACCTTGTGACTATGACATGCCATAGCTCACATCCTTATACAATACAAAAAGGATAAAGTACATAAAGTGGAAAGTTGAAGACTCAAGACCTCAATGTACAGTTACCAAAAGCAAGGCCCTTTTCACCAACTCATGTAAGTTGGTGACTTTACAGAGATGCAGCGGAAAAGGTGCTTTATGGAACAGTACATCAGATAAAGCATGTGTACTAAAAGTCTTCGGAAGAAATCTGTCTTCATAGGATGAGGCTTCGGAAGACTTTGTCTCTGAAGCTTCGGAAGACTTCATATTTGGCTTCGGAAGATATTGGTCTTGGCTTCGGAAGATTTTACACTTAGAGTATTTTCTAATGCTTTGTGTAAAACTTCCGAAGCATTCTTCACTTCAGTACTTAGTGCATGTTGTTGAGACACTTAAGCTGTTTTTGGGTTGCATCAGACTTCAGGAATCCTTACAAACTCCCCTAGGCTGATGCTACCAAAACACTTAGAAGATCTTCAAATGTTGGTAGTCTTCAGTACAATCAGGACCATTCCTTTCTTCATGAGATGGTCAGGATCATCAAGACTTTCATAATATCTTCTCATCTCAAAGAGATCATGCAGAGGTAAGTTGATTATGTCTTGCCATGAGTAGACATTCTCAACACCTTGATCTCTGATAACAGTCCATCTCTCTGGATTGGTAGAGTATGTCCAGGATAAGATGGGTGTCTCACTAGTTAGAGGAGCCACTTGAATAGGAGTTGATTGGGCTGCCTCATCATGCACTTCCTCAGGTTGATCTGATTCAGCCTGAGGTGCAGAGGTAGATGACTTTGGCTTCTTCTTCTTTGTCTTTGGTTTAGAAGCCATCCTCTTCTTCCTCTTGGTTGTCTTTAACTGAGAAGACTGGTCTGCAGCACCATGTTGATCATCAGTGTCTTTCTCAGTTGGGTGTTCCTCCCTCACAGGTTCAGAAGGAGAGGGAGTTTGACCCTGCCTAGGATCAGAAGATGAAGCTTGCTGGGGCTCAGCTGGAGGTGCTGGTTGAGGTGTCTCTGGTTGCTCAAACTTGACCTCCACTTCAGGTGGGACTTGACTTGGAAGAGAGTGCAAGTCAATAAGTTCTCCACTCTTAATCTTCTGCTTGATCACCCTAATATGCTCATCCATAGTGGATAGAGACATGGGGCCAAGTCTCCTTCCGGAGAATCCATACAGCTTCAAGAAGCTCACCATTCTTTGTCTGTCAGCAGACTTCTTTGCATTCTTTTGAATGGTGGCCCTTGACTTTGCAGCTTCTTCCCTTAGTTTCCTTTTGGTTGTCTTTCTTTCCTTGACTACTCAAGTTCAAGTTGCTTTAGATACTCGAACTCAATGAAGTCATAGGACAAAGGGAGAAGTGCATCTGCCTGATAGAAGCCTGTGGCACTCAGGTAGTTGATCATCCTGATCCTATCTTCCTCTTTATCTACCTGAGGTTCTTGTGGAGCCACATCTTCCTGTGCAGGACTTTCTTGAACTGGTGAGAGAGTAGGAGCATGCTTGTAAAGTCTTTTCTGTCTCTTCTCCTCTTTGAGTTGGAGAAGTATCATTGCATCCTCTTTCTCCTTCAACTCTCTTGACACTTCTCTGTCAGCCAGTTCATTTAGTTCTTCTAAGGGGAGGGAGATGATCTCATCAATGTCATAGTTCCTGGTCTGTAAGTAGGTAATCCTGACTGCCCTTAACTCATCATCCTGAGTATTTGGTCTGGGGGCAGCCCTGATTGCAGCTTGCATGAAGCTAGATGACCCAGTGGAACTTTCTCCCCTTAGTCTCCTTTTCCTCTCTCTCTCTTCCTCCTCAATTTCCTCAGGAGTCATTATCCTTTTCCCTTTGTCACCAACAGACCTTTGTGACTCAGGGTGGATTGAAGCTTGGCCTTCATTGCTTGGAGTAGCTTCCATGCTCTGGCCAGAGAGAGGCTGAGAAACACCTTCACCAGCAGGTGTCTCAGATGGAGTTTGGACCTCAGCAGTTGTTGTTGATGATGAGACAGGGGTCTCAGGTTCTGTCACTGGGCCTTCAGTCAAGGTTTCCCCTATGAAACTAATCTTAGGGTCCACCTCAACATCCAGTTGACCGATGACATTGCCTGATTCCCTAAGTCTCCTTCTTAGAGAGAACTCTGCCATGATCCTGTCTTGGATTCTTTGAGCCAGCCTATCAGCTTGTCTTGAATTGCTTGGATTGACAAGTGGTAGGTTGACTAAATCCAGTCTTTCATAAAAGCTCAGGCTTTGGAATTGAAAAACTTCTTGTTGGCCTTGAACTCTTTGAAGTATGAGGGCTCTTCTGTCATCATCATACCTCCACCTTATGATTTGAT
The DNA here is from genome assembly GCA_025215565.1 of Flaveria ramosissima. Classification (NCBI taxonomy): domain Eukaryota; kingdom Viridiplantae; phylum Streptophyta; class Magnoliopsida; order Asterales; family Asteraceae; genus Flaveria; species Flaveria ramosissima. The sequence continues at coordinate 9,617,544 of CM046037.1, forward strand.
TGCTAGTTCCCAGTGGTGGAGATGAGACAGCCCTTGGTATGCCTTCCTCAAAGAGACTCCTGATGAGAGAGTCTATAGAGTCCACATTAATGTGAACTTGAGGAAGTTGCTGAGAATGCACAACAGCAAGTGAGGATGGTGAGTCCTCTATGTCCATTCTCTCTGAAGAACTCCCAGGTTCTGTGGTTGTAAAACTTTATCCCCCTTTTTGGGCATCACCCACTGCCATAGGTGAGCTGGAGGATAAGTCAATCACTCCACAGGTTCTTGTGTCCTGGGTGAGCTCTCCTTAAAGGTCTCCCAGCTAGTTTTCTGCAGATATGAAATCTGGAGTGCTGATCATTGACCCTGTTTTGTAAGGTAGTCACTTGAGATTCCAAGTGACTAACCTTAGAGACTAAATAGGTGCATGTTTTTGACAGTTTTTGCACCTTTTAGCCTCAAATTCCCCTCATCTTCATCAGAAGATTATTGGGGGATGAGATGATTGGACCAAAGTCCTCTCTCTCACCACCAGCTTGAGTTTCTTGGCTGCTGGTTTTCCTCTGCTCACTGGCAGCCTCAGTTGAGATGCCAATGGGCGAGTGCCATGGTTGAGGTCTTAATGATGTAATCACTTTCAAAAGTGAGAGCCTCTTCCATAGGACATCCTGAACAGGTTCAGAAGTGTCCACCTCAGTAACAGGTGACTGATGGGGATAGACTGAGGAGAGTCAGGGTACTCATCTCTCTTGAGTAGGGGAGGAGAAGAAGAGATTCATGGTACTCACTGAATCCTAAGTCTTCATCAGTGTAAAAGGATAGGTTGGGAATTGGTTGGTGAGATCCAAAGGCTGGGGATGGTAGCTGTCCCTGAAGGTTGTCCACTTGAGTGTTGAGACTCAGAGTGAAGGCTTAAGGTTGTTGGGCTATTGAGCTCATCAGGGTGAGCTTGAGGAACCTCAGCCCTGATAGGTGAAACAATGGGAGTGGTTTGCTCCTCAGGAGAAGTGGGAGCTCTAGTGTCCACTTCTTCCTGTAAGGTTGAGTATTGGGGGCCTGCACAGACTCAATAGTCTGAGCAGGGGTTCGTTTGGATTTTCTTTGGTAGGTGAGGGTGATTTCTGGTCTTTTAATGGTAGGGACAAAAGAGGTGTGGGTTCAACACTAGCTTGTGTTGCTAGGTTGTCACCTTGAGCAATGAGCTCTAACATTTTTGGGACTAGGGCTTTTCTACCCCAGAGAAGCCTACAGTTGGCTTCTCATTATTTAAAGATGCCGGGCTTCATCTGTCCCAATTAAGAAATTACCTGTTCCCTCAACTGTGAGCCCAGTTCACAGTTGAGAATGTGTTGAACATATCTAGGAAACATGTAATACTCTAAGGAGTCTAAGTTTGCAAGTAAATTAGTATACAAATTGTGAATACCTGAACTTGACCCCCTGAACCATTCCATGAACAAATAAAGGAGAGATCCTCAGGAATCTGGTCCCATCCACCATGCTTGTTTGACAAGCTGTGGATAACCACATGGAGCAGGAATTTCCATTGGGATGAGACCTTCCCTTCCTAAAGGTTTTTACAGAGAAATCTCCCTCATAGCCCATCTGCTCAAAAGAATGATTAACAGCTTCTTTTGGGAAGGACACCTCACCTTCTTCATCATCCAGCTGTAGATGTTGGTTAATGATGGCCGGAGTGATGAAGATTGTCCTCCCTTGCACTGTGGCAGACAGTGCCTTCTCCCCATCCATAATGACCTCTTGGCAGGTCTTCCAGAATTCAAGCAAATGATCCTCATATAGAGTAGGATCAATGGTCAGGGAGGTGAAAGTAGTTTGACAGAGTCAAGAATTGGCAAATCTCTGAGAAACTTGCATCTTTCTCAGAGCTTAACAGAGCAACTTGATTATGTTGCCTGTGTAGTTGCATGGAGAAATCAGGGTTGTTTCTGCGGTTAAGGTTGGCCATTTCAGAAGCTTAAGGGTGAAGAAAGGTAGAAAGCAAAGGCGGTTTAGAGAATTAGGTAGAGGTAGAGAAGAAACAGTAGAATTGAGGAAGATAGTGGGGAAAGAGGGGGAACCGTTGGGTATTTATATGAAAAAGATTTGAACCAAAGTTAATGAAAGAGGATAAACTTTGAAATCCGAAAGTCGGTCCCACCTCTGAAAAAGGTAGTTTACTTTTGCTCAAAAAGTAGTTTTCTTGGAATTCGAAAAGCTTCCGAAGTTTATTTGTCTTCGGAAGTTTTGATTTAAAAAGCTTCCGAAGCTAAAATGGCTTCGGAAGATTTTCCTGAGAGTCTTGATAATTTATGCTTCGGAAGAGAAATAAACCCTTGAATGCTTTGTATGAAAATAAACAAAGCTTCCGAAGGTTAATTTTGCTTCGGAAGGAAAAGGTTCTTGAAAATAGATAAGTGTCTGAGATAAGAATTTTAAGCTTCGGAAGATGAATCTTTACTTCTTCCGAAGGTAAAATCTCTTAGACAGTTATTTATTTTGAAGACATGTTTTTCTTCCGAAGATAAAATTTTATCTTCCGAAGTATCAAAAATTTTCAAGAATCTAAGGAAAGTCTTCAAAAAGAATTTTACATCCAAAGAAAACATGAGCTTATGAAAGTGATGAACTAGACAACTTAGGACACACATATTTTAAGAAGAAATAATTAGAATTAGTTTAATAAAAAGTCTACTCAAAGTTAATCATCCCAATAGCTGATATCAGATACTTAAATCTCTGTTCATCAAAAGCTTTGGTGAACAGATCAGCATATTGTTCATCTGTATGAACTTTGACTAGTTTAATTAATCCTTTTTCATAGTTATCCCTTATTAAATGATACCTGATGTTGATGTGTTTGGTCCTTGAGTGCTGCACAGGGTTCTCAGTGATAGAGATAGCACTATTGTTGTCTATGTGGATAGGAGTCTCTTTGAAGTTAAATCCATAGTCCAGCATCTGATTTTGAATCCAAAGCACTTGAGCACAGCAGCTTGCAGCAGCAATGTATTCAGCCTCAGCAGTTGATGCAGACACACAGGATTGTTTCTTGCATTGCCATGAGACCACCCTTCCACCAAGGAATTGACATCCCCAGATGTAGACTTTGCAGTCATATTGCAACCACCATAATCACTATCTGTATAGGCATACAGATTGAAATTTGGATTCTTTGGATACCATAGACCAAGTGTTGAAGCACCTTTGAGGTATCTTAAAATCCTTTTCACAGTGATTAAGTGAGACATCTTAGGGTTGGCTTGATATCTTGCACAAATACATGTAGCAAACATGATATCAGGCCTGCTAGCTGTAAGATACATAAGAGACCCAATCATAGCCCTGTATAAGTGCTCATCTACACACTCCCCCTCAAGATCTGGACCAAGGGAGTGGTTTCTGGCTATGGGTGTCTTAGCAATCTTACAATCAGTCATATTGAACCTCTTGAGTATGTCTTGAACATACTTGACTGACTTATGAAGATGCCATCTTCAACCTGCTTCACTTGAATTCCAGAAAGAAGTTGAGTTCTCCCATTGAACTCATCTCAAATCTGTCTTTCATCAGCTTCTCAAAGTCTTTGCAGAGCTTTGGATTAGTTGAACCAAAGATGATGTCATCAACATATACTTGAACCAGCAATAAGTCATTTCCCTGTCCTTGATGAAGAGGGTTCCATCTATAGTACCTCTTCTGTATCCATGCTTGCAGAGATACTCAGATAGTGTCTCATACCACTTTCTGGGTGCCTGATGCAGCCCATAAAGAGCTTTGTCAAGCTTGCAGACATAATCAGGATGATCAGGGTCTACAAAACCAGGTGGCTGTTTGACATAACCTCCTCATCAATCACTCCATATAAGAAAGCACACTTTACATCAAGTTGGTAGACCTTGAAGTTCTTGGATGCAGCAAATGCCAGGAATATCCTAACAGCTTCTAGTCTTGCTACAGGAGCAAAGACATCAGTGTAGTCAATCCCTTCTTCTTGTGTGTATCCTTGAACAACTAGTCTTGCCTTGTTCTTGATGATGATTCCCCTATCATCCTTCTTGTTTCTAAAAACCCATTTGGTTCCAATGGTAGTCTTCCCATGAGGAAGAGGACAAAGGTTCCAAACTTTCTGCCTTTTGAATTGAAGCAGCTCTTGTTGCATAGCTTCAACCCAACTTCCATCCTTTAGAGCTTCATCAACTTTCTTGGCTCTATCTGAGATAAGAAACAAGAGTGAAGACAAACATTTGCTTCATGGGTTTGTCCTCTTGTTCTTACCCCTGTGACAACATCTCCAATGATGTTTGTGGTGGGTGAGACTTGTGGATCCTTAGCTGAGGGATCACAGCAAGTTGCTGGAGAAAGATCTAAATTTGAAAAATTTAAATCTGGTCCTGAAGATTCACCCTCCACATTATCACACTTATCAAGATTTACTTGATCCAATGAGTGTGAGACATCATTGATGTTGTCATCTATGGTATGGTTATTAGCATCAAGGAATTCCTGATCACTATCACCATCACCATTGTTGTCTTCTACAAGTGAGGTGTCTTTATCTGGTTGAGAGGCCTCTGAGCTGGAATTTGAAGGCATGCCAGATGTATCAGCTGAATTTGTCATTGTTGTGCTGATAGAAACTTCATTTGCTGAAGTAGTTCCAACTGGAGCTGAAGATGTATGAGTTGAAGTCTTCCTAGCTCAAATCTTGGATCAGGATCACCTGTATTTAGATTTTCTGCAGATCCTGAAACATGCTCACAAGATTTGTTAAAACAGTTGGTAACTAAATCAAGATCAAACAGCCAATCCGGACCAGAACCAGCCACACAGGAGTGTGCTCATTGAAAGTCACATTGGCTGACTCCTCAACAATTCTAGTTCTGAGATTGTATACTCTATAAGCTTTAGCTTGAGAAGAGTATCCAATGAAATGTCCATCATCTGATTTCTCAGCAAACTTGGCAATTTGATCTTTGGTATTCAAGATGGTGCAGGGACATCCAAATGACCTGAGAAAACCAATGAAAGGTTTCCTCTTGTGCCAAAGTTCATAAGGAGTCTTACCATGTGTCTTAACTACTAAAACTCTGTTTTGCACATAGCAAGCAGTATTGACTGCCTCTGCCCAGAAGGTGATAGGCAGTTTAGAGTCAGACAACATAGTTCTTGCAGCTTCAATAAGTGTCCTGTTTCTCCTTTCAGCAACTCCATTTTGCTGAGGAGTCCTGGGAGCACTATTGTCTTGTAATACCTTTTTCATCACAAAATGCATCAAGGATTTGGTTCTTGAATTCAGTTCCTTGATCACATCTTATGGTTTTGACCTTGTGATCACATTGATTCTCAACTTTTAAGATGAAATTCTTCAGAATCTCAGGGGTTTCATCCTTAGTTCTAAGGAAGAAGACCCAAGTGAATCTTGTAAAATCATCTGTGATCACCAGACAGTAAGAGGTCCTTCCTAAACTCATTACACTGGTGGGGCCAAGAGATCCATATGTAACAAGTGTAGGGGAGTAGTGATGGAGTTCTTTTCCTTAGGCTTGTGAGATACTTGTGTTGCTTCCTTTCAGGCATGCCACACAATGATCATCACTAGTAAACTCTTTCTTTGGCATTCCAGTTACCAAATCATGTTTAATTATTTATTCATGTTCTTAAAGTTTACATGGCACATTCTTTTATGCCATAGGAAAGACTCATCACTATTTGCTTTTGATAGAAAGCATGAAACTTCTCCTGAGGGAGATGTTTCTTGCAAATCCATCTTGTACATGTTCCCTTTCCTGGGGGCTCTGAGCAGGATATGCTCATGAGGAATGACCACACCAGGTTTGAGAACAAACATTCATGCTCAGTAAAGAGCATGTTATGACTCTGATCACAAAATTGGGATACACTCAGAAGATTGTACCCAAGCTCCTTGACAAAGTTTACCTTCTCAATGCTGAGCTTACCATTTGTGACCTTGCCCCTTCCAGAAATGTAACCACCTTCATCTCCTCCAAAAGCAACTGGTCCTCCATCAATTCTCTCAAAATTATGGAGTAGAGACCTATTGCCAGTCATGTGCCTGGAACAGCCACTGTCAATTATCCAACATTCCTGTTGGTCTTGAGCTGTTCCTGCACAGAGAAGATGATTAGTTACATTTTGAAACCCAAGCCTTACTTGTCTTGGGCTCATTAATAGTAAAAGAAGGTAATGCAACAGTAATAGATCCTATGGTTGTACTATAGGATCTTCAGCTGTTGTTGATGGAGAAACCTCAGTCATTTGGTCTTTCTTAGACTTCCACACCATCTTTGGAGTCTTGGACTTGACCTTCAAAACCTTAGAAGCTTTTAGAACTTCATAAGTTTTGATGACTGATCCTTCGGAAGAGTCTACAGTCACTGCAGCAGACTTTAGTGCTTCGGAAGAATCCTTTCTTCCGAGACCAACTTTGCTTCCGAAGGTAATTTTCCACTTACCTTCTTCTTTGATTTGGAGCTTCCGAAGGAAACAGACTTTCCTTCCGAAGCTTGAGACTTCTTGAGACTCTTTGAAGTCTTTTTTTAGTCATGTGGACAGTACTTTTAGGATTGTATGGGCAATCCTTAGCAATGTGAGAAGTACTTTCACACATGACACATAACATTATCTTCTTCAAAGAAGTCTCCTTTGAGAACAAGACTGACTTTGGTCACATCCCTCTCCATCTTCATCTTGGTAGATGCTGAGACAGTTCCCTTGGGCTGTGAACTGTTCTTGGAGTTTGATGGTCCAGGCTGTGCAGCAGTGGTACACAGCAAATCAGTCTTCTTCTTGGTACTGAGATGATTTGGACAAGAACCATGACTCTTAGCTAAGGAGTCTTGGTTGATGTCTTCAGTCCTTACTACTTTGAAACCTGCAGAGATAAAACTTGTTTCTGCTTAGCATCAAAAGTAGTCTTGATTTCTTGAGCCTTCTTTGCTTTTCTTTTGCTCTTTCTGATCAAGTTCTTTCTTTTGGACTTGGTCATCCAGTTGATTTCTTCTCCTCAGAAGGATAGTGGCCCTTGGAAGAATCCTCTTCTTCACTCTTCTCAGAGGAATTCTTCACTATCACTTCTTCATCATCCTCACTTACAGGATCTATGAGAGGAAGCTCATCTTCACAAGTTCCACACCTAGGAGATCTTACAGACAAGATTGTGTGTGGAGGAGCTATCTCATTTGATCCTAGTCCCTGTCTGTTTTGATAACAAACCTTGTTGTGCAGGGATGAGGATATCATGTTCTTGAAGGTCTCTTCTTCAAGAACACTTTCTCTGCCTTGGCTTTGCTGATCACAAGCTCAGCCTGGCACTCAGTTAACTTAGTGATGAGATCTTGGATCTGAGTTCTGAAATCTGTATGTTCATGTTTTAGTACTGAAATGGTTTTCTCCAAGTCTTCTATCTTTAACTTGTAATCATTTTCAGACTTTCTAAAATCAGATTTTAATATGTTTAATGACTCAAGATCAGATCTTATCTCTAGGTTATAGGACCTGTATCTATTTACTTTAGCAATGCATTCAGGGGAGCAGAGATGTTCCAATACCTTGGCTTCATCATGGTCAGCCATCAGTGCTTGGTTTGGAGAAGCATCCTCCACCTGAAAACTCCAGTCAAAGCCTCCTTCTTCAACAGCAACAGCAGCATGTTGCTTTGTCTTCTCAGCTTGAGGAGCTTTGTCAGCAAAGTTTGGTCTGGGTTGTGTTTGGCCCCCATTTGTTTTAGGTGCCTTACACTCCCTGGCAAAGTGACCCATAAGGTTACAGTTGTAACACTTAACTTTGCTTTTATCCATCCCAAACTTGCTGCTTGGTAGCATTGCTTGGAAATCTTCTTCCTGTCCTCTTGTAGAACTTCTTGGCTCTGTGAGTGAGGAGAGCCATCTGCTGAACTATCTCCATGTATTCCAGGTCATCTGGATGGATACAGTCCAGGTCTTCAAGAGTGAAGAGATAATTCCCACAGCTTTCATCTGCAGACACAAAGGCTTGAGAAGAACTTGTCTTGGAATGGGCTTCCTTGAGTAAAGTTCTCCCTTGGTGTCTCCGGGAAGGTGATGAAAGGACCCTTTTGTGAGTTGTCAGGGTAGCATAAGAGATGATGCTGAGGTTCTATGCTGTCCCTTTCAACCACATGAAGGGCTGAACCCATTTGATTGTTGGAGTTGCCAGATGAACCTGCATGTTCATCTCCATCTGGTATCCACTGAGAATTCCATACAACTCTGTAAGAGTAAGAGTCTTAAGGTTCTCAGTCCTCTTGATCACCACACAATAGTGTGTCCATTGCCTAGGAAGTGATGACATGAACTTCCTTACAATGTCCCTGTTCTCAAGAGGAACTCCTCCATCCACTAGGGTATCCACAATCTCAACATACCTGAAGTATTGTTGAGTCATGGTCTCACCTGCTTTGAAGGTGAAATTTTCAAACTGCTGCTTCAGAAGATCTTTCTTGTTCTCCTTGGCTTCAGAGGAGCCTTCATACATCAGCTTCAGTGCATCCCACAGCTGTTTGGCTGTCTTGCACTTCTTAAAGCCTCTGTATACAGAGTTTGGGAGAGCAGTCTGAAGAGCAGTCATGGCCTTCCTATCAATTTCTACTCTTTTTCTATCTTCATCTGAGTAGTTGGCCACATCTTTAGGAATCATACCAGCACCAGTAGCAGAGGGGGTGCTGGGTATGAAAGGTCCATTCTCAACAGATTCCCACATTCTTGAATCAAGAGACCTGATGAAGCCTTCCATCCTCATGCACCAGGTGTCAAAATCATCAAGAGTGATCAGTGGGGATTTGTTCATGGTTCCAGTCTCCATATCAGTCTTAGAGATGGCAGCCATTTGAAGAGTTTAGCTTTTGTGTGTTGTGAGGGATCTTAAGATGGTTAGATCTTATATCAAGAGCCTGGAAAGCTCTGATACCAATTGCAGGACCGTTTAAGGGCTTAACCACAATTACAACACAACAACACAATGAGGAGAATAACTAAGCTCTAATCAAACAGTGAACTGGATAACCAAGGTGAAGCTAAGAACACAAGTAAAGTAAAGAGACAGAACAAGAGAGTTGGGTTTCAAGGAGGCAGTATATTGCTTTCTCAAGTTCTTTTACAAGTGTTACAAAGCTTAAGAAAAGATACAAGAACTTGAAATACTTATACTACAACCTACAGCCGGCCATACTTTGAAGGCCAGCTGGATACAATTGACTAGACACTAACAAAATCAATTGTAGGATCAAAAGGCATATCTGCCTTTTGACCTTGTGACTATGACATGCCATAGCTCACATCCTTTTACAATACAAAAAGGATAAAGTACATAAAGTGGAAAGTTACAGACTCAAGACCTCAATGTACAGTTACCAAAAGCATGACCCTTTTCACCAACTCATGTAAGTTGGTGACTTTACAGAGATGCAGCGGAAAAGGTGCTTTATGGAACAGTACATCAGATAAAGCATGTGTACTAAAAGTCTTCGGAAAAAATCTGTCTTCATAGGATGAGGCTTCGGAAGACTTTGTCTCTGAAGCTTCGGAAGACTTCATGTTTGGCTTCGGAAGATATTGGTCTTGGCTTCGGAAGATTTTACACTTAGAGTATTTCTAATGCTTTGTGTAAAACTTCCGAAGCATTCTTCACTTCAGTACTTAGTGCATGTTTGCTGAGACACTTAAGCGTTTTGGGTTGCATCAGACTTCAGGAATCCTTACAATATTTATACTATATGATCTATATTATTAGAGATAGAGAGACAGAGAGAGGAGAGAGAGATAAGCAGAGAGATAGAGAGATAGAGATAGAGAAGAGAGATACATAGGGAGAGAGAGAGATGAGATAGAGAAGAGAGATGAGAGAGACAGATATATAGATAGAGAGAGAGGGAGATAAAGAGAGAGAGAGAGAGAGATAGAGAGAGAGAGAGAGAGAGAGAGAGAGAGAGAGAGAGATAGAGATAGATAGGATAAGGACAGATATAGGATAGACAGAGATAGGATAGAGAGCGAGAGATATAGACTATAGATGTATATATATAGCTATACTATATAGATATATAGATAGGTATATAGTATATAGATATAGATATATATATATATATATATATATTATATATGTATATATATGTATATATAGGGGAGGGATCAAATGAAAACCAAACTTATAAATGAAAACCATAATAACCACTCTCAACCAATCAAAATTTTTTATTTTAATTATTTTTATCTTTTAGTTAAGAGGTTAATAAAGTAATTTTAACCCTCTTTTAATTATAGTAAATTTAAAACCCTGATTTCTCTCTTTTTTAAATATTTGATTCCTAATTCTTTCATCTCTTATTATCTCCAACCCAAAACACCATCACCGCTCACAATTCAATTGTTGCCACCCGCCATGCGCCACTTGCAAACGTCATCGTCAATGGAAAACGCTTCAAGTACAACGCAACAAAAGGATTCGTTTAATCTCCTGGATTGAACCCACTTCACACTTAAAAATTCCATATCACCTGTTTAGTTCTAAAAATTTTAGATCCATGATATACTATTTTACAATTATTTTTTTTAAACTCTAGTTTTCATATATATTATGGTTGTTTAGATACGAACCAGGTTGATGCTAGATCAAGATTAAGAAGATTAAGATTTGAAACACTAATGTCATATATATGTTACACTACAGTTCCAAAGATGAAGATTGGGGATGAACAACCGACATTCAAATCTAATTGTACAAAATGTATGGTTTGAACATGATAATGTTACGTATACGTAGCACCATTGCTAGCTATACGCAATATCATTGTTACATATACGGAACACTACGGTTCCGAAGATTCTCAATAACATCAAGTTTATAGGTGCTATATATATATGTGAAATTTTATCATCTGTACGTTCATTCTGATATATGTGAGGTTCTTTATAACTTTAGTTGACTTACATATACGTAAACTACGTAAAACTATAAAAATATGGTGATACATACATTTGCTTACATATATGTACGCAGGTTACACATGGTTTCACTTTTATTTAAAGTAATTTCCTATAGATTCTAGTACTTATGTGTAGTGTTACGTCTATTTAACTCAGCATATGTATAAATCAAGTTTCATATATGTAACACATTTATATATAGTAAATTCCAAGTTAATAAAATGTTTTGCACTTGTTATAAGTGTCATAGAACAATACATAAATGAAAACGATGCATATACATAGCAAGATATATCAACATGAATTAAATTGTTAAAAGATTTGAGATTTGATTTGATGGTTAAATTAGAGCTTGTTTGGGTAACGTATACGTAACATAGTGCTTCATAAGTGTGTAACACATATTACATATACGTAACACACTATTTCATATGAAATTGCATGTTGTTTAACTGATTATATATATATATATATATAACTCAGCTTGTGTTTTTTGTTTGTGTCTAATCTTTTTATAATCGATTGCTGCAATTAATATTTATATAATGTGATGTTTAAATTTGCTACAAATATGTTAGTGAGATAAAATAGGAGAGTAAGTTAGAGATCGTGGTGTAAATATAAAGAGAGAAAAGAGTGTGTGTGTAACACCCGGAAATTTATTATTTTGAAGTCGACGAAGAAAGAAAAGAAATAAAGTCCAAGTCAAGGGACCAAACTCGCCAACGAAAGAAAAGTCGGGTATGTGGGATATGTGTAGGAGAGGGCAGCCCACTCTCCCCACACTTCACATATTTCAGCTCACAAAGAAGAGAGAAGAGAGAAGAGAGAAAGAGGAGAAAAAGGGAGAGAAAGTGGTGTTTCGGGTGATTCGGGTGTCCAAATCCGTCGAGTAGCAAGCCAAATCGAAGCTCTTGTCTTTGTGCTCGATCGTGTGTGAGTTTCTAGGACCCCACTTTACTTGTTTTCAATTGATTTTGGGGCTGGAAGATGTCAAAAACCCGTTTTATGTGTGTGTGTGTTTGACCCATTTGGGTGTGATGTGTATGAGCGTTTAGAGTATGATTTCGGGCGTGTGTGTGCTTGTATGGAGTTATGGTATGCATTCTAAGGTCCAGGAGGGTTAATTTAGGCTTAGAATGGGTTTGGATGAGCTTGGAGGCCGAAAATGGAGAGTTGGGTTCGGGATGAACTCCATTCTGCATCAGCTAGGGCTAGGCGACCGAATGAAGGCCATACGGCCGAATGAGGGCGATTGAGGGTCATTCGCACGATTGGGATTCATTCGCACGATTGAGGGTTCAATCGCACGACTGAGGGTTCAGTCGCATAGATGCTTAGTCGCATGAGTCCATTCGCATGAGGTTAGTCGCATAG
>CM046037.1:9630063-10042500 GCA_025215565.1 Flaveria ramosissima
TATATATAACTAGTTTTAATAAACTCGTGTATTCACGGGTTAAATAAATAAAATATTAATATAATAAAAATTTATTAATTATAAAACGTTATTTTAAAATAAGATATGATTAAGTACGTATAAATAAGTACTATAAGTAATAAAATAATAATATGGATTTTTAAACTTTTACTTTTAAACTTTTTTTTGTCTTTTTCAAAAGAAAAATAAACAATTTGTTTGAAAACAAACTATTTTAAAATAATATCATTTTTAAAAATTCCTTATATAACTAATTTAAATTATTTTTTGTTTATAAAAAATTATTTTTAAAAACACCAATTTTTATAATTATTTTTATTTTTAAATATGTTTGATGTTTTAAAAAAGTTTCTTATGTTATAAAATTTATTTATTTAGAAATAACATTAATAAAAAAATCTCTTTCTTAGTTTATTAAAAATTTATTTTTAATCTAAAAAAAAGTTAACTAATATAATAAGTAATTAATGTAATTATTTAATAGAAGAGAGAATCAAAAAAGTTTTAATGAGAAGCAATATGATGATGTCACATGTCTTTTTTAGTTACTATTTTACTAGATTGGATTCATTGTTTATTTATATTTTCATGCTACGTAACCCGTGGTTTACTTAAAAAGTTTCTTCTTGCGGGTATGGGGATATTAAATGTAATAAAATTTTATTTTGTTTGATATATTATAGCTAATAAATGATAAAAAATTATTACATTTAACTTTTTGGTAATTAGTGTTTGGTTTGTTGAATGAACGGTGCTATGTGGGTTGGTGGTGATTTATAGTAAAAATACTAAAGGGTAACCTTTTTTAATTATATATATAGCTAGATTTTAAATGTAGACTTTTACAAATTTAAAACTGACTAACATAATATATGGATCATTATTAGAGAATTAACGATGGAATAACTCTATTACATAAAAGATTCTCATTCTCTTTAAACATTTCAAATCATTCATCCACCTCTTTTTTTTTTCAAATCATTCTCTCTTTCACTATTCGTCACAACCACCATCACCACTGCTACCGTTGCTGCCACCACCAACCCCCAACCATTGTTACCACCACCACCACCATTACTGTATTATATTCTTTTGAATTTTCTGGCCTACCAAATAGTATAAAGTAATGATTCATTTCTATTTTTAAAAATAATCAAACATGACAATAAAATAACAAGGATCCGTTTCATCTTTTATCCATTTCATTTACTTGTCCATTTCATTTCCAACATACCAAATAGACCCTTAGAGTCTGTTTGATATGGGGTAAATGAATGAAGGATAGAATGAAATGGATAAAGAAATCAATGGATCATTACCATTTCATTATCATTTTGGTAAAACTATATTAATGAAATAAATTATTACTTTATATTGTTTGGTAGATAGGAAAAGATGAAAGAATACAATACCATGGTGGTGGTGGTGGTTACCGATGGTGGTTAGTGGTGGTGGTTGTGGTTTTAGTGGTTGATTGTGGCGGTGGTTGTTGGTGGTATGATGATGGTTGTTGGTTGTGCAGGTGGTGGTGGTAGTGGTTGATGGTTGTTTGTTGTGGTGCGATGGTGGTGGTAGTGGTTGATGGTTGTTGGTGGTGGTGCGATGGTGCTGGTTGTTGGTTGTGTCGTTGGTGGTTGGCGCTAGTGGTGGTGGTTGTGGCTGGTGCTTGCGGTGGTGGTGGTGGTTGTTGGTGGCGATGGTGGGAACAAATAATGAAATTAAGAATGAAATGAAAAAAAAACAAGGGGTGCAAAGCAATGATTTTAAGATGTTTAGAGTGAACAGATATTACTTGCCTAATCGACAATTCTATTCTACTGATCAAGCAACACCTTATTTTGATTCACTCAAAAATAACCTATTCAGTTTTGTCTCTTATATTTGTATAACAAACACCACCTTATTTCTCTTTAAAATACTAGGATTGAATTAAGTTTTCGCATATATGATTACACTATGGTATAGAATCACATTAGGAAGAAAAAGCAAGACACTAATAGTTCAATGTTTTCTAGATACGATTTTAAAAACACTTATTTCATGATCCTATATGATAAACTCAAATCAAAGTCTTAAATCTATAAAATTTTCTGGTACGATGTAGGTTTTTATAAGTAATAGTATCTATGAACTCATTATCGACGGATTTTCCAACAGAATTGTCTGTCGATAAAAGTGTAGTTTTCTAGTTGTGTTGTATAGCATTTCTATTGTTGCCCTTGACTAATTTTGCAAGCTGCTATATATAAGTGATTCGTACTCGCCTTAATACACTTTACATCTTTCTATAAATGATCCTTTATGTAGTTAGTTTAAGAAGTATGAACCTGTGATTATGCTTCTGTTAGACATGATAATGACTATCTCATTAATACTTTTTTTGTAGTTTTTTCCTGCTGGAGTGTGTAGATATGGCTCATCTTGTTTGTATGATCATCCGCGTTTGGTGCCTCAACTTAATCCCAAGTTGCATTTTAACGTTCTGGGATTGCCAAAACGTTGGGTAAGTTATTTTTCCATATGTTTTTCTTACTATATCTTACTGTTTTTCAACCACAATCATAATGGAAGAACACAATGATTTTGTTTTGTTAACCAGGGAGAATCAGCTTGCTCGTTTTATATGCGTACTGGAACTTGTGGTTATGGAATTGCTTGTAGGTATCACCACCCCGAACCAATTTTTCATTACCCTAATCAAGTGTACCGTGCATATGTTGGTGGTGAAATTGTGGGGTATCAAAACGGATACACATTGGTTAATAATTGGCAGAATCGGAAACCAGTAACTGTAACTATAAAGGAACCATGTGTGACTCTTAATGATGTTGGGCTACCCTTGAGGCCGGTAAGTATTCAAATCTTTTATGGCATATGAACCTTAAGTTTTATATATGTTGTGCAACCATGCCTATAATCATTATATGTACAATTTGAATATGAAATACATAGAGAAACTATGGTAATGCATGTTTTATGATGTGTAACAGGAAAAAAGGGTGTGTAAGTACTATGAAAACATTGGTCATTGCAAGTATGGGAAGGGATGCAAATTTAATCATCCAATGAAAGAGTCCATAAATGGTTAAAAGTTCTGATCATCCGACGACCAAAAATCGAATAAGTATTATCCTGAATAAGTTTTTTAGACTTGTTTTAGCGGTTTCATATAGCTATTTCTCTATCTGAACATTCGTATAATTATGTCTTTTATTATCGTAATGGATTTTGTCGGAAGTAACTATCTATTATCGTTGTAATGTGTTCTAGTTGAAACCGAGTTGAGGTTGTGTTTGAAATATATGTGTTGTTTTTAAACCATTGCATATATGATGATGGAAGTGTTCTTTAGGTAGCATTTTCTTGCTAAGAAGAATGCAATGTATTTGTGCCCCACATATTTTGATATTAAGAACTAATAGAAAACTTACTCAAAGTGATGTAATGGTATGTTCTACCTATGAAAGGTTATTATTAGATTTTATTTAAGATTTTCGATAAGCTGTTGGGTGATGAGAATTTGGCTTCCTATTGGAAGTTACTAGATACATTCTTTTTTTAGTATCCTACGATAATATGACTATAAGTTTTAGAAGTATATATCCATTCTTTTATTCGATTTGTTATATGAAGTTAATAGTTTGCACAAACAAATTTTTAATCAATATAATCTCATTAGAGCCTGTAAACTTGTAAAGTTATATAAAATACAAGTTTTTAATGTAAAATGTACACTTATCTTTATACATTACTTGAGTAAATATGTAATTTTGTAAGTTTAAAGTGATATATGAAATTGTCCCTATTATTCTATTATATATATTCCTGCTAAATATTTTTAACTATTTCTAAATATTTTCATTTGGGTCTTATAAATTATCACTCACTATATATCACTATGTTGAAAGTCAAATATCTAATTTCAAAGACTAAACTTAGTGTGACATGCAGGGCATACGTTGTATTTACTCACTCATCCTGAAAGCCTTAAAAAACATGAAGGCCTTACAATGCTTAACTCATACTGTCATACACAGACTTATAAAACTTAAACAAACTTACAACTTAAACGGCACACATAAATCAAAAGTTTACAACTACTATTAGGATGTCCTTTCTTCCTTTTGTTAGTATGCACAGAGACGTCAAACTTATTTGCTACTCAAAACGAGCCTGAAACACGTACTAATAAGTATATAGATTAAATGCATTCAAAACACATTTTAATGAGCAGAAACTTTTAAATTCTCAAATAATAATAATACTTTTAAATGTTCCTTATTATACCAACTTCCATAACTCAAACAAACATAGAAACATGTCACATAACTCATGTTATTATTCGCAGCGCGCATATGACAATTACCATTTACTCTCATGCGATACAGTTTGAAAGAAAAATTATCTTTCTTAAACTTAGTCCCTACGTACGTACCTCTCATGAAACTCGATGTTCAAACCACATGTTATAAACATTACTCTTCTTTTTGTGTTAGACTATCAAATATCTAGGGTTCCGTTGTGCCCAACTCGTTGTCAACACATAGCCTGCGCTGTTGCCATCTCATGTGTATTTTAAAACTCAAGTGAACATCAACTCTGCCCACACATGACACTACCAAGCAACTACCCTTCCTAACGACATTCAAACATCCACTTTACCCAAAACCTTCCTTTAATACATTGACCAAAGTCACAATGAAAACCTAAACACTTCGATTTTCATTCTATAGCCTCCTTTTATAAAACATTATTTTAAAACTTTAGGACACATTCCTATATCTCTTCCAAAATCTTCTGTGATTAACCCAAACCGTTACCCGCCTTACCCTCACCATAAATATGGCAATCATTCGTGAAAAGGGCGATGAAAACATCGAGGTGGTGGTAAAGAAAAAAGGTAAGACCCAAACGTGTTTTGATCATTTCACAAAAAACTAACATAAGGTTAAAAATGATATGACGAAATTTCTCATTTTGAATTTAAGTGTTAAAATGGCAGAACCAGAAGTGATTACAATCCTTACATAAGATTACATAAATTTAGTAGTAATTTTGTAGACAGATTCGCCTTGTTGACGCCTCCCTCACTCTATTATTTCTTTCATAGTTCTTAAATTTTTTTAATTACTCACACCCACCCTTAATCATACTTCTAAATCTATGCTTTTGTTCACCAATGACAAGATTTGAACTATCAACCACTTAATAGAAAACATTTTCAATATAGTTTGGTACCGTAGACCAATGATCTTCAGATCTTAAGTTTTTATCTGATTTTACTTATTATTTGTTAATGATTAAAAATAGCTAATAAAAACACACCCATAATTAACCCCCTCATCGAAACTAATTTCCACCACACCATCGTCAACCACCATCTTGATACCACAAGATCGCTATCCGTACGTGCCCAAATCCACAAGATCACCGAAAACGACACCTCCGTCCTCCAGATCCATAAACATTGTTCTTGATCCTATAACACAACCATCGTCCACAATCAGTAGCAAGTAGCAACCATTGGCAACCAATATCCACCACCAGCTACCACTATTAGCCACTGTTGACCACCACCATCCATCCTCATTTAACACCATTAGCCATTGTTGGTTACCATCGTACAAAATATTTCCCAACATCTCTAACATGATTTAGTTTGGTAAACTTAAAAGAATGCAAAGCATATGGTATCTTCTGCATGCATTTGTAGTGTGGTATCAGGGATAGTTGTGTTTGTGTACGTGCGCGTTTCTCTGTGTACGCGAGCATGCAAAGAATAGATGAAATGATATTGTTTTGAGGATTTCTCAGAATACCACCATGATGTTAAGCAGTTAAACAGACATAGTAACCTCTTACATGTATTATATTATTACTACTTTATGAGGTTTACTGCATATCTATTGGAATCATGGTGTTGGCATTGTAACATTGATAAAGATGTGTGCTTTTCCTAAATTGGACATCATGAATGTATGACTCCTACACAAATATCATTAGGATTATAGTAAAGATAAGTGGGATAGTTTTGGGCAATCATGTCATTTGAGTTATAGATTCTTCACACTCCTAACTCTCAACTGCAAATCCAACTAAGGTTTTTATATACTCTATGCCACCAACAATCAAATCTTTCATAAAATTCATGCTAAATTTGCTCTCAAAAGCCATGAAGCTGTCACTATTAGTATTGGTGTGGTTCTTGGTCTGTTTTCAAGATGGAGCAAGAACAGATTCACCGTTTCTCACTAATCCTCAACAAATCCAGCCATTAGACTACTTTCTTGTGACAGGTGATGCTTAAACTTCAAAAAGTTGAACTTATCTTGCGTTAAATGTATAACAGTTCGAGTGTTTTTAAGTTATAATCTAAGTGGTAACAGCTTAAATAGGCACATGAAGCCGAAACAGACAACTGACCAAGTGGGTTGGTTGGTCATAATAGGTGCCCCTTCGAAAATATTGTGTGCTTATTCAGTCAAATGCAAAATACTGTGCAGCTATTTCTTAATGAAGTATTTACTAAACTGTCATAATTATTTAGAACATCCCCGCTAATTATGTCATGGTTACATTAATCGCTGATAACATATATAAAAGTTTCAGATGCAAGGTTCTAACTGCAATTACTGTTACGAAAACATATTTGGAGAAATATAATTTAATCACGAAAAGGAAAAAAAGAGCATAGAGCAAACATAGCTGAAAAAATGGTTTTGTAGGATGCAGCAGTAACTGTGATATATCTTGTTGCTACTGTGACATCAAGAAGTTTCCACCTATTTGCACCCAATGTTGTGAGGATGAAGAACCTTAAACTATGGTATGAACTAAAAACATATATTTCCATATTTCATGTTTTCGATGAATTACCTATTTATTGTCGATGCAGATAAAACCAATGTGCTGCTACAGAATTCGGAAAGTAAGATCCCATACAGAACAGGGGGCATGATTACTATGTTAGGTTATTATATTTAGCATGTTGCTTCTATTACTAAATCCTAGTACATACAGTAAACATATTCTACTAAACAAAACTGTAACTATAGATGAGGCTACAAAAGTGTAATACATGATACGATTGTTTTACCTCTTATTAGCCAATGCTTAGTTTTAACACCTATGAAGGAATCCTACAGCAAAACAACATTGATAAAGCCAGGCTGAGGGCAAGATGGTAATTCTACGCACCACTTCAAAACTTTTTCGTGAGTCCAAGAAAGACCGCGGCAGATGATATTTGCACTTTAAGGTCTGCAACATCAAGATCATGACCGCCTTCTACCAGACCCCACTTTTCCACCTGGACAAAAAATTAAAAAAAAATTAAGATTGTTTTGTTTTATACTTTTATCTCAAACTGGTCAAATGGGTACAACCTCCTAAATCATTAAATTCAATAAATTAGATTGATACTGAAATAACATATATCGTAACCATATTTGATGAACTAATTATCTAAAAAGAATTTGAGAAGTTGGAACAAAAAGTGTTTCCAACCCATTTCAACCAGAAATTTTTACCTTTTTAAATTGGTACACAATGTCAGCAAGATGAGAAAAAGAAAACACGAACCTGCATATCTTCTTCAAGTCTAATTAATTCAAGTGCTTCCTGAATCTGTAGTCTCCCACGAAATATTGCAATCGAAATTATCAATGAGTGTGATGCAGAAGCAAGTGCATCAATGGCTGCCAGCTCATTATCATTGGTTTTCTTGAGAACGTTTTCAATGGCCTTTACAAGACCATCCTCCTGCTTCCCCCCAAAAAAGCTGGAATAGACAACTGGTTTAAAACCAAACTCTGACTCTACCCATTTAAGCAGAGGATCAATCTTCTTCACTTGCAGTTCTACGAATTCAAAAATTTTAAGAATTGATAGTAAAGCACCTCTAGAGTAAAACATGATGACATAAGACACTAACTGCGAACAATTTGTTTAAACACTATGTAACCCTTATTCTGTTTTATGTTTACATAAGTTGTGTTTTTTACTTGACTACAAAATAAAAATAAAATAAATAGTTGGCAAAACTCCCTTTTTTGAAACAATGTAGGATGAAAATTCAAATTGATGATAAAGGTTGTGCTTTATTGGGTTTCAGACCTCAATAAACTCAGATATAATGTTGATCTACTTAAAAGAAATTATAAACAAACCAAATAAGAACTTTACTATTAGCATCACAAAGTAGGGGTGTTCATAAATTAGAAACCGTAGAACCAACCGAACCACACAAACGGTAGCAAGTACGCCGGTTTAAAATTTATACGGCCCTCTTTCATTTTGGTGGGTGGTGGTTTAACAGTTCAAGAGACGGTTTGGACCTTAAAACCAGACCGCCCGTTTTAGTTTATTTTCGTTTTGGGAATATGTATATGTATTAAGTTTATGACCCATATTTATAAATTTAAAAACTTTGAATAATTTCTAATGATTTCAATGAACAAGAAACAAAAAAAAAACATTTTTACTGCCAAACCGCTAAAACCACCAGGTTGAGCCAGCTCACCCAACCCTGCGGGTTTGGTTTGTCGTTTCCTAAAACAGCAGTTAATGGTTTAGCCTAGACTTTCCACTAAAACCGGCCGAACCTGTGAACACCCCTGTCAAAAAGCACTTGTGCATATATACGAAAGAACGCCACTAAGGAACAATCATCTCTATGATGCATAAATAACAGATAACTCAACTATGAAAACAGAGTTTACGTACTGTTGCATACCATGGACGCCTTTTGTCAAAACATTATCATCCGGGGCACGGCAAAAGACCAAATCTTGATTAAACCTCATCATTAAATTTTCAATAATCTTCGGCCTAGTGAGGGGAACCCTCTCCAAAGCAGTACACGCAAGTTTCATCAGAGGCATTGTAAATGGCCGTATTCCATCCGTAAGCTACAACCAACAAAAACACCAACAAATTGTAACCAAAGCTAACATTTTAGGTTAAAATACAAAACTTCAATTTCAGTTCTGTTTGCATTCAATCATGCCTCATATATGAATAATAAACCTGAGATTTCAAGTAAGTAGGAGATTTCACTTTACACAGGTGTAATTCATGAAATAAGCAAAATTAACATCATTCAACGACAGATAATGAAACTTTCAGCAATCAATTTGGGGGAGACAAATAAACCTGATATTCCCATTCAGCAGCAATGGCTTTTGCAAGAGAGAGTGTAGGGCACTTAAGAGGCCTCTTGGAAGGGGTCTTAAGCGTCCTGTAATCAAGCATCACGGACCACCCGATTCCGTCGTCGGAAGGTCTGGTCGTTACTTGCTTATAGAACCTCTTTCCGACGATGGATCCAGTCATGAACGACATAGGCATGGTGACTGATGTTGAAGGCGCAGGCTTGCGACCCTTGATGTATATGTCGTCGCCGGTGGTGGTGTTGCCTTTGTTGGTGTCGTCATTCTGATCTGATGAGAAGGTGAAGGAGGAGGAGGAGGTGCCGTCGGATTGAGATTCGGCGGTGGCGGTGGCGGTGGCGGTGGCGACGGTGGCGTAAGATGGTAGAGATCGGATGATGGTGTTGTTAGGGTTTAGGGAATTGAGGGTTTTCCTGAGAATAGCAGTAGCCATTGAAGAGAAAGAAAGGGGAACTGCTAACTATTTTTGATCTACGAGATGCAGAAGATTGAAAAGTAATTTGAAGAATAAACTCCGTAAGATCAGGTGTAATGGGGCGTTAAACTCATATGTAATGTCATATATAATGTCATCTCATTACTATTACGGTGGGGCGTTATGTTTAAAAAAAATTATTATTATAATGTCATAAATCACCAAATTCATAATGATGAAGAGGCGACATCAACCATTACTTATGTTTTTAACAAAAAAGTAATGGTTACTTGACGCTGATGTGACAGAAAATATCTTTTAATGAGTATTAACCATTACTCATGGTCTAAGAATCAAATGAATAACAATTTATGTATCGTTTGGTAAGCAAGAGGTGGTATAAAAAAATTTTAGTTGGTGAACATATGTAATATATCATAACTAATTTCGTTCTTTTTGAACGTATCAAATTCATTTTCATCTGCATTTATGTTTTTTTGTTACATTCTTCTTTTCATCTTTAATCACAACTAGCACCGCCCATCATCATCACAACGATTTTCACCGGCCACTATTATCACAACCACCATTACCACCGCCTGCCAACATTGGTTGCCACTAGCCACTGCCACCACCACCAATTACCACCGGCCACCATAATCACTTAAACTTGTATTAATTAGAAACAACATAAATAAAATAAATAACTAATATTAGTTTTTCTTCTTTTTTTAAACAACAACTCCTAGATTAACTAGTATAGAATGGACAATACCTAGATAATTTAAAGAGTTAATTACATAGATAGTCCCTGTGGTTTATTCAAAGTAACAGGTTTAGGTACTAAGCAAAAAAAGTAACAGGTTTGAGTATTCACTTTTAATTTCATAACAAATTTGGGTATTAACACTAACGGACGTTAGATTTTCTGTTAAGTTTAAGGGCATTTTAGTCTTTTCACATTACAAGACTATTTATGTAAATTAGAGGGACTATATGTGTAATTTAATTAAAATACTATATATCTAACACACACATATGTAAATCATCTTCATAATCTGGTACCACCACCGCCAGCCATCACTGCCGGCCACCACCACCGGCCACCACCGTCGGCCACCACCGTCGGCCACCACCGCATCATATCGTCTTCACAATCTGGAACCTCACACCACCGCTACCATCTCTAATACTCTCATTATCATCACCATCACCACCATCGCCTAATTGCGCCCAAATCGAAACTCCAAATAGTCCAAATCGAAGCTCCAAGTGCTCCAAATCAAAGCTCCAACTTGACGAATCGCAGCTGAGGTCACCCCCAACATCATTCACATATCGATTGTAGGTGGTTATTACAGATGATTTTAGGGTTTTTGATGTTTACCTCTTTTTTATTTTTATGGTTAACTACGATTTGATGATGGTGGTGGTCTGAAACAGGACGGGTTAAATGCTGGTGGTCGACAACGATGGTGGATTGAATAACAGTGATGATTTGAAATGGGAGTGGGTTGAATGGTTGTAGGCAATGATGCTGGTGGATTGAATGGCGATGATGGCCTCAAATGGGAGTGGGTTGATTGTGGTAGGCGGCGACGGGGATTTGGTGATGATGCCGACGATGATGATGAGGGTTTAGTAGCTGCAGATGGTGGTGGCGGCGTCGGCATCATCACCAATCCCCACCAAATCCCTAAACTTTAAATACTTGTACTCCATCATTTTCTAATTAAATTTAAAGTATGACTATTATATTTAAAGTTATTTTAATCTATCTATATCTATACTACTATATAATATAACTTTTTGGACAACATTGTAATTTTAATTCATTTTTAAAACACTTAAGAACAATTTTGTTACATTTGGCACAAGTGATTATGCATAAACAACTTGTTATTTACAAATATACTCATCCCTATAGTAATATAGATATGTTTGATATTCCCCATTAATCAAACAAAAAAGCAAAATGAGAGTTAACACAATAAGAGAAAGTTATCTAAAGACACAGTTCTAAAAATATTTATACCGCCGCCGCACCGCGCTGGTTTCACCCACTATTATACTAACGCATTATACAATTGTTTATTTAAATTTAATTTTGTATTAAACATGATTTCGTTGACCTAATCATAGATATTAAATGTATACATTCACTAAGACATACCAAGCCTCTTGTCAATTCAAATTGTCCCATTATAGTAACTTTTTTATAAAAGCACTCATTAAAAGTCATTCTCTAAAATTATACGAGTACATGCTTATTATAACCAGACTCCAATACGTAACACTAGGAAGTATGTGGCTTAAAACACAATTAAGCAAAAATTAGCCAAACTAGCATACTCTGATCCAGCGTATGGTAGACATATAACAAAAATACGTTACTTTAACCCTACATCAGCTCTTAGACAATAGCCTTATATGTTTCTAATTGTCGTTTTTAGCTAAGTTTCATCCTCAAACATCTTATATATGCATACACTATATGGTTAACAATATGTATATCGTATGATATATTTTAAGCTTCCTATCCATATTTGAACTAAGGTATTACATACTACTACATTTAGCAACTACATCAACAGTAAACTTCAGCTATTGCCTGATTTTTTGGTTGGTCCAATGAGGTTGTGTTATTTGGTGCAATAGATTCTATTTACCTTTTTTAAATTTTCACCGCATTTTAAGTTTTTTTTTGAATCCTTAATTCGTGTAGTTTCTATTTTTAGGTTTGAACTATTTGTTTTCTAATTGTTTTAATTCTCTTGACATTTAAATGTTATAATTAATTTTTCATGTATTTTGTCTTTCTTTAATTTTTGAAATATAATAATTCATAGATTTCATATATATTACAGCGTATTTATTTTAATTTACCTTTTGGTGTAAATTTCAATCAAAAGAATTATGCGTAATAATATGCACATCATAGAATCATGAACGTACAAGCGCCAAAACTACTTTAAGGTTTTGTTTTTTTATATATTTTTTTTGTTGAAACCGAGCCTTATAAATTTCAATACCACAGCTACAACGCACAGATTCACCATCTAGTATAACTTACAAAATATAACTACATTAACAATGTTCTTTTTACTTTTTATATATTGACCATCGATGTGGTTTCTTTGTTACAACACCTTCTATCCTTTTTAAGAAACTTTTGGTCTTTGATTTTTTTGTTTTTTGTTTTTGTTTAACATTCTTTTTTTTAATTTAATTTAAATCCACACGGCAAATTACACAACCACACTTTATAACCATAGGTAAAAGCCTTTATAACCATAGGTAAAAGCATTAGCCCTGCCGTGTAACATGAATATTATTTAATGTTTTTTTTGTTTTTTCTTTTAATTAAGTTTAGACTTTACGTTAATCGGTACACCCACCAGTTATATTAGTTTTTACAAAATTTAACACCCACACCATATTCGTGTTACCGTTTTAAGATATGACACCACGAATGACGCCGCCGCCGCGAAGCGCGAGTGTCATACAAGTTTGCATATAATAATGATAGGATTTACGCAATTTCAACGCATGGGTCAACGCTCCCCATTAAAGCATTTTTCAAGTTCATAGACTTCACTTGTATTCACCATATTACATCTATTGAGGTATATTCTCCTCTTTCATCAATAATGCATGGATCTAACATGTCTTATTATACCTTTCTGGTTCATGAATCTGAATTTTTATACAGTTGACCCATTACAATAATAATTTAAGTATTTGAAAAAAAACTGCAATAATAATAAATTTTGATTTGACCCGTCCGAGATGAGAAAAAACATATCTACTTCTATCTAAACACGTAAATATCATCCAACTAAAATTTATGGACTCGGGCATAGTTGGGTTCAGCATTCGTAACATACTGCTTGATCTACTTGGCGGATTAACAGATTTTGGTCAAATGACGGTCCAATCTATAGACCAGCGAATGTTCTAAACTTCTTTAAGTTCTATTCATCAAGGTGTTAGCATGAATTTCTGTGGAATTATAGGCAAGACATTGCTATCTGTGGTATGTGTCATGTACCTCAAGCTGTTGCTGAAAATGGAACCTGAAAAATGAAAAAAAAATATATATTCTAAAGTATATCGGTTTATTTCTTATCCTTTGTATTCTGTGACTTGCTGTTTATCATGCACCATTATGTGCTATATCTTGTGAAGAAAACCAAGAAATCTTCAAAGTCCTTTTCCAGTAAACCATGAGTCACTTACGCTGAATGTGAATTCTACTATTCAGGAACATGTTGATCGTGAATCGCCAATAATTTGCATATCATTCTGTATATGAATGCATACATACACACACATAAAATTCTATATGACAGTTTGGAAATTGTTTGGTGTTACTTGATCTTCACTATGTGTTAGATTAGTTTTAAACAACAATGAACATGTAAATATGATGCATTCTACCTGAGGATATTTAAGGCCAATGCTGAACATTAGACTCATAGTTCCTGTTACTAAAATACCTGGTTTTGATTATTATTTTTCCAAAGTGTTCTGGAAGACATCTTTTTTGCTGCATATGTAGACGATGGAGTTGTTCTTCGTGGTGTGAACGGTTTTGGAGTTGCTTCAAGAATCTTCTCGGGTGTTTCTCGTCCCTTATAAAACTCAGGCAATGGTAGAGCTTTAAAATAAAAACTTTCATGCATTTTTCTAAATTCTAATTCTGCTTTCTCCTGCAACACCACATGCTTTTACAATTTTAGGAATCGTAATTGTGAAATGATCACTTATCATCAATGTTATGGAACTGTGGAGGATAGAACCTTAAGTTGAGCTTTCTGGTGCACTACTCGTGCTTGCTTCTCATTGAATTTCTCTTCGAGCTTCTGAAAATGAGAAAAAAAAATTAGTTAGTAAATAGAAACTATGGCTTGATATAAAGACTTAAATTTAATTTCTTACCTGTTTTCTTCTTGCAGCTCTATCCTCTGTTCTTAACACAAAAGGAGACGATATACTTGGAGATTCCAATTTGCTTTTATAAGCAGTCGACGACTTTGAACTATTCAACGTATATTACAGATTTTCAGTAAGAGAGAATATATAAAAATACATTAGATTTTACTTACATCTATATAAAGAATGGTTCAAATGAAAACCACTAAATATCTAGGAACCATTCTATTCACAGGTGTGGTAGATTATTAGGATTAATAGTGTATTTACTGGTGAATACATTATCTGTAGAACCATTAAAATATTATAGTGTATTCACCAGTGAATACACATTAACTAGTGATCACACTCTTTGTAGATCCACTAGAATATTATAGTGTGTTCACTAGGTAATACATAAATTCTCCGGTGAATAAAATGGTTCATAATGGTTCCAAGATAGTAGTAGTTCCAATTTGAACCCAACAATATGTATATACAAACTTACTCTGCTGATAAAGTATGCCATTTCGGGCCAGTCGATTTGCTTCCAACAACCGCATGAATTGGTGTTTCAAATCTTCAACATTGTATAGAAAAGCATCAAGATTACATTTCTGGAGAGGTATATCCTAATAAAAGTTTAAAATTTTATAAAACTTCCTTTACCTTCTATTTACTGAAAGGGTTGGTAAAGTTTGTTTATTTACCCCATTTATAAATGCCTGTAACATAAATTAAAGATAACCTTAAGTTGCATGAATTAGAAAATGACATTATAACGTGTACGATATAAAAGCATCACCTTAGCAGGGGTTTTCACAGGCGTTACACTGCGTTTAGGAGTGGAATTAACACTTGAAGTAGGTTTTGTGCTTTGGGTTTTTCTGCAAGATTCTTCTACAAAACTAGAATTCATCAACACCTTCAATGATTTTGGAGCTAATCTCCTTTTATCGGTGTAATCATTTGTAATAACATTTTTGGTTCTTGGAGTGATAATATTGTCCTTTTTGTGATGCACAGAAGCCACCCAGGAAGAAATTGCAGGTTTCTTCTTAATTATTCGTTGTGCAACCTCTTCACCAGCGTTCGGTTTTGACTATAACATAAAAGAATAGCCAAATTTTACCTATTTGGTTTGTTTAACTAAAAGAACTGAAACGATTGTTGCAACATAAAGTGGTACCTTTAACAAAGGTCTCTCCGTTTGTGATACAGAAACAAACGCATGGTCCTCAAGATTCTTAATCTTTAGTGAGTCTGTATTCTTAGCATCTGAACCTACTATGTTATGGTCAACTGCCAAATCAGCAACCTTATTAGTATCTTGTTGGGCGTTGGTGGCAGCAGCGGCAGCAGCCGCCTTTTCCTGCTCTAATAAGGCGGCCGCAGCGGCTTTTTGGGCCGCAATTTTCTTGTAATAAGCATCAAAGAAAGCTTTCTTCTCAGCAACGGAACCAGGCTGCGCGTAACTCATGGCTTCTTCAACATAATGCTTTTTACCAACATTTGACCATTTGATTGACCCTCCAACAGCATGTACATGATTCCCTTGCATCATCCTAATCTGAAGAGATTTCAGAGGGTGAAACATTAAAAAAGGTTGAACCTTTTGTACAGTTCATTGTTGGTTCAGGCCCAAGATCACACACTAACACAGGGAATTTTACTGCTTTCTAACTCTTGCTCTCTTCTTTAAAATTATAAATACATGCCACTACCCCACAACTTGACTCCCACTACAGTAATTCATTCATCTATACCACTATTTTGACTCAATCACAAACATGTGACAAAATTAACTTTCTTATGACCCGCACTTGACCCATCAAGATTAATCCAACATGGCAACATTTATATAATTCTTTTATAGATAGAGTACATGAATATTTATAATTTCTCCATATGATCAACAAAAGAATCACTTTAACATATCCCATTAAAGGAACTCAACTGAAGAGTGAAAATCACAGAACATATCTTAATTCTTTACATCAGAAACCATATGGGTATGAAAAGCAAGTGAAAGAATATACCATTTTCACTCTTTAACGAAACTTCAACTCATTGAGGCATTTCATCGAACAGTTGGTGTGCAAGATTCAGAAACATGAAATCACAGAAAGAATTACCTGATTATTGGGTTCATGGGGCATGTTGCGAGTGTCGAAAGAATGCATGAGGCAAGATGGTTCTCCCATGGTTAAACAAGACAAAATTTACAGTAGAAGACAACCCAGAAGAAGTTATGGTTGAAGATATTGTTTTTTGTTAACAAGTTCATTACTTTAGCTGCAATAATTTGAATTTGAAATGGAAAAAGCAGGAGTTGCAGAAAAAAGTACTCTGGTGTTCATTCTTTTTCATGCTTGTCTTTGGGACCACTAGTTAAACAACGGAGGAGATTTTCTTATGTACTGGTAAATCTTTCTAAATATTTTTTTCTTTTTAATATTTGTTATTTTAGTAATTGACTTTTAGTAGATGTTTAACCATTTCTTATTACGCGTACTATACCATAAATTCACTAATTAAATTTTGTCATATTTCACCATATCACATACTCAAATTTGATGATAAACTGTGTTTTCACATCATGTAACACTATACACTATACCACACACACAAACAACACCATAGACTCATGGCGACAACATGCCATAAAAATGAAAATTTATGGTGTGAAAGGGGGTGGCGGTGGTGACGGATGGCGTCGAGGCTCGTCGTACGCCCCCACCACCCTAAGAGCATTCACCGTTGATTTTATATATCTATTATTATACTTACATCAAAAATTATTTTAAAAGTTTTAAATTAAATAATAATTTTACACATTAGCATTATATTTTCTTTATCCTTCACTTATAGCTACTTTTTAAAAATTTTATAATGGCTAAACAATGTTTTCTCAAATATACAGATAAAGAGTAACATTTTCTCTTTCATTCAATTGCAACACTTACAATTATTTTCTTATAGTATAAAAAACACACTCACACATTTAAAGTGAATTCATTGTGAATACTCTAAAAGATGATTCATGTATTGTTTTTAGTTTAAATTCTTTATGAAATTTGAATATATAGTTGTTTTACATTTATTGTTGAGGTTTATTTAAAATCGAGCAACATAATTTATATTTTATGAAATTTGAATATATAGTTGTCTTACATTTATTCTTGAGGTTTATTTAAAATCGAGGGGCATCAATACTCATCAAGTTCACTATGTACAAAATTTAACATATACCTAAGAAAATATTTTTTATCAACGATACATGTTCTTCCATTCGTCCAAACATCGATTAAAAGGCTTCACATGTTACGTGTATATACAGATTTCATGTCACATCACTCGGGGAAATCCTCCGACTCGTTTAGTTATTTATTATGGTTAATGAAAAAGACAATTTTACATAGATGATGTGATGACAGAAACCTAAAAACCAAGGACCATCACAACTTGTTAGGAAACATACGAAGAAAGACTCTCAACAGTTGTTGTCTGAGAAGGAAGAAACTTTAGCAGAATCTTGGATTGATGTTTTTGGGAATTTTGACATATATATTTATTTACTTTATAAATATTTATATGTTTTATTATAGTAATTTAATAATTTTAATAATTGGGATCCGTAGTAACAATCAGAAAAAGGATGCGTTTTGAAAGCGAATTAGAAAACACATTTATTTTGTACTTCAATGTTTCAAGTACCATACCCAACGTCAACTCAACTCCAAATGGCGTAAATTGAGAAGACGAACTGTAACACCCACCAGCTTCTACACCAATAATATTGTCCGCTTTGCCCACGATGAGCTCACGGATTTGCTTTTGGTTGCCCGGGTGAAAACTTCCCAGGGAGGTCACCCATCCCTGGACTGCTCCCACCTGAGCACGCTTAACTGTGGAGTTCTCCTCTCATCCACAGCCAATACGCTCAAAACGCGTTGTTGATTTTAGAGGCAGGACATTCCTTATGAACCAGGAATCTCTCCTGTCCACGCCCGATGTGGGATATGTGTAGGGTGTCACAAGCACCCCCTGTTTGGACTCATCGTCCTCGATGAGCCCGAGAAGTCACCATCCTTGGTGAGGTATGTCCCACATCCCGAACGGCACAGGAGTAGCTCTGATACCATTCTGTAACACCTGACCCCTCACACCAACAATATTATCCACTTTGCCCACGAGGAGCTCATGGATTTGCTTTTGGTTGCCCGGGTGAAAACTTCCTAGGGAGGTCACCCATCCTTGGATTGCTCCCACCTGAGCACGCTTAACTGTGGAGTTCTCCTCTCATCCACATCCAATACGCCCAAACGCGTTGTTGATGTTAGAGGCCAGACATTCCTTATGAACCAGGAATCTCTCCTATCCACAGCCGATGTGAGATATGTGTAGGGTGTCACAAGCACCCCCTGTTTGGACTCATCGTCCTCGATGAGCCTGAGAAGTCACCATCCTTGGTGAAGTGTGTCCCACATCCCGAACGGCACAGGAGTGGCTCTGATACCATTCTGTAACACCCGCCCCTCACACCAACAATATTGTTCGCTTTGCCCACGATGAGCTCACGGATTTGCTTTTGGTTGCCCGGGTGAAAACTTCTCAGGGAGGTCACCCATCCCTGGACTGCTCCCACCTGAGCACGCTTAACTGTGGAGTTCTCCTCTCATCCACAGCCAATACGCCCAAAACGCGTTGTTGATTTTAGAGGCAAGACATTCCTTATGAACCAGGAATCTCTTCTGTCCACGCCCGACCCGATTTGGGATATGTGTAGGGTGTCACAAGCACCCCCTGTTTGGACTCATCGTCCTCACTGAGCCCGAGAAGTCACCATCCTTGGTGAGGTATGTCCCACATCCCGAACGGCACAGGAGTGGCTCTGATACCATTCTGTAACACCTGGCCCCTCACACCAACAATATTGTCCGCTTTGTCCACGACGAGCTCACGGATTTGCTTTTGGTTGCCCGGATGAAAACTTCCCAGGGAGGTCACCCATCCTCGGATTGCTCCCACCTGAGCACGCTTAACTGTGGAGTTCTCCTCTCATCCACATCCAATACGCCCAAAACGTGTTGTTGATGTTAGAGGCCAGACATTCCTTATGAACCAGGAATCTCTCCTATCCACGGCCGATGTGGGATATGTGTAGGGTGTCACAAGCACCCCCTGTTTGGACTCATCGTCCTCGATGAGCCTGAGAAGTCACCATCCTTGGTGAAGTGTGTCCCACATCCCGAACGGCACAGGAGTGGCTCTGATACCATTCTGTAACACCCGGCCCCTCACACCAACAATATTGTTCGCTTTGCCCACGATGAGCTCACGGATTTGCTTTTGGTTGCCCGGGTGAAAACTTCTCAGGGAGGTCACCCATCCCTGGACTGCTCCCACCTGAGCACGCTTAACTGTGGAGTTCTCCTCTCATCCACAGCCAATACGCCCAAAACGCGTTGTTGATTTTAGAGGCAAGACATTCCTTATGAACCAGGAATCTCTTCTGTCCACGCCGATGTGGGATATGTGTAGGGTGTCACAAGCACCCCCTGTTTGGACTCATCGTCCTCGCTGAGCCCGAGAAGTCACCATCCTTGGTGAGGTATGTCCCACATCCCGAACAGCACAGGAGTGGCTCTGATACCATTCTGTAACACCTGGCCCCTCACACCAACAATATTGTCCGCTTTGTCCACGAGGAGCTCACGGATTTGCTTTTGGTTGCCCGGATGAAAACTTCCCAGGGAGGTCACCCATCCTTGGATTGCTGCCACCTGAGCACGCTTAACTGTGGAGTTCTCCTCTCATCCACATCCAATACGCCCAAAACGCGTTGTTGATGTTAGAGGCCAGGCATTCCTTATGAACCAGGAATCTCTCCTATCCACGGCCGATGTGGGATATGTGTAGGGTGTCACAAGAACCGTCAAGTTTTGTTCCTACCACCACCACAGCTAAAACAACAAAAAAGATGCGGATGAAATAATACTGACATCTTCACGAGGGCACAAGATAGTTACCGAGCTAAAAAGAACATGAGTTTTGGCTATCTATCGTTTTGGCTCATCAAGGACAACTCAAAATGTGCTTGAAATGCAAGCATCTACCTCTCCTTCTAAACACACAGAGACATTGGGAATGATGGTTATGTATCAAGTGCCTTCAAACACACATTGTAACCATGAAGCAAGAGGATTGTAAAATCTTCACCCGGCGATCTCATAGACCAACAGAAACGAGCGGCCGAGACGTTGAAGGATCAAATCGCCGAAAAACATGGATGCTAATTATTGTTTTTTAATTAATTTTAGTTGGTATTTTTTATGTACTTCTGATTTTATTTTTTATTAATATTTTTAAAAGAATAAAATTATAATTTTTATTTAGAAATAAAATAATAGAGAGTGGATAGAGATGTGATACAAACGTGACATGCAAAGTGAATGACTATTGGAATGGATGTATACCCTGTCGTCTTATACGTGATTTAAATAACACATACTGTATCACGTACTATTTGTTATAGTAGAAAAGAAATATAACTTTATGGATTCGTAAATAGTTAAACACAAAATTTAAATACTCAAATATCATTCATCTATCATTTATTATGAGTAGATAAAAAATAAATTTTGAAGTTATATGAGTATAAAAACTAGAAACTCGAATCTAATTCGTGTATCATTTAGTATTATCATACAAAAAGTAGTTATTTGAGGATATATTAGTATATAAAGTAGATACTGGTATTTGATTTACATATTATTCAATCTTTAGTATGTTTTATGTAATATCATCGAAACTCATCTATTAAATTTCTTTGTAAAACAAATAAAGATATTTTTTTATTTTGTGGGAAACAATACAATACAAAACTATTTGTTTAAACAAAAAAGAATATGTGAAATACTTCTAAGGAAAACGGATATGATTTAAACATGTACATGCAGTTTATAAGAATCAAACATGTATAAGAAGAATCATAACTTTCAGATAACATGTGATAAACATAGTTTTCTTAAAACAGATTTCATCATTATTTGTATCTATCTCCAATAGGGTTGTTAAATACGTCATGTTCTCAAGTTGACGGGTCCAAACCGACACGAACCGCAAAATTTTACACAAACCTGAACACGACCTGAACCTAAAAATTATGTCAGATGTGCCAACCCGAAAACAACACGAAAATTCACCGGTTGACACAAACACGACCCAAGTGGTCTAATTTTTTTTAATTTTTATATATATTTTCTCATATGCTTACATTAGAATTATGATTGTACAACAAAAAGTACACATGTATATAAAACAAATATATTTTAGTATAAAATCTGATGTATGTAAATTTACCGTACACTATATAAGATACTGATTTTTACTAATTGAAAAATTAGGTTATTTTTCATTGACTTTTAAAATGAACTGGACATTCATGCTAACCAAGGATAGTATTAAACTATTGTTTACAATCATCGTGTTAATAAACACAGCTAAGAGCATTCACAAACCGTTCCTTATATTATATGGTATGGTTATAAGTGGTTGTGGGTGAAGGATATGATAAATTTACTGTTCAATCTGTATTTTTGGGAATCACTGTTCAAAACCCTATAATGTTTTTAATATATTTTAAATGGTTGAGTGAAGGAAAAAGAAAAAGTAATGATAAAGTAGAAAAAAAGAGAAAAAAAGTAATGATTTATGGTGTAATTATATGGATAAAGATGATGAGTGAGTTGTGAATGCTCTAATGTAACTACTATCATCTATTATAATAAATCAAAATAACTGTTAGTCACATGGCTATGTTCTAGCATGTTCACATCATTGTCATCTAGGTTTCACCTAAGATTGTCCCATGTGTAACCATCACAATAAATTACAATTTTGATAAAAATCTTGAGTTTAAAAAAGTTTTGTTAATAACTCTCATTTAATACCATACTAATCAAGATAAATTCTTTTTAGCAATAAATAATATTCAAAATACTTTATTGATACTTAATTTTGTTAAAATATAATTTAATTTGTAACTAATTATTTTTAAGACTAAAATACTTTAAAAAGATATATAAAGATGTTTATGTATATTCATGAATAATAAAATCTTTTTTATACTATTTTTTATAACTTAAATATGTTTGTTATATATAATAATTTCATTGATATGTTACTTATAATATATATTAGATAATACATATATATAATTTATTATATAATTTTTATTTCGATCCGTGTACCGCACGAGTATCTATACTAGTTACCATTAAAGAAAATGTCTGTTTGTTTGAGTGTTAACAAAACTTCTTGACACCCCCTATTGCAAATGCAATCTTAGAAACTCGTCATAAAAATATTAAACCTAGAAAAATTCAGTACTATCTCTCGTTGCTAAATTTGTCTTCAAAAATTACGACTACTGCCAAGGGTGTTGTAACCTTAGAGATAGACTCAAATCATGATGAAATATGTTTTAAGAAAAGCATTGGTTAGTAAGTTTGTCTTCAAAACTTATGATTACTATCAAGATTGTTGTAACCTAGGGAATATAGGGGTGTGAACTTCTGACACGACACGAACCTAACACGAAATTCGCGGGTTTGGGTTTACTATATATAGGTTTGGTTTAGGTTCAGGTCAAACCCACGAACCTGTTTATCTAGACGGGTCGGGTTTGGGTTCAACCCAACATGTTAACGGGTTGACCCTTTTAACTTCATTTTTCTTATTTATTTTATTTTTATATATCTTTTATGTCAATAATTAAATTTCTTATGTGTTTTATTTTTTTATATATCTTATTATGTCAATAATTAAATTTTGTATGTGTTTTATTTTAAAATTTAACACTAAAAATAGAAATTGACATTAGATCCCAAAATGATCTGACCCACTCCTTAAGTCAGACACTGGACTCTAAAAAGCAACACTAAAAAGCAACAATGGATTCTAACCCGTTTAACCCTTCATCAAGAGTCCAATAGTGATGTTAGTATGTTACTAAAGTTATCATATAGACCCAATAGGTGCTTAAAATAAAAAAGTCAAGATAAAATATATCAAGATATCATTTCTGTCCAACTTTTATATAAAAAAGTCAGAAAAAAAAACATTTCACGTGTCTATTATATTAATCAGTTAACACAAATCATATGACATTATGACGAGGCACCCTCACACTTAGGCCCAACCAAAGTTTACCCATTATTGGTGAGCCCAAATGATAAGTTGCCCGTTAAAGTTTGGCCCATAGGCTTTCGATTTATAGGCCCAAATCACCGACTTGAGTGTCAATGATGCGGGCACTATTTTAACTTTTTTATTATTATATCATTATAGCCCTATAACAAAAAAAACGATATTCTGTAATAGGGGTAGAGTTATATAAGAACAAATATTCAATCTAAAAAGTCTAAAAATAATCTAGGATTGACACATGTCATTATATTGTTTTAAATAGGAGAATTTTTTGGTAATTATGTCAAAAATGTTAGGCCATTATGTCTAATATGTCATATTATTGTATAAAATATCACTTCATTATGTCAATACTTTTCATCATTGTGTTTTACGTTTTAAATCATTTCGTGTTATTTTTATCATTATGTTTTTAATGATGTTATATATCAATGAGTTTTTCAAAACTCATAATAATATTATTTATCAGGTTTTTCAAAACTTATAATGTTCAAGATAACATGACGACAAACAAAAAACATAATAAGTCATTTTATCATTATGTTTAACAATTAAAATTACACAATTATGTTATTTATCAATGTGTTTTAAAACTTATAGTGTTCAGGATAACACAATAACGAACAAAAAACACAATGAGCTATTTTATCATTGTGTTTTATGTTATCATAAACATTGTGTTTTACATACTAGAAATACACAACGATGTTATTTCATTATTATTAATACACAATAGTATCTAGAAAGAAAAAAAACATAATAACAAACAAAAATACACAATACATGTACTAAAGATGTAATGACGAGCATAAACATTGAGCTTAAAAACATTAAAATAATCATTATTTTTTATATAATGATATCGTACTTGTTTTAAAGATAAATTGTGCTCGTTTTATGCTGTAATTTATATATAGAAAATAATATCGTATATAAAAATTATAAGCGTTTTAAAAAGTGGGGGAATTTAAAAAAATCAACAAAAATGATAATCCCTAAAATAACCATGTGACAAACTTTTTGATCTAAACCAATACATAAAAAAAAATTATTGAGATTATTTTCTTACACTTTTTAAATTTATAAGTTTTTTTTTATTTGAACCCTTACTCGATAATAAATACTCTTTCTAAAATTTGTCTAACATCACCCCCTGTATGCACCTAGATTGTATATTTGTTACTTTTTTCTTAAATATACTATTAGCTACTAATTTCTTGAAATAACAATGTTCTATTATTCAATCAACTAATATCCATAGACCCAAAGTGCATTATACCACTTTTTCTCAAAACTAAAACTAGTACTATAAGAACATTCACATCTCATTCTTTATTTTTATTCTTATAATTACATTAAAAATTAATATTTTTCTCTCTTCTTTCAATTAAATAACACATTTATATACATTTATCATTACTTTTTTTCTCTCATCAACCACTTTCAAAAATATTAAAAAATTTATAAGGGTTAAACAATGAATCCTTAAATTTACAGATAAACAGTAACATTTGCTCTCTATTCCACTCACAATCACTCAAAACTATTTCATATAATATAAAGACTGCAACTCACATATTTTTAAAGAACGGACTGTGAATGCTCTAAGATATTAATTTGTGTCACAACTAAAACTAAAACTACATCACCTCTATTTGTAATATAACAAAAAATATATATAATTAAACTACATAAAATATTGGTTTCACCATAATGAAAACCCACTAAAATGGTTAACGGGTCATGATCGATCAAATTGTTTTTAGAAGGAAACAAAAACTAAACCTATGGAAGTCAGGGCTAGCTCTTTCCCATGGGCGATGCTGAGAGAGAAGTTTAGAGGCAAATTATTATAAGACCTGTCTTGATTAACTCTTGTTTTGCGTATAGACCGAGCAAAGGCCGGACATTTTGATGATTTGATGCACGCAATTTTACCCAGTGACGGATCTAGAAACTTATTTCAGGGGTAACATAATTTAAATTTTTTTACCGTACATTAATATAAATAAATAAGAAACATGATAATAAAGATAGTTAAAGAAATACTTAATTGATCTCAGAACTCTCCTCTTCAATTTTTTATAGCTTGAAAATGAAGCATTACATCCTCATTTGTTACTTCGTCAAACGCTTCCCTTTCAACCGCACATAATAGAGCATTGTTCAAATATTCCTCCCCCATTCGATTCCTTAAATTCGTCTTGATAAGCTTCAATTTAGAAAAACATCTTTCAACAGTTACGGTTGCAACCGGTAAAATCAATGCTAGGTTCAATATCCGATAAAACAAAGTAAAAATAGATTTTTTCCAGTTTCCACCATCAGCCGAGCAAGATGACACATTCCATTCAAGTTTGTAAATCTATCATCTTCTTTTACCGAGTGATAAACACCTTAAGCTCACCCAAAATACATCCTCTTTCATTCATATTAAAATCAACCGGATACATCTCAGAAAAAATCACTATCTTAAATATGTCAAACTTTGAAAATCCATTACAAGGATTCAAACCCGACATATTTTCTACCAATATAGTTGATACCTCATTAAATCGATTTCCCAATTCTTGAATTTGCATATCCAAATCCGTATTAAAAATATCAACCTCAAAATGATGTTGATTAGTAATGACATTCTTTCGGTTTCTTGGGTACTTTCGATCATATCCAACACCTTAATATGATTTTTTTTCACAAAAACAAGTCACTTTTTCCAACATTGCATCAAACCCTTTTTGCCTTAAATCATTCAATGCTTGTTTTGTTCCATTTATTATTTTACTCACTTCTAATAAGTCTTGACTTTTTTTTTTGAAGATGTTAAGATAAAACATTTGTGTGTCCCAAAATATGTTCCATCAAGTGTGCATAAGAAAAAAACTCAAGTTTCTTAAAATAGGATAGAATACCTTTTGCACAAGTTCGTTGTTGAGTGCTATCTCCTTATTTTTTTTAACATAACGAAGCACGTCAACAAGTTACGGAAATAATTTAAGCACACTTCCAAATCTTCCTCTTGAAATTTTCTTTTAAAAAAATTGCCTATAAGAACTTGTTTTTTCATCTTCCAAATCCCCAATTCAATTTCAAATAACACAATTAGATTACAAATTGCAATTACAAATAACAGAATTCAAATTCATAAAATCCCTAATTTTAAATCCCTAATCTTTAATTCATATAACACAATTCAAATCCCTAATTTCAATACAAATCCCTAATTAATCTTCTACTCTAAAAATCTTGCAAATAACACTTAAACCTAAAAAGTAGAAAGAATACCTTCAACAAATATCTCCTTGGAGAACCCTAGAAACCCCTTTCATCTTTTTTGATTTAACCACATCGTTCGACACCTTGACTCTTGCTAGTGTTCATTGAAGCCGCAATAATGAGTAATGCCATTAACGTTTCTCACTTCTTTGAGTTAAGATGGAACGAATCGGTTGAAAACAAACCCAAAAAAGCGAAAATCGACGATCGAAGTGCTTTGTATCCGACCCTAGCTCTGTTACCTTCTCCGGTCTTTGTCGAGGGTCACCACCGGAACCAGAGAAACCGACTTCGACCGACCAACCATGAAACACCATCATCTTCATCGATTCTCCCTCTTCGTTAATTTCCATCGATTTATCTCTCTCCCTTTTTGTATTAGGGCAACAAAGGTGTTGAGATTGAAAAGTAGGATGCAATAGAGCACTCTATGTTTGTACACACGTGTATCAACTAGAAATAACTTGTACACCTATGCTTTAACAGTGGTATCACACTGTTCATTCCCATCTTCTATTAAATAAATAATATCTAAATAAGTTAGGATTATTTGAGAATTAGGATGTCTACACAATCACTTTTAATTACAGAACCAAAAAGATCATTAATTTACATAAACGTAAATGTAAATTAAGTCTGTGATATTTTAGTTGTTTACATAGTTTATTATTCATGTATCTTATACAATTGTAAAACAAATTAAGTATCATCAAACTTAACTTATATCTATGTAATTAATACTATTTTTGTTTCTCGAGATAAAAATTGTTCTATAATGATCTTGATCTCGTTTAATTAATTATTAATTATATAAATATACAATCACGCACCTTGGATTAGTTATAAGATACGATCACAAGATATTACAATTTGATTAAATCAATATAATAATGTGTAAATATCATTGATTCTGTCATAAATCATATGTCGCCATAAAATATGTGAACAATAACACAAAAAACATGAAAGAAAATAACTATTTGATATGATTTTGTGTAGATTACAATATCTCAAAGTAGATACTAAACCAAATGTGCCAAATTTATTGAATTATGAGCATGGATTTTATTCTTCTAAATCCGAATCGCTAGGTTGATAAATATACGTGCACATGCATACATATGTGAGTGAATAAGCGACAAATATCGTGGGTTGTGTGAGCATGGATCTTGCTTTTGTTTAAGTGTGAATCATTACAAGTTGATTAACATCTTTTTTATCTTAATATTTTATTTATAAAATTAAAGATTCTTTTAATGGGATTACATTTTGAAATTTTGATAAATTGATGTTACTATGGCTTTAAAGAAACTGAACTAACAAAGATTTGTTTATTTTTGTTCATTTACCATTGAATTTTTAATGAACAATTTATGAATACACAAGAGTAGGAAAATTTTTGTTTGTGTTCGAATATATATTAACGAATTGAATTAAACTTTGTTTATGTTCGCTCGTTAATTTAAATGAGCACAAAAGAACGCTCGCTAATGTAAACGAACGCAAACAAACATAAACATATGCAAACAAACACACATTAACATATAAAATTTAAAAAATAAAAATCAACATTATTAATCCCAAACATTAAACATAATCACCTTAATTAAAAAAACTATAACTTCGAGCACATGACATTATAATTATATACATAATTATCCAAAAATAAAGACACTAGTTAGACATAATGAACGAAATAAACAAACTAACATGAGCAAATGTAAACGAACATATCACCTAGCATTTGTGAACATAATTAAACGAATGCAACCTTTATTTTGGTTAATTCATTTAGTTAACCGAATATATTCATTGTTCATTTACTAAAAAAATTAATGTGAATGAACTTCTCACCAAATAGTTCACACATAGTTCAATAAATATTTGATTCGTTTACTACCATAGTTGAATGTGATTGAACACGTAAAAGCAAATTTATGATGATATATAACAAATTTAAAAAAAATTACATGAGACGGATAGGTCAGTTTTGTTATAATTGTGGATAAAACGGGGATTCATTATAGTGTGTGTTTATTTCTTCAATATGATATTTTTTTCTTTTATCATGAAAAGTGTCATTGGTATATGGTACAGTGTTCTAATATATAATATAAATTATCATATTTATATGAACAATAAGATAGTCCGACATATGTTGAAGGCCGACAAAAGGAGGTCTCAAGACCTTAAGATATGGGCAATTTTACCTCAAATTACGAAACCATATGCAAATGTCTTTTGGACCATACCATTTCCTATTGACAAACAACATTGTTCGAAGGTGGTGTTTGTTGTTTTCTTTTCTATAGAATAAAATATTTTAGAATTCATGTGTATTAAAAAGATCATTTGTTTTATAAGATAATATATATATATATATATATAGGGGAGGGTTCAAATGAGAACTCACTTTTTTTGTGAGAACTCTAGGAACCAATCTCAACCACTAGTTTTTAATGGCAAAATGATAATTAACAAATACATAATAAAAAAAATTATAAAATAAAAAATAACATAAAAATAGAAAAAATAAAAACACAAAAATGTTTCCCTAGTTTCCCTCTTTCATAAAAAAATTAAAAAAATTTATAAAAAATAAAAAAATTCTCGTTTTTTTTTACGAAATTCTATTTACACATGTGTAATACCGGATTTACACATGTGTAAATCCAGTATTACACATGTGTATAACCAGATTTACACATGTGTAAACAACGGATGGACGGTTTTTTTTTTAAAAAGTATATCAATATGGTAGGCGTTGGAAAGATAAAAAAAACTAAATTTATGGTGAAAATTTTTTGGAAAAATAATGTCGTGAAAAAAGTTATGAACGTTTTAAAAAAAAGGAAAGGACATGTGATTTGCATGTGATCAAGAATGAGTGGCTCATATTGGTTCCTAGAGTTCTCACAAAAAAAATGAGTTCTCATTTGAACCCTCCCCTATATAGATATATATATAGATATATATATATATAGATATATATATATATATATATATATATTATATAGATATATATCTATATATAATATATATAATATATATCTAGATATATATCTATATCTATATAGATATATATATATATATATCTATATATATCTCTATATATATATATATATATATATATATAATCAGTTGACAATTTTTCATTCTTTTTTCTACCCTTTCTTTACTTTTGGGTTGTCCGTTAGTCGTCGATCACCCTAGCATTGACCAACTGACACGCCTTAGATGGGATGCTCATGGTCTGATTCGGTCGTTTTTCAAAATCGTGGTGTAACATGTATCATCCTCTGTTCTAATAAATCAAAAATGAATTTTTGTTCAAGCATGAAATCATGCTAGAAATGTCCATATCATGTTCATCCTAGGAACCATGTCACATCCCAAGTCCAATGAAATACGATGAATTGAGATGATATTTTGTAAATACGTAATTATTTTGAATAAATAATCATTTCTTTATTTTCGATTGGGTAAGAAAGATTTTATTGTTTATTCACCAATTTATCACTAGTGAACCTCTCGGTGGATTTGAACGCAAGTTTTGACCATCTATCAGTAAAAAAGAATGAACGGATTCTATAGGATTTTCAATAATTTTTTGATTTCTTTTGTAAGCATATGATTAATGTGTAAATAAAACGTCCTTGGGTACGACAACAAAACGTATAACCAAAAAAAACTTAGAAAAAATAGCAACAAAAGGGAGAAAACAAAAAAAAACTATAAAGAATAAAAGAAGTAAAAAAAACAGGGATAAAACCCTTTCCCCAATGATTGAACCCTGGTGGATGGAGGGCTTAATGCTCGCGAGCTTCCACCATCGAGTCAACCATTCTTTTGAGTTTAACCTCTTAAACTAATTTCTTTATCTTTATACAGACAATAAAATTTAAAAAAAAAATAAAATAAAATCAAGAAT
This sequence comes from Flaveria ramosissima, assembly GCA_025215565.1. NCBI lineage: Eukaryota > Viridiplantae > Streptophyta > Magnoliopsida > Asterales > Asteraceae > Flaveria > Flaveria ramosissima. The sequence continues at coordinate 9,661,004 of CM046037.1, forward strand.
AAAACACAACCCCCATGGATCGAACCTGCGGGGATGAGAGTAAATGCTCGTGCCTGGGCAAATGCTCCTTTGGTTGTATCCATCCTAATCAAACATTATATAGTATATGCAAACACACCTTGGAGGGTCGAGATGGGTTCCATTAAAGGTTAATGTTTTTGCTTGGAGGGTCGAGATGAACTGCATTGCCTCGAAAGATGCACTTATTTTCAAAGGAATCCAGCTACCACCTTCATGTGCTACCTTTGGTGTCGAGTCGGAGTCAAGTGATCAGATTATCATTCAGTGTAAGGTTGCGAGTGAAGTATGGCTGGCGGTGTTTGAATGGTGCAAGGTCCCCAAAGATCTCATTTTCATTGTTAGTGATGTGTTGTCCGTCTACAAGTTGTGGCCCTTTGAAGAAGTACACAAGGATCTTCTCCATCCTATTTTTTTTAAATAATTCTTTTGTGCATTTGGAAGCCCAGAAATACAAGAACTATTACTTATTCTTGTTAAATCATATATAGTTATTGTGTGTTTTTTTAAATTTTATATTGTATCATGACATTAATCATTTACAAAAGTTTAAAAAGTTTAGTAAATAAGATAAGTTGTGTATTTAAAAAGATATTCTTTTGATAAGATATGTACTTTTAAACTAACTTTTAGGGGTTTAAATGGTGCAAAGTAAAAATGTTAATAGCAGAATAGGTATAAAGTATCAAATTGGAAATATAAAAATTTTAATTTATTATTTACATGGAGTATATAATTAGAAGGTTTGGTCCCGCCAATTAAGCAATCGACCACAGCCAAGCCCATGTGCGTTAGCGCTTATCAATAATATTTAAAAAGAATAAAGACAACTTACATCCCTTGAATATTTTATTTTATGTTAGGTACCCCAACTTTTGTCTTTTATTACATTCAACTTCAAGACTTGTATATATAACTATCAACTTCACACCTTTCCTTTTCACAAACATAAAGCAAAAGAAAGATATCACCAAACAAAATATGATGATCATGAAATTTAGGTTAACGAAATTGTCTAGAAGTTTTTCTAGATTACGTTGTAGCAAGACGAAGAATGACAGTAGTGAAAGCAACAGAGTTAGTCTCCAGAGATGCAACATAAGCGGTGATGCAGAAGTCAAATGGGAATTACGACCTGGTGGAATGCTTGTTCAAAAGAGAGATATCGGAGAGGAAAGCAGCAAAGAAGAGATTATGGTGGTTAGAGTTGTAGCTGGTTCGCAGTTGCATGACATATCCATACAACCCACTTCTACTTTTGGTATGTCATAAATCACCATCAACTGTTTAAGATTTATTTATAAATTATAATGGAAGGATTTTGTACAAAATAAGAAATTAATAGTTATGCTACATAATTAGGTTTTTTAGCTGATTTTCAAGATATTGTCTTTTTACATGAATTTTAAATACCTTGTTCGTTTTTTCAGGAGAACTGAAAACGATATTATCAATTGTAACTGGGTTGGAACCAAAAGAGCAAAGACTATTGTTCAAAGGAAAAGAGAGAGAAGACGAAGATTATCTACACATGGTCGGGGTTGGAGACAAAGACAAGGTGTTGATGTTTCAAGATCCAGCCAGAAAGGAAAGGAAACTTGCCACGAGTGCCTTGATAGCTTCTTATCGTACAATTATTGTATAAACTACGGTTCTTATGTCGCCTTAATTAAGGAGGTACCACCCTTTAATGTGGTCTCTTAACTAAAGGATTTGAGATCCTTGACTAGTGTTTTGTTCAATAGTTTCCATAACCTATACCCTAGAGGTGTGTATGTTACTTTTCTAGATTTGAGGCATTCAAACCCAAGAGTATGTATGTATATAGATTATTTCATGATGTACAACCTTATTGTGTCGTTTTCTATTATCTAATGGATAAAAAGCGATTAGCCTATTTATATATTGGTGTTAAACGAAATCAGTTAATAAACATCAACATCAATGATAATATCTATAAACACATCTAGGGAAGTTAAACTCATGCGTGTACGTATATTTGAATTTTGATATCTGTATCCAGATTAGTTTTCTCTTTCTTAATTTTGATATAAGCAATATAATAAAAAGGAAATATATATAGTTAGGATACAATTAAAACGTTGGTTTCTACATGAAAAGCATATAAGTGATTTGAACAGCTGATCTTTACTATTTCAAAATAAAGATTGGTGAAATATCTTAAATAAAAGGAAGTTAAAAATGGTAAAAGTGATTAAAAAAATCAAAATCTAATGTTCTTTTTTTAAACTTAAATTTAGCTACATCAATTTCTTAAAATCTTATATACTTTAGTATTTTAACTGTGTATACCATAAAATTAAAAAACTTTATTATCACCAATTTGGGCATGATATTGGTTTTTTTTATTTTTTTCTTTTTGAAAAATGGCAACCATTTTTAGAAAATGTTTAATGTAGTGTAAGATAAATGGTTCGTGATGTCTAAACCAATTATAATAGTGTATCTAACATTACGAAAACGTATCCAATGCATATAAATTTAACATGTGAACAATCTGTATGATTATTATGCAACAATTAAACTGTTAAAATGGTTTGTCTAAAACCGCTTGCAATTTAACATATGCGTTATACCCTAGATGGTTTGTACAATTCATACCTACAATGACTTTAACATAAATTGACCTTATATGTATTTGTAGGACTGCTGATTTTGATATTAATAGATTATTTAGTAAACGCGTGTATTACACGAGTTGAAAAAATAAAATATTAATATAATAAATATACATTAACTACATAACGATATTCTAAGGTATAATATAATATGATTGAAATTACGCATGAATAAAGACCATAAGTAATAAAACAATGATATCATCTGTTTTTTAAAATAATTTTTTAATATTTTTTTTCTAAAAAAATTAAAAAAAATCTAAAAACTTGTTTAAAAATATCATTTTTTAAAAAAAATTTCCTTATTATAACTCCCAAATTTAATAACTTTTGATTTTAAAAAGATTTACTGAAAGCACCAATTTTAAAATATTTTGTATTTTTAAAAGGTTTGATGTTTTAAAAAGAAAATTTATTTTATAAAGTTTGTTTTCTTAGGAATAACATTAATAAAAAAAATCTGTTTCTTAATATATAAAAACTACTTTAATAAAAAAATGTAAAATGATATAATTAGTAATTTAAGGTAATTATTAAATAGGAGAGAGAAGCGGAAAAATTTTGATGAGAAAAATTGTGATGCTAACACGTGTCATCCCAAGTTACTAATTTATTAAAGTAGGAAGATAAGTTTTTTTAAAGATAAACAAACAAACTTTTGTTCACTTGGTTGAAAACTTGATATCAACAATTAATGTACTTTAGTTGATATAAATTATATTATTAAAATAGCAATTTAACTTTTAGACGTAATCTATTATAGAAAGATGTAATGATACAATTTTTTTTCCTGTTTAAACTTTGTCTTTAATAGTAGTTTCGTATAATTGGCATACTATTAATTAATAGAATCAATCAGAATTTACCTGTTTATGCAGTGTATATTATTATACATATAGATAATTTTATAAACATGACTAAAATTTGTAGTCATTATTATTTGTTAAAAAAGTAATTTTTTTCACATAAAAATGATGTGGAAAATAACCCTTATAGAGGACGGAATGCCTGTGATAAGAAATAGGACGAGAACCTCTATGAGGTGAGGTAGGACGGACAAGAACACCACCCGCGATCCTTGGTAGTTGGTACCACCAAAAATACGCCTTGAGCGGGTGTCCATCTTGAAGACAATCAAGCTACTTGTGATTGTTGCATAAGAGCCATTTTGTATTTTTTTTAAACTTTTAATTTTAATTAATAAATAACCAACGTACTACCTATACCATTAAACCTTTGCCGTGTAAACAAAAAAATACTTATACGGATCTTGTGGAACATATTTCAATCACTTACGGATCTCGTGGAACATATCTCAATCACCTATATATCCAACCTAGAAGACTAGTTTTATCATATGATTTTTTATTTAGTCTTGTAACTTTTTACTTAATGAAATGTTGTTTAATTTACATGTTTTATATTAATTTTGTTTTTCTATATTATTATTTTCATTTAAGTTGTTTTATTAAAAAAGGTTATTGATTTTAATAATCTCAAGTTTCATTTATTAGCCGGGATTAATCCAAACTCAGTAAATATTTACAGGCACCCCCAAATTTGAGTTTATTTTCCTACAACGATCTCTTACTAACTGAGAGTTAACCCCGTTAGTTTTTTGATGTTGTGAACTCCTTTTGTGGCCAAAACACTAAGCAGAAAGTTGAATTTATCATCAGGTCCGTCAATTTGAAACTCGCGAACCCAAAAACCCGTCAATCTCCACCTTTTGATTTGAACCACCTCACTCGTTAAAGGTAGATTTCAAGTGATGATGTAGGCTAGACAATAAAAAGCGAACCTAACTGAGACTAGGCGATGCCGGAGTTGAAAAATGGCTCTAAGTTGGCTTAATTTCATTAAAAAAACTAACGGTGTTAACTCTCAGTTAGTAAGAGATCATTGGAGGAAAATAAGTTTAAAGTTAGAAGTGACTGTAAACATTTCCTGACTTGTGATTAATCTCGCCCAATAAACAAAAGTTGAGATTACTAAAATCCAATAACCCTATTAAAAAATGGTGTAAAGATGAAAGGGAGAGAAAGATCCATTTCTATAATTTATGGATGGATGGAAGTAATAAAGTGTAATAATTGAAATGACGTTCACTTGTTAATATAGAAAAGAGAGTGATGGGAGGGACGAGGGTTTAATTTTTTTCCCATATCTTCATGGGATAAGAGTCTAATATTCTAGGAAAGAAACATAGTATTTTTTTTCCTCGGATCAATACCAACAAAGTGAATGGTTTATCAATTTTTCCAATTCCCACAAACCACTCTTCTTTATTTATTTATTTTTTGACGGGGAGACAAAAAAAAAAGTTGCAATGTGGCTCAGTAGAAGATACATTGATTTGATTGTTGATTTGAGCCCCGGTTTATGGAGGGATGTTGTTACCGATTGGAAAACCATTTCGACGAGCTCTTGAATAACTTATGATCAATGTCGATTTACCAATCAAATAATATGTTAAATGTATGTTAATATTTACCTTAAACTAGTTAGGATAATTAGAGTTGTTGATCATCGTGAAATTAGTGGTCGGTGTGTTGTAATTTTGTTTATAAAAATGATTAACTAAATTATTGAATTACTTATATTATTGTCTTTTGGCTGTGAAAATTAGATTTTGAACTAATTAACAAGTTAACTAGCAAAATGAATTGCAAATAATAAAATTGATTAGAAAGACTATTATGAGAAATAGTAATCCACTTCGGGATCCATGTTTGGTTTTCAGTAATTGTTTAGTCTAACTTGTAGGAAAATCCTTAACGAATATTTTATACGTGTAATAATTAAATGATATAAATAAACAAAATTAACGGGTCTTAGTACACAATACCAATTCAATTAGAAACCAAAACTTTGAAACCATATAATTCACCCAAGATTATATGACATTTAAATAGAGGTTAACAAAAAATAATTGCTTAAATAACCAAAACACAAGTTAAACTTGTAAAGAACTTAATGGGTTCTAAACTTTAATCCCAACACAAGTTCAACATAAAAAAACCTAACCACACAAAACCTATTACACAAAGTAGATCGTGGGATGATTAGCCGCTTATTATTGTTTAATTATCTTCAAAACCATTGCTGATTTTTATGTTGGATGATTGCATGTTATTGGAGAGAGGTGGAAAAGTGAAGCAATGGCCTAGGAACTCATAAAATTCGTCAAAAGTCGCCCTAGGTCGAATTGGATGCAAGTGGTGACTGAAAATCAACAAAATTACGAATTTATAGGTGTTGCACATCGGCCCTCGCATAGCCTGCGTTGGCTAGCGTAGGCTACTGTCACACCCTCAAATTCCACGTGCGGGGTTTTACCGCGAGGCGTATGACAAACCAGGATCTCAGACACGGTCATATCAAACAACACTAAATGAATTTAAAAATGAACATTTGACTTAAATCAGAGTAGCATAAAAGAAATAAACATCAGTGCGGAAGCATAAAACTGAAATGAATAACAGTGAGGAAGCGAATAACGAAATGTAAACAATAGTGAAAGTTATAAGTGCTAAGTCAAAACAGAATGTTCAATGCAAGTAAATATGTTTGATGATGCATGTCCTGAGTGCGTTCCTTAATCGTGCATCATAAGCTTAAGCGTTCCTGTTACCTGAGAAAACATGCTAAAGTGTGTCAACATAAAGTTGGTGAGTTCACAGGTTTTAACACAGATAAAAATGTTTGTAACTGTTTGAATGGTAAAGTAATTAAAGCATATCGATAGGCAGGTAGCCTATAAACAAGTTACTTAACGTTTCGAACCGAGGCTGACTGTTTGTATGTCTGTTGCCTTCCCGTCACGTCTAACCCAGACAGTGACAAATGTTAGGTCAATAACGCACCCGTTTGACCTCCAATCAAGCTAGCGCGACTAGCCCGGGCGGGGTTTGTCAAACCCAGCAGTACTACTCAGAATTACCTCGCTACACATTACTAACGGTTCGAGAATGTAAGGACTTTTCAAGAATGTTTGCACTAACGTAACAGGCGATATCAATAATACTAAAACCATTTTGTAAATACGTTTGCATGTTTTCTCCCCCAAAAAGGAAAGAAAATAAAATAGGGGCCGTGAAGACTCACCTCGAATGCGTTGCAACAAATAAGTGTAAGCACAAAGGATCGGGTTCCAATTAACCTGGGTTTCATTTGATAGATAATTATTATTAATTATTAGTTATAAATATAAAGAATGTACAGTTTTGCATTGAGGGTACGACTACAATATAAGTCATCGGTTTTGCCCGTTCACAAACAAGAACGATATACACAACTTGTGCATATAATATATCATCCCCAAACATACAAATAAGGTTAAATATATGTTCGTTTTTGTCAAAAATACTCGCAAAATAATAACTTGACCTTCAAGAACCAAAACAATGTATGGTAATGCATGTTACGTATAAAAAAAATTATTAATATTATTTATTTGACATCATCGTTAATAATTTAATGATTGAGAAGTGTGTCAGCAACATGAATCACCACTACATATCACTGTCACACTATGAAAACCAAAACTACACATAACCATTAAACATACACACTTTACCACACACACAGACGCATTAACACACACACATGCATGATTACACACAACACACTATCACACACACATGCCTTGTCATCGCAGAAAGCAACATGCACACACCTACATCTTTTTGCATATATATACGCATCCATACATGCACTTCCAGTAATATATATATATATATATATATATATATATATATATATATATATATATATATGCATGCTCAAAACAAATCACCCGAGAAACACACACATATGCACATACATATATACGCAGAACACACACACAACGTCTCATATATATCAATATATACAAACGCAGAATATACATTCACACATATATATACCCGCAGAACATACACACACATATATATATACACGCAGCACATACACACACATGTATATACACGCAGAACGTACACACACATATATATATATACACGCAGCACATACACACACATGTATATACACGCAGAACGTACACTCACATATATATATACACGCAGAATACACACACATATATACATACGCAGAACATACACTCACACATACATATACACGCAGCACATACGCACACATATATATACACGCAGCACACGTATGTAACCGATTAACGTAACCCGTATCGAACCCCGGCGAAACCATAATCGAAACCATAACCGAGAGATAACTAGAAAAGGAACCGTACCGAACAATGAACGAGATACAACCGTATAATAGCGGTGCGTCAACGAGGCTAGCGGTTGAGAGAGCTTTTGCCGGAGAAGACGTCGCGTGAACGAGGGGCTGCCGGAGATTAGAGACTTGCGAAAGAGACCGCCGAGTGAAGCTTGTGTCGAGGGATCAGAAGTCGACGGCCGGGAGACGGGGAGGGTTTCGGTGGTTTAGGGTTACGGTTTTTTTTTTTTGAATGGCCGAGAGGGGAAGACTTGGGCTATTATGCTTTGCAATATACTAGATTTACACAATGGTCCCCTCAAGGTCTCCTAAGTTTGCACTATTGACAAGTTTAGTTTAGTTAGTATTTATAAGTTAGTTATGGCTTAGAGTTAATTATTATTCCAAGTTTTAATATACAACTAACACTCACTTTATCATCTACTAACGATTAAGTATAACGGATAGAAACCCGAAAAAAATATGGGGTGTCACATCATCCCCTTGTTGAAGAAATTTTCGTCCCGAAAATTAGAACGTCAGATTAACGGATGACACTAGATTTTAACAACGACAGACAGAAGATGTAGAGTTTGTTTTTGGAACTTCTCAAATGCACCCAAACAAAGAAACATAAGAACAAAGAATATAAGGTTTCGCGAGAGTTGTGACAGCTACGCTGAATGCTTTTCTGCTGTTTTGAAACTGAAGCTGTCATAGTCTACGTTGGCTACAATATGCTATGGTGGGAGGCTTTCTACTGTACTTGTATATTCGTTTCTCGACCCGTCCAACGCCTTTCTTCGTCATGTAAGCTTCCAACTTGAGTATTTTACCTACAAAATCACTTCAACTTATAGTTAACTTATTTTCAATCAAATGTATAAGAACAAGTAGTTACAATAAATATTCAACATTTAAACATTGAAAACACCACTCTAACACATTTACATCAATTTACCCACTCCTATGTGGCGTTATAGGTTATTATGAGTTGCAAAATGACATCATAACACGCAACGACGCAATTATGGGCTCATCTATATATCCTCTCCACCATGAAAACCTTATTTCACTAGGAGAAAAACCTTGCAAAACAAGTTTAATCTAATAGCTCTGTAATAATCTGCAGTTAAAAATCATATATAACTTTTTCTATAAAACAAAATGAATATAAAAACAAGGAGTAATGACATACTTGTTGTCTTGTTGGCTTCTTGCCTTCTCTTTGATGTGTTTCTATTAACCAATATCACTCATATTCGAAAAGGACACTCAAATTGTGGCTGAAAAGGACACTCAAATTGTGGCAGATCTAAAACTTTATTTTTGTCTTTGTTATTGTTCAAATAAATCTGTTGAACTTGGGAGTTATTTGTACATTATAGATAAGATAAGGTACTAGTATCAAATATTGTTGGTGTATTAATGTTATTAATGCCATTTTAGTATAACTATATTTAGTTAAGATCAGGTGAAATTATAATAGATATTGATATAATTAGAGGTGTGAAGGACACACTTGGTCAATGTTATTATGATTTCAAACCCCAATAAGAGAAGCACCCATGACAAGGAGCCATGGATATAGTTATGTATGGTCCCATCATGTTGAAAACCCATAGGCGATTGCTTCCAATCTACATAGTTAATCACAAAATCTCATGAGAATTGATCATTAATAAGATCAAATTATGGTGATAAATAAACATCAACAGTAACTAAGCATCGGTAGCAAATGAGATCAATTCAAATCAGTCTGTTAGTGGTACATAAGATCAACAGCTACTTGTGCAGTCAGTTTCTGCAGATAAGCCAATGGTTAGCAATAACTAAGTTAACCTTAAAGGAGTTCCAGTTGAAGGATTTTAGTTTTCCTGACAAAGTTATTGTTGATGTAAACTATTGATGGTTCACAAGCATTCAATGGACCGACGATATATGCGGTTCCAGTTTGACTGGGAAGTCCGATCCATCAACAAAAACATCATCTAAGACCTTCAAATTACTTGTGACAAACTTCTATTTAATTTAATACAACGATGAAGGACAAGTCTATTCATAATATATAGTCCATCCATTAGGGAACTAGTATTCATGACATCTCAATCAAACAATTTTGATATAACATGATACACAGATAGATTTGGTATGAAAATGCTATACATTTATACTCATATATTCACTACATTATTAAACCATCAAAAAACCATTGCAAAACCTAACAATAGAAAATACATAGTTCAAAAAAAATTAGTATAACAAAACGTAAAGTCAGTATCCAAATTCTAACAAAAGAATATAAACAAATCAAGAAAGAGACGCTTCATTAAAGAGAAGAAAGTTAAAACAGGGAGATAAAAACAGTAATCGTGATACCCATATGAAATTCACTGACATTGTTAGATCAATAAATTAGAAAATGAAAATATTAATTATGATGTGAAGGTCAAAGTGAAATACCTACAAACCTAATATATTAAATAGTTTTAGATTTTTAGATACACGAATACGGAATAACACAAGGAATATGTCAATATGTCATGTGACGCAAATTCACGAATGCATTGAATCTATCATACCTAAATGAAACGTTAGATGCAAGGGCAGTTTCATGTAGTGTGGGGTGATTTTTATCTGAATTCGAATACTTAACCCGATTAAATTTTACCTGAATCTTATTAAGGCATAACCTGAAAAAACCGACCCAATCACAAATCATGCTAGAACTCGAATTTCTTATTTAAGTCCATTTTTAGTTATGTTTTGGCAATTCGGGTTTAACCCGAAGCACCCTGCTTTATCATCGTGTTTAAACGCGAATGACACCCCTATCACATACCGTAAGAGTTAAACCGAAGTCTCATGTAATATATTATTATAATAAATTGGGTGGACACTTATCATCATTCTAGACAACTTAATTTTAATTTTTCTGCTTCTATTTCCTGTCATATAATAACATTATTTATTAATGGTATTATGTGATTTTTTTAGATTAAAATAGTTTTTTTAAATAAATTAAGTAAGATGTCTTTTTATAAATATAATTTCTTTAATAAACAAATTTTATAAAATAAAAAGTTTTACTAAAACATCAGACTTTACAAAAAAATCCAAAATATTTTAAAATAGGTGTTTTTATAAAGGTTAATTTCTATAAATAAAATAATTAAAATACAGAGTTATAATAATAAAATTTTTAAAAATGACAACTTTTTAAAACGGTTTTGCTTTGGAACAAAATTTTTTTTTTGTAAAAAATAAAAAATGCTTAAAAGCAAAAGTTTTAAAAAATTAATATTATTGTTTTATTACTTATAGACTATAATCCATACTTATATGTAATTTTAATCATATAATATTTTAAAATGTTGTTTTATAATTAATAGATTTTCATTATTAACTATTTAATATTTTATTTACATAACTCGTGTAATATTTGTAATGCACGGGATATTAATATCGTAAATCATTATACACAATCTAAACCAGATCTGCGACACATTAGTAAAGCAAACACCTGGTGACTTCATTTAATCATGATTATACAAGCGTATCAAATCTTAAAAAGTTTTAGGTATAAAATATTGAACCAAAAATGTTAGTGATTACATTATATCTTTATGCTTAGGTAAGGGCGGTCTGAATAAAAAGAAATATATTTTGGTATTTTTTATATTCGAAATATAGCATTTTCACTCTTATATTTAATAAAAGGACTAATTAAATTGTTTAAGGGAATCTTGTAATTAACTAATTTTCAAACCACACATACATCGCATCAGGGAAAAAAATTCAACATGATAAGTTTTATTAGTCCCTAATCATGTGTTCCTAAATGGAAAATTTTAAAATGATGAGTTTTTCTCAAAATACTTTACAAGTTGAATCACTATATCTTATCTTATATTAAAAATGCAACTCTTTTACTACAGTGATTTTTTGTTTGTTTATTTCTTGACCACCAAAATCTTTTGTTTATTTACTTTTGGCCAGCAATGTTTAAATTGTTTTGTTTTAACAAACTTTAAAACAATAAAAATAATAAACTTATCCTGGCTTTTAATTGATTTATTATCATTATTTAACTTTTGGTAACCTTACGAACCAAACCGATTATGAGCAAACATCGTTATTGGTATTGATATTATCGGAATCGGTGCTGGTATTCACTTTCATGGTTTCCGACAAGCTAAGTCAATAATGACTAAACTTACGCTGCGTAACACATGAGATATATGATCAAATTCCCGTCACGTAACATACTAGCACGGGAGAAAAACTAGTTTCTTATTAAATAGAGAATAATATACCCACCCTCGAGAATAATAATAAAGCTTAATGTGATATAAATGAATCACACTTGTATATAGAATATCTAATGTCTATATGGGCTAAATGTGAATGAAGAGCTGGAGGAAGAAATGTCTATTAAATAGTCTTTCTTTGTATTTTTGTGTCCCTCTTTTTACCTTCAATATTGAAAATCGTAAATATATTTTTGTTTAGGTATATTTATACGATAATCCTCATTTTACACAAGATTCAAACATTATTCATAAAATAAGTGAAAAGTCAGGGATACATTTTATATATAAAAATTCAGAGATAGATATTTCTCATTCTCGAATAAAAAATGTAAAAGTAAGACATATTTTATACTTTTGAAAAAGAATTGACATATCATGAAAATAAAATGCATGTATGATATTTTTTGTGATTTCTGTAATTACAAAAATAAAACTTGTATTTTAAGTGATTGTTGTTTTGAACAAGCAGATAGAATAGGACATCAATCAAAATCATACACTATAAACATACATATGATGTTTATTGATAAAAATGTTATGTAATGATATTATCTTTATTATTTTACTTTTTCAATACAGGATACACATTTACAACGTCGAAAATACATACCCTCCTCTCAATCGGGGCTTAATTTTAGGTTATTCGTGAAAAACACCAAACATGTCAAATCCACTCAGTTTCTTTTTACAAACCTTCCCTGCACATTAACAAAAGAAATACCAGATAAAATTAAAAGAATATAAAAACCCGTTAAAAAAGGTTGAAAATTTTGAAAACGGCATATATTACCTTAATACGAGGGCGCTTCTCAGCATTGAGCTTTCTTACTTCATAGCGAATGGTCTTAGCAAATAGGCGGTTACGTCTTTTCTCCTTATACCTTTGTACACTTGCCTCTCTATTATGAATCATTGCACTCGACTCACCCGCCTCTAATGCTTCGTCTCCTCTGCTTACATCATTGTTCTCAATATGTGTCATTTCAGGAACAGTCCACGAGCCTCCGTTGCCACCATTGTCTTGCTCATCATGTCTCATGCCCTGTCCAATTGATAACGATATGAAAAACGCATATTAGGTATTTTCAAAAACCCAAAACTATGTTTTTATTAAGTTAACAAATATGGTAACAATCAATTTAACTTTCATGTGTAATATGACTAATTGACTAGAGTGAAAGGTCGTGGGTGTCAATTTGAACAAACTTAAATTGTTTTTAAAGTTGTACCGTAGAAATTTACTAAGCATTAAAGTGCAAATAGTACTACTATTATAGTAGTGTGTCATTAGCGATAGGCCCATAACTGTTGAAATTGGGCCCTTTAGAAAGCTCAGTTTTCTAAAGCATGGGGCCAGAACAAGAGGACAATGTTCCACTGTAGACTTGTACAATATGCCTTGACACATGTACATTTTGGGAAATCTTAATTAAAATATTGGAGATTATTTAGTCTTTTTAACAAAAAATACACTCTGTACCTAAAATCTACTCTATTTTTACAATTATTATAGTTATGCATACATAGGATTTAAACGTACAACCATAGTATATCATTGGCCTTGTTTGGTTCACAGAATTCTCAGCAATTAGAATTGGAATTGGAAAATTTTTCATCCAATATCATGTTTGGTTGGTCAACGGATGAAATTGGAATTGGAAAATTTTCCCTCATTCATTGGAATTCACATTCCTTTCACTTACCCATGAAATGTTTAACAATCCAATGGAATGTTCAAAATTAAAATTTCAATTTCACTCAAAATTGACCAACCAAACACGTTATCAATTTTAACAAGATTCCAATTCCAATTCCAATTCCTTTGCAAAACATTCTGCGAACCAAACGACCCCTTGGATTCCTGTTTTTGACAATGGAGATTATTTAATAATCAAAATTACTTCACATATGAGAAATTAAATAATATAAAATAAGATACATGTGTGAAGTGATAGTTAAAGTTACAACCAGAGTATAGTATTTTTTTTACAATGGAGTTTTATAATCATCAAAACTACTTCACATATCTGAAATTAATAATATAAAAATAAGATGAATGTGCAAAGTGATAAGTAAAATGATTGGCATTTGATTATTATATAATTGTGATATTCCATTTTAATATATTAAATGCAAATGTTGGTGGTCAATAATCTTACAACACTCAAAAAGTGAAAAAGGTCTAATAAAAACCACCGACAACCCAATGGAGCCAGAGTAGGCCCATCTATTAAAGCGTCATAGCGATGACCCTCGTGACAATTGTACCCCTAAAAGAAGAATATTAAAGTATGTCATAAAAAACCTATTTATATAGAGAAAAATACATATTTCAATCATAATTAAAAACAATTAAGTGATATAAAAGTTATAGTACTTTCGTGACATATAAGGTATATACTTTTGTGCTAATGTCTAATTGACGCAAAAATAGTTGTACTTTTACATAGAAATGACTTATGTTACAAAAAATAGTCAATACCGTGTATTAATTGAGTTTTCTTAACCTAAAAGCATCTTCAACGCTACAATTAAGGTCTATCAGTGGTCGAGGTGGCGGTCCATGACAGCAAATGTGGACGATAGGGAGGAGGAAAAAAAAAGAAATTAATGTGACAAACGCACACAGATGGAGATTGTGAGAGAGACTAAAGAAAGAGAGGGTGCGTACATACAGTCTGCCCAGATAACATAATCATAACTTTATCTGTAAATGCATCCGTCGGAGATGCTTTTAAGAATTTTGTAACAATCAAATTGATAATTTACCATCATTTAATCAAAGCTATATATAATATAAAACTAGGCTATAAGATCTCTCCTAAACCTAAGCTATATAACTCAATAATAATTTAGTAATCATTTACTAAGATGTACTAATAATCATAAATCTCCTACTACCTTTTAGTACCATTTTCGCTAAACTACCACAAGCACATATATCATATATCATATTTCATAACAAGTAAATTATGCAAAGGAAGAAGTGACATCACTCTCACCTTAACCGGTATAAAGAAGTCATCATCTTGAAGATCGGGTACGGTTTGCGGTGTCGGAGCATCCAGACCCGACCCGCCATGAATATAAAGCGGACCCTTGTTGACCCAAGACTTCATGATCTTCTCATAGTCGAGCTTCAACACCAGCTTATTCCGACTATTATTATTACTATTACTATTATTATTATTATTATTATTATACTGATCATGATAACATGATCTTGTCGTCGTCGTCGATGAAGACGACGACGACAACATCCCTCCAATCTCCTTCCTCTCCACCACCTCCGAATAACACACCCACTTCTCATCATTATCTCTCTCACTCTTATTATTCCTCCTCATCGCCGTCCGTACGAGCTCCACCTCCTCGTCGGCGTAATTCACCGACGACGGAGATGGGTTGTTTCTGCCACCGTCGTCGTCGTCGTTGTCGTCATCGTCGGAGCACAAGATTCCAGTGAGAGTGGTGGCAGCTTTATCCACGTCATCACACGATGAAAATATACAAGCCATATTATGCTCTTCATCTTTATATTGCTCCACTAGATTCTCTGGGTGCAGTGGGAAAAGATTAATAAGTTGTTTTTCGTCGCGGTGGTCAACGGTCGTCGGCATCGGTGGCGTTGCGGTGGCGGTGGCGGTGAGTTGGAGACGGAGGCTGAGGAACTTGGGTTTACGGAGTTTGGTTCGGGTTTTACGAGACGGTGGTCGTTTCGCGATCATGTTAGAGAATAATAACAGTAGTAGTAGCAGTAGTAATAATAATATTAAAAGTGGTAAGAACTAAGAAGTGTTATGTAAGGGGGTTGAGGTTTTTGTAGTGGGAGTGAGTGTTTTTTGGGTGGATTGAGGTTGTGGGACGTGGGATGATTTGATTGGTGGATAGGTGGATATTATTGAGATTTCGTTTGGATGTTATAGATAAGGGGAGATGTGTGTGTGTTGGGGGTGTGGGGTTCGCTTTTATTGTTGTTATGGGGCTTTTGATCTCTTTTACATGGCTCGCACGTGATCACAGTAAAAATATTAAATTATTGAGTTTAGTATAAAGCTAATGTCTTCTTTTTTTTTTTTTGGAATATGGTTGCTTTTAAGAGATTTTTTTAGGTGTGTACAGCTTTCGTCATGTGCTTTACTTTCGTCTATCAATTTTGTGTCATTGTTTTAAAGTACGTATAGAGTAGTTAGGTACATGAAATTGCATCACTTATATTTATATATATAGAAAGAAAGGTTACGATATAAAGTGATTTTTTCCTGTGAAGCGTACAAAGTTATCACGTAAGAATGGAGGTTACGAGTGAAATTATAACGCAAGAGTAATAATTAATCACACAGAGATGAAATTATCACGTAAAGGTGAACTTATTACGCAGAAGGTATTCTTGCGTGATAATTCCATCTACGCGTGATAATTTCACGCGAGTGTAATATGTCTTGCGTAAATATCACTTTGTTCTTGCGTGATTATTGTTGTTCTTGCGTGATAATTCCACCCCAAAACTTCGTACTCTTCGCACGAAAAAAACACTTTGTATAGTAATCAGCCCCTATTACAGAACCATGTTTTATTTTCAGAAGTAAAAAACCATTGATTTACATAAATGTAATTTAAGTCTGGTGATACTTGAGTTGTTTTACATATGTGTATATCATACATGTATGTAAAACAACTAAATATCACCAGCCTTAATTTACATTTAAGTAAATCAATGGTTCGTAATTTACACTTAAGTAAATCAGTGGTTCTTTTGGTTCTGAAAATAAAAGTTAATTCTTTAATGATCCTGATCTTATATATATATATATATATATATATATATATATATATATATATATATATATATATATATATATATATATATATATATATTATTTTGTATTTACTTGATCGTTTGTTGTATCATTTTGAAGTAGAATACAATGCGAGAGATTGTCATTTGTCACGTATTGTTATGAGTGTGTTTATATCTCTTATTTTTCGGTTTGTTGGTGGTATTTTAGTTTTCTTATTTTTTAGAAGTTAATGTGATCACTTTTGCTATACTGTTGATATGCTTCTAGGGGCACTGATATGCACTAAAGCGACACTATGACCATTTTTAGTCCAACCTTATCAGATTCAACTCCAATTGCTATAATTGATGTTGAATTGTATGAGTTGTGATGATCTGTGGAGAATAGTGAAAATGAAAGCTAAGACTTTCTAAATAATTTGAATTGGTCTACTTCACATGGGTTCTAAAGATAATAAACTTAAACTTTGATATTAATATATCGGAAGTAAAACACGCATTTGAAGTTAAACTTTGGGTTATTGGATTTTAGTAATCCAAATTTTTCTTTATTGGCCGCGATTAATCTGAACTCAAAAAATATTTACAAATACCACAGTAAATATTTCATCAAAAAAAGTAATGGGTTTAACTCTCGGTTAGTAATGGATCACTGGAAGTAATTAAGCTTAAAGTTAAGAGTGTCCATAAATATTTTTTGAATTGAGATTATATTCCAAAAAATAAATGAAAGTTAGGGTTATTATAATTCACTATCGCATATAATACGGCTTATACGCGCAATGTGGTTAAGGTTTTAGATTTTAGTCATCCTTAGGTAGGTTAGATATGTAGTTTGGAACTTGTCACTACAATGATAGATGGATTTAACAAACTAATCTGACAGCAAAACCATCTAGCTAACTCTTAATACATGAAATCACATGCATTAATGTTCACATAAAATAACATCTAAACATGTGATAATTTACATAAATTACATATACATACAAAAGTAACTCATAAATTTTTAACAAACATACCAAGTAAAATCTTATTTGTAGCAGAGCTATTGTTAGAGTCTTGTAACATTCTAAGCAAATTCCATATTGTCTGTGAACAGGAGATATTCCTGATTCATAAGCAATGTCCTGATTTATAACGAATGTACTGAAACGTAAAACGTTAAATAAGAATAACCAAGTTGATCTAGGACCCACGCATTGTGACGCCGTTAAACGGGAAAAATAAGCATTTAAATGTTGAACCACACGCGCATGTTGCGGCATGTTAACTCGTAAAATTTAAATCGAAACGTAAAACAAAAAGTTTGCAAAAGATGAGAAGTTTAGGGTACCAAAATTGAAAATGAAAATTTTAGGGGTTAAATTATAAAAGATCAAGTATTTGGGCTAAAAGTAAAAAAAAATTTAAAAACACCCAAAGTGGGTACAAACCACTAAAGCTAATGTACAAACCTTAATGCACAAAAAAATTAGTAATTAGTAATATATATGTAATATAACATAATATGAATTTGATGTAAAAATTTATTCGTCTTAAAGGGGATGGGAGTGATGATAATAGTGATGTCATGATGGTAGGTAGAGATGGGCAAATCGGGTTTTGGGCTATACCCGAAACCGGGTTGGGCCCAATCGGGTTTTTTTGTACCCGGGTATTGGTAAACCCGGGTACGAACCCGGGTCGGGTTCACTTACTTGAAAACCCTACCCGCCATACACGGGTAGGGTAGGGTCGGGTCCGGAACCTGGTCCAATACCGGGTTTAGTTTTTCTTTTTTTCTTCTTTTCTTTTCTTGTTTTTATGTCCAATATCGGGTCCAATACCGGATTCAATTTGGGTTTGAACCGGGTTGGGTTCGGGTCGGGTTCGCTAAAAAACTAAACCCGGTTCCAACCCTACGGGTTTAAACGGGTCCAACCCGGGTATGCCTCCCATCGGGTACTACCTGTACCCGGGTCCGGGTCGGGTCCGAACCCGGCTTTTATGCCCACCTCTAATGGTAAGGAGCATGGACGGATTCACATGAAGGGGAGAAGGCGGGGCTGGCTAGGCACTCACTTAACTTTTGAATTTTTACTTTTATTCTTAAAAGAAATAGATTTATATAGTTATGTGTCTCGTTAAAAATAATTTAAGAGCACCATGACTATTCTCTTCCGGCCCAATTGAAAATGAAAGAATTTTACGATAAAATAAAAATTTTAAGGAAGAAGAGATATTGAAAAATAATAAGAGAAAACAAAAAAAACTATCAAATATAAAGAAGAAATAGAAGTTTGTGTATAGCTTTTAGAAAGCTGGTGTAAAATTTACACTAATGCTATCAATATTAATCTAATGTCGGCTCAATCATTTCAAATACCTAAAATGAGTTGGAAAACAGTCGGAGAAGCCACTAGCGCTTCAATTTCTATTGGTTTCACATTGGCAAACCTATTTTTCTAAGCATTTACCCGGCTAAGTGAACGGGGAGCAACGGCT
Organism: Flaveria ramosissima; assembly: GCA_025215565.1. NCBI lineage: Eukaryota > Viridiplantae > Streptophyta > Magnoliopsida > Asterales > Asteraceae > Flaveria > Flaveria ramosissima. Next base: position 9,680,479 of record CM046037.1, read on the forward strand.
GGTCGAAAAGCAAAGATAGGTGCATAGTTCAGTGATCTACAAGAGTGGTTGGGGTCCTGATCAGGTTGTTTTAACAAGCTAGTTACGCCAGATAGGCTAAACTAGTAGTTCATAGTTCCCCAGGCCAACACGGTAGGTGCTTAGCTTGTTAGGAATCGAAGGCTGTTTGCTTACATTGTTAACTGAAAAGAAGCCAATAAGGCATAATTACAGCTACATTGGATAGGGAAAGGGTTGAAGTTGCGAAATCGGGCATAGGGTGTACGAATAGCATTGATCGTAGACCATCCAGATGCTTATGGGAAGAAGCTACTAAGATCCCGTCACAAATGCTCCAGCGTGAAATAAAGAATTTTTTAAGTACAGGGAGAAATTCGTACAATAATGCGAGGACAGAAAAGAAAACGACCTTTTTTGACGCATGTTCTCCCAATAGTGTGAGCACTGACTTGTTAACATAGTATGGATAGGAGCCAAATGGAACATAGAATTGTTACTTAGTTACCATAGAGGCATACATATATGATATATCATACATTGCTTTTAAGCCCATGCATTTCATTCAAGCCCAAGTTATGTATATAAAGAACTAAGGGCCCAAAGCCTTTGTTTTACCAGATTTAACCTTGAATTGCCCTCGTATTAGGTTTAGGTTTTTTGAAATTCTCAAATAACATTTTTTTTCTATGATTTAACATACTTGCACGCCACTCGTTCCGAACCACCCGTTATAATCTAACCTAACATGTTGTAACAAGACCTAATTTTTTACCCCACCGACCAAAAATCCTGTATCCGTCACCGGTAAGGATCGCATGCAACATCGCTAGGGTTGGTGTTGTTTGGACGGAGTTTGTGTTTGTTTATGTATGTGTAGGTGTTTCAACGAACATTTATATATATAATAAAATAATAAAACAACCGTTTGATACAATAACAGTATAAAAGCATGATAAAAAGATAAAGAAATATTGAAAAGAGCAGCACCAGCAGCAGCAATGGCATTTGATAATGTGGCAGCCCTCAGTACATATAACAACATTAACGCCAAAATCAAATCCAAAAAACACACACACATACTCATACATGTGTTATATGTGTATGTTTTCCTTTATGTCAACCTTTGATTCAATTATCTCATCACTTAAAAATCTAGTAAAAGAAGTAACTAGCAATAGCCATTGCACCCGTGGCAGCGGACCCCTTCAAGCTGGCTCCCCCTGAGGACGGGGCGTCAGCTGGTGCCGCATCAGATGCTGGTGCGTCACCACTGCCTGATCCTGTAGGGGGAGCCGGTGACTTACCCCCTCTGGGAGAGGGGGGAGAATGCGCGTCCGGGGCGGGAGATGACTTATGGGCCTTCGGTGACGCTGCCGGCGGTTTCGTTGATTTCGGTGGCGGTGAGGTTTTCGGGGCGGCTTTTGGCGATGGTTTGGGTGCGGCGGACGGGGAAGTGGTGGGGGCCGCGGCGGAGACGATGCCGATGAGGGCGATGGAGATGAGAGCAAGAACAAGCATTTGGTTTGCCATTTTTGTTGGTTTAATTAAAAAGGTGGTTGTTAGTAGAAGTATGGTGGTGTAGGGTGTGGTGGTCGGAGTTTATATAGGTGGTGATGACGCCGTAGATGACGGAGGTGGGTGGCGGAGCTGCTTTTTATCACAAGTGACTGAAGACATTCAATGGATACTTGTGAGGATCAGAGGTAATGTAGGAGTGTAATTAGGCTAATGGAGGTTCTTTTGGTTTTAATGTTATTTTGACTAATTAATAACTTTTTTTATTATTTATTTTCGTTTGTGAAGAAAATGGAAAATAATAGAATAAATAAGTTTTTGAGACAGTCGTATACATCTTATTTTTTAATGTTTATCAGATTGCAAGGTAAATGTTTTAGCTTTAGATAGCGAAAAAACAATTTGTTTTGGTGTCGGATTATAAAATATACCTAATATTTTGTGGCTAAAATATTCAACGGTGGTCCGTCAGTTATATTTTCGTTTGTTAAGATAACACATATCTTTCGAATTAGGGTCACATATTTGCCATTAAAAAAAAAGTTAATTACAAACAAAATTTTGTCGATAAAGCTATTACCCAAGGCCAAACATCTGACAAATTCATGTTGCTAACATCTTTCATTGATGGATTACCAACCAAATCATCCGTCAATGACACTCACTTTTTAGTAAACTTAAAACTTTCTCAAGAAACATCAATTAAACTTTCCTAAGTTATCATTTTCATGAGACTTTAAAAGCTGAATACCTCATTGTCAAAAACCCTTTGATCATGCATTTTACACAGTCTTAAATGTATTGATTTATGCATAAAATAATCTTTTTTTAATCATATCTTGTTTCTTAAGCTGAGAATGGACTGAAACCATAAATTTCATATCAAAATGAAATGATGGAAGCTAAATCAAAGTTTGAAGTCACAAGTAATAAAGATTAAAAAAGAAATTGAACTTAGAGCACTCACAGTGGATTCCTTAAAAGTATGTGAGTGTGTTTGGTATATTATATGGAATGGTTTTGGGTGGTTGTGAGTGAAGGAGAGAGAAAATGTTATTGTGGATTGGTATATTTGAAGAATCACTGTTCAAATCCTTATTAACTTTTTAATATTTTTTAAGTGGTTGTGAGTGGAGGAGAGAGAAAAAAAATAACGATAATGGTATAAAAAGTATTATTTAATTGAAAAAGAGAGAGAAAATATAATAATTTTATTATTGTTACCACTTGATTGTCTTTTTGAATTGCATGGCAGTAGGCAGTAGCCAATATGGCATCGGTTAAATATGATAATGGGCTTTACATTAAAATATGTAATTGGGCTTAAATTGTGCAATTAACTACTCTTGGCCTCTTGGGCTAGAATTTAAGTTGAAGGGGGAGCCCGGAGCCACATAAAGTGGGCAACTAAAATTGAAAAGATACGAAGCAGCAGTTCTAGAGGTAGGAGTGCAAACGCACAGTTGCCGAGGCGAGAGCTTCTAGCCCGCTGTTCACTCGTACTTGGCTCGTTTACAAGCACAACTGAGCCGATCGACGATCAGCTCCTTTACAACCCAACCAAAATTCGAATGATCATTTCCAAATACTAATTTTCAAAGCAAACCACGAGCGATTTTGACAGTGTTACTGTCCACTTTAGAAATAAATCATGTTTTGAAATGGAAGATTTTAAGAATGGTGAAATTGACAAATTGTTAGTCTTGACGTAAAACTTGCAACATAGAAGCTAAGTCAAACACAAGTGCACTCTAAGTCAATTATGATCTAATGAGTCTATAATACTAAAAACTAAGCATGTATGGATGCTTGTGTACCGAGTCATTTAGATGGATTTGAAGCATTAGACAGTTTGTATCAAATCTCACCTTGATGGATTTAAATCAATGTTATATCATTTTAAGCTTCAAAAGAACAGGAATAGACTTGTATAAGTAACCCAAATGATACCTCACAGCCTTCTCATTTCATGTAATGTTGAATGTAATAGATAGTAACATATGCCAACCAACATCAAACCATGCATAGATTTTACATTCTTTTTGTTTAAATAATATCAAAACCAGAACAAGATCTACCCGTTTCGTAGTCTATCAATCCGATCAACACTCTTTCTACCTCTTTCTAACTGTTGAAGGTCAACGCTTTTTCTTGACTTTTCAATCACATCCACACTTCTCCTTGACCTCTCCATTTGGTCAAACGACATCCTCATCTTTTCGATCTTTTCAACTTTTGTTTTCTCCATGCTTTTTCTCGGTTTCTCTCTTTTGTCAGTGCTCTTTCGTGATGCTTCAAACACGTCGGTGCTCCTTCTTGGTTGGTCAAAGTGGAGGTCAACGCTCCACCTTGAACTGCTGCTTTGCCTGTGTGATGGTGATTTCTCAACCGTTGATATAAACTTCTTTAGATGCCTGATGTATTCTGGATAAAGCTCCAAATCACAGTGATTTCCGCCTTTGATCCAAAGGGGTTCATATTTCTCTTTGCAAAGTTCCCATAGTTGCTTACCATGAGAGAAATCAACAACATCATCTGCAGTGCCCTATAAAATCAAGAAAAATAGCTATAAAAGAAAATAGTCAAAACAGAACTAAGTCACTCAAGTGATGCTCAAATGTTTACACCCTATTAAATTGCATTATCCGAAGAAATTCAATGATTATTCAAATAATAGTTCCATAATTAGTTAAGAAATCAGAAAATGAAAAACAATTATTGACAGATTAACCTGACCCGCGCTAAAAACTTATCTAGTTTCGCTCAAACTCAAGTTAACCATTACCTTACCTACCTACTTTGACACTTATGCTAGACAGCATTGAGAATCTCTTTTATTTTTTAATGATCATGAAGAGGAAGGTGTCAATCATTTAAATATTAGTTGAGACATTAAATCAGGCCCATAACATGATGAGTAAAACATGTAGAGGGTAGGGGCCATCAACTACAAGACTCAAAAGACCAAATAATGACAGACAGATGGTGCTAATCTTATATAAAGCAAAAACAATCATAAACCATCAACAAGATAAACAATTTGATAAGGGGCCCATTTAGTTGACTCTGGAATCTTTCAATACAATATTATGTTTCCACAAATTTACAGAAATTATGCATACTAAATTTCACTATCAAGTATACCAATTTGCAGACTTATATGAATGATAGGTCGGGTAACATTAAGCGGTTAAAAAAAGTATAAAAATTTGTAGACTTACATGAATGATAAGCACAGGACAATCAACGAATGGGATTTTGTCAATGTTCTGCAAAACCGTAAATAAAAAAAAAGATTATGAGATGACTATGAAAAAGGAAGAAAGTTACCTAGTGAAAATTTAATAATACCTTATAAATGTCAAACCAATATGTGCGTTTAACAGGATACATGACTCTTAATCCTGATAATATAGGACTGTGAAGTACAACAGCTCTTAGACGAGGAAGGCGGACTGCTAAATCTAAAGTGGGCCCACTTCCAACCGATTGACCGTAAAGGATAACATCTTCTTGTTTTGTTCCATAACTTTCCTCGAGACATTTATAAACAGCTTCAATATCTGCATATGTATTATTCTCACTTGGCTGCACCACAAGAAAATATGAGCTTGTTAATGAAAATTAGGGTCACCAACGGGGTGTTTGGATGTTTGTTTTTACATTGAATAAGAACCAGAATCAGATAATCAGTTGGTTAAATCATGGGTCGGGTAGGTAATTTCACATCAACTTCATGGACGGTCTTTTACGCAGGATTAATCATTGCGACTTTAGCTTAATCACACATCCAAGCACCCATTAAATTATTATTATAAGTATTTTAGCTGTAAAGTTTCTGAATTTACTCACCTTCCCTGTGGATTGTCCATACCCAGAGTAATCATACCTGCACAAAATCACAAGCTTTTTAACCTTGGTGACATATAGAAGGAAAAACTAATATATGGCTTTTAAAGATTATCTTTACAGCTGTTTAAAGTTAGTGACCGAATTAGCAAAGCAATTAAGTAATTGACAAGCTATGACTTTTACTTCTAATCAAGCGATCACGCTCTTAGTTAATGAAAGCTTTTACCATAATAATGATTAGACAAAATTGCACAGAGTATATTTCTGAAATCTACACAGTTTAATTGAATTTCATCTCACTATTAAATCAAAATTATGAGCCTAACATACATTAGAAATACATTGTGTACACAAATACAGATCAAACTAGCATCTAATGAACAAGCAAAAATGACAAAACTAATACTCTATTAATTCAATGAAAATGTACAAATCAATTTGCATAATCCTTTTTAATCTATTAACCAAAAAGCCCACAAAGAAGATGCACATATAAGCACCAGATCACTAATCTCCAATCTTTTTTCAAAACTATATTAATGGTGTGTTTAATTTGTGGAACTAGAAATATAAAGATTACAACCCATAAAACTCCAAATCGAACAAACCCTAGAAGCTCAATTCAAACAAATCACAAGGCGATCAACGACCATAAACAACTTCAACCTCACTAATTCACATCTAGAATTCGAAATCAATGATCAACACAATTGCAAGTAAACATGTATTCATAATCCAATGACACAAAAGCATCTAAAATCATCAAAAATTTTAAGAAAAAGACGATACCCCATGAGATTCACACGCAATCGAATACTAAGTTCCACAAACAGCTCATACATCTGCCCCAAATCAGCAGCGTTACCATGCGAATACAAAACAGTAGAAGTCGCCATAGGGTGCCTCACATAAACCGCAACGATCTCCGACCCACGACGCGTATTCAGCTTCAGAACCTCAACGTTCTCCCGATGCGGAAACGGGGTCAGAAGCAACAACCCAGTGAGTTCATCTTTCACCAGCTTGTACGACGGTGGATTTGGCGGGAAGAAGGCGAATTTGGCCGCCATTGATGACGTCATCCCACCCATATCAGATCAATGATGAAGATGATGAAGTGAGGGATGTGGGTTATAATAGAGTTATAGTGTGAGTTGCAGAGTGTAATCGGCTGAAAACATGGGGAATTTGATAAAATTATGGAGAATTTTGATGATTTTATGGGATTGTGGTGAGGAAGAAGAAGAGTATATGTTGGGATGAGAGATGTGGGGTAGTGTTTGCTGTGTGCGCATGGATGATGATGATAACTGCTTTTGAATTATTATTATTTATTTTATTTTTGGTTTTTATTTTTATGAATTTGAATACTCACTCCCTCCCTCACTTTTTACTCTTCCATCCTTTTCAATATTATTAAAAGAAAGATCTATGGTAATTTGTTTACGGTGTGAATCTATTCAAACTATGATTAACTCGGGCAGATAATAATTTATACTGGTAATTTGATTGATGGACATCTGCAGCAGATTCAATGGTTTCGGGATATTTTTAAAAGTTAGATTTGGTTTTGTTTCTGTAAGTTTGATATAATTATATGTATTTTTTAAAAGATTAAAGACATCAATCTAGTTTCAAAGTTTTATCAATTTTTTTAATTGTAGTTCAAGTTTTATTAGTTGTTTGGGTTTTGGTTTAAAATATAAAATCTTTGAACGAAGTTGATGTTGTTAAACATTTGGAGGATGTTGTTAAACATTTGGACAAAATTGTTGTATTTGTCAAAGCTTATCCAACAAAATCGAATTTACTCTACTTTCAACTTACATTTTAATTTTTAAGAGCAATTGTAGTTACTTGATTGTTAATTTGCTATAGGTTGTATTTGATTTATACTTAATTTCGACTCTAAGTTTTTTCATTTCATTACAATAATCATTGAAAGTAAAATCAAATGGAAGTTAAATTTATATATGATGATTATGCTACTAAGATTGATATTGGCAAGGAAAATGAAATTTATGAATGCCACTGGTTGGATGGTTAGTATGGATTATTACTCCTATATTAATGCAAGTGTAATTGAACATTTAAATAATAATATTGAAATAATAATAATAACAATAATAATAATAATAATAATAATATATTAATTTATGGAATCATAATAATAATAGTTAAATAATAATAATATTTGTTTATTGAATTATATTTGTTTATTAAATTTAAATCTGAGTTGTCAGTTTAAACGTGTCATTTTGACCCCCTTTAATTTTTAAAGTTTCGGATTTACCTCAGTATAATTTTTACTTACAAAAACTAATTTCATACGTTGATAATTTTAGGTACGTGTCGGATCAAATTGTTTTTGTGCATATTTTTATATACGTTTTGAGATGATCTACATTTCAGACGTAAGTTTTATTCAAAAATGAGTCGGGTAAAATATAGAACGTTTTCTACTCTACGTTTCAACATAAATTTATTTTGGAAACGAGTCGGGACGATCGTAGTCTATGTGTTTTTTATGTACATTTTAACTTGGTCTACGTTTCAACATAGTTTTGTTTGGACAATAATCGGGTCAAGTATAATACGTTTTCGTTCAACGTTATAAATTTGAGTTATTTTATTGTTCGACATGAATTTAGTTCGGAGACAAGTCGGGTCGATTGTTAGTATATACTCTATTACGCTACGTACGATCCCGCCGCAACGCAGAGGCGGTAAACAACTAGTTATTATATAATAGGTAATGGATTGAGCTATTAAAAGCCAACGAGGTTTTGGCGCCGTGCGTTGCCGCGGCTATGCGAGTTTTAACGTAACCCTAAACCAAAATCAAAATTAAAATGAAGATTCGAAACCATAAAATCAGCAAAATACACAAAGTAAAACACACCAAAACTCTAAACCCATAACACACCAGAACATGCAGAACCTAAAACTAAATCAAAGCCGAACACCATACACAAAATAGACGAAAATCAAAGCCGCAAGAAGGCGATACAGTCCAAAATAGAAAAACCGATGAAAATCTAAGCCCTAAAAAAAGCAAACAAAAGGAAAACCCAAACCTTAATAGCGAGGATCATCGGGGTATCGATAACGAAAGAAAGAAAGTAGAAACCCGGAGAAAGACAACGCCAACAAACCTTATAAACGAACATAATCGAAACACATCAAAGAGACGTGTCTAGACACCAAAAACCCACTAGAAAAACCCCACCCCCAAACCTCGAACCCGCACCCAAAACAAACTCTATAAAAAACACACACACAAAACAAAATAAAAAAGAAAAATAAACCACTACGAAAAAACACCGACCAAATGTTTTTAAGTAATATATAATTTGCTTAAATTATAATTATAAATCAGAGTTGATGTAGCGACGGATCTTATTTTTTTAAAGTAACCCTTAAAATGTTTATGAATCAATATCATTTAAGTTTGATTATCAAATACGTATATAATAAATCAAAAAACAAATAATATATACTATATAACAAGTTAAATGATTATCAATATTACATAAATAGATCAACTTCGTCCTAATCTAAGAATTAATAAGTGAGTTCATGGTTTACTAAGTTTAGTGAAAATTTATTGCCCACGCCTCATTAGACGGTATGTGAAATGCAAGAGCTTGAATATGCTCTCATTCAATATGTCACCTTAATCCTACATGTATTATAAAGTTGTAATGTTTAGTATAATGCATAGTATTATGTATGGAAATTAAGTATGTAATATTATATTGTATAGCAAATTATAACATATCTTGCTCTCATTTTCTTAGAAAACTTGTAGCACAAACCGTTAAGCATAAGTGAATTTCAAATGATGGAGCGTGAGACCTTGTTTTCATGGAGGTGGAAAAGTAGATATAGGCATGAAAAACCATAATGAGTATATAGAATGTGCTTTGTTATTTTCTTTTTTTTATTTCCTTTTATTTGGATAAAGGATATGAAAAATAGTGTAATTGCTTGGGATTTTATGATGTTGATGTTACAACCTAAACATGTTTAGGCATATCCCTCTTAAAACTCTTAAATCAAAATTTATGATCAAAAGATTCACGTCAATATCTTGCTAACTAGCGAATTAGGTAAAACGAAGTTTTTGCTATGCGAGTAGTCTTAAGGGGTTTAAAGACAGAAAACCAGTAAAACTGATGTATACACGTTTATACCATGAGCATACAAGTATGTGTGATGAATTCTTGGGATCGGAAGAAAAAAGCTAAATTGTTTACCTATGATGGGTCCATTTTTGACTTTGTTAAAGTGATGTTCCCTCAATAATATACACTAAGGCATAAGACCCAAATGATGCTCCTCTTCTTCCAAAAGTAAAATGGTTAGTCTCATAAAGACTATTTTAAAGAGCTACTATGTGCCCCCCATGTGCAACCGGTGTTATTGACTTATAGTGTACCATGGTGTAGAATGTCAATAAACATGTAGCATACATAGTCAACACTTCTTAATAAAGATATTAACACTCGTTTGTTTTCAAGACTCGCGAGAGCCAAACGCTATAAAGACATTCAAATGATCGGGTCGAAGTTGATGCAAACTATGATAAGTTTATTAGTTTGTAAAGTAAGGGTGTAAACTGATTAGAAAAGTAAAGAATCTTAGATCACACCTCTAGTTTGCATATGCTCCTAATAATTGAGACACTAAAACAACAATGTAAACTTTTACTTATTTATATACTTCAAAACAGAAGGGTTTGACAGATATGATGCTGTCATAAACAAAACATCATTTGAATAAATAAATAAATCTTCAAACCAAAACTTTGACCCGTTTGACTAAGCTGAAAAACAAGAATTAAGAAGTTATAAAAATGCCCCCATGCAGGATCGAACTACAGACCTCCAGTTTACAAGACTGGCGCTCTACCACTGAGCTATAGGGGCCTTATATGCGCAATTGAGGACTTTATATTGTTATTGGAGCATTTAATATCTATGACTTGCAGCTAACATAAACAATGATGATTATTTTTAAAAACATCCCAACTCCGATAATATATATAACAAAAACTAGATATTTTATATAATCTACACCAAAATATATATTATATATTTATTATATAAATAGAGTAACATCAAACTAGATATATAACACCTTATAGGGGTCATAGCACACCGAACAAACTCATCGCACAAACTGAACAGCTTCATCATCTTACGACTATTTTTCAGTCAAGTATAAAGTCCAACAGTACGCTGCTTTGAACCAGTGTATCCTGGGAACAGACAACGAATGTGTTTAAGGAAATTGTGTTAAACACAAGCCCGGTTCTGCTCATCTTCTTGTTTCTTTCCTTATGTTTGCAAAATCACTTCCTGCTGCTGCTCGTGTTTTTCTTTATTGATATTACTTATAGTCTTCTATGTATTTATTTTCATAATATGTTTATGTAAGCTGATTACGTATTTCTAACAACATTTTATTTGTTTGACTTTCTGGTTGGTTTAGCAATATTTTAGTGGGTTCTAGTGTTAGTGGTTTCTAGGAAGTTCAAACACAAACTCTGTACGTTTTTACATGAGTTTGAGGTAGCGAACTCTTAGGGTGTTCAAAATCAAATATTCGGATTTTCGAATATTCGAATTTCGGATCCGAATCAGAAAACTTCAAGGTTTTAGAAGTTTCATCATTGGTTAAAAGAACACCTAAGTGTATCTTAAAAGGTCATCTGTAATTACAAGACAATATTTTTTTTTACTTTAAGTATGATAGTAGTATATAACCGTTGGATTTTAACCGGGCTTCATGACAAGTATACAATATAGATAAAATTAAGCAAGACACAAGGGCTAGAAAAATTTTGTAGTGAAAATGGGAAAAGAAATTGATTAACTAGAGTTTAGAACTCGTGCGGTAACTTTATTAAAGTTTAGAGGTAGCAACTTAAATTAGCAGTGGGTAATTATTGGCGCTATATCAGATTGAAAACGTAGAAAAAAAAGCAATACACAAAGATAGGTGAAAAGATAATAAAATATAAAATTTTGTTGTTAAATTTTTAAAAACGAAAAACTTAAAGTTTGTTTAAACAAGGAGAAAAATAATTTCATTAGAATCAGTAGCTAATATGGTTAATATATCAAAATTTAGGAGCAATAAAGAAAATTAGGTAAAGAGAAGTAAAAATAACCACATAAAATGCAAAGGGTAAATGTAAATTTTCAAGGTATAAGGGTTTATGGAAACAGAATTTATAACCAAACAGTAATATAGAAAGTTTGATGATTCAATTAAAAAAGATCTAAAATTATGTTGTTTAAAAAAAGTTTGTAATACGTAAATTTCAAAGTCTAAAAGTTCATAAATTTTATGATTAAATGGTAATATAAAAACTATCTAATGGTTTTATCAAGAAAACTTAAACGTACAACTCTTTTGTAATTAGAGCTGGCATAATGGACCGACACGACATTATAAGACACGATGACCTGAGATCCTTGACACGAACACGAAACAATAGCTTATCGTGTCATTATTTTCGCACCTATATAACCTGTTTAGTAATAAGTTACACGCTAAAACCTTTTAAGAAACACAATAAAAATCATATATTTTGTGAAATAACTAAACAAGAACTATAAGATTCCCAAAGTTATGGATTTCAAAATTATAGCTAACGTAAACTGATGTTTATAAGGATGATAAATTGAACTCTAGCAAAGAGAAATAAAATGGAATCAAAGGATTTCCTATGCCACCTATTCGGGAGATGTGGCGACGAAAGGAAGACCAACGAAGGGACACGATGGATGAGCGTGATGGTTGCCGACAAGGATAATGAATGGCAGGGCAACAAGGAGAACGTGCTGGTTACCGACAAAGGAGAACAAGATGGTTGCCGATAAGGAGAACACGATGGTTACTAGCAAGGAGAACACGATGGTCCCCGACGTCGATTGTGGTATGACGGTCAAGAGTAGCAACGACGGTGGTTCAATGGTTGATGACTTGTTGTTGAACTTTAAAGGTTTTGAAGGATGAAAATGAGATTGGTGTTTGGAAGTAACTAGAATTTAGCAATAGTAATATGTATATTAATATATTATATTTTATAAAACAATAAAAAAATATAACAAATCTTAACAAGTTAAACATTTATTTAACTTGTTTAAACATGAATTTTATCATGGTGTTGAGATATAATTTTTATAAAACATGATAAGATCAAACACAACACGTGTTAAATTCATTTTGTGTCATGTCGTTAACAAATATTTGTCAAAAATTGAGCATTATTTGTAAATTGTAATTGATATGTAACCAGTGATCTACATCACTATATGCCCTTCGAAGATCAAAATTTAAAATAAAATTTCCGACCACGTCGACACCTCGCATACAGTACCGCACTGTTCCACGAACGATGATGCACATGAACAATTTCGTGTGATTCATACATCACTCTGAAGATCCAATTAGATTCCATTTATGATCCAAAACAATCACATAATCCGCATCAATTGATCACCAATTTGATCAATAATACATCCCATTAAAAATCTGTTGTTGCAGAGCCTCACTCTGGAGAAGGAAATCAAGCAATGCAAAAGTGAAAAAAAAAAACGAAACGACGAACGCCTGGAACCGTACAAGCTTCATTCATATACTCGAGGTTCTTTTTGTTCTTCATCTTTTAAGGATTTTGCAATTTAATTCCGTACGAGGGTTTAGTGTTAGAGTTAGGGTTAGGGTTAGGGTTTTTGATCGAGTTATTTTAGGGTTCGTGTTCTGCTGTAGTTTTGGCATGTTTCTGATATTCATACAGTTTAATGCCCTAATCTATTGAAGATTATGCATAATATATCTGGGTTGAGGTAATTTTATCCCATGAGATAGAGGTAAGGTTGCCATCATCTAATTATTCTCATACCCTATGCTGAATGATCGAACGAGTGAGACTTTTGTTGGGTATGTTTGCTTGTTTGTTTGCTCCGTTCGATGTAATTTTTATCCGAAAACCCTCAAGTAAGTAATTTTCCTTCTTAAATCATTGCAACAGGAGTGGTGAATGTGTGTCATGTCTGAAATCTCAAGGGACATGAATACATCAACCGAATTGGATGCGAGAATGGATTTATTCCAGTATTACATTCATGGCATTAGGGGATTGATCTCTGGAGATGATTTCTCACCATCTTCTTCGATAAATTCTCGATTAGCTGAAGTAGATAAAGGGAGCGTTAAGAACAAAGGGCTGGCAAAAGAGGAGACTAGATGTAGTGAAAAGAGTCGTCCTGCTGGTTGTAGTTCTTTGTTTTGTAATGCTGCAGGAAATGGACTTTCAGATCATGGGAAAGAAAGAATGGTGACAATGCTATGCCAAAGCGTCGTTGCTTTAAACAAGGAGGTTGATGAGGTATTTGTCAATGATTTTGTGCTTGGTTTTAAAAAGCAAGAGGCGATTAGATCAGGAAAAACGCCCAAGGGCCTTGAGGGGACACTTCATGCACATTTGGGTCAAATCACGGTTGAGAGGAGGCTAATATGTAAAAATGACCCAAAGGACGAAGAGCTTAAGAATGATTACTTCATGAAGGAGGTTAATATGTAAAAAAGAGGAGGGATATGCATCTTTTGGTTGTACAAAGAGCAACACCTCACGTATGTGAAGCTCTTGCCTCTTGCCTCGGCTTTTGAGACGTAAATGCCTTGAAGCGCCTCATGCTTTATAAAACCAAGATTTTTGTGTTTTCTCTTGATAGAAACACTTCAAGATAAGTCATTAAATGTCTAGTGAAGTTGCTCTTAATACATTACAATTCCTTGTGTTCATTTATAAATTTGAAGTTCAAACTTCCATTTCCTGTAAATATGGTATTTGATGAATTGTGAGGCTGTCTGATATAGGCCTAAATTTATATCTTGTGCAACATGTAGTTCTTTATATGATTTCTAGTATTTAAATATACGATTAACTGCTTTTATCAAGCCATAACATATTTAATGATTATACATAAAGCAGATGTTGGATCCTGTATTTTCAATGCTTCGGTTAAAAGCTCTTTTGGCACCCAAAAAGAATTATGCAAGTGATCAGGATGGAAATGGCAAGGTCGAGTTTGAGGAACAGACACAGAAGAGGCTTAAGGTTAATGGACGTTTCAGTTCTGGCAGCTGTATTCTAACTGAGGAGGTTAATGTATGTACAAATGCATAATTATATTGTTTTTACATGTATAACTACTTTACAAGTGGTACTAAGTGACATAATTTTAACAAAAGTTCGGCATTTATGGAATCTGTTGCTTTTTATAATTAATTTATTTTATTAAAATTGTTACTTTTATAGCTTAAACTCTTTTTATTAAAGACATCTTGGATCTTTTTTGTTTTTTATCTCATAGTTTACCGTTTAAATGCACAGGGTTCATTAAGTGAAAAGAAGGGTGTGGTTGAAACTGAACCAGGTAAATGTAAATCATTAACCAGGTGTGACAATACAGGATGTGGGAACTATACCCGGAAAAGTAACTTTCATGAATCTAAGGTAACTGATTTATAAGTTTCTCATGATCTACTCTGGTATTGATTGTTATTAATCTAATCTTTTTTCTTTCTGTAGTCTGCATGTGGGGATTGTTCAAAACAAGGCATGAATGGGTCGTTATTGGGATCAAGTTTACAAGACTATAAAGAGAATGAGGAGGTAAATGTCTATTACACTAGCTTTTTATTCCTTAAAAGCCACAGTTTTAGTGTTTAGAAAGGATGATTGATTTATTATCATTTACTTACATTTTTTATGTTGAGAAAGGCATGCTTGATTTATTATCATTTACTTTCCTTTGTGATTGGATGTGCTGTTCCCATCTAACCTTTTGGTCCGATCCCCAGGTGAATGATGTCTTACAAGTACTTCTGGTAAATAGAGGTCCAATGGTTGAAAAAAAGCTGGAGAAACATTCTGCTGAATTATCCACAACGGTATAAATTTTGACTATTTAAGTTTCTTTTCTACGGTTCTACCATATACTAGTGTTCATAAAGATTGGATTGCTGGCCAATTTGATGAAAAATGTGTGGTTTTCAGCTTGAACAAATGAAGGTGAAGCTTGAACAGCTTGTCAATGTTGTTGTTTCAAGTTGCAGGTACATCTTATATCTAATCAACAGCTAAGTTGATATTTTATATAGTCAATACGATCTAGTCTATCTATATATTTATTGATGAAGCGGTTTAAATTTTACCTTGAGAATTTGGAATATTAGATTATCTCATCATATTTTTTGGATACAGACAAATGTTATTCGTGTCAAAGATTAAACTAATCCATTAATTTTGCTCGTCAAAGCAGTCTTTACATTTAAGAATGGTTATTTTAGCTGTAGGTTGCTTTTGTATTTGACCTCCCATGACCTTGTTTATAAAAGAATGCATTTAAACAAACATGCTTAGTAAAATCTCACACGTAGTAAAGCTATTGACGGGGTCTCGGGAGCGTTGGATGACGACAAACCTTTTCTCTATCCGAAGGGGTAAAAAGGTCGCTCCCGATAAGTCCTCCCTGTCCGAAAAAGCTCTTTTTTGTTTTCTTACATGTACAATATATTGTCCGAATAACAAAACATGTGGCTAATGGGGAACCAAAGCAATAACCATACCAAAAGGTACTAATGAAAATATTATTGAACTATCACTAACATAAAGTGGTTGGTAAAACTATATTAGCAACATAGACAAATAGCAAAAGGCAAGAACAAAGTCTCGCGAAAAGAACCTAAATGCTTTTTAACAAAATCTATACACCAAGTCACCAAGGCAAATGCTAAGGCAAAGCTAAGGTTAAGTACAAAATGTAGGAGAGCTATTAAGGCCCCTAGGCAACAAGAAGGCAAACTCTATATCATCCTTTAAAAGTTTATAACCTTATTTTGGCATCTCCAAGAAATCCTATCTCCAATCATGTCCTCAGGGAGCTGCGAATCTAATAAATCCTATCTAATCCACTTATTCCATGTAAGTTAGGTCTGTATCTATTCTTTCTTCTATCCACAAAGAGGTTTTTCATGATTCTTACAGGAGTCATCATATGTCTTCTCTTCACACGTTCAAACCATCTTAATGTCTCATCTTTAATATTATCTGAGATACATGCTAGTCCTAACTTCTCCTGAAATACTTCTTTTCTAATCCGGTCTCTTCTTATGAACTTACACATCTACCTTGGCATTCTCATCTTTGCCCCCCTTAAGCTTTTGAGATTATAATTTTTATGGCCTCGAAATCGTGTCTAACATAGTCGGTTAGACTATAACCTTATAGAATTTCCTCTTTAATCTTATTAGGAATTTCTTGTTGCACAATACTCTTGTGGCTGCACGCGACGGGCACATCACTGTTTTTGTCCATGTCGCTCTGGACAAACGTTCCTAAATACTTGAACTTGGTTGCTTGCGAGACAAGTTGACAATTAGGCCTTCAATACTAATTTATGTGTCCTTATCGTTAGCACCACTGAAGTTAGAATGTAGGTATCCTGTTTATGAGTGACTTATCCTTAAACCTTTGTGCTCTAGAGCTGCTACCACTCTGCTAGCTTCTTATTCGGGTTTGTTTTACTCGTAACATAGCACAATATCATTTGCCTAAAGCATGCATCGCGAGTTGTCCTTTCAGATTAACTCGGATAACTCATCCGGGGTTATTACGAAAACAAACGCGCTCAACTTGGATCCTTGTTGAATGCCCAACTTCAATTGAAAGAAGTTTGTATCCTCATCGGCGCATGAACATTTGTTTTAGCCCGTCATACACATCTCTAATTATCTATATGCATCCCCAAGGAATGCTCTACCATCAAGGCTATCCCAAATCACGTGTGGGGGCACACTGTCGTAAGCTTTTTCATGGTCAGTGAACACCATATGTAAATCCCACTTCTTCTCTGTGTAATATTCCATTAGTCTTCTTAAATGTGTATCACCTCTGCAGCAGACCGCCCTGACATAAATGATAAATCCGAATTGCTTCAAGTAATCTAAGTTTTCTGTCTAATTATTGTCTCGTGAACTTTTTGCCACAATTATATTGTATGATCTAAGAGCTTTATCCCTCTGTAGTTGGCATAACATTGGGCATCCTCTTTGTTCTTATAAAAGGAACTAAGACACTACTTCATTGTTCTTGACATCTTTTAAACAAATTTCAATTAGTGAACTCCTACCTCACAAACACTTCCATACCTCAATAGGCATGCTGCCCAGACCAACCGCCCTAGCTCTTTCTATTTTTCTAAGGTCTCTCATCACCTCTTCATGTGTGATATTAAGACAATAGCAGTTATTTCCCTTGTAGTCGTTGGGTCATGAAATTTTCTATAAAATTGTGTAAATGGTTCTGGGGGTTTAAAGTGTGTTTGATGGATGAATTGGTGTTTTGGCCTTTGGAAATGTGCTAACAAATTTTGGATTTTATGAAAGAATAGGTCTAATACTAAATTGATGGTTAAATTAGGGCGATGACCCTTGCAGAGAAGCATCAACTAAGGAAACTGATTCAAGATCTGCCGCCTCAAAATCTGGATCGCGTTGTGGAAATCATACAACGGGGAAAGCCTCCTGAAAACCAATCTAGGGATGATATTACAGTCGATCTGCTAAATGAGGTAATAAAAAATACACATTATATATTAGTTGGATAACAAAGTTATGATTCTTTAGTTATCATCTCATAGAGCTTTTACACCTTGTAGGACAATGCAACACTCTGGAGAATATACTTCCACGTTAAAGCAGTTGAAAATGCTAGAAAGCTTTTGCGGGACGACATTTTTGCATGACCACACAAGTTCCACTTATAACCCAGTTTTGTTGATGAGCTAACATTTTTTTGTTTTGAGGAGCTCAATGTATATCTTTTTAGGAAAGCTGTATATACAACAGCAAAAGATGATCTAAAACACTAGGTTTTTTAGCCACTACTTGTAGTGGAACATAGATGATGCATAAATAGAGTAAATCAAGGTGTTGTTAGCTATTGTGCATCCTTATGGTTTTTGACAATGCATAAACATGTATGTGGTATGGTTGAATCATTATAGTGGCTATTCTTCTTAATGAGAAGTATGCTTTTTTGCGCTCTATTTTCTACACTGTTATATTATACAACATGTTATCGGTGTGGGTTTGCCCTCCATCAATTTCAAATTAATGAAGAAGAAAGCTTAATGGAGAACATGTTATAGTGCGGGTTTACTCATGGGTTCAGCAAATTAATTATAACTTAAAAGTAAAGGCTGGTGGGGTTCCTACTGGCTTTTACTTTTAAGTTTTAGTTAATATGCAGACCTCATGAGGCATTTACTTTTAAGTTATAGTTAATTTGCAGACCCATGAGTAAGAGTGTTTGAATAAACCAAAAAATAACAAAAACCAAATTGTATTCGTAACCTAAAAATCCAAAAGGGATTGTGAATTCGGTTTAGTTTATAACTGTATCCAAATTGTGAATTTGGTTTTTGTTTCAGTTAATGGTTACACAAAATTTTGATTATTTGGTTCGGTAATCTGTCTAAACTGAAAAATAACTGGTTTAAGTTGAATAATTGAACTGAATAAACCGAATGAGTTGGTTTAAACAATTTAATATGTTGAATTTGGTTCATTGGCGCGGCTCAGTTAACGGTTAGCCTAAAAAAAAAATTAACCGAATAAACCGTTAACCGAACCATTGAAGGTCTGAAACAAATCAAGAAAAGATTAATAAAACAAAACAAAATAAAACTGAATTGATTTCGACTATGACTATAAAAACGACTTTTAATAATCTTAGAAATAGTAAGCGGAAGTCACTTTTTATTTATTTATCTTACTTGTCACAAAAAATATGTATTTTTAAAATTATCACAAACCTAGGTTATTAACCCTAAGTCATGCGATTGTTGTAATCGCTTGCTATTAATGTGGATCCATTTTTACCATTAGGCTGCCACGTGTGTTTAACCAACTTCTTGATCCCTCACTTGACAGGCGTGATGGTGCCCATGGGATAATTTATTAGGTTTGTACTCTTCACTCTTATGTAATATCCTTTCGTCACGAGCAATGTCACGTGTCATGTAATGAAAAACTAACGTAGTTAACGAGCAGCTAGACTGAGACTGTTATTAGTAACAAGATCAAAAAGTGAGATTAATACCGTTCAAATTGTTAGTTGGGATTGATATTAACCAATAGTCAATAGTTTGAATTATTAAAATCCAAATTTTCTTCTTTCTAATAAAAATATACTACTACTATATTCAAAATAACTAATAATGTCTATTAAATTTGTAATCAACTATGATATACACGATTTAGTGGCGTGCAATTATCACACTTTACACAATGAGAATGTGTTTAACGATATACACGGTGAAAATATATGTCCCCACATAATACGTTACGCGAGTACATAAATTGATGCAAGTATACTCGCTCATTAAACATACACAAGTGCATGTGTTATCTCCCATAGCTTATTAAGCTTTTAGATAAAACTGACTCGCTCTTACTAAACCTACTTTTTTTAAAGGCCAACGAATATTATAAGTCTGGTCACACAGGTAAACTCATTGGCAAAATATCACTCACGTCCGTAAACACATACAACACTGGTGAGCCGGCCCACCTACTATTTCAAGGGAAACCCACCACCCAAAGACACACTGTGCAGACCTATTTAAAACATAATACACCATGTGAGACCTGAATCCATGACCTACACATTCGAAAACCATAGGATGCCTCCTCTCAAAGCAATTGATCTACGGCTACTGAATCAACACCATTTATTCACAAAAAAAAAAACTTGAACTCTTAATCACTTACGAGATCATCATTATAATTATTTAATTACCATTAGACTACATGCTTTTTTTTACCAGTTACATTCATAGCTAATACTCAAATTGATGGATGTATAGATAGACTCAACTTTGTTCAGAAAACTAAAAAGAACCTAAAAATTGAAAGAGTCGTGTACCTTTACCAAGGCTAATTAATAATAGCTAAAATAGATATGTGGTCACGTGTACATCAATTCACGTAGGTTTGGCGAGGATGAACAAAAAGATAAAGCTCATTTTCATTTTGTTTTACATTTTCTCCAAACGTAAATAACTTATATATTGTTTATTTTAATAGAAATAAAAAAAAGAGTATAGTATTTTTCGCTTTAATTTGAATGATACATTTAAAAAAAATATATTTATATGAAAATGTGTTAGCCTAGGTGCGAACAAAGGGCGCGTTAAGGTTTTTAATCGTGCTTTTGCTTCGGTCTAACCTAGTACACAACGCGTTTTACCCTATATAACAATATGTTATCGCTTAATATTTTTTACTTTGTTAGACACATTTTCTTTCTCACCCTTTGATACACATAACAACTCTTGATAACTTCATATGATTCATAACCTCTTAAGCTTTTTTTCGCATACCCCTATACAATAACATATCAATATAACAATATTAATTTTATAAGGTTATTTAGGTATAAGAAAAGAGCAGCAATCCCTAATCTCTCATCACTGAATAATAATAATAATAATAATAATAATATCGATCAGTTTTATTTCGAGATCCATCTGTACGTACGTAATCGAACAATCGACAAATCAACAAACCCTAGGGCTCGAAGAACAACACAATTGATCATCTTCAATCCTCTTAACAGGAGCCCTAATTGCGTACGGAGACGAAGATTTCATCGGCGTAGGATTCACCTGCATGAAGAGATAATTACCAGCAAACAGATCTCCGAAATGCGATTGACTATCCTTAAGCCTCTTGAGAACTTTCGCCATTGAAATCATCACCAATCGAGCTCTTCGCCTCATGAGATTCCTTAAGCTCGGGATCTTCATCTTCAACCTCTTCTTCATGTGCACTCGCTGCAGCCTTGAAGAGGTACGGATTCTGGCCTTTATATGATTGATTGCTCTTTTGATTTGTTCATTGTAGTGGTGTTCGTCGTCGTCTTCGTTTTGTAGCCTCTGGTATGAGAATCCGGTGGCCGGAGGCATCGTGTTTGTGATCGGAAAAGTGAAGTGTGTGTGGTTGAATGGTGGAGTTGGGTGTTATATGAAGGTGGAAGGTGTTAGTTGCATTAAATGATAAAACGAGGTGGTAGATGGTGAGCTGATAATCACATAATTAATAATTTTAGGAAGGAAAACTCTCAAAATATCGTTTTGACCTAACATTTTTTTAAATGAACTTTTATTTAGACACCTTAAGATTTAAATCAACACCTGGGTATCCTATACGTCACGTATGAGTCCATACGCCGCGTATATGGTGGATTGTCGGGGAAGTTTTCATTCCCTATATGCCGAGTATGGACCCATACGCGACGTATAGGGTATTCCCTGACAAGACCATATCAGACGTGTGTCAGAGTCGTGTCGGGGTTGCTATACGCCGCGTATAGTACCATACGCCGCGTATAGCTTCCCAATTTTTTTTTGACATTTGCTGAGAAGCATGCCGAACCTATACGTCGCGTATAGACCCATACGCGGCGTATAGGTTACGATGTTTATATTTTTGTGTTATTTTTATATATAATTGTTTATAAAAATTTTACGTATAGGTTATGGTGCCGACTATATTTTGCACGTTAAGCTTGAGATTTTGCGTATAAGTTATGTTTTGTAACTTATTAATCGACAATTTTAAATCTTAATTAACTAATAAAACATATAAGACAAACATTAAATGATAATATAAATAACGAAGTTTTTAAATACGTAACAAAATAAAAGTTACAATTAATAATATATAAAAATACAGTGAATCTGGGTAATGTCGAGGCGGTGGCAAGTCTGGAGGATCAATACTAGCAGCACGGGCTCGTGCAATCTCAAGCTGAACGTGCTAATCCATAAGATCTTCAACTCGATCGAGCCGAGGACCCTGGTCCCGTAAACTCGTAATAATCTCCTGCATAAATGTCTCCATACGTGCAGGCAACCACACATCTCTATGAATATGTCGAGAGAACTGTGGCTGAGGTGGTGGCTGATGTGTTGGCGGCTGGTCGTGTGGCGGCTGATCATGCGGAATATGATCCTGCTGCTGCTGTGAATCATCAACGCCAACCTGCTGAATAGGTGCCGGCTGCCAGAGTTCACCAGGTCGAAGAGAGAATCGTATGCCACCCGGAAACTGGCGTATAATACGCATGCCGAATAACGTACGACGATCTAATCTCTCCGGCTCGATCGGAGGAGATACGTCAGCAACATGGCGAGGAAGATAACCAAGACAACGTGCAATCATCGTAATGTACGCGCCGCCGTACACCGCTCCTCGCTCTTGGCGATGATAATATGAAACGTAATACTCCGCCAAACATTTCGCCAGGTTGCACCTGGTCCCCGTAAGCAAACAATATAAGTAAAATAAGTCGGGAATGGTACACCACTCCCGACTCTTGCCACGTCCCGTGATGGATGTGGCGATCATGCGATGCAAGTAACGAATGAGAGGGTCTCTAATGCAAGTGACCCTGCCCTTAGTCCTCTGAAACGGACCTCCGACAATCTGAGGCCGCAAATCTCTCAATCGATTCTCCTTAATCTCAGTAATTCCCTCGGTGAATAGAGGGGTAACAGTCTCCGACTCAAAATAAAGTCCCGAGAAAACGGCAAACTGCTCAATGGACATCTGATGTGAGCGTCCACATAGCATAAACGAAATCTCAGAACGCAGATCGTCCTCCTCCATCTCATTAGGACGAATATAAATAAAGGTGGATAAAAACTCCACCGTTAGCTCCCGGTAAGAAGGTAAGAACGCGAGCTCAAATAAACGACTCCATAGCGTATTATCTCCGATAATACCAGCAAGTCTATCGCGCTTCCCAAGCTCAGCCATCACCTCCCAATCGACTGCCTTTTGATGACCGATCTTCATACGAACGAATTTTGAGCACTTTGCATGCTCAATAGACCCGGGCTCAAACTGTAGCCAAGGATGATAGGCAATAACGTCAACGTCAGCCTCAATCTCAGAATCGGAAGACATACACCCCGCACCCATACGACCCAGGGCAATACGCCGCGTATGGGCCCATACGCGTCGTATAGGTGTCGGTGGACCTACACCCTACATCCATACGACCCAGGGCTATACGCCGCGTATTGGCCCATACGCTACGCATAGGCATGCTAAATGACTGATTTGAATTTGCCAGTTTTGTCGTCTGAAAAGCCTATACGCGGCGTATGGCACTATACGAGACGTATAACCTCCACGACAACTTCTGATGTGACGTGGAATGTTTGGCATTTATGGGGGGGAACTATACGCCGCGTATGGACCCATACGCGGCGTATAGGTGGGTGTCTATTATTAGAAGGGGTGTCCCTATATTAGGACCCTTTTTAAATGTTTATTTGATCGTAACATCCTTCAAACTGTCCCCTTATTATGGTCGCCTCGAACGTAAAGCAGGTCAAATTGACATTTTAGGAATTCCGTTTTAGTTACAGGTAGGGGTGGGGGTGGGGTTGGGTTTGGTAATCAGGGCCGGCTCTATAAAGTAGTTGTGACGTAACGAGCTTGGGGACCCCAAAAAATAAGGGCTCCCGTTTATAAAGAAATATTTATAATGGATTTTGGTATTATATGGCTCAATGAAATTTTGAAGCGTGAATAACACTTGATAGTTGAGTCTCAATGAAATTTTGATGATTTGATATGTTATTGAAGAAACACGGTTACACAATTATCAAAGCAAACGATCATTCCTAAGTTCATTTTTCTCCGATTGATTTGATCGATTTCGTCTAGCCCTTATTTATTAAAAGAAATCAATTATCAAGAACTTAAGTTGGTATACTAAATTTTATTTGATTTATTATCTTTGTTCAAAGAAAATTAATTAGTTTGTTTTTGTTTAGATTGCGATTTTCAAAAATGCCTCATTTTTTAAATTCGATTGATGCCCCAAAAAACATTAAGCCTACCTGGTTGGGTTGAATCTAATGACATAATCACGTAGAGTTAAAATAATGAAGCCATGTAGAGAAAATGATTGAGTCCATATATGATGGATTAAGGCATAAAAGATAATTTTGGTTTTGTTTGAGATTATGTATTTTAAACTTCTTTTCCATCTTTACTTAACCGAATTAATTTATTTATTTTAAGAAAAGATTATAGAAGTAATAATTGGTGCATATTGTAATAGCAATTATTTTTACTAGAATTACTATATTTTATAAAGTGCAAGCACATAACTTATACGATTACGATAGTAACGAATATAACGCTTAATGAATTGTTTCATGAGCTTTATATATATATATATATATATATATATATAGGGTTAGGTTCTTTGCAGAACTTGTATTATTATAAGAACTTGAAGAACTAATCCTAACCACTCATTATTTTTTAATTTTAAATATTAAAAATTAAATAAAAAGGGTATAAGAGTAAAATTATTTATTCTCTCTCCAATCAAACAATTAATTAATTTATGATTTATCTCTCATCTCTAATCTCTCTACTTTCATCACTTTTTTATAACTTTTACTATTTTATACATGCTAAACATCAAAACCATCATGTTATTATAAATATGTTAAACATATTTTTTTTAATATGGATGTTAATTTTTTATATGTAGATTCTTTAGAAGAAATATTTACATATGTGTAAAACATATTTATAAAAAAAAATGCTTACTTGCATATATATAAATGTTCACCTTAATCAAATATTTTAAACTAATAACTATTTACATACATGTAAATTTAATACTAATTGTTTATTGTTTAATTCACCAACTATTTACATGTTCAATCCTCAACTAGACCATCTATTTACATGTATTCAAATGATTTACATATATTCAAATCGGCTATTTACATTAAACATGTACACAAAAAAGCATGAATTGAATTGCTAATTTATACATATACGTAAAATTTATGTTTACCTATGTGTATATCAACTATTTATATATGCGTAAATCATTCGTTCCATGTCTTGAGTTGCTCATTTTATCTTAAATATTCTTTAAAAATGTGTTCTTGTTACATCCATTGTTGATGACTTGCAGTCTTTACATGGATTTATCACAAGTTCAGTTGCATCAAGTGATATAAAAAAAAGATTGATTTAAATAATATACATAATTATATAATAAACTTAGTACGCTACATTCAAATCAATTTTAAGTTTAGGAATAATGTTAGCTCAAATTCATTTATTTATATACTTGTGTAAAAGATATTTTTATGTAGTAAAATAGTTTGAATGTAACAGAAAGTCATACCCTTTTTAAAGTTGCTAAATTTATGGTGTCAATTTCAAATCAATTAATTTAAAAATAAATCTTGTCCTTTATTAGATGTAGTATCAAACAAAATATACAATGCATCGATAAATTGAAAAAAATAGTTTCAAAGTTGAAAAACATGCAATAATCATTATTCATATTCATAAAACCCTTAAAAACCAAAATCATCATTCAATCAAAATAGAACTGTGAAATAGCACATTTATATTCAAGTTTGAAAATTTAAATCAACTAAATAATTGTTCTAAATCAGAATAGATGCAAAAAAATAGATACCTGGTGATTTCAATAGGATTAAAAAAGAGTTTTCGGGAACCATCCTCACTAACATTCAAGCAAGAATATAATAAATCAAAGATCTACTACATAGTTGAGATTATATTGAAGGCTACGATAACCCCTAACACCTTCTCTAACTCATCATATTCGACATAGCCATCCTTTTTGGAATCAAATACTTTTAAAATCGGTGGAGGCATCAGAGTTCTTTAGATTAGTGAAATGGGGATTGAGGTTGAATCACAGATTGATAAGAAATCAACATTTATTGGTATTTCGAGAGATCCTATCCTATACATAAAATAAAAGGAGATAAATTAGGAACAATTTTTTTAATCTACCCAAAATACCCTTTTCTATTTATGAAAATATCATTAATAATTCATATAATTACAATAATGCCATCTTTATTTTTAACCATTGATATATTGATCTAAGAGTCTAGATTAGTTCTCATAGTTCTCAAATTATTTGTGAGTTCTGAAATGATCCTATCCCTATATATATATATATATATATATATATATATATATAATATATATATATATATATATATATATATATATATATATATATATATATATATATATATATATATATATATATATATATATATATTCGTTTACTTGTTAATTCAATGAAACTAAACAAAGTCTTATGTCCGTTTTGTTAAATAGGACAGTTCGTGTATTACACACAAGAGTTTATATGTATTTAAATACTTTTAATAATATGTGTATACAGAAATGAACAAAATAATTAACACATAAGAAAATAAACATTATATACACTTTTACATTTAATATATTTTTACGATAGACTAATTTTATAAACAGTGTGTATTCTCACGTTTAATGAGCATGAAGAAACCTATATTCTTGAGGGGGAGGGCATCGGTGACGGTGCCACCTTGATGTTGCAAATGGTGACTATTGACCCACCCATGCGGTTTAGGCTGCGCAACGAATCCATTGTCGAAGGTATCATTGTGCAATAGCTTATTTTAAGGGTGCCATCTATACTTTACATTTATTTTTTATTTTAATTTAAAAATACAATTTTAGGGTGTTAAACTTACCACACCTATCTGTTAAAGAAGTATATGACACTAATATATAGAGAGGAGGATATTAGGTATGTGATGGATGCTAGGGAAGACATTCATCCCGTACTTTAATAAAAGAACATGAACAAGAAAATCCATCCATCTAAATGTTTATGTTTGTAAAAACTTAACCGCATAGCACATATACATCTCCATTCTTATTTGTGCAATTTTATTAGAAGTTACAACCATCAGCAACAACTCAAACGTTTCGGAGGTCTAAAGCGAAGTAAAAATCCATGGCCTTTATTTCCAATTTATATGATTTCACATGTTCGGTAATTTAACATGAAAATTATCATAAAAACTTATATAATGCTTGATCAATCTATAAACCACGTGATTTTTCTAGTTATCTAAAATACAAATCAAGCCGAAATTAAGGATCAACATGACCTATGTAATCAAAGCGAATCAAAAGAATAAAAATAGTTTGTCAAAAGAGTAAAATACGTGAAAAAATTAAACGTGCGTTAAAAGATTAAAAAAATCTCAAAATGTTCTATTTCTCTTATTTTTCCCTCAAGTCCACTACAAACAAATATCTTTCAAATTGTCCCTACTGGACAACGCGCTGGCGCTTGTACGTGTGTCCTAAGCAGACGCCACCGCCTCTCTGACATCATATCCGTGTGGGAA
Organism: Flaveria ramosissima; assembly: GCA_025215565.1. Lineage (NCBI taxonomy): Eukaryota > Viridiplantae > Streptophyta > Magnoliopsida > Asterales > Asteraceae > Flaveria > Flaveria ramosissima. The sequence continues at coordinate 9,708,210 of CM046037.1, forward strand.
CAGACGTCCACCTGTTTAGACACGTGTCCAGTTCTTATTGGTCCATTATACAAGCGCTAATATTTGCATGTAGAGGCGTCAACGCTTGTTTAATAGGGACATTTTAAAGGATATTTGTTTAAAGGAAAGATTTTGAGTGAAAAATATAGAAAGATAGACATTCTAGGAATTTACCTTTTAAGAAAACATAAAAAATATAACAAAGAGTAATAAAAAGTGTTTTAAGAATAAAAGGGAAAACTAAGTATTGAACAAAGGTTTCACTGCCACCAAAGTCCCAAACACTAATCTTACCACTAGAGTCTAACAATGTTTATATTAAATTTATCTAAGAATACTATTATTAAATACAACATGACATACGTATATATGACAACATATTTGAGGTCATTGTCACGTGTGGGTATATTGATATAACATCTAGTATGTATGGAAAGCTAGAAAGTATCGAATCGTAAATAAGATCACGCTCACGTGGAAGTACACACAATAAATATAATAGTAAACGTGAAGTTGACAAATAACCGAAAACGCTACCGATAGCTGGTAATGCATAATAATAATAATAACAATTAAATAATAATAATAATAATAACCACATAATAAGGAAAATACCAAATTACCAAAACACATCCACCAATAACTCACTTTCATTTACATATCAATTCATTCATTTTTTAAACACTTTAATATATCACTCATATAAGCCTAAAACTAGTTACCAAAGAATGTGGACTAGTAGCTAAAATAAATCATATTCTATACCAAAAAAATATAACTTTAAAAAAAATTTAAGCAATGCTTAGTAGAGCTTGATTCTAGTTTGGATTGAACTCCGGCAAATCGGGCATAACTCAAGCGTTTCTCCACACTCGTAACATGTCTGCATTATACCAAAAAACCAACAAACTTAACTATGATGCTGCAATAGCAATATTAAGGTTTAGTAGAATATGAAAAAATGACAATACCTGATGTCCACAACCAAAGGCCATGTCTTTGATGTTAGTAAGGCAAATGGGGCATAGCTGCATAAGAACAAAGAAAATTATGTCAGCACTGCTTCCTAAGATCAATCGTATAATTTTTAAATTCAACCAACAATCATGTTCATGCAAAGTCCCTTAAGGAAAATCGTATGGATTAGACAAAAACTTGTAGGTGCAATAGCAAAAAATGTGCCGAAGAGTAACAGGTCAGAATGGGTTTCGACCCAAAAAGGGTAAATCTTCTTATGTGTAGGGTTGTTTAGGTTGGCCAACAAACACTTAAATTATTTCGTCTTTAGTTTTTAAATAATTAATACATGATATATGATCACAAAAACCATTTTAAACATAACATCCTGGATGTTATAAGCACTTGAGTATACTTCTAAACAGGGCCACACAATTCATCATTATCCATAGATGGATACATTTATAAATAAACATGTTGAAATTGTCACCTTTAGTTTGAACTAAGGTCAGCACTCAGAAGATCATAGAAACAATGCTGCAATAATTGAAAAATAAAAACAAATGTGCACCTGGTTGTCATAGGTAGATTTTGAAATTGCTGCTGATGTGTGGTCAGGACTAGTCTGACTTTGACCATAAACAGGAGCAGCATGAACAGGACTGGCATGACCATAATAAGATTGTGAGCCCTTTTGAAAGCTAGTCGAATGGAACGGTTTTGGGCTGCTATAGGCGGATGGTCCACGAATTGGAGGAGGAAGAGCAACCCTTTGAGGTGAAATTCCTTTCCTACTACTGCAAATAAGGTAAAAAGAAAGTCATCTTATCTGTAAAACTTATTTGACCAAAAGGTCAAAAGGAAGACAGATGTCACGTACCCTAGTAAATTAAGTTCAATCGTTGCTTTATATTGAGAAGGGATTTCCATCAATGCAGAAAGAGCAAACTCCGTCTCTTTTCGTATTGATGGTACATTCTTTGACATGATTTCTGTGAAATTGACAAACTGCAACACAAATAATATAGCATTATAACTTCATTAAGGATGCATAATAATTTATAGCATCTAAGTAGCCAAAGGGAAATAAGAACTTATTGGTGGAAATTTCAACCGATTTAGTTATATGTGGGTCGATTTGGGTTGTATTTATCTTAAACATGTCAAACAAAATTTAGCTAACTTATTGGTGGCAATTTCAACTGATTTGGTTATACGTGGGTCGATTTGGGTTGTAATTTATCTCAAACAGCTCGAATAAAACTTAGCTAAAAGGGAACAGGGACCAAACACTTTATTTAAATGCATCCAACCTTTAATAGAATTAGATTATATTTTAGTAATATATATTTCCTAAACATGATTTATTACATAAAAAGAGACTCGGAAAAAAAAAAGGTGTTTAGCAGGTCAACTCAATTCTGGCTCTGCCCGGCCATGGCCCAGTTACCCAACTAACCACCTCTAGAAGCTAACATTATTGTTTACCTGAAAATTATCGAAGTCACGATCAGGGATGTTATCATCAAATTCTTTCATCATGTCCCAAGGCCCATCTCCAACACCGACTAATACAATTGAGAGAGGAAGCTTGCTGTAATAATATATATCATACTTTAGTGGAAGCCCACAAAGTTCTTAGATATAAAAGCTTAATACTTGATAAAAGTTAGCACACAATCACCTTGCTTCGACTATGGCATCAACTGTTTTCTGTTCTTGTGGACTTAATTGCCCACGTGCAGTATCCACACTTCTTGTTACCTATTAAAAAAAAGTATACCATTAACAAAATATCAATTTAACACATAGAAACAAACTAAATTAATGTTGATGACCCAAAATACCAACCTGCCCATCAGCAATGATTAATAGCACATGATATTGCCCCCCACTTTGTTCAACAATTGTCATAGCCTGTTCAATGACTGGGGCAAACGATGTTGGTCCTGCAAGATTAATGAATATAAATTTAGAAAACTAAAAATGACAAAATCATATAGCTTAAAAGAGCAATAGGTTTACAACAAGGATTATGTTTTGTTGTTATTGTTTTTCTGGTTGTATTTTGTGCAGTTTACTGTTGGACCTTGAATTTATTAGTTAATCTTCTTGCTGTTTGAAAAAGTGCAGGAAGAGATAAAAAGTGTAACGTTGAATAAGAACCTGAAAGTTTTAGATGAGGGACAATTTCTCTGTATCTGCTTAAGACATCCTCAAATCCATTACAGAATCTATCTTCAGGATAAAAGCTGAATACATCTTGATCATGTGTTGACGCTGCACAATGTGATTAAAAACTTATGATCATGCTAATTTGTATTTACTAGTATGTATCATTATATGCATAAATAAGAATATACACTATACCATCTCCAAATCCATAACATGGAATCAAATTATCCTCATCGAAAGCTGCCAACGTTTTCCCAATGATAGATATAGCTTGTTCATAGGGATTCAAACCATCTCCAATATGATGCAAGCTTTTCCTGTGGAAGGACCTTGACCCTGTTTACAAGATCCAACATTAAACATGTTTCACTTAAATTGACCGAATTTCACCAAAAACATTTCAGTATAACAAAGTTACCTGTCCATTCATTGCTCTTGGTGAAATCAATGCCCACAATGAGGTTAGACGACTCGAGTCCTGCACGCGCAAGAGCCTCAGTCACCTGCAGATAGTTTTTTTTAAGAATAAGCATACAATAACCAATCAAATTAGCAAGATGCTTGCAGCTTATAGGTGATGTCACCTGTTCTAAAGAAGTGAAAGTATCTGCAATTGTTGAATATCTCTTGTCAAGCTTCTTCTGTGGTCTATAAGGTTGAGATCCATAAGGAGAATTAGCAGCAGCATACACATCTTGCACAGGATAACCATGATCTCCTTGTGCAGGAAACGAATACGACGGTTGAGGCGGATAACCGGAGAACTGATTTCCATTAAAGGATGAAGCCGATTGAAACGATGATGAATGCCTATATCTCGCCCCTTCTTCCCTTGAACTCTTGCCTCCCATCGATTAACAGTTATAATCTTCTTCAAAATACAATTTCCCCAAAGCAATTTGCGATAATTCAAACACTAAATCACAAATCTGAACTGTAAACCCTAATTTATACCGAAAACCAAATCAATCAACAAGTATGACTTTGCTGCACAATCGAGAACACGCGGTTGTTTGAACTTTGAAGACGATCGACTTGTATAAGCTATAAAACCTTAAGAAGTAGGTGAAACGATGGAAGCTTCATCGATCTTCATGTAAGAACACTACACAAACATTTAAAATAGAAAACCTGCAACCGACTGAAATTTGGTTGCCGAACAAGTCGGTCAAAACACGTAATTGAAACAGCTAAAACTTATCTATTACACCTAGAAGAAACGTGAATCAACATCATCATTATTTCTGGTCAAACTACATCAGCGTTTCCATTGTAGAATAATAATAATATTGATAATCACTTCGGTGGTGAGTTTTGTTGGATGATTAACGTCAGATTTAGCTTAAGGATTCGATCTGATCGGTGATTAGCAGTTTTGTAAGAGGAAAACAGGTGGATTGATCATTGATGAATATACAGGGATATTGAAGGAGAATAATTAACCTGATGGATTCTCTGAATCGTGAGCATGTGCGGTGGGTTCACAATTGGTGTTAGTTTGAATTAAAGTGGAGGTTTTAGAGAATTTTGAGATCATGAATGGAAGATTCCGATTGTTCTCCAAAAGTATTACATTACAACTTTTAGATTGAATAAAATAAGTTTGATTGTAGACATTTTTGCAATCTTCGTCTTCTCCGCTTGTGGACATTGAGAGTTCAGTCCACCGGCCGGCGGTCGCCGGATTTCTTACTCCTTTCACCAGCTGTTTAAATTTTAATGAGTAAATAACATGGTTGTGGGTGATTCTTGGTCCAAGTAGTTAAGCAAAAATTTGGGTTGTATAAAAAGTTCGCAGCTTGAATATCGTTCGAGAAAAGCTCGGCTTGAAAAAAAAGGACGTATTTAAGCGAGCCGGTTCGACTCGGCTTGAATTTTAAACAAGTCAAACTCGTGCCAGGGTTAGCTCGGTTCGTGCTCGGCTCATGGCTCGGTTCGTTGGCTCGGCTCGTGACTCGATGCATATAATATAGTATAATAGTAATGATAATAATTACTACTATTATTATTATGATTATTATTTTTATATTACGATTTTAAAATTTTTTTGTTTAAATAAAAATGGATTCTTTTTAGAAACATTAAGTAATTTATTTAAAAAATATATAATTTGATAATAAATTGTTTGTATTCAAAATAATGACCTTTGTTCACTAAAGTACGAAGTACTCAACATAAGACAAATGCCCTAATATTTTTTTTTTGTGTTTTCATGTAAATTAATGTGAAAAAATAAATGTTATTTTAAATCGAGTTGCCTCGAGCTTTTCACGAGCCGAACTCGAGCCGGTGTTTTCAGCTCGTTAAAATTTTCGAGCCGAGCCGAGCCGGCTCAATAAGCTTCAAGCTTGAGATCGAACTCATCCCGGCTCGGCTCGACTCGTTTACAACCCTAGAAAAATATATAGGGTTAAAAGAAAAGATACATTGGGTTAACCAAGATATTTTTAGTTATGAGTTTTTTTTTAAATATTTTACATTATAAATATATGAGTTGAACGTTAAAGGTATTTATCTATTTCTACTGGCCAAACTCTTTTACTATATTGACGTGAACTTTAGACAAAATCAACACGATTATGTTCAAATAAAAGTTTGCATCATAGTCGAATAAATAATGTAATTACTTAGTAACAGATTAGTTTATAATGAAAAGCAATTTCATCATATGCTTTTGACTTTTGAAAGTTAACTTATGTGTTTTAAGCTCAATCTTAATATTAAAGTTCTCTAGTTAGTACATGATATAAAGTATTTCATCAAGAACTTGTGAGAATGGAGAAACATATTCTATTTTGACTTTTAGAATCCAATTAGTAGTAAGCCCAACGGGACGGGGTGTGAAATCGTTAAAAAAAAAGTCAAAACGTGGTTGCGAATTCACACAATAAATATAAGAAAACGAAACACAAACGTCGTTGTATACATTTGAAACTTTATACAAAAAACGAAACCGTCACAACCCATGCATTGCGGGAAGACCCGTTGTGAAAAAATAAAATATATACTATATTTAGCAGGAGTCTTTTGAACACTTTATACCAACATGTTGGTAAAAATAAGCATATCACAACTACGTATTCAAAATTTTATAAAATGTTATATCTTAAACGTTATAAAAGAAAACGACTTGTGTTTAACATTAATTATAATATTGAAATAATAAAATATTAAAATACTAAACATTAGAAAATGACAAAAAGAAGAAAGTAAATAGACCTAAAGTTTAAAAATATTACTTATTTGTCAAAAAAAACTATATGCATCTAAAGCTTGTACCTTGTGCTCATGTTATGTCCATTATGGGTTTTAAAGTATAAGTAATTACTGAATCGATTAAGTAATTGACACAATTACACAAATATTTGTTTATCCATTTCACTTTCATTGAAAAGCAAACATCATAATCCTATTATCATAATCCTATTGTTTTAAATATTCCATGTTCGAGTGAGAAAATAACAAAGCACCATGGTTGATTTAGAGCGATGAAGCACATGATCTAGGTTAAGCTCGATGATGAAGCTGGCGTCTGGATTACAAAATGAGGCAGAAAATAAACCTTAATGTTTTTATAAATGAAAAGAATGATATACCATTTTTTAAACATGAAATATTCAACAAAGGTTAAAATTTTGGACCATATAAGAAAAAGATATTAAAGATTGTGGATCATATTCGTAACTTTTAAATATTAGGGACAAAATCCATGATATACATTAGACCACAAAGACCAACCGTAAAATTTACTCCATTTTAATTTACAAAAACGTAGGAAAGATCATTTAAAAGTTTGAAACTTAATTTATTGTAATTTAGAGCAATCACACTGATTACCCGAAGCCTTTCTTACAAGGTTCAAATATTAAAATGTGTATGTATAAGTGTTTAATAAAAATAAATTAGATGTACGTGTTAGGTTTAATGGTAAAAGCAATTGGAGTTAGAATGATGAAACTACTCATGAGGTTAAGGGTTCAAGCTATACTTATGACGAATCAACATAAATTAGTTGAGATGTAAATTAGGTGGGGTATGATATATTACGTAACATCTAGCCTTTAAGAAAATAGATTAGGAGACATTCTAAAGAAAATATATTACCACTTGGTAAGTTAACGTTGCTAGTTGGTATTACTTTTGATAATGATAGATTTTTTCAAATACTCGAGCATTGTAACGTGCTTGGAAAGTTTGTTTGTAACATTAAATCCCCCACTCGAGATTGTACGTGAGAGTAGAAATATTATTTCATGTAGTATTTGTTATGTCTTTTACTTTATGTGTAGGCTGATTGTCGCCCATATGTTTCCTTTCATCATATTCCTCCTCACTATCCACAAAAGAAGTCTAACATGTTAGCAGATGTCTTCATTCATTAGATAGATGTTGATGTTTTGATTAAGAGCAACTAAAGGTTGAGGTTTTTGATGTGAAGGACGATATTTTTTATCAAAAGCAGAGAGAGGTTGATCTTGTTGCTTAAAAGTGGTTGATGAAATAGCTTAAGATTTGTGTATTGACGAATGACTTTCTATAGATGTTCAAATGATACTAGGGGATTAGCTAGAAACAAATAGGAGATGAAGTTATAGAAATCTAATAAAAATGTTACAATGGCATATTAAGAATTTTATAAAACATTATAAATCCAAATCTATCAAATAAAATCAAAATATGATCTGTTTGGTTTTGAATAAAACTTATATCCAACTGTAGATAAAATTACATGGAATCTTCGAAGTTATATCAAAAGATAAAATTTCGACCCCGCTCATTTGTAAATAAAAATTTATATCCAATCGTAAATAAAATCATGCAAAAGGTAATAGGAAAATTTAATTTTTTAATATGCTCATCATCTAAATCTAAAAAAATACTAAATAATAATAATAACATGTAAAGTGTTGTGTTTTTCTTAACAACAATAAATTTTATATATAATACAACAAGCAGAAAGCCAAACAAAATATAGAAAGACTATAACATCCTAATTTTGACAAATCACACACACATAAGGTCTGAAAAGATAAACGTAATAGTTGTGATGGATGCTAAATGCATTCAATAATAATATAAGCTAAAGAAACCCATAAAAAGTTAAGAAGAACATGTGGCTTGATTATAAAACCAAAACAAAACTTTTAAGTTAGATTAATCCGTCAATTTAAATGAAAACGATTCAAATACTAGACCGGTATTCAATCTATTCAATAGAAGTTTACAACCCCGTCTTTTTTCAAACCGGTTCGTTTCAAAACCGAACCAACATTTTTGTAATGGGGTCAAACCGGGTTTTCTTCAAACCGGTTCGGATTACAAAACGGTTTGGCTCACTGAATACTCAATCCTGTCAAACCGATTTGGACAAGTTTGAAACCGGTTTTCCTTTAAATAAACCAGGTTAACCGTTTTTTAATTTTTAAACCGGTTTCGAGTGTGGGGCTACCAAACTGGTATACAAACTGACGGTTTGGATCGGGTTGGAAACCGGTTTGGCTCAAACCGGGTTTTTTTCAAACCAATTAGGTTTTTTTGATCGATTTTTTTTTTGAATCGGTTACAGTTATACACCTCTACTATTCGACACTTCGACCGGTCCGGTATTTAAAACATTATAAAAAAAGCGAAACAAATATAAAGAGAACACGTGGTTGCATGAAAGAATGGCGCCACGTCATCAACTCACGAACAGCGGTTTTCCCGCTTACCCCGTTTCTCCCCAAACCTCCGATTTTAACATGTGTTTTAATTTGTTACGTACACCAGATCCCATGACATTAACATATCCCCTTTATCTTCCTTAATTTTGTCGAAACTACACCTTCTACCTTATCGACCATCAATGGCGATTGATCGATCACCTTATTCCTTCTAAATTATTATAGCTCAATACAACTATCTCACTCCTCTTCATCATCCTACAAGGTATCCCTTATTTTCTTAATTTTTCCGATCAAATCACACACGTCTGCATCGTATGTGTATATATGTATATGTTTGTAATGTTTGTAAACTTACTGTATTACAAGACATTGAATTGAGATGATCAATCGGATATCAAACTGTTTGAAAGTGAAAGTTGAAACCCCTAATTGTTGATATAGGTGTTGTTTGATTTTAGGTTTGTTTGATAATTGGGTGTTTTTTTATTGATTTACAGTGGCTTGTATTAGTGATGGATGCTAATTTTTCCGCTAAATCGCGTAATCAGTCTTCTCCCCAACCTAGTGGTGTCCCTGAAGAAAGTAGAAACAAAGTTCCATTCATTATTGGTAAATCACTGTTCTTGAGTTATGTTGGTTTTAATTTAACTTATCTTCAGTTTGTTCTTAATTTAGCATTCTAGAATGCGATGTTTGTTGGTCGTATTACTGTAGTCAAATCCCACGTCAACCGAGAGATGTTGGGTTTATAAGGAATGTCTGGCCTCATATACCACTAGCTTGTTTTGGGCGCACTGGCTGTGGAGGAGAGAAAAACTCTTTAGTTAAATGCGGGTCAATCCTAGGAGGGTGGGTGCAACAAAAAAACAAATCTGTAAGCTCAGGGAAAATGGATAATATTGGTTGGTATAAGGGGCGGATGTTACGGTGTTTGTGTTTGTGTCATAGTTGATAGTCATATATGAAGCTTAACAAGTTAATTCATTTTTAAAATCTAAATTAAGGTGTTGCTGGTGGAACGGCGTCTGGGAAAACAACAGTATGCAATGTGATCATATCAAGACTCCATGATCGAAGGGTCGTTCTTATCAATCAAGTAAGATTCATGCTTCAATTGAACGATTTATATCTTATAAAACTATTGAGTTTCTTCTGGCATGCTAAAGTTCACTTGAAGTTTATGCTTCTAGGATGTAATGACATATAACATTATCAAGAGGTGATGTAAGTTGATTATGCTTTATTGTAGGATTCATTTTATCGTTCTTTTAGTGACGAACAATCTGCAAATCCCCAAGATTACAATTTTGATCACCCTGGTAATCTACTCATCTGCAGATTCCAATGATATATACAGTTTTCTGAAATATTTATGAACTTACATTACATGTTTTCAGATTCTTTCGACACAGAACTTCTCCTGTCAAGCATGGAAACATTAATAAAGGGACAGTCAGTTAACATACAAGATTATGATTATAAGATCCATAGGAAAAGTGGACCAGGACGCATGGTATGAACGCGTTCATAAAGCTGAAGCTGTATGCCTGTATGCTAAAATATAATAATAAAACACAATATGTTACAATATAAAAGAGTTCTGATCGTTGAATCCATACGCAGGTAAACCCATCGGATGTCATCATTCTGGAAGGAATCCTAGTTCTTCATGATGAGAGGGTTCGAGATCTAATGAACATAAAGATCTTTGTTGATTCAGGTTTCTATGTTTCAGTATGATATGTCTTTATATATGATACTGCATTCAAGAGAGTAAATTCACATGTACTTCTGTCAAATTAGTACCAAATAATTATAAATTTTAGATTATTAGATTCATGAATCTCCCAATCTATAAAAACAACTTTTTACAACTTCTGTGATACAGATTCTGATGTGCGATTGGGAAGGAGGATAAAGCGCGATACTGTTGAGAGAGGGAGAAATATTCAGTATGTGCTTGACCAAGTTAGTAGAGCTCTCTTTTGACTTGATGAACATGCAGCTATTGGAACTTTGACTTTGACTTTTTTGATCAGTTTTAGCATATATATGTATATTTGATTTGCAGTATGATAAACATGTAAAACCTAGCTTTGAGGAGTTCATTCTTCCATCAAAGAAACATGCAGATATCATAATCCCAAGGGGAGCAGATAACGATGTTGCAATCGATTTAATAGTGCAACATATTCGAACAAAGCTTAGTCAACATGATCTTTGTAAAATATATCAAAACCTTTTTGTTATACCATCAACATTTCAGGTAACTAGTTTTATATATTCTTTAATTTATTGCAGTTTTTGTTATTCATATTATCTGATTATGTCTTCTGGTCCTTCAGATACGCGGAATGCACACACTTATACGCGATGCCAAAACAAGAAAACATGATTTTGTTTTCTATGCAGACCGTCTTATTCGCTTGGTATGACCATCTCATGTTATAAAATTCGTCACTGACTAATAATAATTTGACGAAACATGGGTTAACTTGAGCTATGTTTTAGGTTGTGGAACACGGTCTTGGTCATCTTCCATTCACCGAAAAACAAATAATTACTCCAACAGGTATCTTAATCATCACATTCTTTTTTCATAGTTCTCTTGAACATCTGCAGATGCAATATGCAAATCATCTCTATATGGTTTGATCATCTTTAAGAATCATATGTTTTACCTTTATAAAACTGGTATATAACTGTGTATCTCCTCAGGCCATACGCCCTCATACGTATGCTTAAAATACTAATATTAGTAAAAAAATTTTGGTGGCTTGATTGTAGAATCCATCTACACAGGAGTGGTGTTCTGCAAAAGATTGTGTGGTGTTTCAATCATCAGAAGGTACTTCTTTTCATCATTGTTTTTTTTGGGAAAATCATCAAAATGAACATCGTGGACCAACGTTTTACCGAAATGAACATTGGCCCGCATCATTTAAATCCTAAACATCGACTTGAGAGCCAATCAAATGAAGACACATGGACCAAAAAAGCTAACATGTCTGAATTAGTCATTTTGAACATCCTCCAGTGGTGAAAGCATGGAGAATGCATTAAGAGCTTGTTGCAAAGGAATCAAGATTGGTAAAGTTCTTATTCAAAGAGAAGGCAACGGACGACAGGTCAAACTCCTGTTCTCTCCCTCTCTTTCGGTTTTTGTCAGTCAAACGGGTCGATTCAAATATCTGATTGTACCCATTTTGCAGCAGTTGATCTATGAAAAACTACCGAAAGACATCGCAAGTCGTCAAGTTTTACTGCTTGATCCAGTGCTTGCTTCGGGTTTTACTTCTACTCCTCACCTTTTGACTATTTTACCTCAATCAATTGAAATACTTAAGGTGAAAACCATTACTGATAATCAGGTGATTCTGCAATGGAGGCAATCTCCTTGTTGCTGAACAAGGGTGTATCTGAATCTAACATCATCTTCCTCAACCTCATAGCTGTAAGCTCCTGTCATTTGACGCCTTCGGTCCTTAACGGGCTTTACGGGCCCGGTACTGGGCTTAGGCCCATTTGTGCATGACTAGCTTACTGCCTTACTGTCACTGTTTTAAAGTTTGGTGATGGTGGTACATGCAGGCACCAGAAGGAATACATGCAGTTTGTAAACAGTATCCAAGGCTGAAAATAGTGACGTCAGAGATCGATGCAGGGCTAAACGAGCACTCTAGAGTGATTCCAGGCATGGGCGAGTTTGGAGATCGTTACTTTGGCACCAGTGATGATGCTTCTGCACCATTTTTGCCAAAGAATAAAGTTTAACCATCAATAACCACAACATTTTTCTTTCTTAGAAGTACAGTTTTTTGGTATACAAGTATACAACCAATTTTTTTGTTTTTTGATTCTTACAAATTGATTACTGTTAAGTACCTTGCTAACAATATGGTTAATATCCAATATTCATCTTCTTTCTGTTAGTCTGTAAGTAGCTGTTATAGTGACTACATGAAGATAATTGACATGTATAGCTTAAACCAGATAAGGGGTATAGTAAAGGAGACATAACAAAATACATTTTTATCAAAAAATATTCTCTAACACGCACATTGATCTACAAAAGAATGATGTAACTCTGTACCTAATGTTTGTCAAGTCACATTAAGTGATAAGCTGATGAATTTGGTCACAATATCATCGCCCACAAACTTTTTGTTCAACTTGACATTCGACGCTTGAGAATTATAGATCAAAGTGAGGCGCGCACTAGAAAAAAAAGGTGTTAGTGAAAATAAAGAGGTTAAAGTGACATTTCATGTGTATACATGAAGGAACACCAGTGTTGCTTTCGGTTCTTGTATTCATCAACGGAGGTATTTTGTTCTTCTTGCTATGTTACGCTCATGTCGAATTTAATTTGTGGTACGATATGATTTACCATGTAAATATGTTACGCTCATGTCGAACTGGGACCCGCTATTACCAAACTATTGATACACTTGAATAAATGATAAAGATCGACTAGAGTTAGTGTTTTCATGTTTGTAATAATGTCTTGTCGATCTATTTATAGGAACATATGTCTAGATGTTGACTTATAACTTTGCACACATGTGTGTTATTGTCACTAAGAGATAGAAAGAACATGTTGTGTATGATAAATGTCGTTTTCAGACGTCTTTTATTTGTTTACAAACAAATTTGTATTAGTATATTGACATGATTTGTTATGTATAATTTATTAATCACGGTTGTTTTGTGATTGTTATTATCAGGTCACTGACAACCGTTCCTTTTTTTCCCAAGTGACATGTCAGTGCCACATCAGTTTTTATTATTTTACTCAACTTTTTCCTGCTTTTACATGGTGTCGTATTAGTTTTTCCTCATTTTTTAATTTTTTACAATTTGTTTTTATAATTTGTGTTTACAATTTAATTTTTATAACTAAATTTTAAACAATAAAAAAATTATAAAAATACATCATTAAAAGTAAACTAACATCTAGGAAAAAATACATAATAAAAAATAGAGTTAGTTACATAAATGGTCCCTGTGGTTTATCTAAAATAACAGGTTGTGGATACTAAAGATTTTTTCATAACAGTTTGGGGTATTGTGTTTTAAATTTTGTAATGAGTTAAGGTATTAAGACTAACAGACCTTAGTTTTTCTGTTAACTTTAAAGAAATTGACTAAAATGCTTTTGGAGGGACTACTTTTGTAATTTTGTATGTTTCTTTTATTCAGGGACCATTAGTGTAATTATATATACTCAACATCACCACCATCTACCCACCATCTACCCACCATCACCATCATCTATCACTATCAGCCCCAACCAACAAGCCCACCACCCAACTCTCCTACGCACCGGCCACCAACCACCAGCCCACCACCGAACACCCACGAGCACCACAATAACCACCATCTACCCATCATCACCATATTATCACCCCCATCACATCATCACCATCATCGCATCATCACCACCGCTGCATCATCACCACCATCGCAATATCATCGTCGTCGTCATCATCATCATCCCTGGTCTTCCAAACGTCCGCCCTCCACCACAACCATTTGTCCGCCACCCTTTCCCACCTCCCAACTCCGCCATCACCACCCACCACCGCCACCCCAGCTCTAGCGACACCACATCTAATACTTAAAAGTTAAAACCTAAACCTGTTTCACAGTCAGCTTCTCAGAATCCTTAGAACCTAAAACCTTCTCAAAATCCTAGAACCCAAATTGGGTATACTTGATTTTAGGGCTTATAAATAGATATTTGAACCCGAGGTTAGAACCAGCATCAATGGTCGTTCGATGGAGATGAAGCATGATGGTGGTGGTTGGTTGCACGGTCGGTTGTCGGTGGTGGTGAAGATGAAGATGAAGATGGCGTTGTGGTGTGGTTGTTGTTTCATTTCAAGAGCTGAAGATGATGACGGTGGTGGCTGGTGGTGGTGGGCAGCCATGGTGGTGGTGAAATTAGTCTCGAACTGAAGGTGAAAGTATATATATATATATATATATATATATATATATATATATATATATATATATATTAAGTTACACAAATAATCTTTTATTTATATTAAATGACACAACCAGTCCCTCTATTTGTATTAATAGTCCTTGTAAAGTGAAAAGACAAAAATGCCCTTAGATGTAACAAAAAAGTTAACGTCTGTTCGTGTTAATACCTTAACACGTTACAAATTGAAAACACAATACCCCAACCTGTTACAAAAAAACCTTAGTATCCAAACTTGTTATTTTTGATAAACCATAGGGACCATTTATGTAATTAACTCTAAAAAATAATATAGTAAGAGAACTCACATCCACAACGTTACGCCTATCCCACTTTCGTTGTAGTGGATGACGCTTAAAATTGCAGGTAATATGTCGGAATGTCAAATGGGTGAGTTTGTTGAATAGGTGGTTGTGATGTTTGGTTTTTTTATGAGACTTTTGAAATTATTTTGTTGTTTTTTACCCGTTTGTAATGAATGTTGATGAGTCCACGACTAAAAATTTAGAGATTTTGTTTTTAGAGAGTGATTAGGAGTAGAGATAGTGTGTAAAAGTTGAGTTTGAGTTGTATTTATAGTGTAAAAAACAAAGTTTTATTTAAAGTGCAACGGTAGAATTTTTGGGGGTAGTGGATCGGTAAATCCTGGTGAATTTTCATCGGGTTGTAGCATCTTGAAATCCGATGAGCGGTGTTCCCAGCCGGCCCTGATTTTTCCCGAGTAATCCCAGCTTCTCCCTGTAGTCACTCTATCCCCGGACCCCCATAGTGTAAAGCAATCCAACGCAAAAAGGTATATGTTTTATAGATTTGGATTTCCTAGATATGTGTAAAAGTGTTCCTTATCTTAATAAACCTAAAAAAAGGTTTTTCTAATTATTCATAATCAATCTTAAAAAAAACTTCGATTGAACTCATTTCAGCGACATCAGAACTAGTTTTGTCGAACTCTACGCTCTTAGATTTTAAATATAACCTATTAAGATTGTTTGATATTTAATTGTCTGTTTTTGCATTTTACATAAAATGTTAAAAAAGATAAAAACTAGGAAAAAAACAATAGCATCTTTCTAGTTAACTCTATACCTTCTGGTTTAGAGGGCAAACTACCTAAGTTCTATTGTCTAGAAATTGAAAGAAATTGAAACATATGACGTACATTTCATATCTTTTAACTTATATTAATGTTAGTCTAATTTTAATTTGATTTTAGTTCAGTCTAATTATACTAAAATGATTTAAACAACATTAAAGTTATCAACAGACATCATCCCAAGCTAAAAGATATTATCATTTTATATAGCAGTTATTGCTTTGGTTATCAATGAATTCTAGTCAACGTGAGGTTTTAGGTTGATCTATAGAGTTTGTTTTTTACCTAAGGTAAGTTTTGTTTGTAGGGTGGTCTCAAATTTAGGACTAATGAAGACAAACTGATGTCTGAACTTCCATACTTAAATAATAAAGATGATCGAATGGGCCATTGACCCTTTAGTGATTCAATTAGTCGTTAGAAAGAGTTATTGCTTTGGTTCTAGAAGGAACTATTGCTTAGGCTTTTCCTTAAAAATCGAAATTTGGAAGAGATCAAAGTCTTTTGAGGATAGTAACAATTTTCTTTACGAGTAACATTTTAATCTAAGTGTATACTTACGTAAACAATTGATGAAATTACTATTATGTTAATTGTCCGTCAAAAATGTTATTTTTTTGGTAGGAAAAAAGTTTAAATAAAAGGAATGATAACTTTAAAAATGTAAGAATAAATATCAACCATTAATCTTCTTAATTATTGATTGTGATCGAATTATAGGAAAAAGTTATGTTGAAAGTGTATTTTACGCATAACTACTTTTGTTGATTTTTTTCAAGTTCTCCCACCTATTTTAAACGTTCATAACTTTTATACATGACGATGTGGTTTTGGTGGTGGTAGTTTTGAAGATAATGCGTAGAGGGGGGTTGGGGTGGGTCTGGGTTGGTTTTAATTTGTATACTTAAATATGTAGTTTTTAATTTTAAATGATGGACATTTTGATCATTTAACACTCACTTAACAGAAAATGTTTATACCGTTATTAAAAAGGACTAAAACGCACATGATTTACAAAACCCATGCAAAAAATGAAGACAAATTAAATTTTGGTACTTAAATGAAGACAACTTATAAAATTAAGGGAGTAAAACCGATTTTTTTAAACGCAAAATGTACAACCCTGCTTCAAATTATATGTGTTATCTTAATCGAGCACATCTATCTGTTTCCTAATCAGGATCGCACCTCCAATCCCTTTAAAAAGAAACTCATTACTAGAAAAATCCCTAGCTAAATGTTAAGTATTTTTTCTACGCGCAATATTTGAACCCATAAACTATAAAACTAAAACTGAAATTAACTTTAAAAATAATAATAGTTCTGTATTTCAATATAAAAAACCGGGAAAAGTTTACAAAATGTCATCTGTCCCTACACGTGGACCTATAACAACCGTCAGATCCTACTGTTCCTGACAACAAACAGAGTGGAGCACCACACTGTCCCTCCAACAATTCTCCACGCTCTCAAATAAATAATTCCCAATAATCATCAAAAGAATTTTGTCGTTCAAAGATTCTTCAATGAGTTTATAATCTGCATTCATTAATCAATCAATTATATGTATGAAATCTTTTCGTAATCCTTTCTTCTGCAGACTCTACGATCTTCAATTCAGCTCTATCGAACTTACTCATGCGATCTGAAGTTGTAATTTCCTTTTGATGAAGTAGAAACTCGAGTAGCATTTGCGTGTTGAATCTAGGGCTTTTTCTGCTTCAGGTAAATCGAGTTCATTAAAGTTAATTTTGTTAATGTAATCGGATTACGATCTACTCTGAGTTTATATGCGTTTGTTGATTTTGTTGAAGTAGACAGCATTTTGATCTTGTTTCCCCTTAGATTGTATGTGAATATGGAGCATGATTTGTGATTTCGTATTTCCGTTGGTATGTAATTCGACAATGCAGGTCGATTTCGTTGATAAACATGTGTGTGTATATACTTTTGTAAACTCTATCACTTTATAGTTAAGATCTACGGTTAGATATCGTAAACCTGACACTGTTGGGGCGTTTGGATGTTGATCGACGGTGATTATTGCTGCTGTAATCGCAATAGTTGGTTTGAGTGGCTAGAACTGATTGTGAATTTGTGATTATGTTTTTTCTGTTTATTCATGCCAAAATCATCAGATTTGGGAAGCTTTTGTAAGAAAACAAAAATTGTCATTTTTAAGAGGGCACAAGTTCTGTATTGCATTTTGTATCAGTCTTCGTTCTGAAAGCTCGTATCCAAACACTTTTAAGAGGGCACAAGTTCTGTATTGCATTTTGTATGCATTGTTGCTTCATGATGCTTGATATTGGCATAATGATATCTTTGTTTTTCTTCTCCTGATTTCAGGCTGGACCGTCGGATCACTGTGATAAAGATTACACATCTTCTGTGTCATTTTTAAAATTGACTATATATTAACAACTTAATTCTGAATCAGAGTATCAGACAGTTCAGAATAACATGGGAACGAATACCCGCAGGTTCTGAAATCGAGTTCTTGCTTTCCTTAATTCATTTTTGTTTGTATTTATCATTTGATATGTCATTTTTTGCAGTGGAATGGTAAGAAGATCCAACGAGACAATGAGGATAATAGTAACAACTTTCATCAGCATTGTATTTGGATTCTTTTTGGGCGTATCCTTCCCAACAATTTCATTAACCAAGGCATGCTTCAACATTTTATCATTCTTTGATCTATGTGAAGCTAATTATGCTATCTGTTTATTATCTAGATGGATTAAAGAAAAAGTTGTGTTTTTGTATAATAGATTAACCTTCCATCTACTCTACTCCCCTCCATTGATCTGGGTTACATAGAAGATAAGTACTCAGGCCTTTCATCACAAGCACTATTGAATGTTTGGTCTTCTCTAAGGAAGAGGGATATGCCATTACATGAACCTGAGGACACAAAGGTAATTTCACCATTCCATTTAATCCATAGCTCTTTGTGTCTATACGTACACATATGTTTGTTTACACTCGTTTTGTATAAATTTAATGTAGATTTGGGTTCCAACAAATCCTCGAGGTGCTGAAACGCTACCACCAGGCATTGTTACATCTGAGTCTGATCTCTACCTCCGCAGATTGTACGGCAAACCTAGTGAGGTATATTAGCAACAACTTTCAGATAAATTTAAATGTTTTAGGTAATGATGAAATAAGGTGATATTTGCAGGATTTGATTATTAAACCGAGGTATCTTGTAACGTTTACAGTGGGTTATGAACAGAAGGAGAACATTGACAAAGCAGTGAAGAAGGTTAGGTGATGGTCAATTATGTGTTTTTGTTTATATGTGTTGAATCAATCTAATACTAGCATTATCAGTTCTCGGAAAATTTCTCCATTTTGCTGTTTCACTATGATGGTCGAACAAGTGAATGGAATGAGTTTGAATGGTCAAACAGGGCTATACATGTCAGTGTTCTCAAGCAAACTAAATGGTAATCTTTGCATTGCAATTAGATAAATAATCCTTATTGGCTAAAGCAAATATTAGGCTTTGGGAGTGTTTGGCATTGCCTTTGAACGTCAAAATCTGGTTATAGTTTCTCAAGTTGCAGATTATTTGATTATTAACACACAAAGAGCTGAAAACAGTAAGAATTATCCAAACACTCGGAAAACTGATTATCAAACAACAGAAGCACATCCAAACACCATCTTCTGCATCCCATTTTATTGCAACTGATTATCTGATTTTGATTATTTCATCTCACATAATCATCTCCAAAACGTGATGCTAAACACCCTCTTGGTTATCTTGGATCTTCCTAAAAACCGTCTGAAATTGGATTTAGGTGGTATGCCAAACGTTTTTTGCATCCGGACATCTTGGCGTCTTATGATTATATATTTATTTGGGATGAGGATCTTGGATTGGAGGACTTCGATCCTGAAAGGTAAATATTCAACTTTTTGTATCCAGTGGTAACTAGATTAGTTTGGACACTTTTAAATTAATCTGCTAGTCAATGATACACAGGTATATAAGCCTGGTCAAGAAGCATGGATTAGAAATTTCTCAGCCAGGTTTATCAGCTAATAGTGGATTAACATGGCAAATGACTAGGAAACGGAATGATAGTGAAGTGCACAAGTAAGCCACAAATACAATGCTCAAATGTTTAAACTGATGTTATCTTCACGTGTTTTCAAAAGTCAAAAATTATTTTATTTGTTGCCCTTCCAGAGAAGCTGAGGAAAGAGATGGCTGGTGCACTGATCCACATTTGCCACCATGTGCAGCGTATGTGTACCACTTCAAAAAAATATAATTTGAGTTGTTAAAGATTTTGTGATTAGATTATTCATTTTATATTTGGAAGATACAAATATCATATGGTCATTTCTTCAGCACTAGATCATACAAAAGGTTAAACTGGTATTTTTGAATCCTTGAGACTGTCCATTCAGAACACTCATCACACATGATATTCTTATTAAGAACAATCGGGGTTTGATTCATATCAGCATTATAGAAATACAGTTTATCAAACAGACCCACATAGCTCTCAATCTCAAAAATAGACATGTTTTGCTTCATAGTACAATAATAATCTAAACATTTGTTATGAAACAATTATGACACACAGATTTGTTGAGATAATGGCCCCTGTTTTCTCTCGGAGTGCATGGCGTTGTGTTTGGCATATGATTCAGGTTTTGGTCTCTTACACTAAGATATTTGCTAGTACATGTATTATTTTATTTTTCTTTATTTTTTCTGCGGTAACCCTCGTGTCATTGTCTGCAGAACGATTTAGTCCATGGGTGGGGACTTGATTTTGCTCTTAGGAGATGTGTGGAGGTACAATTTCGAACATACCTCATACTTTAATTAATTATTCAATCCCTTAAAGACTAAAAAAGTATGAAGATTTTGGCCTTCAGAAGACCCTAACAAGAAGTTGCATCTTTTTAACAGCCTGCTCATGAAAAGATAGGAGTTGTGGATGCCCAGTGGGTGGTTCATCAAACCGTCCCTTCACTTGGGAACCAGGTGAATCTTTTGCTTAACGTAGATGTGGCATTTTCGACCCATTCTCTTATGCATTGTCGATTCGGGTTGTGTTTCTATTTCGAACGGGTCAAACAAGTAAAAATCTTTAAAGGAAACAAGTTGAATAGACAATTGCTAGTGCTGTGACACCGGAAGTATAGTTTTGTTACCTTCACGCGCATGTGTAACCTATAGCTTGTTGACACCTCATCAAAGTTGTTTTTTGCTTTCCCATATATTTTCAGGAAATATATGTGTCAGTGTGTCACCTTGATTAGAAAAAGTTAGAATTATTTGGTAGGCTCCTATAAAGTAGATTATTATTGAAGTAAAAGAAATCTCTAAAATAACATTTGACTTGTTTATAAAAACATATTCTTTTATACAATTTTTGGGCTAACACAATATGACCCATTATGATCTGTACCTAGGGCAATTACCCACACGTCCATTGTGTCACCTTTTTTTTCCGGAACATGGCTATCTAAACTGTTTACCTAGAAAGGTTTGAACCCGTGTCTCTTGGGAGATCTTTCAGAATTCTTATCACTAGGCCATCTTGTGATGTTTATCTTGTCACCTATATTTAGATGTCGGGACATGATACCATGCTTATCATAATTTATTTTTCTTTTTCGCAGGGTCAAGCTGAGAATGGAAAGGCTGCATGGGAAGGGGTATGATCAACCACATGCTCTCTTTTATTTGACATAAATATCATTTTATGCACATTAATTAAGTATAATCTTTTACATTTTTTGGTTAGTTAATGTGTTTAAAAAAATGGTTTTAAAAGAAAACTCGGTTGATTAAGGGGCATTCCTTGTAGCACAAGTCAAACAAACCTCAAAACTTGTTTATAGTTCAACTGTATTGTTTTCAGGTGAGGGAGAGGTGTAAGAAAGAGTGGTCAACATTTCAAATGCGGATGATGTTAGCAGAAAGAGCGTACCTGAAGGCCAACGGAATAGTAGTTGATCAAATTACTTCCACAAACAGCTAGAGAAAATGATTTGGTTGAAATGTTTTTGTATTTCAGATTAAATTATGCTAGGTAGTGTTAACAATAGATATAAAAGGTAAATAGAATTGTTCCATCACATATCATGTATGTGTATTTGATGACCGTGATCACATCATGTAAAATTATAATTATGTTATATTGATATGGTAAGTGGGTGTTGTATTCATGAGAAACATGAGAAAAGTATGATAGTTGATTATAAAGAAAATTTTAGCATTGTGACATTGGTTATGATAATAAAATTAAAAGTTAAACCAAGTGCTAATTAAATTTAAACATAAGATCTAATCTTTATACGGATAGGCTGGTCTGGAGTAGGGGGTATGTTTAGCATGCGTTCGAATCAGAGTTCCCATAAAGAGAACATTGAAGCCCTTTGCACTATAAACATGTTATCTATGAGCTTATGAAAGGCATTCTCTCTTTTCATTCCCATCCACACCTATCACTATTTCACCATATGGAATACTATTCTCAAGTCGGAATCAAGTCAAGAATAATACCACCCTTTTTACGAGGTTAATACGTGTTCTCTTGTTGCATAAATAAAACACACGCACCTTGTCATTTCATCCATCTAGTGTTTCTCTAGATACAATGTTATTTTAAGAGAAGTTGGATATCCTTGGAAACAACATAGAAAAAATTCAATTTAGGATTCGCTAATAAAACTTATGTTATAAACATATCAACCTAGACATAACACGTCTAATAAACGAGTTAACTCGAACACATCATCTTTAATAACAGGTTAACTATAGATAACAAATTAACATAACTACAAGAATCATAGTGTTGCTCAGTTAAAAACATCAAAATTAATAACAATCAAAATCTTGGAGTTAGATTACGACCTTTTTTCAAGAATCAAGATTGTGACATGTAAAAGCCAAAAAATAAAACATTATTTCAAAACGCAAATCCACCATCTCGCATCACTTTCAAAATTCAACCCACCATTTTTGTTTTGTTGGTTTTACTCTCTGCAAACTCCATGGATTTACAAGAGGAAGAGTGGGAGCTCGTAAACGACGATGGGTTCGTCTACAAGCGTCTCAAACGCCACCCCATCGATCCCACCGTCTCAACCGCAGCGCCACCGGATCCTGCTGCCGAAGAAGAGAACCGTAAGGAAAGAAAGAAGATGATACTCTTGAAACTCAAAACAACCTATCAACAGGAGATTCAAAACTGGGAGCATTTGTCCAACACCTTGAAGCTGTTGCAGCACCGTAAGCCATCACCCACGGTGTCACTGGATCTGCCTGTGTCCCTATCGCCGGAGCATTCGTCGGATTCTGCGTATCGAGAAACCGCTGAAGCCCTCATGGCTCAGGTATTGAAATGCTTTGTGGGTACGAATATTACTGTCAGTTTTGATTTGAATCATATTTGGGGGTAATTTGATTAAACCAAAATTGATACGGATGTTATCTTCAGTTTTTCAAGAGAACATGAAAACCAAGTGTATTTCAATTTGGGGGTATTTTGTTTAGGTTGGAGCTCAAGAAGCCTTTATGAATGAGGTTTCAATGTTATGTGATGTTGCTGAATCCCTTTGCAATGCTCAAGAACAGCTGTTGAAGCAACCATTCGTCTATTTACCGATTTGGGAATCCTCCCCACGAAAGTTAATCGCATTGTTATGTGACGAATGAGAGTTACTTGATGAAAGTAAGCTAAAGTTGGAAGCTTTAAAGACATCTTTAATCTGTTGTTATATCGTCCTTCACGATATGCATATAGTGAATGTTGATGATAATAACCGATAGGGCAGAGAGTTGGGTTGATATAGTGAAAGTCTATAATCTTTTCGTGTTGGGAATTTTTAAGACTTCGTAAAGGTGATAAGATTTTGAAGCGTTTGTAACAAAATAGGTGAGGACTATGGAGCAATATGTAATGTTTGTACTTTTGGGTCAAGACGAATCTCATTGCAACTTATAAGGAACGTCCTAAAGAACATAGAACATACGAAATACAGAAAAAAGTTAGTAAATGTAAGATCTTTGAAGCCTATGCATGTTTTGATATTTGAGTTCTGATATCAATTTCAGTGAGAAGTGAAGGTACAACTTTCACAGGTAAGATGGAGAATCCCGCCTTCTTACAAGCATCAGTTAGGAGTTCAACTTGTGATGGACCATCAGGGCAAAAAGCCACCACTGCCCCGCCACTGCCTGTAAATTTTGACGCTGCGCCCACTCTTCTAGCCACCTCCACCATCTCTATGTTTAGTGAACCGAGGGCGGCATCACCAAACATTAGTCTGCAAAATAATTTCCCATTTTTATTTATCACCAATCAAGCAAAAAGCTTGTGCTTTTGATATGATGATCAAATTGTGGTCTTCAAGGGGCTAACGGCAAGAAAACAATGAAAGCTAGACTCGAACATAAAATCTCTATTAGAAAATCAGGTGCTTACCATTGTGTCACCCTATGAAGGTTTAGAGTTTGAAATTGAAAGTACTATGCATTTACCTTCGTAGATCAAAGTTTCGATTCATAAGGGTTGCAAGTTTAGCGTAGTCCTTTTCAAGTAATGCCATTTTTCCTTCAAGGGCCAAGTTAGCCACTTCCTCCATTGATGATATTATAAACTGGTCTCCATCTAACCATCTTTGTCGAACTGCACTATGTACCTTCCCTGAATCACTCGGATTTTCAGCATAGATGAGATGAAGAGGTGGGAGAAGACTTGTATCTAACTGTGTGTAAATGCCATGACCATGTTTACTCATGCTCTCCTTGTTAAAATCCTGCAAATAAAAGATAGTTGATATATATATCTACTTATGTTAACCATCAAATACCACTATCATACATGAACCATTATTAGGACCCACCATGTATAACAAGCCCCCATAAACTTGTGCTACTCTATCCTGTAGACCAGCAACAATTCCAAGTTCTTTCTCTGCATTCAGGATAAGTTGTGGCCTTATCTCCACAGCAATTTTATCTCTGACTTTGTAAAAGTCAAGAAGACAGCTAAAGGTAGCACATACAATGGCACTTGAACCAGATAGCCCTGCCTGAGATAAGAACAAAGGTAGATGGAAACCCATATGGTCATAGTTCAGTCTTTATTGCAAAAAGTTCTACTCTAAAGGTAACTGCGATGATTTTCGGGTACACAGTTGCAATAAAATTCCCAAAATGAACACAAAAGTTACAAACTTGCAATCAGTTACAAGATTTTACCTGACGAGGGATGTTGGTGTCATATGAAAGGGAGAAGTTTTTATCGTGAAGACGAATCCCCTGTTCTTTACAGTAATTGGTAAAAACTTTACAAGTTGCCATCAGCAACCGCATACCTCCATAATAACCTTCATTTTCCAACCTGTTCACCTGCAACACAAAATATAATGATCAATATTGATGATGTTATATAATGTTGATTAATAGATAATAATAACTATTATTACAATCATAATAAATATGATTGAATAATCATAAAGATAATACTGATAAAACATGAAATATGCCATGGTTAACAACCATGAACTGATCAAGTTTGTAGGAAAAAACATTCATCTGATCAATTTATGACTATTTCTTTGAGTTGGGTGGTAACTATAGCATTAAGTTGATTAAAGTAATAGCTTTTATCACCAAATTAATGGAACTGACAGATTCCTTCAAGTGATAGAATACACATATTCCAAATGGAATAACAGTCCCTCACATTTGTCAACCCTATAAAACATACATTCCACCAAATTCTGCACAATTTTGGATGAATAAATTACACCTATTTTTTAATTCCAAATTACGAATAACAATCAATCATTCATTTCCATATCAATGATCAATGGGTAGAAAAATAAACAATATGATATTACAATTTACAAATAACACATCTAATTGCACAACAACTGCATGCACAACCAAAACTCTCAAAACACACCAACACAAACAGATCCAAAACGAATCAAAAAACCGTAATCAACTACAACACAACGAGTATCGAATCATCGATCATACCAAGTGAGACAGCGAATCGAATCTAACGAGATCGTGAGTATGATGAGGTACGATGAGGAGATCTGAAGAAGGTTGTAAACGAACACTAGCCCAAAAATTCTCGATGTTTAAGGAGATCGTACGGCCATAGTAAACGTCGCTGGGGTTACCGAGAAGTCCGATTCGAGCAAAGGCTTTGTGCTCAATGATCGCCGGAGATGATCGGTCTCCGGGAAGTTTTGGTAACTCCGGCGATGCTCCGGTGGGTTCCATCGTCGGAAAATATTGTTGGTGATTTAAGGAATCATGGGGTTTTATTCGGAGACGTAACTGTTTTTAGTTTTTATATACTTTCTCACATGTAATGTGCCGCCCCAAGAAGGATCCAATAAGCAAATAAACCGATTTAAGGATGTTTTGACACGTGTCATGTGTATATGATTTTTTGAGTAAATCAAAAAGGGGTTAACGTGGGTTGAAAGTTAAAGATAACGTTAGGTATAAAGATAAGTAAAAAATTTTTTCGAACAAAACACGTAAATTTTTGGATATTTATTTATGGCTTTATTCTTTAAAAATTTTAAAAACTATTGACCGTAGATGATAGCAGTTACAGTCACTCTTTTAGACCCTACGGGGTGGCATCACCCGCAACGCAAGCAGCATTGTTCGCCACCACTCGAGAAGCAAAAGATTCTAGAGTCCAGGCTGGAAATACATGCATAAATAGTGGTCTAATTACAAGGCCGACGACGGAAGCTTCCTTGTTTTGTTGTCTTTTTTGGTTAAAAAGTATTCTATGATCATCTTGAGATGTTTTAAAAATCGTTAGACGCTAGTCGGGTGGTGATGTGCCGACTAACATTTAGTTGGTCAAAGGGGAGAAGGATGACTTTGATTTGTTAGACCGGTGGCTAATCACATGATATCAATCATGAGACTACTACATGTTATTGTGTAGTTTAATATAAAGAAAAGAACAACTCATTTACTATACTTTAATTTGTAAGGTCGGTGGCTAATCAAATGATATCAATCATGAGACTTATATGATATGTTTGATACCTCTTACTTTAGTTTGTTTTCTTTTTCTTTTTGGGTTTTCATTTTCACATGTCGTTACCTAAATAATCATTTGGATAAGATCTAGTGGACACCCATCTTTAATATATTCATTTGCATTATTAGTATGATTTTTAAATTTTTCAAAAGCATCAATTTAATATAACAAGTATGTTTTTATTCGATAGTATTAATCCGATTTACTATATGTTCGAGGTAAATTTAGTTCCCAACGATATGGGCGATTATAATTTATATTTTATCACATACATGTTTTTTATGTATGTTTTGAGTTGATCTACGTTTCAACATAATTTGTTTAGAAAATGTCTAGTCATATATAATACGCTTTCATTCAAAATATAAATTTGAGTTACTCCACGTTCGATGTAAATGTAGTTCAATAAAAAGTTGGGTCGATTGTATTAGACAATATTATTAGGGTTATTAGTATGAGCCCACGGGCCCAGTTAGGTTTTAAGGTTTGCATCATATTCTCTATATATTGTAACCAAAGCTATCAATAATATTCAATTCAGTCTTTTACCATCTTACATGGTATCAGAGCTTTAGGGTTCTGTGCACCACCACAAAAACATACAAACCCTAGCCGTCGCCACCGAGTTCAAACCCTAGACAGGGCGGTGTGTCGCCACCGCCGCCGCCCTGTCCCACCTTCGTCTTCTATTTCGTTTCTTATCTATTTTCTAGTTTTTGTTTATTAAACTTTGTTATCAGTTGATGATTCAAACCTATTACCCGTATCTATTATTTTGGTTTTGTTCACATCCATTTTCTTGGTTTGTTTCTGGATTATGGCTCCTAATTTGCAGCGGTCATTATGTTTTCTTTGTTCTTTTTATTCTTTTTCGTTTATTGGTGTTTTAGCCGCATTAAGGACCACGGTCCAAGGCCACCGATCTCAAACTACGGTTTGAGATATATTTTTGTTCTTTTTAGATCTACGGATCTTATCTCCTGATCTACGGATCCAAGAGACTGCCACCTGACCACGGTCACCGGTTTTGGTTTCTTTTTTTTCTCATTTTATATCTACTTATGTCAACTCTTGATCTACGGATCCGAGTGCCGCTTGCTAGCCTTGAGACATCGCCAACGACTACCGTCACTGGGTCTCAACTTATTATTTCAAGAATCAAGAACCATGAAGTATCAAGCAAACTATGTATAGCACAATCAACTAAAATATGGATGATAACATCAAGCTCAATATTGTTTGTTGGCAATAGTTTGGATAGTCAAGCCGATCAAAGCATGTTTATCTTATTATTATTGTTTTATGTTTTTTTGTTTCCCAGTCATAGCGTCAGGTTACTTCCGCTACAACTGCGGGGGAGTATTAGACAATATTATTAGGGTTATTAGTATGAGCCCACAGGCCCAGTTAGGTTTTAGGGTTTGCATCATATTCTCTATATATTGTAACCAAACCTATCAATAATATTCAATTCAGTCTTTTACCATCTTACAGATTGTAGTCTATACTTTATCACGCCATGTACGATTTCGCCGCAACGTGCGTTGGGGAAAAAAACTTGTTATATTTAAAAAATAAAAGATTAAATACAAAAGTTCAAAAAACCTTAAACAAGATTATTATAAGAAATACTAGTTATCCGTTATATTGAAAAAGCAATGCTGATCAACAATTGCTTTTGGTTTTTTGTGATATTGCCACAAAGGTTTTTTGAGTTTGCACTTTACCCTTTCATATGTGTTTATACCCGTAGAAAAGGGCAAATTCTCCATTGTTACCACCTTTTGTTTCGTCTTAAAGAGAGAGTGCCGGTTAGGTTTGCTTTGCCGGTGGTGCCGCCGCTGCGTGACGGTGGCAAGTCGCCCTTTTCTCCCGATCGCTGATCAACCTTTGGGAACTTGGTGGGTTTGTGGAGGAGCGCATAGTTGGTGGTTACAGCCATCGCTGTCGGTGAGTGTTCAACTCTGATTCAAAACCCTAAGTTGATGCCGAGGATCGATGACGATAGCATTAGTTTCATATAAGATCTAACGTCGATGATGATGGGGATAACTTCATCTGAGACGGTATGGCACGATGATAGTCATGGTTATGTGTTACCTAGTGTTGGTATGTTCATTTGATGATGATAATGGCATAACTATCTATGACCACTCAATACATGTGTGAGCATTCTAGCTTTCGTTACACGGTTGGCACTGTTTCATGGTTTCGTTTGATGTCGTATTTTGTTTGATCAATGTCTTCATTGTTGTTGGTTGTGTTGAAATGTTTCTCGATTGTGTTTGCATGTGTGAATTTTTGTTTCTTGGCGTCATTTTGCTGAATAATTGTTTGTGCTCATTCGCATGATTTAATGGTATTTTGGGTTAGTTACTTTGTAGTAGAAAGCATGATGAATATGGTGGTATCAAAATGATCTGAGGTTTCCTTCTAGTGGGTTTTAGTTTTGAAAGGTAATTCACAACATGAAGTATGAGTTTTGACTTTTTTTGGTATGGCCCTTCCGGCTCTGTTAGTACCACATTACTATTATTGCAGGTTGTTCGTTGTTTCGGTGTATGTCGGGCTATGATTGTGTTCCAAAGAAAATATTTGTTATGCGGTGGACAGTTGTAGTGTGCAACTGTAACTAGACTTTGGATCTGAGCCTACTGTTTTCTTTACGACGCAATGGCTATGATTTATTTGAGTCATGGTTTACCCCGTCCGCAACACACGTGGACGAATTCAATTAATTACTTCAAAAAACTAAAAACCATTCAAGTACTTAAATAAAAGTAAGTTTTCTATGAAACTAGTGTTATTATAAAATCTAAATTTCAAATTAATTAAACTAAACTTTTCTTTCTACCATCAGAGAATGTTTATTGTTGAACCACACCATAATCCACCACTATTCTACTCAACGCCACATCAACAAAATACAATTCTTCTTTGCGTTGATTTAACGTCTTCATCGTATCACATCACACCACACCACACCAATCACACCACACCCAACCCAAATACATTTAAACAATATATGTTTGTGTGTGAAAATTGTTGGTTCAAGCCTTGGATTTCACACACACACACGTAATATAGAATTGTGTTACTACTTGAACTACAACTTCATTGATTAAAAAGTTTACATTAAATAGAATCAAACAAACTTGATCCTAAAGAAAAGGCAACCTCTACGTAAACTTCCTAAAAGCCAGGAGAATAAGCCCCACTACCTTTTACACAGTAAACTCTAATAAAACATATGACTTAAAACAATCGAATTATTAAACTAAAATATGTTAAACCCGTGAACTGATCCACAACTTTAATCTGTGACCCGTTCACTTGCAGACCCGCTAAACTGTGACCCGTGTAATCCGTGAACAAACTCGAATAACCCAACAATCAACCCCTTAATCGATGTTTGTTCACACCACTTTCTTCATTGCAGCGTTCCCATAAAAAACAACCTTCATCTCGAACCCTGTCGACCTTTTAACGAACACCCTAACTTCACCTATTTCACGTCTAAAGTCTTCTATAACCGTAACATCTAACATGGCATACTGCTGGAACCCCATTCATTAACGTCTTGACTCTTCACGGATCAACGACCTCTTCCGCGGTCACATCCAAAGTCTTCTGACTTGAACTCCAGCGCCATAATGTTATCAGAACCATCTTGTTTTAACGTGTACCTTTTCCCGATCAACTCTGTTCCAAGAGGCTTCTACCATCGACTACAAAAACAAAGTCACCGCCTTTAACGTTTTCTTTCTTCCGCCAAAGGAAACCGAATCCAAAGACACGTGCTTTGAAGGATCCTTAACGATCGTTTTTCACGCACTTCTGTCGGTAAAACTCTTATCACGAAACAAGTTGATCAAAGGTTCTTTGATCACCTCTAACAGCCCGGAACAATAATGTTTATCACCGGTCACCCCCGTCGTCCCAAACGATACTTCCACCACGAAAACGGTTGCATTAAAACACTTCCCGTCTCCGTCTTCTGCTGTCGAACAGTCCCGAACAACCACCTGCTGTCCCGAAACACACCGGTAACCTGCTGCGTTTGCCCCGCAGCAAAGGCTACACCCTTCAATGGTCGACTTTCAAACCGACCTTACTGTCTTCTCGAGCCCTAGGCTCTGATACCAAATATTGGTTCAAGCCTTGGATTTCACACACACACTTACGTAATATAGAATTGTGTCACTGTTTGAACTACAACTTCATTGATTAAAAAGTTTACATCAAATAGAAACAAACAAACTTGATCGTAAAGAAAAGGCAACCTCTACGTAAACTTCCTAAAAGTCAGGAAAACAAGCCCCACTACCTTTGAGACATTAAACTCTAATAAAACATATGACTTAAAACAATCAAATAATTAAACTAAAATCTGTTAAACCTGTGAACTGATCCACAACTTTAATCCGTGACCTGTTCACCTGCAGACCCGCTAAACGGTGACCTGTGTAATCTGTGAACAAACTCGAATAACCCAACAAAAATATAGGTAAAAATGCTCGGCAAACATATATAAGCGACTAAGAGAGTTTACCTTTGTTAAAGTCTTAAAATAAATAGTTAAGCCGGCCCAACTTTTTCTAATTTGGACCGGGCCAAAAGAGGATTTGATCGGGTTTACGGGGACCCGAGTCCGATAAAACGACCCATGATCCATTGGTAAGTGCATTCTACCATTTCACCGTTTGAACTTCGAAACAACACACAAATCACCGAGAAAGAAAGAGTATAGTAGCCATTAAGAACTCTTCAACACCACTCTTGTCGATGTTAAAGGCAATTTAAGGTATTCTGAAACCCTAATTCCACATCTCACTTCTATGTTCAAGCTTTTCAATCCTCATTTTTCGTATTAATTATGTTACCCTCTTTCGTTCTCTGTTAGTAGGAGCTGATTCGATTCGATTGCACTTCTGTTTATTTTCGAACATGTTTTTTCAGTATATTAGATTGAGGGAACGAAATTGGTGATTCTGTGTGGTGTAAAGTTGCTTTAGATGTTCGTCTTCATCTGAATTTGGTGGTGGTATAACTAGGGTTTATGTAACTCTGATATCAGTATAGTTCTGTTGCTATTCTTATATTTTCTTAAAATGATGTTGAGTTCTTATTCTTATAGATTTTGTTGTCATTGAAAGAACATTAAATCAACATTATCATGGATACAAAGTCACTGGCAAAATCAAAGAGAGCTCATTCTCTGCATCATAAGAAGCATCATCCAAATCAAAAGGCAAAAGGTGCTACTAGCTCTGTAGTCCCCCCTGGCACGGATAAAGCACCGCAGAAGGCGGTTAAAGAAAAACCTCGTGCTGTGCTCGCGTCTAATTGGGACCGTTATGAGGATGAGGAAGATCCCATGACAGAAAATCAAAGAGATGGTCAAGATAGTCGACCGGGTGATGTTGTTGTACCTAAAAGCAAAGGTGCAGATTATGCTTACTTGATTTCTGAGGCCAAGGCCCAGAATTCGACAAGGTTATCTTCAGAAATTTTTCCATCTCTTGATGATTTTGTTTCTGGTAGGCACTCTATCCTTTTGATTGTTTTCAATGAAAAAGAGTGTATTATTGTTTGTTAATTTGATCATTCACTAAATCTGTCTTACGGCCCATTGGCAATTAAGTGCAAGTTTGGAGTGCGTTGTAAGTCTGAAAGATTTTTTTTTTTTGTAACAACTAGCAAATGTTGCAAGACCGTGGAGTGTGGACAGGATATAAGTTCACATTGGTTTTCTTGCTGTTGGTTCACGAAGATTATCCTTTCTTGTTTTTAGACAAAAGGAAACATTTGCTTCTCAAAATTTATCTGCAAAAAAAAAATAAAAGAAGAAAATCAGATGGAGAACCTATAATGGAAGGTCCTTTTGTTTGAGCTTCTAAAAATATTTCATTGTTTGGCTTGTAAAAAAATGTAAGCATGTCTTTAGCAGTATGGAAGATTAAATGCTTCTCTTTATAGATTTTGGTCTGGGAAAAGAAGCCTTCTTGACTGTCCGAGGAGAAAGCTTACTATCATCTATTCAAAATGATAGTTTCTTTGTAGAGGATAAGACACCTGCAAACTACGAGGTACTTTCTATTAATCATTTAAACCAGTTAGATTATTGATTTATTGGTTGTCTGTGAGATTAGAAATAATAGATTATTTTTAATTGTGACCAACAGTGCTAGTCTAGTTGTAGGTTAGCTTCAAATTTCTATGGATTATTCCATTTAGCAAATGTTCATTAAGATCATCTGCAAATAATATGTCTAGTATATGAGGAAAAAGGTTGTCAGTTGTCACAATATATATATACATACTACTGCAAAACTTATTCTCTATGTTTCAAGTAGACAACCAGTCTAACCTAACAATACAAGTTTACACAAAAAACAATAAAGGTTAAATGGCCGACTCCATGTTTCAAATTGTCAGCAGGATAACTGAACTGTGTTGGTTCGTTAGGTTAGTTTTGGCATTTATGTGTTGGTTAATCTTGCTGGGTACGGGTCAAGCCAGTTCATTGGTTAAAAGGGTTATATAACAGTTTATGTTCACTTCATTTAGGTGTTAGTGGGTCAAATAAACATGCGATGATTGTAAGAGTCTTAGGAGATAATGGGTTAAGTGTTCGTATCTGCATGTTTTTAATCTGGGTCTATTCATGTTATGCTACAACGAATGAAGAATGTAAAAGTGTTCAAGAATCTCAGTTATTCTGACCTTGATTGTGATTGGGGCCTGAACCAACATTATGATCACCCCACTTTCTTGTACATGATATCAATTAAATAGGAGAAAAATCAAAGAAAAAGAAAATTGGGTCAATTGATAATATGGGATGGGTTAGAGAAGTAATTGATGAATAAACTTATGGCAAACACTTTATTCCATAGGAGAAAGGTTTCATAGATAGTTTTTTAGTAATAAAAATAAATAAAGATGTGATCTAATATATTGGAAGAGTGTTTAAAGATTAATACTATTGGGCTTGCTCTTACATGTGCAGACTTCATTTCTGTCACTGAATATGAATGCCCTTGCAAAGCAACTTTCAAAAATAGATCTACCAAAAAGACTTTTCATGGAGGCAGATTTGTTTCCTCCCAAGCAGGTATGTGGTAACTTTTATCCGTTTAGATGTGGTAATTTCGATCCATCTACTTAAGAACAGGTTGGTTTGTTTGTTTTTTTTCCTTTTGTCTAGTGGTTCAAATAGATAAATAAAAAATAGCTCGAAAGGAAACGCTTCGAGGACTATGAAATTTGCCCGAATTGTATTTTGATTCTTGATAAGTAAAACCCCTTAAATCAGGTTAAATATAATTTTGGTTGACTTAGCTCCCGCTTTGCACGGGTCTGGGGAGAGGCCGGATTGCTTTGCGATCTGATGTATGCAAGTATGCAACCTTACCTACACTTTTGTGCAAGAGTTTGTTTCCACTTTACGGTCACAAAGCATAAATCTTATAAGCAAATTGATAAGGTTGCTGATTTGTGACATTGCAGTCATAGGTTCTAGTTGTGGTAAACAACCTCTTGAACAAAAGCATAGGTAAAGTTGTGTATGTCAGATCGTGAACATGGCCCCTCCCTGGACCTTGCGCAAAGCGGGAGCTAAGTCAAGCAAGGTTGTATTTGACCTGATAGAGTTAAAATATAACCTAGATTGACCCATCCCTATGTAAAGGGTCGTAGGGGTTGATTCGATAACAATGAACATAGCATAAAAGGAAATGCTTTGAAGGCATTAAAATTTGCCCAAATGTTCTTGTTTTTAATGCATAAATATAGTCTGGCTTGAGTCCCTTGACACATTATTAGTAAAAGGATTGTAAAGGGTCGTAGGGGTTAATTCGATAACAATGAACTATCTTCCGTAACTTCATAAATATTAACATTGTTGTTTAGTCTAATCATACTTTGGTTTTGCCTTTCAGCAGCATTCTGAAAAAGTTCAAGAACGCCAAGCATATGAACATCATGAAGTCGCATCGTCCACAAGCACCGCCACCAAGAGCAGCACTCACATGAGCCCAACCCTGCACCAACCCATACCAATATCAGACCCAAAATCTGTTGCAAGCTCGAGTGCAAACCAATCAAAACTCAAAGCAGAAACAGCTGAAACAGAACTTGATATGCTGCTTGATTCTTTTGGTGATGTTAACTTGAAGGAGAAGGCGTCATCAACCAAGAAAAACACAGTAGATTTTGATATTGATAGTACGCTTGATGACTTACTCAAGGAGACTTCTCCATCTGTGCTTGATGAGAACATAGCATCACAGTCTCAACATCAATCTGGACCGCTTGATGATTTTGATTCATGGTTAGATACCATATGATTTCTTATAATAGACTGTACCATATCATTTCTTAAAAGGGTGAACTTTTTTGAAGGGACACGGGATGAGTATGACATTAACACGATCACTCACACACATATATAAACACATGCATTACGGATGGAGAGCGATCAGGCTTTCTTTGTTGTTTACCTGGATTCGAAAGCTTCAAATACTGCCCTCCAATTTCAGACTAAGTTCACGTTTTCTGGTAACGGGTCACATTTGCGTTCCTGTTCATATCCTCCTAATCAACTCCGAAGCCAAATATAGAAGATTTTTTCAGGATTATTTCTAATCCGGAGGCCATGTGAAAGCAACTAAGGATCATGTTGATGTTCCTTGTGTTGCGTAACGGACATATATATGGAGTTTTGATGCCATGAAATACACTTAGTGAGGTTGCACTCTTCATGATAGATGATAGAGTCTCCATCATCTCTTCTCATGAAAGTCTTTCCATCCCGTCTCATAGCAGGTCTCCCTGTCGGAGACCACTATAGCACAAAACTCGCACGTGGGTGAGCCGTTAATAAGAACCGAGGATTGAAAGGATATAAGACATCCACTTATCTAAGACGACCATTGTGGAGGGAAATTCATTTGAAATAAGATGAAGTCTAGGAAGTTCCAATCTAACGAATCAAAAGTTTTTTTTTTTAATGTCTACCTTTAGTAGCATGGCATTTAGTTTGTAATTTTGATCAGGCAATTATCTCATTTATTATAATGGGACCATCCAATCTGTTCCTGTTCCTTCCTTCAATGAAAGCAGTTTGGTCATCTGAGACTTTAAGGCTGATAAGCTTTTCGAGCTTAGATCATGTTTAGTGGTTGTTTAGTTAAAATGTCATTTAAGTGACATGTAGACAAAAATCATTTTACTAAAACTTTTTTAAATCAAATGTAGTGGTTACTAGTGTTTGGAGCCCTATTCATGCAATAGTGTATGTAAAATTGTATTTGGAGCCCATTAAAGGCTTAACGCCTCATGGGTTTGTTGCCTTATTTAACTATCATGTAGTAGTGTTTGGAGCCTTATTTGTGTTCATGTTATCATTATTAACGCCCCCTCCTTGTACATTACGTGTAGTTTTAACGATGATAGAGCATAATAAGGGGAAACCGGACTGCCACCCCCCAAAAAAGAAATTTTTTTGCACATAAACATATAACTCTTCAAAGTCAATATATGTTTCTTTGGATAAACCATAATAACCATCATGTGATTAACTCTTAATAAAAAAGATTTTTATTAATTTCATAGAGAATTTTTTCTCAAACACTTACAAGTTACAATTATGCATAACCCTGCGGATTAATCTCATCGGCCAATAAATGAAATGTCACAACGAACACAAAACAATACAACAATCAATGCAACTTTTGCATCTTATCTTACATTCTCAACAGCACAAGGTACCGTAAACACATTAGTTTTGGGTGTTTGGGTCCAGTCCTTCATCACAAGAGTCCTGATATCAATTTCATTCAAAAGTGAAGGCACAACTTTCACCGGCACGATCTCGAATCCCGCCTTTTTACAAGCATCAGTTAACGCCTCAACCTGTAACGGCCCATCGGGGCAAAACGCCACCACAGCCCCGCCACTGCCCGTAAACTTTGAGGCGGCCCCAACCCTTCTCGCCACCTCCACCATCTCTATGTTCAGTGCACCAAGTGCGGCGTCACCAAACATCTGCCTACGTAGATCAAAGTTTCGGTTCATTAGAGTCGCGAGTTTTGCATAATCTTTTTCAAGTAATGCTGTTCGTCCCTCGAGGGCGAGATTAGCCACTTCCTCCATTGATGATATTATGAACTTGTCTCCATCTAACCATCGTTGTCGGACCGCGCTATGTACCTTGCCTGAATCACTTGGGTTTTCGGCGTAGATCAGATGCAGAGGTGGGAGAAGACTTGTGTCTAACTGTGTGTAATTGCCATGACCGTTTTTGTTCATGGTTGTCTTGTTGAAATCCTGTAAATTGAAGATGGTTAGTTGGTTATATGAATTTATGTTACACATAATGAAAAATAAGCAAAATAAATATTTCTAGCAATTTCTTTTTTTCTTTTTTGCCAAGTGGGAAAAAAATAAACATATCCAAAAACAACCAACAATCACCACATATACAAGACCCACTAAATGAGCTACAATTTAGATTTATATTTTAGCACTTCAATTCCAAAAAAATTTTTTTTTGAAAAGTATTGTAACAAGCACAGAACAAACTAATCAAATCAACATATGTAAAGCGACAGGTAAAAGTACAGTTCTTCAAATACGCGTCGGCTGAAAAATAGTTGTTTTAAAGTTTAGTTGGAGTTTTTCTTAAAACAATTAAAATTTAATCGGCGCTTAATATATGTATTGATTTAATTGGTTGTTTCAGACCTATTATATCACTTTTAATAACTTTTATGCCGGCTAAATTCATGCCTTTTTAGATGGCTTGGTTTATTAAGAGTATTCATACTAGTTTTTCCATCATTCTTTTTATATTTACATTAAAGACGTTATTTTATTCTATTTTAATTAAATAATATTTTTTATATTTTTATCATTATATTTTCTCTTTCTTATAATCACAACTTTTAAAATTTCAAAAAAGTTATGGGGTTTGTACTGTGTTTCCTCAAATATGAGAATACACGGTACGATCCTATAATATACGACATACACTCACATAAAAATAAAAACCTTACTCTGAATGCTTTAACACATTTTCCTTAAATGCGCTTAAATATATACATTTTCCAACGGCTTAAAAATGTTTATTTTTATCAACGACACATACTCTCCTAAAAAATTACCACACAAACCCCGATTAAAAATTAAAATTTTAATTTTCCTCTCACATATGATACGTTATATGTATCAATACATTTACCTACACCCATTATTATCTCTAAAACTGTAGACACTGTTAAACTTATATAAACCCATAATGCTCACCATGTACACAAGACCACCATAAACTTGTGCTACTCTGTCCTGCAAACCTGCAACAATCCCCAGCTCTTTCTCAGCATTCAAAATAAGCTGTGGTCTCATCTTCACATCAATTTTCTCTCGGACATTGTAGAAATCAAGAAGACAGCTAAACGCCGCACACGCGATCGCACTCGAACCCGATAACCCTGTCTGATAACACAAACCCTATTACACTTTTGTTCAAAACATCATGAAATTATGACACAATTTCGAATTTGAACATATTCACCTGACGTGGGATGTTGGTGTCGTATGAAAGAGTGAAGTTCTTGTTGTGAAGATGAATCCCCTGTTCTTTACAGTAATTTGTGAACACCTTACAAGTTGCCATTAGCAACCGTACGCCTCCATAATAACCTTCGTTTTTTAAACGGTTCACCTGCAATATAATCAGAAGCAGTTATAGGTTTATAACCGCGAATCATCGATTTCATCTTTATCAGTGTTTTCAGAACCGGACCGGACAATAAACCAGTCACTTTACAGGTTCACTGGCTGGTCAAACGGATAGAACTGTATTTAAGAACCAGATGACGTTATAATAAATTAATAATAGATAATTGATGTTATTTATAGCAAAATATAAAAATAGTATATGTTTTTATGTATTTTTTCATTTTTAATAAAATATAAGTAGTTAAATATAAAACATGGATTTTAGAATACTAAATCAATAAAAAAATGTTATTTATAGCAAAATATAAAACTAGTATATGTTTTTATGTATATTTGTGTTTTTAATAAAATATAAAGAGTTAATATAAAACATGGATTTTAGAATACTAAATTAACAAAAAGAAAATTAAAATCCGATCCGTTCACACAGTCTGTTTTAACAAGTTAATTATTCCGATCGGTAACTGGTCGGTTCAATTAAAACAGTCCAAATAGGTATAACCGGACTGGTTCTGTGACCGGTTCTGAAAAAAATGCATTTTACAGAACTAAAACTTTCAAATCACAATAATTCAAACAAAATCAACGTACGAGGTGGGATAACGAGTCGAATTTAACGAGGTCGTGAGTCGGGTGGGGGAGAATGAGGAGTTCTGTGGATGGCTCGAGCCGAACACAAGCCCAAAAGTTCTCGACGCTTAACGAGATAGTGCGACCGTAGTACACGTCGCTCGGGTTACCGAGGAGACCGATTCGAGCATAGGCTTTGTGCTCGATTACAACAGATGATGATCCATTGCGATCCATATTTCAAAAGAAAAGGTGAGGAAGAAAAAACGAATGTTGTTACTTTGAATATTTCAAAGTGAAGAAAAGATGGTTATATATATATAAGGTTATAGTGAAAGGTGAGGTGGTGATGACATTGAGATATTATTAAATAATAATAGAGAGTTAGATCCAGTTGTTGCATTTGATGATGAGGAAATGGATAACTATCCTAGTCATCACCATGGATTATTGATTCAGAAACGTAACCGATATTTTTCCTATAACTATCTTAATTTTCAAGTAAAATTTGACACTGATATGATCATATGATGTGAATTTGTTTTGTTTTCTAAAAATAGAGATAAATTCATAAATCAATTGATCTGTTTAAGGTTATATTACATGTTATAATATTATTAGAATGTTGTTAACTGTTTATAAAACACTAAATTAAATAACCTAACTTGTAGGTTATTTAGTGAATTTATTTTCCAATATTGACATGCTACTTCGGAATAAATTCGAAAAAATTATCATATGATAAGTGAGTTTTATAAATATTTCATTTAGTTCTCTAGTTCACATGGTTTTAACAATCTACAAACAACTTTATAGAAATGAAACAGTAATGAATTTTAAGTTGTTGATAAGAGAAGAATAAAACTGTTATAATAAAATTAATATTTAAAATAAATCCAAATACAAGTATGATTTTGTGGGAATTCAGATATAATTACTTCTAATCTATCCAAGCATCCACCGTAAGACTCAAATCCTCAACTTTACGGTAAGATATATATCACTATATATAATAGATACCGTTAAATTCTTTCAATTTTCTCAAAAACTATACTAGTTTCAATAAAAGGAGTCTTATATTTTATTTTTAACAAAAGAAAATATATATATTAAGGACATTGAAGGTCAAATAAAATAAGAATTTGGAGGACAGCAAATCAGCACCAATGTAGGTATACAATAATTGAATATGTGAAGAACAAGTTGCAGAAACAAAACACGGTTTTGATTTGTGAAAAATCTAAGCTGCATTCACGACACAATTGCTGACTCACCACCTCTCCACCATAATTTATTAATTTGTTTGACAAAAGTAGGCCTTTGTGCGGGTGCGCTACATATGACGATTTTTTATTTTTCTAATGGGTTGGTACAAGGTCGGATCTATGGAAAACACAAATAAATAAATATATTAAGATTTGAAAGCCTTAAGGGGACACTTTAAATGTCTAATGGTAAAGTGATTTTTTTAAATAAATGATTGTAAGTTTTAATCTGTTGATAAAAAATTATTACGTGTGAAAAAACAATTTTCACGTTTGAAAAGAATGGAAAGATAAATGGTTGAGTATGTTTCAATTTTTCTTAATGTTTAACGCATTTGTAAGAATTTTTTTAAAACAAAATTATGTTATAAAATCAAGCGTTTTGTTCTTTTTAATTTGAACGTAGTACTGGTATAATTTTATTAAATTAATTTTTAAAAAATGTTTTTTTCATGTGAAATGTACGAATTTTTAGAGTGGAATTATTACGCAAGAACAAGTAATAATTACACAAGGCGAATCACATTTGCGTGGCATTATCACACATAGATGGAATTATCACGCAAGAATACATTCTTCTATTATAATTTCACATTTACGTGATAATTCCATCTCTGCATAATTAATTCTTACACTTGCGTTATAATTCCACCCGTATTCATTCTTTCTTGATAACTTCGTACGCTTCGCATGAAAAAAACTTTTTGTACCGTAACATTTCTCTGGTTATGTAATTGTTAATAACATTTATAATTATATATAT
The DNA here is from genome assembly GCA_025215565.1 of Flaveria ramosissima. NCBI lineage: Eukaryota > Viridiplantae > Streptophyta > Magnoliopsida > Asterales > Asteraceae > Flaveria > Flaveria ramosissima. The sequence goes on from CM046037.1 coordinate 9,749,505, forward strand.
ATATATATATATATATATATATATATATATATATATATATATATATATTCTGCGTAACTATTGCGCAGACATAATTACTCTTGCCCCAATCACTTGTTAGTGTAAAAGTCGCGCCCTGCTAGCTTCATATGTATGCGCGCATGCATGTGTGTATGTATGTATGCATGTATGGATACGTGTATGCTTGCAAACATGTATGTATGTGTGTATACGTGTATGCTTGCAAACATGTATGTATGTGTGTATACGTGTATGCATGTATGCATGCATGCGCGCATGGGTGGGTGTTTGCATGAATGCTTGTGTGTGTAAATATGCCAAACCAGTTACAACTTACAACCCTACAACCTTGGGTCGGTATAAATCTGTTTGACACGATCTAAGCTAGTTTAGTCTATATTTGGAGAGGACAAGATTATTTTCTTACATTACATTTTAAGAGTCTAAGACCGGCAAAATTGTTTTTTTAATGAATTTGACTATCTTATATATCATCTAGACACATGTTATATATATGATTAAAATTGTTAACTATAAACAAACCCCCTGTGATTTTTAATGTCTATAACTTTTGCACACATTAATATTTAAATACACAAACACACTAACGAAAGTCCCCTCGTGTTGTAGTGAGAATTTCATGTAAAGATAAAAAAACACTCGTTTTTATAATGTAATTTTTATAAAAAAATAATATCATATATAAAAGTTATGAATGTTTAAAAAATAAAAAAACTTGTAAAAAATCAACAAAATTGGCTATTTTTAAAATATCACTCTAACAAAGTTTTATTTACAATTCGATCCCAACTATTGATTAATTAACTGAATGGTTGAGATTACTTATTACACTTTTTAGTTTTAGAATCATTTATATATGAACCATTTCCAAAGCTGATTACAATATGATCCATTTGTTTTCTTGTTGAGTTAACTATTGTATTATAACTAGTATGACACCCTGCGCTTCGTGGCGGTGCTGACATTTGCAGTGGTATATCTTGAAATGACAACATGGATACGATGTGAGTGTTCAAATTGTAAACAATGGTAATAAGCTAATGTAATAGTGGATGTACTATTCAAATAAAATCTAAACTTAATTAAAGGGAAAAACAAAGAAAATCATTAAATATCCACGCTACACGATGGGGTTAAGGTTTTTTCCTCGTCGTACCTATAGTAAACAGTCCAGTTTATTATAAAATTAATTTAAATATAAACACTTATCACTATAAAATGAGCATTGAAAACACTAAAACAAATATATGAAGTTGTCACTCGAATGTAATACCATAAACATACTGATTTGTAAAGAAGACCGTCACACCTAGTAGCAAATATAATAAATCTTTAACAACAGTTTTTAGTTAAGAAACAACAATTTTGCAGCAATTCGCCTCACTTTACTAACGGTTTAAAAAAATTAAAAAAAAAAACTACTTTAGTGGTCACAAACTCCTGCTACACGGTGGGGCTGACATCTCCTATAGTCGCAAATTGTGCTTTTATATTTTGTAACATGGATACAGTAAGGTGTTAAAACTTAACAAAGTTGGTAGACGGCTAGTATGACTGGTGGTATAATAATTGACGTAAAACCTAAATTTAATAGAAAGAAAGAAAAGGAAAAAAAGAAAGACTAAAAAACCATTAAAAAGAGTTGTGTGAGGACTCAAACATGGGTGCTCTCCGAAAATGAAATAGGAACTACTACTTAGACCATGAGTAATGATTAATGCTTATTAAGAGGCATTTTCTGTCACATCAGCGTCAAGTTATCATTACCTTTTTGTTAAAAACATAAGTAATGGTTGATGTCCCTATAACGCCCCTTCATCATTATGGATTTGGTGATTTGGGGCGTTATAATAATAATGTCCCTTTAAACATAACGCCCCACCATAATGATGATGGGGGCATTATGTGGCGTTATGTATGAGTTTAACGCCCCATTACACATGGTCTTACCCAACTATAAAAATGAGGGGTCTACCAATCTTGGCTGCCGTCGAACACAACCAATGACAATATAACACTTGTACATGCACAACATACATTAAAAGTTGTAACTATATAACAACTTGTACATTCTGCTTGTAATGCACTGTAGATCTAGTTTCCTTTTGTATAGTATATAATATTGAATATTTTTAAATATTATATGTTGTCCAAGTAGTTATATAAGTCTACTTAGTTAAGTCTTATCAATTTTTTTATATAATATAGTAATGATCTTATATTAGATAGTTGGGTATTTGACATGACTATTTTAATTAATATGCATGATGATAATCATCAAGAAAATGATAAGTGATGGTGTGTGTGTTATTTTCTATATTAAAAACTTAGGCGACGACAACACTACTAAAGGCATAATAAAATTATGTTATTAAATAATAAAATTATTTAGTCTATTTCAAATTAATCATTTAATTGCTAACTATAAATGCATTAATAATTAAATGATTAATATTTAATGATAATATTAAATGAAAAATATTAAATGCATTTATCATATTTAATGGGGGCATGTGAAGAATACATGCATAATGCCCTTGTACCTTGTGCTTAAATTGTTGTACCCAACGTCTTAAGGTTTAAGTAAAATGCCTATTTTGTCTAAAAATATTGTATATAGTACAAGGTTATAATATATATTTCAAAGGTCATTAGTTTTGAGAATATGAGATTGGTCTGACCGTCCAAGTGGTAATACTATAATAGGCACGAAAGTCAAGTCCATTTTTCTTATCGTTCATTAGTCCATTTTTTTTATCGGGCATTGTTAAAGTCTCTTTTTTTATCGGGCATTGTCAAAGTCTATTCTTTTATTGGGCATTGTCAATGTACATTATATATACTATACTATTACTTAAACACTAACGTCGGTGACCAATTCGCACTTTGTTATCTAATTTAAGTTCGGTTATAAATAAATCTGTTAGAAATGTAACTAACGATTTATTTGGCGCAGTGGTCTATGAACTTCTCTTCACTAGCACGACCTTGGTTCTATTCATGAGCAACTCTTTTTCTGCCGGTTCTCGCCCCTTATTTATTTTCTTTTTGTTTTATTTTAAAATTCATTTAATGGCCACCAAGCTGGCCTATTGGATTATATTGTTCTAATTTCCTTCCACCTTCTTTCTTATTTTTTCACCTTCATATTCGTTATGAATTTTCCTTTTCTTTTAGTATTTTAAATTCAATACGTATTTCCTTTTTCTTTTAATATTTTAAATTCAATATTTATTTTCTTTTTCTTTTAACTTTTAAACATATTTACTTTTATAACTTTTAATCTATAAGTTTTTATTATGTTCTAAATATACTCTTACAATGTTTTATTTCCTTATTCTTTATACGCGTCAACATAATATTATTTAAAATCAGGTTGAATCAAATATGATATATTCTTACTTATTTTTTTGATTTGCTTTCATGTTTGTTAACTCTCTTTTACGAAATATACCTTCCTAATATAACTATCATTTAAAAAGACTAATTTGTGGTTGTATTTAGTTTTTTTTATGCTCCCTGGTATATTTAAATTTAAAATAGGGTATATTTTGGGTTTCCTAGGTTATATTGACTTTTTTCCTATCTATGTTTTTATCTCTGTAACCAAATTACCACAAATTTATATAATTCATTTATGTACTTAACTACGTTAAGATTATTGACCCAACAAGCGTAGCGAAGTATGCAGACGCGCCACATGCGTAACATAGTTCGCATATGCCTCGTAACGTGCTATTAAATCTCACTACTCCGACGCAACACACTAGCCTTACATTTAAATTACTTTTTTTAATCCGACTTATTTTATGTACGTTTCGAGTTGGTTTAGGTTCTCATGTATATTTTGTTTGAAAGTGAGTTGGGTCAAATATAATACGTTATGATCATTAGATGGTATAATAAAATGAGTTGTATTGATTGCAATATATTTATTATGACGCCGCATACGGCCCCGCCGTAACGCGCGACGGGTAAAGAAACTCGTTTATCTTATTGGGCATGGTCTGATACTCTGATTGTCTAGAGATTTATAAGGCTTGGCTAAATACATATTAGGAATTGGAATGAAGTTGATGTTTCAATACTTAAAGGTAGGGTGCACAATGAAATCAGGTTCAACACGGTGTCCCAACCAGGTTCCGACCCGGTATAAGCGGGTGGTTTCAAACCGGGTTCTCTCATCCGTTCACCAACCTGCTATGGATTCATGGTATTTTAAAATTACGTAATACGAACCTGGGTTGGACCCAACCCGAAACCAGGTCAAACCCGGTTTGGAATTTGTTGACTACGACCCGCAATGTTTCAACCAGACTCGGTTTGGATATTGACCCGGTTTGTCCACCTTTGCAGTAAGGACCCTGTTAGAAAGTATGACCATTATTATCAATTCATTTGTGATAGTCTTGTAGTGTGAAATTCTAATTGTTAATCATGTCTTCTAATGATTGTTAATGATGTTAACGAGGTCCCGTTCGAAGTATCGTCTTTGAGGGGCTGAAGTGCAAGGAAGCTAAAGTTCAGGGACTCGGGTACATAAGTGCTGAAGTTTCAAGGTTGTTGGTCTTGTTATGGTTCTTATTATAGTGTTGAGTATGTCCTTGTTCGATTTCTTTTTTTTGTTAGTTCGAGCTCATATTCAGACTCCATGGGTGTAAACATCTTGGTTTTGGTTAATAATATTTGGATTTATCATTTGTGACCGACCCGTTGGTGCTTTAGAGACTTAAAGAATCGAAATTGTGGCTAGTGTAATAATTTGATTACTTTAAGAGGACTTATAACTTCTCACAAATCACTAAGTTTATCTCAGGGCAAAAATGGAAACTTCAAATATTCAATGTTCAAAAAGGTAAGTGTCCGAAAGTTAAATTAACAAAGTAGAAACTTTGTTTGAAACATTTAGGGGCTTTAAATTAGTTTTGGGATTAATAGAATGTGTATAATTTTATAATTACTTAAGTAATTTATAAAAGACGAAGTTGTGTTCTCTACTTCTCTATGAATTAAATAAAGTCTAATGAGGAAATTGACCAGTTTGTCAATTATTAGTAACAGAGCAGGCTCGAGGCCCAGTTCTTGGGCCACAAGCCCAGCCCAACTTCCCCAAAGTTAACCCCGGTTCAAAACGACTAACGGTTCCGTTGGAGACTTGGAGGCGATGCTTATTGGTAAAACAATTATTGTCGTATTATAGATTTTTAACATACTGGTTATTGACACCATATTTATAGGGCCCATTTTTTCTACTCGCCCAGGGCCTAAAACTATTCGAACACTCTCGGGACGGGCCCTGTCATCATTTATAGTTTTTACTAGCTACTAGGGTGTTAGAGAACATTTGAATCCCTATACATCCAAAGTTTTACAAAACCCGAATCGAATAAGAAAAGAAGGACTAATGATCCTTAGCCTAAATGGTTGAAATGAGATACCGTAAGATTTCATTAAAATAAAAGAGGTCTTGGGTTCAAATATCATATGTGACAAGAAATGAGGTTTTCGGGTTGGGTCAGAGAGTTTTCTCTCACCAATGGTAAGTTTTCTCCTGGGGGTGGTCTCGTGTTCCATACTCGAGTAATGGAGATGATAAGGTGTGTCAGTGGTCTGTCGGTGATATAATTAGTTGTTCAAAGATAAAAGTAAAGATGTTTAGAGTTCGAATAAAGAAGATAAGGTGATTAGAGTGATATGACTGACTTGGCATGACCTCTGAAATCAACCATGTAATTGATGCGCTGAGGCATGAACGGTTGAGCAAAGACTTGAGGTGATTAAAGTTCTCGCCTTTTATACTTTTGACCAGGGTCATAACTTCGTATATGAAAGAAAAAAAGATAACAGGCTTATCCAAAAAGCACAATAAAATAGAATTAGAAACCCATATTTTTTAAAATCACACACACATATACATAATAAAAGTTATATATATAATCAAAAGTGAAATTCAAAAACCATATTTCTAACTAAATGTGTTCAATCTTTAGCAAAGTGAACAATATAACATATTTGTACCCGTGTCAATAGCGTCAGGGAAGAGGGTATCTTTAGTGGCGGACCAAGAAATTTTTTTAATGGGGGTCGTAAAATTTTTAGAGTCGATTGTGAATCACTAAATATCAATATAGACTAATAAATTATTGAAAAACACAAACAAGGAAAAAAAAGGTTGAGAAACTAAAGAACTCATTAGCGAAACTTGATTAAAAAACTAAAAAAATGTAAAAAGAAAAGAAAAAACAAGCTAAAAATGGAAGAATATGAAAATTTATTTTTTTTATAGTTTTTGTAAAGACAATGGTAACATTGTCAATCTATAATTTTTATTATTGAAATAAATCAAAATGGGTATTATTTAAATTTTTTTTCATTAAGCGAGGAGATTTATGCGATTTGGGTTTTAAAATGAGCAAATATGCAATTAAAAAGATTAAATGATGGGATATATGCAATTTTAATTTTGAGTCGGATAAATATGCAATTAAGTTTTTTTACAGGGGGATATATATAATTTTTCCCTTTATATATTATAAATTATTAATAGATATTAAATATTTTGAAAATTAAATAACAATATTTCAATATTTCTCTTTATCTAATGCTATGTATGAATATAACATTACTTCTAATTAGTGCGTAGTTTAATGAAAAAAATCAATCACAGCCTATTTCATTTTCATAATTCATATATTAAATATAAAAGTTAAGAAGACCTTTAATAAGATTATCAAATAATTTAAAAAAATTGTTATATAAGAAAACCTGTTAAAAATTGTTTACGTGAAGGACGTTCATCGTCAGATTAACAATGATACATGAAAGTTTATATAGACGAAGATGACACTTTCTATAATTATATCGTTAAATAATCAAATTGATGTTATTTTTTAATAAATTAACTAGTATTAAGCCCTCGCGTTGCGACGACAGCGTAAAATCATGCCAAATAACATCAATATCAAACCGTCGCTAGTGACCACCAATACCAGAAGGCTCATAAAACAAATGAATTAAAAATAAAAAAATAAAACCGAACGAAAAATAGACATAAAAACATTGAACCATGCACATGCGTTGCAGTGTGTTAATTGTGTATAAATTAGACAGAAATATGAAACAACGTGACCATTAAGCGGAAAAAATAAAAGTAAAAATGTTGAATCACATACGCATGTTGCGATATGTTAACTCGAAAATTTTAGACCAATATGTCAAACGCAAAATTATAAAAGGTGAAAAATACATGGAAACAAAGTTGAAAGTGAAAAAAACTATTAATGTTAAATGGTAAAGATGAAACTATAGTGTCAAAAGTAAAAAAAAAATTAAAAAAATACAAAGGTACAACCTATAAAGCATGAAATACAAACTATAATGCATAACCAAGTTGGTAATTAGTATTATATAAATTTTATCATAAACTCTATTTATTAAATTAAACTAATTAAACGTTTCCTAGTTTTATAAGAAACTAGGTTAGTTCTCGTGTATTACACGCATTAAAAAAATAAAATATTAAATACTTAGTACTAAAAATTTATGCATTACAAAATCATACTTGAAGATAAAATATGACTATATTTACGTACAAATAGCTACTTTAAGTAAATAAACAATTGTGCATTTTTCTTAAACTTTTGTTTTATTAAAAATCATAATTTTTAAATATTTTGTTTTAAGAACAATGATAAAAAAAGTTCATCATATTCTGTGTTTTATAAAATTTTTGTTTTTAGAAAGTGTGTTTTTAATAAAAATAAATTTTGAATTTATTATATTACACATTTTTAATTTGAATATGGTACGAATAATATTATTAATATTCAATATTATTATTAACAATATAGAGAAATGAGAAAGTAAGTACAATAAGTCTTACAATTGTTTCATGCATATTTTAATTTTTTTATAGATAGATGGATAGGCTAAAACCATTAATTAAACGTATTATAGTTAGTAATAAACATGAAAAGTTACAGTATAATATTTTAATTTAAAATATAATATAAGTTATATATACGTAATAGTTTAAGAAATAAAACAATTATACTATTTTTAACTCTCTTATCTAAATAGTTTCACTTTTAAACATTCGTTTTGAGATTTTTTATAAATATTTTTTTATAAAAATATTGATTTAAAAAAATTCACTGGTTTATAACGCTTTTTAAAAAACAAAATGATTTAAAATATTTTATTTAAAAATGTTTAGTGTTTTAGAAAATCATATTATATAAAATGTTAGTTTTTTTATTATGTAGATTTTAGTTAAAAGATTTGATTTCTAATTTCCTTAATAAAATCTATTTTCAAAAAAATTAGTTTGATTTTAAAAAAAATTTGATATGAGAAAGAAATATAGCAATTAGTAACATTTAGTTTTAATAAGAGAGAAATTTATATAAGTATTTAAATTACTATAATATTTTTTAAAGGAAAAATTAATGTATGGGTATTTAGAAGAATGACAAGTGACAAAAAGATGAGATAAGAAAAAAAACAAGTAGCAAAAAAAATCTTGTTTTATTATATGCTATAGATTAATGTCATCATAAACATGGTTCTCCATAATCTATTAAATGTAGTACCCCTAATTAACCATATCAATAATTTTATTAATCATTTTAGTTTTCATATTTATGTAACTAATTTAGGGGTTATTTGGTAGCATCTGAATTAACTTATTAATGGTTCAGATGTTTAAATGATTCAACATTTAATGGTTCAGACTGTTTGTTTCGCGAGCAAATGTCTGAATGGTTCAGATATTTGCCTCTAAATGATTAAACATTATACTAATGTTAAATGGTTAAGTCTGATGCCGAATGGTTAAGACATCTTATCTGAATTGTTTAGGTATTTGTTTTTGAATAGTTAAGTGATATACTAACTCTTAATGGTTCAGAACCATTAATGATTTAACACTTAATGATTCAAACCTATTATTGGTTCAACACTTAATCATTGAATTACATGAATATAACAAGTTCCCATTTGATTTCATATATTTAATTTACTTAATTAACCTAATAAAATATATGAATTAACTAATAGATATAAATGATAATCAATAACAAAATCAATTAATACAATCAAATTAGATTTTCTCATATTTGACATACTTTTTTATTGAATTATATTCATGCTACCAGATATTGTGTACATGCTCTTCCACCTTTCATTAAAACACACTCTCAAGTCTCAATTCTCAATAAAACCCATAGATACAGAACACACTCCATACATATAGATACACAATCTGTATCTATATATGAATACAGAAAATCTCACTTTTGTGTGATTGTGGAGAAGATAACCACTGAAATGATCAAACGGCTACAATTTGGACGGTTGAATTGAAAGCAACTATCATACATACAATGAAATTTTGTTCCACTTATAAATCCATCGTTATTTAACCACTTTCTTTCACTTCAAAATCCCAATTGCTAACACACGCATTTCATCAGGGGTTTTGCTGATTGTGTCACAAAGGGGAAGAAGAAGAAGAAGAATTAGCCCTCAGGATTGTAGAGGGCTCAAATCAGCATTTTGTAATTTCACGATTGACTCTGTTAATCGTTGATTTGAGCCTTCGATCATGCCTGATGGGTATTCATCTTCCAAAAAGAAGGATGGATATTGGGATGATGTTTGTGGTAAGGTATGTGTTTGCGTTTGTTTGATTGTTTATTGGTTGAATCGTTGAACCCTTGTTGGTTTTGTCGAAATTCTTTCGTTTGTGATGATGGGTGTTGTTTGATTTTGGGGGTTTTGAGGGATTGATGTGAATGTGATTGTGTTTGTTGTTTGTTCTTCGTGTTTATGCTTGATAGGAATCTAATGATTTTGGGATTATACTTGGAATTTGAACGATTTGATTACTCTTTTTGCTGTAATTTTTGGTGAGTTGTTGTTTGATGCTTCCATTGATGTAATATGCATCTAGAGGAAGTTGAAGTGCAAAGGGTTTTTGATTGATTCTAGTGATATTCTGCAGTTTTCATTAGGAAAGAAGAAGGATATTCAATTTGATACATGTGATTCCTTATGAATCTTTATTTAAGGGTGTTAATATGTGCATTTTATGAGTGATTATTGTAATATAAATGATATTAATAAGATGATGCATTCTGTTTTAGTCTGATAATTATACCTTTTGTTGATTATTGCCACTATAAAACACAGGAATCAGCTTAAATGCACATCCAACCACCCCATTTGTGTTAGTGGATTCATCATGTTCATAATGTCTTCTATATGCCTTTAATTTTTAGGCTTTTAAGTCATCAAATTACACTTTCATTTGGTTTTAAACTTTGTAGGAGGTTAGCAGAATGGCTCGAATTCGTTGCATGATGCAAACTCTTGATATAAGAACATTTGCCGTACTGTTTTTAGTCATCCCGTTCGGTTTCATGGGTGTTTACTTCCATGGACAAAAGATCACCTACTTTTTAAGACCATTATGGCAAACTCCACCAAAACCTTTCATTCCCATTCCCCATTACTATCATGAAAACGTTTCGATGGATTCACTTTGCAAACTCCATGGTTGGAAGTTAAGGGAATACCCACGAAAAGTATATGATGCAGTTTTATTCAACAATGAAATCGACATGCTTACAATTAGATGGAAAGAACTTCACCCTTATATCACACAATTTGTGCTTCTTGAAACCAACTCTACTTTCACAAGCATACCCAAACCACACTATTTTGCAATCAATAGGGAAAGATTCGATTTTGTTGAACCCCGTCTGACTTATGGCACGATTGGTGGAAGATTTAAAAAAGGTGAAAACCCTTTTGTTGAAGAGGCTTATCAAAGAGTTGCACTTGATCATCTTCTCAAATTAGCTGGTATTGAAGATGGTGACTTATTGATAATGTCTGATGTTGATGAAATCCCTAGTGCTCATACAATTGATCTTTTGAGATGGTGTGACGGCCCTCCGCCAATTGTTCATTTGAATCTGCATAATTATTTGTACTCTTTTGAGTTCCATGTTGCACATAGCAGTTGGAGGGCTTCTGTACATCAGTATCAGAAGGGTAAAACAAGATATGCTCATTACCGCCAAACGGATTATCTATTAGCAGACTCAGGATGGCATTGCAGCTTCTGTTTTAGAAAAATTACAGATTTTGTGTTCAAGATGAAAGCTTATAGCCACACTGACCGCGTTAGGTTCACTCACTTTCTTGACCCGAAAAGGATCCAAAATGTAATATGCAATGGTGATGACTTGTACGATATGCTTCCCGAGGAGTACACGTTTAAAGATATCATCGCGAGAATGGGTCCAATTCCTCATTCTTATTCTGCAGTCCATCTTCCTTCATATCTATTGAATCATGCAGATGAATATAGGTATCTTTTGCCCGGTAATTGCATCCGGGAAGCGGGTTAAATATTGTTTTACAGTAACTTTACATGATACAAACATAGTTTAAGTACTTAATTACCTATGGAGTTTAGACTGTGTTTCTTGATTAGGGGGTGATTAAGTTGTAAATTCTTTTTCCTCCTATATAACATACACCTGCAGATTGAATTCTTGTTTCAAATACTTTTTTACCTGCTGTTCTGACTTGTACTGTACAAGCTTGGTGAGTGGGCAATATCATGGATGAACATTTAGTGGTAAGCATGTTTTCAGGTCAACTTATGGTGTTGATTGAAAGGTAAGTGCACAAAAAAATAAAGGTGGGTGCTTTTAAGGAATTTTCCAATAATATTAATAAATCCTTTTTTTGATGGGTGGTGGACTTAAGGAAAGACTTTTATAGAAGTTTATTCTTGATTTTCCACCATGCAATTAACTTTTTGTCTGGTATGTTGATGTTACAGTTATCTTATGTTTTTGATATTTTGTTCTAAACTCTTAACTAAAACAAATAATTTATTAACAAATGGTCGCTGTGGTTTACATGGATAGATTACATAGACATTACTATTCTAATTAAAAACATTGGTCGGTGGGTGGGGTGGTGTTTTTTCTTTTTTTTTTCTTTTTTTTTGTTTGTTTGTTTGTATTTTAATTGTTCTTTTGTTTTTTTTTGTTTGTGTTTCAAATTTTCTTTTTTTCTTTTTTGTTTGTTTGTGTTTTAATATGGTTTCTTTTAGGTGTGGGTTCGAGATTTTGGGGTGGGGTTTTTTGTGGGTTTATGGTATCTGGACACGTGTTTTTGATTTGTAGGGTTCGTTGACGTTGTCTTTCTCCGGGTTCCTGTTTTCTTTCTTTCGTTATCGATACCCTGAGATTCTCGCTATTAAGGTTTGGGTTTTCCTTTTGTTTGCTCTTTCCGGGAATTTGATTTTCGTCGGTTTTCTATTATGGACTGTGTCGCTTTCTTGCGGCTTTGATTTTTTTTGTGTATGGTGTTGGACTTTGATTTAGTTTTTTGGGTTCTGCATGTTCTGATGTGTTATAGATTTGGGTTTTGGTGTATTTTACTGATTTTGTGGTTTTGAACCTTCATTTTGATTTTGATTTTGGGTTACATTAAAACTCGCATACGCGCGGCAACGCGCGCGCCAAAACCTAGTTAGTAATAAAACTCACAGCCGATGAGTCTTGAATCAATTTGTTTGAGAGGAGGCACCATATGATTTTCTAAAGTGGAGGTCATAGGTTCGAGTTTTACTTGATGTATATGCTCAGTAGACCAAAGTTTTATCACAGTGGCTCTTTGGATGGTGGGTTTCCATTGAAATAATGGTCGGGCTGGGTCACCAGAGCTGTTTGTGTTCGCGGGCGTGGGTGGCTTTTCGCTAATGTGTTTACTCGGGTGACCGCACTTAAAGTATTCGTTGATTATTAAGGGAAAAAAAAATTAAAACTCACATATTTCTGAAAAACTAACTTTTTACATAACAAATCTCGATGAATTTTGATAGACAGAGGGTCAGTGGACCCTCGTAAGTCTTAACTCTTCATTGGTTCCGTAGTTCCGTCATTAGGGTTTAGTTCATCTGGCTCGAATTCAAGTTCAATTTTAAAAAATTTTCAAATCTTGAATAACTCGACTAGGGCTGTACAAAAAGTTCGTGACTCGAAGCTCGCTCGAAGTTCGCTCGAAAAAAGCTCGAATCTAAACGAGCCAGCTCGGCTCGGCTCGAATTCTAAACGAGCCAAACTCGAGACAGGGTTAGCTCGATTCGAGTTCGGCTCGTGGCTCGGTTCGTTGGCTCGGCTCATGACTCAGTGCATATAATATGTATATATATCTATTTATATAGTATACTTATTATTATTTTTACTACTACTACTACTATTATTATTTTTTTATATTAGGATTTTAAAAATGGTTTCTTAAAAATAAAAATGGATTTTTTTAAAAAACATTAAGTATTTTGTTTAAAAAATATGTAACTTGATAGTAAATTGTTTATATTCAAAACAATGATCTTCGTTCTCATAAGTACGGAGTACCCGACAAAATGTAAAAGCCATAATATATATTTTTTGTGTTTTCATATAAATTAATGTGAAAAATTAAAAAAAAAATTTAATCGAGCCGGCTCGAACGAGCCACAAGCTGGCTCGAGCTTTTCACGAGTCGAACTCGAGCCGGTGTTTTGAGCTCGTTAAAATTTTCGAGCCGGCTCGGCTCGGCTCGATAACCTTCGAGCTCGAGCTCGAGCCCATCCTGGCTCGGCTCGGCTCGGCTCGTTTACAGCCCAAAACTCGACCAACCCGAATATCGACCCGACGAACACGGTAAAGAGGAGTGTTGTTGTTGCAGACCAGGTTTGGATTATATGTGCAGCCAGTAGGGGTGGTCCTGTCATGCCTTTGTTTGTGATAATGTTTGTTCATGGTTGCAAATATCTTTATTACATGACAAACTTGCAGGATAAGAGCAACAAAAAACAGGAGGCGAATATTCTTTCTTGAGTAAATCATATAAATCTAACATATGGTTTGCTTAGAATTAGATACATCCTCCCTCATAAATGTATTTGTCTACTTACAGTTTTATTTATATCCGTTAAACTTAACACATGTTCTCGTTAAATGTTTTATATACATTGTAGTTATATAAAGAGATTAGTTTTTTTAAAAGAAATTCTCTAACCCTCTTTTATATTCTCCACTCTCTCGGAACATTTAAGAAACAATCAACGGTTACTTGATATTACTTTAATATTATTTTTTCTTTCACTCACATCTACAAATAAAAAATATTAAAAATATATATATGAGTAATGAATAGTAAGGTCCTATATTTTGAAGATGTGATTGTTTTCCTCTAAAAGTATAGGAATGATGAATGTGATGAAATATGTTTTGATGATTTTCGCTAAAATTTAAAGATGGGGATAGACATTGAAGATAGGTTGAAAATGCTCTTTGTCGCTCTTTAATAGAATAAGATTGCTCCAAATAGAGCTTTGACACAAGAATTTTTATTTTATGCAATTCTTCCCTTTCTAAATGATCATCGTTAAAGCATTATTTATATATGTGACAAATTCACTTTTCATTATGTGTTTGAAATTGGTTTAAAATGTTTATGAAAAATGATTTGGTAACTTAATTTGGGTATTGGGAGGGTGGAATTAGTTGAAATGGAACTTTTATGCTAATTGGGCGGTTTGGTTTGAAGAAAGTGCATAATCTTAATTTGTCTTGTGTTATTATAAAAATCTAATCATAACTTGGAATGAGGCGTATTATATTATAATATATATTAAATTTTTTGGTCGGTTGCTACAGTAACCAGACCAGGGGTATTTTGGTAATTTTTATCAGGTTTTACACATGTCCATCTCTCTGTTTTCATCTTCTCGGTTGCTACAGGTTTTTCCGGTACCAGATTAAACCTCTCTGTTGGTGATTCTTGTGGCTCGTATTTCACCTTTTGATTGTTTTAGGGGTTCGTATGTGAACCAACCGAACCACTCAAGAGTTGTTGTGGTGTGGAGTTGGAGAAGATGAAAATATGCTCAGATTTAAGAAGAGTGGTGGTTTAAATACTTGAGACCAGTCATGGTGGTGAGCGATGAAAGCTCTATCGCCACTGGCTTCCTTCAGATTTGTGGAGAGAGATAGAGAAAAGGAAAGTTCCAGCGGTAAGAGAGATAGAGACAAAGCTCTGTTCAGATCTGTGGCTACGATGAGGTGACAGCTGACGGTGGAAGCAGTGTTGTTGCCGGAAGTGGCGACGTTGGTGTGGTGCAGTGGTGGCCGGAAGTGATTTGGAAAAATTGAAAGGGGTTTTGTGTGTGATAGCGAGAGGGAGAAAGAGATGAAGAGAGAAGATGATAATTATGAAATTGGAGGGTGATTTTGGTGGAAGAAATATTATATTTCATTCTCTATCTGATTTTTATAATTCAAATTTGTAAATAATTTTTTAGTAAATTTTTTGTGTTTCATTTCTACTTATAAAATATATATCAAAATTAATCGTTTATCTATAGCATGAAAGAATTTAAAGGCTAAAAGCTTACGGTTTACATTGGACTATAGTTTGTCTTATATTTTATTTTTCATATTTTTGATGCATCTTTTAGAGTCTTAGTCTCATGAGTTTTATTTATTTTACTTTTCTGACCCACATAATTAAGGAAATATGGTTAAAACTGACGACTATGACGAAACCAAACCGAATACGAGCCAACAACATCGCATGACGGTAGCTTTCATGACGTGACATGCTTTACGATTTTACATGAGAGTGATAGATGTTGTCATGTATTTTTGTATATGTGTTTTGACAGTTGCAATAGTAGCGTGATCCCGCCGCAACGCACGGGAATAAATAACTAGTTATATATTATTAACAATATATGACTTTCTAGCGATATGTTTTTATACATGAAAACCTGATTTGGAAAAAAGTATGGGGAAAAACAGCATGATGATTGAAAAAGAGTACAACAATTTATAAGTTTGTATAAAATTATATATAGTTTATTTCTCAGAGAATTAAAAATAAATTAGCATTTAATGTCATGTGATTTATTCTGCTACTAGGTTAGATGCCCATAAATGACACGGATTGAAATAGAAAAATTATATAATAGATTATATATATATATATATATATATATATATATATATATATATATATATATATATATATATATATATATATATAAAATCTAATATATATTATAGATAACATATCAATGAAATTATTATATATTTTTAGTATGAATAACAAACATATTTAAGTTATAAACAATAGTATAAAAAGAAAATTAAATTTTATTATTTATAAATATTCATAAACCTCTTTATTACATTTTTAAAGTATTATAGTTTTAATAATGACTAGCTACAAATCAAATTGTATTTTAACAAAAATTAAGTCTTATTAAAGTATTTTTAATATAATATTAAATAACCATTTATTAAGAAAACTTTTTTAAAATCAAGATTTTTACCAAAAATAGTAAATTTATTGCGGTGACAACACATGAACATTTCTAAGTGAAGCTTAGGTGAAGATGATATGGACATGATAGAGAAAAATCATATGTCCGATAATTATTATGCTTTATTAATATAGATTTAAGTGAGTGTGAGTAAAAGATGCAAGCCATGTAAGCGTCACCTCACTTATATTTTTCGCTTACTTCCACTAACTAAACAAAGAATATGGTCTCATTTGACGCACGTGATTTTTTCCGCCAAGAATGTCATTATTACAATACATTCCTCTGATGAGTTGCTTGTAAAATATTTGTGGACATGACCAGGGGAGTATCTACAAATTGAGGAAGGGGGCAACCGCTCACTATAAACGAAAATCACGCCAAGAATGTCATTATTACAATACATTCCTCTGATGAGTTGCTTGTAAAATATTTGTGGACATGACCAGGGGAGTATCTACAAATTGAGGAAGGGGGCAACCGCTCACCATAAACGAAAACTTTTCAGTGTTATGTATATGAGAAAATCCCGACCGCCCCCCTTAAAATTTTGTAATCGCCCCGCTTGGACGTTTGAAACTAAAAAGAAAACAATAATGTCGCAAACACATTGTCAGGAATGAAACTACAATAGGGTTACAGTTCAACGAATCATATTTTCTCACTAACCAGGGTCTATAACCTTGTAACTTTTTAGTACTTACACCCTCAAATAATCAAGTAGTTAATAGTTAGTACTTACACCTTCAAAACAAGGACGGCTTCACACGACCCCGAGCCTTCCTTATTTTGAGCGTTTCTTAAAAAGATATAAACAAAATTAATTTTGTCACTGAAAAAAGAACTTAAAAAAGTTAAGAAATTTTACTAGTAGTTGGATCCTCGGATACATTGATTCATGCTTTTGCTAAAGTTAGAATTGATTCATGCTTTTGCCCAGGGTGTGTGTGTACATCCTAGAATTGGATTTTTGACACTCAGCTGAGCTAAGCTTCGGCTAACGGTACAATTTGTGACCCTCGATGAGTTAAGCTTCAGCTCAGTACCGTTAGCCTACCGTTGAAGCTAGATGCCAAACAGTGATCCTATGGTTTTTCAGAACACAAGACACCTCAGAAATAGTATAACCAGTTCTTGTACAAGAAAATTTGTAATGCATGCATGAGACCTTCCTGCATAATCTCATGGCATTTTAACCAATACAAATCCAAATTTCAGATTCACTCAATAAAGGCAGCAACCATCTCAAGTTCTCCATCCTGCATAATTGACTCAGAATGTTGCCTTCATGACTATTCTAGATCACAATCAGATTGCAGCACAATTTTTGTTAAACCTTCAGATTAATTCTGTTGCACCACCTCAAAATAAATAATAATTTCTCCTGCATGAACACGAAGAATAGTTAATCCAACAGTAGGAAAGAATCACCAATATAGATTGCAAAATGGGCAGTTCGGGTAATGGGTTCTGGTCAAAACATGCAGGTTTGGGTCAGGTTGACCCACAAACATTTTTTAGCCACTTTTTTTAATATATGATTTAATAAGGTAAATGATTAGAGAAACTACAGGTTTTTTTACTTAATAGATATAGGAGGTTGTATGCTATATAGATTCAGTTTGGAGGACTTTTGACCCATTACTTTTTATGGCTATATGATTCACTACCTCCACACTCTAATCGCTATCCCAATCTTCATCCACATTTTTTGTTGTTTTCGCCTTGCTTTCATTGTCGTAAGTTGTAGCTTTTGATGATAATCTTGATTCATTTTCTTCATCAGATTCAAACATCACATTTTCCAAATCATCCAACATGTTATCTGACTCAGATTCTTCTTCTTCTTCTACTTCTTCTTCTCTTCTGTTAAATCTCCCACTATTAGCAGCTTTTCCATTGTTACCACTCCTCCATCTTTCGACTTTAGGAACATCATAAAAACGAGGAGCTTCATCTGAATCAATTTCATCATCATCATCATCATCATCCACCTCATCATTCTCACTATTATTACCTCTCTTTGGGGCCATCCTACCCATTCCAGGTTTTGTATACCTACCATCGTAATCTTCTTTATACAGATATCGAATTCTAGTGGCTTCTTCTTTCTCTGCAGCTTCTTCTGCTTCCCATTCTTTATCAGCGGCATCTTCTATCTCCGCTATGAATTTATCAAGTTCTTCTTGATCACTGTCTTCACTAGATTCTTGTTCTTTAATGTTTAGAGTATCGGGCCCACTAGGTTTTTCACCATGGAAGACATACGGACTTCCTTCCTTTTTGTCTATTGCGTTAAAAAAGGTGGATGCCACTCTTTGTATGCTGGCCATTGCAACTGGATCATCAGGGTTTATGTTCATTCTCCTGAGTTGCTGCTCTATTTTCTTTATGTTTAGTTTTTGAGAATCAAGCGCTTGTTCAAATCTAGCTTTAAATAGTGCCTGCATATAATCATGATTTGTAATTCATCAATCACAAATTCTAGAATCATCACAAGATGTGTATTTTGATAGTGATTATGTGACTTTGGATGTGCTTCCATTGTTTGAAGTTGTAATGTTTGGATAAGAAGTTTTTTTTGACAAATCTAATTACCCAAGAAATTATAGATAAATGACCCAAATGATTTTTTCTTTTTGCAATTACTGAAAATAACAAATGGAAATGTGAAATGAAAATTATGATCTCAGATTAGGTTAAAAATAAGGGCAAATATGTAATTTAATTTACCTAAAGATAATCAGTTATATTGTGGCTGGTATGAAGCCGATTATCCAAAACTAATCATTTAACCCCTACTAATCAGAAACAAAATTTGTTTATCGAAATATTTGAAACAAATTATTGCGACTTCAATAATAAGTTCCAAAACACAAATCCAAACACCCTTTAAGACAACTTAAATTAAAGAGAGCAGATCAAACAAAATAAGTCAAACCTTTCTTTTGGTAAGAGTGTTGATCGGTATTAAATTCTTGGGTTGTCTGTAATTTCTACCACGGAACATGATAATCGTTTTGACATTATGTATGTTGACAACAATACCACCGCTTAATCTTGCAAGCATGGTTGCCATTTCCTTAATCTTTTCTTTCGGGAAATTATCACAGCAAACTTGCACTGTTTCATGGAATTTCCAATGCATGTGCATGTTTTGAACCACACCTCCAAACACTCCACGAACACCAACCGGTACATAATTTCTATTTCTGAAACCAATCTTTTTTAGTGCCTGAACTTGCTCAGGGGTCAACAGCTCAGGATCATGCCTTGGAGGTGGTAACTCTGGTAGTTCATACTTCTTCAGCTTTTGCAGAAGCAAGGCCACTTTTTTCTTCGCCTGCATTAGTCAGAATAATAAAGGAATGATAATTATAACAAACTTATGAGTTGATTATTATGATAGCAAATAAACAGTTTTAGCAAATGAACGGTTTTAGCAGATGGATGGCTTTCTGAAATGAAGATATCAGATTGAACAATCGAACAAATGAACGTTTTAAGCCAGATATAACCAAAGGGCTTGTAGCCTAGCAGTTTCAATGTGTGTAGTAAAGGTGTTCCTCCCTAAGTGGTAGATGGTTCTAGTACTATGGTGAACATCGGTGTAGAATCGTAGAATCTCCTGTGAAGGTGATTTTTAACCACTGAGCTTTCGCAATACCTATCAAATTTAGACTCTCCCTGCAAAAGGGAGCTTAATGTATGGTTTTTCTCATTAAATAATATACCAATTTCCCTCTCAAAGATTATCATCTTCAGTTTCCTACATATTTCTAGGTCATCTCATTTCATAACTACAAACACTAACTCACATAACACACAGAGTAAAACAGATTCAAGAAAAGTGAAGCATTCAGAATTCCAATTCATGTTCTTATGCAATTGACTACAGTGTTGAAGATTGGAACACATAAATCATACCCTTTTGAGGTTATAAATGAGGCGTTCTTCATCAGTCATCAACTTCTTCTGAATCTTCTTCGCTCGTCTGATCTCCCTTAGGGTTTTACCAGACTCTTTCTTCATCCGCAGCTCCACTTTACTCCTCATGCTCCGACCTCTAGAAGTCGAAAACATCCGACGCCCATCGAACCAATTCCACAACCCAACCGATCTCAAACAATCATCGTCTCTAATCACAAACTTACACCGACTATCATACCTCGATTCAAAATTGGGCGTAACATCACTTAACAGCTTCACATCCCTAAAACAATACAAAATCAGATCAATTTCAATCAACAATACGAATACGCATAGGGTTGTACATATATATACGTACCTGAAGCAATTGGTGATGAAACGTGAGGTGAGGGCTTGAAAGCAGCGGTTTTGAAGGTTCTTCGTTGCAAACATTGGATGGAGAAGAAGAGTACGGAAATGATTGTTGTTTAAGGAGATTTGAGGTTGTTAAAGGTTGGTTTTCATGGATTATCCTGTGATTTGATCAACAGATTTGAGTTTTTGATGAATGTGTGTTTGAAAGTTAGGGGTTTTCATCAAGGGTTTTAGCTTATTCGGCCCCTAACACAACACAACTTTTGAAGTAAATAACGGATTAAAAAACTCAATCAATATAACCGGGGTTTATGGGACGACAGGACGTGTTATTAATACATCGAAACAAATAAAATGACGCCCAGAATATGGATGGTAAGAGTCTTTACGTGTCGTATTTCTAGATGTATGTTCTTTAAAGCTAAAATTTACGACAAGTTTTACGTGAAATGGGTTTGATTTGAGAAGAAATATTTTGACATTTCACACCATCTACGACAATGTTTACATCAACCGAATATGGTATGGAATGATACCGATATTATGACGAGGGCTCAAAAACAATGCCGGGCCACACTCAAGACATCTTTTAACCATGTTACGGCTTGAATTTTTTTTTAAGATCAACAAGATTGAATATTTTATTTTTCAGTTATGTTTATGTTGTATTTATTACATTGTAAAAATAATCTTAGTTTTATTAGGAAAAACTGAATTACATAGTAATGTAAAATTACATCTATTTTGAACCATCATACACAATAATATACAAACTATAACTTATGAATCTCAACCAATATGATCATCGTTAGGGGGCCACACAAGTTTAGCAGATAGTCAAACACTACCAATGCATCTATTGGTGCCATTCTTCCCAATATTTCGAGACCGGTTTATGCAATTTGGCCAACGATGATCATCTATTGGTGATGGAATGCTCTCACCAACGACGGATGTGTTTGAAGATGACCCATGATGATGCTCTCGATTGCTTTCACGAGAAACATTTTAATTATCTTGTTTTAAACTCATTCGATAAACAAAATAACATATGTTTGTTTATATAGTACATCTATATAAAATCTTACATTATGTCAAATAATTGATAGACGTTTTTCTAGAAAAATAAAACATCACGTCAAATAATTATTAAAAAACCATGAATACCGAGTAATAATATGTAACGTCAATAATTTCATAAAATTATGAGCGGCTCGTAAGGCACTTCACGGGCCATTAAGTAGAAAGGTCACATCTGTCATGGCTCATGATAGACATCCCTAAACCCTTAACCCTATTTATTTTCTTTATTAAATGTAGTAAACTAGTGGAATCCCCCATTACGGCGGGATTCTTGTAAATCGTGTAGGAGTCGGCATAGATTGGTTTTTAATAAAATTCATAATGAAACGTAAGAAAATTTTAAAATGTCACAACAATATATTGAGGATCTTATAAAATATTATATACCCAAAGATATAAAAGAAAATCAAATTTTGACACGCTTGTCTGTAAATAAAATTCATGTTGAAATGTTTAAAAATATAAAAATAACGTTATATTTAGAATTTATAAAATGTTATATAATAAAATTATAAAAAAGCAAATTGTAACCTTGCTCGATTTTGAATATAATATATATCAACTTGTTATTAAATTGTGGACATCAAAACAATATATATTATATATTAAAAGTTATTATAACAAATGTATTTAAAAGTAATATAAATAATAAAACAAGAAAGCAATTAAAGATACAACAAACTGGACTTTTATTTGTGAAATATCAAGAAGTGTAAATGTAATATTCAAAATTGATCAAAAGGTTGTAACTGGAATCAATGTGGAAAATTACTCTATTATAATTTGTCATGGCGAATGAACAGTAGGCCGTCAATTTTATCCAACGGTTGGAAGAAAACTTGATTTAGGTTGTTTACACGTGTAGCAGAAAAATCATCGTGGCACCATAGCAGATCAAAAGCAAGAGAGAGAGAGAGAGAAAGAATCAGAAGGAATCGCCGAGATGAAGGGTTTTCTCCGGCGGTGGCGATGGCGACTACCAACTGACGTGGGATCTTGGAATGACTTCTTCTTTCCTCGTTAATATAAAGAGGCTAGAGCAGGGACTAAAACTAACCTGCAACTCGTTGACAACCCAATTGTTGTTTGCAGTACTCTCGTTTAAAAAAAAAGTTAAATAGAAAATCAGCAACACACTAGTATTTTATGTATACTCACTTGTACATTAATGTAGATCCTATTGTCTTTTATAAGTATATAATATAATTTATACAATAATAATTACTTTATATAAAATTATGATAAAGATAATTAAACAATATGATAAGTGTTCAATGAAGAGTTTATATTTTAAAAAAATATAAAAATTAATTTTAATCATCAATCTTCTTAATCAATGGCTTTTCTTAAGTTCCTTCAATTTTTTAACATTAACTTTTATATACGATATTTTTTTATAAAAAATACACGAAACCTTTTTTGATCTTTAAAACGAGTATTGTATCCTTATATAAAAAGATTAAAAAAATTTGTATGTTTTTAACTCATATGATTTAGACCCGTTTCTTTAATTCAATTTATTGTGTCTTTTTGTTTGTTATTGTATTTTTTAAGACAATTGTGTTTTTCTAAAATGAAGAACTTTAAAAAACATAATAATAAAATAACACTATTGTGTACTGTTAGTATGTGAAACACAATGATTAAACAAAAACTAATTAATCTAATACATTAAAAATTATAACAACATAAAATGATATAAAACGTAAAATACAATGATAAATATCTCATTGTGTGTCGTTTTGCTCCCATTGTGTTTTCTTGTATGAGTTCTGAAAAACACATTGATGAAATAATATCATTGTGCATTTTTAATTGTCAAATACAATGATAAATTACAATAAATTTATATAATTTATAAAAAACAATGACAAAAATAACAAAAATGATTTAAAATGCAAAACATAATGATGAGTACATATTTCAATAATGAAAAAGTTTGGCACAATGACATGATATTTGACACAATAACTTAACGTACTATTAGATAAAATGACTTAATGTATTTAATACAATAACCAAAATATCATCCCTTTTACAAACAATAGAATGACATACATCAAGCTCATAATTTTTCTTAGTATTTTCAAATACAATACCCATATTAATATAACTCTACCAAAATAATATAATATCTTATATATAAAAAAATAAAATTCTTAAATACATAAGAGATATATATAAACAAAACAAATAAATAATAAATACGACGCAAGTTTGAGCTTCAAATTTAAAGTATTAAACGTGTGGAGATCAACCTTTAACACTTTTATGTCAAAGGAGTTGAGCTCGAGTTCTGACAGACATAGACTTGGCTTTAATCATATGCATTCATAATCAAACTAAATATTGAGTGTGTTTGAGTTTAGTCTAAATATTTTCCGTCGGTTTTAGATTAAATTAATAAACACCATCAACTAAACAAATCTAGTTTGGATTGAGTTGACGATTCACAAGGTGATATGCGGGTCAAGTTTGGGTTAAACTAATAGATTCATGAGTTTACCAACTATTTTTTTCAATAAAATAATACTCTTGAAATACTTTTTTTTTCATAACTTAAATTTGCTGCGACAAGATTTTAAAGTTTAAAAAAGAAGCAATAACTAAGGTTTCAACGTAATGTTTTACACAATGTAATTTTAGAGTATGAATATATATAAATAGTAAAATTCATGTCGACATGGGATTTCTAAATGTGAATTTTTTTTAGAAGAACTCATTTAGTAACACTGCTTGAATAGTCGGGTTTAACTAATACCAATCAAGTGAGTTAAATTATTGGCAATCATTTTGATTTCATGGATGGTTTTTTTTCCTTAAACCATAAGTTCAATACAAAATAATTAGTTTGGTCTTGTTTCGCTTAATAGTATAATCATAGTTGTAGCCATAACTTAGAAACATGAACTACTTTGCACATGATACAAAAAATGTAAATGAAAACAAATAAATAATTAAAAAAAGTTAAAAAAACACATTGTGCCCAAATATATAGTTTAACAGACTCAAATTATCTTTTAAAAACTACACATATATTATACACTACAAAACCAGCCATAACACATGGTCTCAAAAAAACATAAATAAAATAATTTGGAAGACACATCACTCGATCATACTACCAAATACATGAGCCCAAATCAGAAACCATAAGATTGTGTTCATCGAACCAATTTTATGGAAGTTGCTATACATGTAGAAACGAACATACACCACACAATACAATAAGGAATCTGAGTGTCTGGTGTGAAGATTGATATCAATCGGATCTCATAAAAATTATGGTTATAAGTTGAAAACTCTATCTTTATAACCAATCTAACCACCCACCAAAGTTATCTTCATATGGGAAGTACAAGTCCTGCACCAACAAAAGCTTTCAAGGGTCAAACAAGGATAAATACAAGAAAAGAAGTACATGGTATAAACTTGATCTTCTACACTTAATTTATCATATCTTTAGTGGTGGTAAAATAGTGTGAGTTATATTACCAGTTAAAATGAGATTATGCCAAAATATTAGTTAACTATGTGGGTTAAAAGACGTTCAAGTTGACCTAAAGCCATGTGCTAAATCGATTATAATTATATCATAGTTTTTCTATTTTCAAATAAAATCATTATTAGGCTTTCACTTCTGTTAACATTTTACCATCTCTTTGACACGTCACTAATCAAACATTCTTTTAGTAATGCCCGGAAAACACCTCTATAAAGTGAAAACTACATATTTATTTTGTATATTCTTATATTCATCTTTACATAGTTAGAAGGAATTATCTATTAAGTTTCCTTGTTATTATCTCTTTGTATGTCACTAAAAACAATGATCAATAATATATGTTTCTTTAGGGGATTTTATACAAACTAAGCTAAATCTTAGGTTTATATGAAGTTAACAAGTCCCCATGATCCTATCATGCCATACTTGGAGATAGTTTTCTTCTCAATTTAGTGTTTGTGTCATTTAACAAGTTATGGTGGTGAGTATTAGCTTTTGCACCACCACCGTCTACCATGACGCCTTCTTCTCTTCTAACTTCATCACACTCTTCGCCATGTCTCTATCCATATGATTCAACATCACCCATCTAGCCTAATCTCTTGAATTGGGTCGTTGCCACCACCTTCCCTTCTTGCGGACTCAGTCTTGTGAACACAACTTGATATCCTATTTCCAGTGTCATTTGCGTCACCCTTAATGAGCTATCATATGTGATGTTAACGCTTTGTTGTCTTCTCTCCTTTAATCTTATTGATCACAGCGTTAGACTTCTTTTGGCATTATTTCTTTCAACATTTGCCGCATGACTACTTCTCTCAGATGCACACTATTGCAACTTGTAGAACTTGTCAACAAGGTATCACCCTCTTATATCTTCTTGTAAACACACTTCTATGATTTATCTATTAAGAAAGAGATCAAAATTGGCACCTCTATAAAATATACTTGTATTCGTCTTTGTGAACCACCACCACTGACACCAATCTCACCTTCCTCAAATACTTGTATTGCTAGGTGGATAGTGTGATTTCTAAAACTGATTGTACAACAAGGCAATTCACCCTGGTGTGGAACGAATTCGAGTAAAGTCGCAAAGGTGTGGACTGACTTTAGCAAACGTGAGGTTTAATTTCTTTTTCTTTTTTAAAACATGTAATTTGATTTTCTCAAGTAACTTATAATGTTTAACTTTTCTTAAAACACTAATATTTGCATAATTTTGATTGAATTTTTTTGTCTGTATATCAAATTAAAATTTATTGTGAACCGTCTTGTATTTAATTAAAGTATATTATAAATTTATGAGAGCAGGAAATACTATATTTTGATTATAATTTGGTTTTCAATAAAATTTATATAGGAATGTAGACAAAAGAAAGAATAAAATAAAATGTGTATTTAACTTTTCAAAAAGAAACTAAATAAATTAAATTATTAAAAACCAATTTTATATCAAATTACAAATAGAAAGAAATTAAGTTTATATTTTTCAGCTCCCTTAAAAACGAGTTTCTTGAATTCGCTCCACACCTTAGTTGTACAACTATTGTGTTTTCTAAACAAGTTAGTAATAAAAATCCTATAACATCGCTTCCTTCTACCTTTTTAAGCCTTAGCCATGTGACTCATTCCCATCCGTATTCTTAGCATGATCGTTTGACCAAACCCTATCGTTATTACCATGGCTCGATCATTTTTAACAAATCTCATGAAATTAACCTAATGGTTCAACCCCTACCCCCACCCCCCTCTCATCAATGTAGTCTTTATAAAATATATTTGTATTCATCTTTTTGCACCACCACCACTAACCATAACCTCACCTTCCTTGAATATTTATAATTAATGTGATTTTTGGAACTGATTGTACAACAAGGTAATTCACACTAGTGTGGAACAAATTCAAGCAAAGTCGCAAGGGTGTGGACCGAATTCGGCAAATGAGAGGTTTAATTTCTTTTTATTTTGTAAAACATGTAATTTGATTTTCTCAAGTAACTTATAATATTTAACTTTTTCAAAAACACTTAACTTCATAATTTTAATTGATTTTTTTTGTTTGTATATCAAATTAAAATTTATTGTGAACCGAGTTGTATTCAAAATAAAATATATATTATATATTTATGAGAGCGGAAAATACTACATTTTGATTACAACTTGGTTTTCAATAAAATTTATATAGGAATGTAGAAAAAACAAGAATTAAATAAACCTTGTATTTAATTAATTTAAAAAAACTAAATAAATTAAATTATTAAAAACAAATTAAATTAGAAATAGAAAGAAATTAAATTTATATTTTTCCGCTCCCTTAAAAACAAGTGTCCTGAATTCACCCACACCTCTCTTGTACAACTATTGTTTTTTTCTAAAGAAGTTAGTAATAAAAATGTCATTATATCATTTCCTACTTCCTCTTTAGGCCTTAGCCATATGACTCAACCCCGTTCTTATTATTAGCATGATCTCTTGACTCCACCCTTGTCTCTAGTACCATGACTCGACCATTTCCCAATAAATCTCATGAACTTAGCCTAATGGTTCAATCCCCCCCCCCCCTCACGTCAGTCTAGTCTCTTGAGCACAACTCAACATCATCTACGCAGTGCATCCAACTATGAGATGGTGTATGTGTCACAGACCTCCTTAGACTTTTCTAATTTTTTACTCTTCTAAGCTTTTTTCTCTTCTGATGCTTGCCTCACGACTATTAAACTTGAAGAACTCGTCAAAAACATACTAACCTCACTATATCCTCAAACTCTTACTTTTTATGAGTAATAGAACCTCTGCTCAAACTATAAGACAAACTTAATATATTCAAGAAAAATACTCTATTGTGTATTTTTGTATTTATTCTTTCTTCATAATGTGTGATGGGTGACCAGCGTGAAGGAGGTCAAGAAAATTGATTGTTTTCCAGGGGGGGGAGGGAAGAGAAAGATAGAGAACAAGGAAGTTCATGCAGAGGAGATAGAAATGCATCTATCGTTGAGGCACTCACCACACGACACTATGTGACGGTCTGCCCTCTAAATAGTGGATTTTTTGTTCTAGGTGGGGTGACAATTTCTACATGGTTTCTAAGCAAAATATAAAGTTTTTTTTTTATGTTAGGTGACTCGTTAGTCGAAATAACGGATGCAAGTGTGGTGGCGAAGAGGTCCGCTCCTTACACAAGCTAGTGGATGTGTCAAATAATCAATTTGAATTTATTTTAATTTCTTATTCTAATAATTAATTTTGTGTATAATTTTATTTCTCTCTTACAACTTGTTACATCTAACTTTTAATAAATTATTCAAACACAACATTTTTAACTTATTTTTTCAGACATTTCTACGTAAATGCTATAAATATCAAGTTCCTTTGAAAAAAATGTAAGACAGTACATTTTCTGAACGAACCCGATTCTTAACAGTATTTATGTTGGAATGTCTGGAAAAAAAAGCTAGACAAAACGGTTTATTTGGATTTTTATGAGAAAAATTAAATGAAATAAGAAATTATATTTTTTTTAAATATATATATTTGAAAAACCAAAATTGCGTTTTGCCCCAACTTAACGAATCTCCTTGCCATCTTGCCACACCCACTAGTTCAACTAGCGAATCACCTAGAATCAATAAACATATATTTTTGTTTGAAAACCATGTTAAGAATGCATATCCACCTAGAACAGAAAAAAGTTTCTAAATAGTAATCACGGTTCATGCTTCCCATGTTTTTCATGATAGAATGAAAGGCTAAGCGTACCGCAAGGTTGACATAAGGCGAACTACCGAACTCCAAATCCTCAAGGCCCGTGGTTCCAAGACTCATGTTTGTGGCTGCAACATCATTGGTGTAGGAACTCGAACCGGGTAGAGAGTAATGTGCATCCGCCATATTATCTTGTATTGATAATGAGCTATGAGATACATCCAAATCAACGGCTTTAGAATCATCATCGTATGCTGGTAGGTTTATATCATCCTTGAGTTCAACAGATGACAAAGGATGCAGGTATTTCTCCTCAAAGCACTCGGATTCCTTACCACATGAAAAAACAACAATCGGTATTAGTAGTGATTGAAATAGTAAAGTAAAACAGTTAACAAAAGTGTGTGAATGAGGTGAGTTGCTTGTGACTTACTCGAGATTGACTAGCTTAAAACTTGAGCCTAACTTAAATTTGCTCAAGCTTATATTGATAGAGTCTCATTTAATAAACAAGCTTAAATCTGAGCTTCACATATCGAGTTTAATTAGACAGCTTGCCAGCCTAAAGAGTATGTTATTTAAATAATTTTCATCTAATATGTTATATACTCATTCACATAATAATAATAATAATAATAATAATAATAATAATAATAATAATAATAATAATAATAATAATAATAATAATAATAATAATAATAATAATAATAATAATAATAATAATAATAATAATAATAATAATAATAATAATAATAATAATAATAATAATAATAATAATAATAATTATTATTATTATTATTATTATTATTATTATTATTATTAGTATTATATATATAGATTTATAATAAATTTAAATAAGTAATATATGTTATGTCTTATATAAAATTGTATTTTATAAATATATATCAATAAAACAATTAAATAATTAATAAGCAATAACCGAGCCAAACTCAAGCTTAAAAAACTACTCACAAGTCAAGCTCGAGCTTTAAAAATAAGCTCTAAATGAGCTAAGCTTTGTCTCTCATTTATATCTTAGCTCGAGCTTGACTCTGCTCGTTTACACCCCAAGTTACCAACCTGTGATGGTGACGGGATAACATAATCGCCCGCAACATCTTCATATAGGGGAGTCTTTCCTGGCCGTAGTCGATCACGAGCATCGATCATCGGAGTTCTAGGATCCGATATCTCATCTGCAACATCAACATTAGTGTCCTCAGCCTGCTTTTGTGCCTGATAAAATATCTTTGAAACCACATATTCACCATCCTTCTCATCTTCATTGGTTCCTAGATGGTATTGATGCATGACCCAGTTCATTTTACAAGGTTTTGATCCTCCAACAGTAGTCCCATAAAGAACTAGTATCTTTTTGCATCCAATTTGAACTCCATTCTTGAATATGGCCTTAGTCTTGCCAGTCTTGTGCCAACGAACATCGGGTTTTGAACTAGATCGATTGCAGATTTTCCTACGCTTTCGTTGACCTTTTGCGTATGCATTTGTGGTTTGATGGAAGAAATGAAAACTGTTTCCATCCTTTCTTGCACCTACATTGCAATTGGTTGCTTATTTAGTTTGATAATTACTTTGTCCATGTAAGTGGGAATTGGCGCGCATCTATTAAAAGATTCTTATCTGCCATGAACGAGACTAAAAGGATAAAATTGTCATCCAAAACATATCAGTAGTCACCCGTCTCTTCAAAACTCGTTTTGTATTCATTTGAAAGATTGGTAACAAGTACAACGTTTTGATATGTTTTGGATGACAATAATATTGTTCCCTTTAGACGCGTTTGATGGCAGATAAGGGCCAGAGATGGTATATAAGTATAACAGATTGTTTTTTTAATATAAATGCAGCGCCAAATAGATTATATAGTTAAAAATGTGAAATATGAAACTCGCTAACCAGGAAGATTTTCAGGATGTTTGTAACATATTCCTTGTTCAACGTCGATTGTAGGGATGAACACATCGATATATTCATGTGGCTTTTCGTCCACGACTCCACATTTAGCTGCTAAATGATCCAACAGCTCAACATCAGTTGGATCAAATTTGACTCCACTGGGTAGCCCAGGCCACTCACTTGACTCCTTCATAGACAAACATAATTATCACATTACATGTGAGTCATTTGTGTTGTGTTCATAATATCCCTTGCTCAATAGCTTGGTTTAAAAAAGCATCAGGAGCGCATCATGTACGCAAGGCGTTACTTATGTACAACCAAATAAACCAGAAAGTGTCTCTCTCATATGTTTTATATATCAACCTTTTCATCAAGTAAATCATTCATAGTTTTTTATCTTTATGATTGTTTTTACATGCAGCCTCCCTACACACCCTAATTAGTAATTATGACCATTTTAATTTGACCTAGAGTTACATGATGCGTCGCCTCAAGCCCCTAAGACGTTTTCCAGCTCGCCTTGCGCGCCTACTAGGTTCAGGCGCGCCTTTTAAAACCAAGCTCAACAGTTTTAACGGACATAAAATTGATATCTTACATCACATGTATCTATTCTGCAACTGCATTGTGGGCATGCCCATTTTGCTACACTGTCCTTGACTTGATGTACAGAAGGAAGACCACATGTTTTTATTCTCTTTGCTAATGTTCTACCATCAACAACCCAAAACCTGCAATATTTAAATGTCAGGATAGAATTGTTAACAAAAGTGACCATCAAAATGGGAATAGACTATGATATGTGTGTTTGGATGAATATGAAGTGTATATCATCAAAAACAGCTGCAAGTTACTATTTTAAGAATGTACTAGATGAACTAATTGGCTTGTTATTAAAATGTATTCTTCTCTTTTTGTGTTAAAAAAACATATCTACTTACATGTAAGGAAATTGGCGTATTCAACTTTTGACTTAGTTCATACTTTGCGTAGGGTGTTAGAAGGGGCTAGATCGCTTCGCGTATATAAGACCGTGAAGTGATCTGTCCCTCCGAGTACCCAGCACAAAGCGAAAGCTAAGCCAATCACTGTGTACACTCTTTTTCTTTTTATGTAAGTAGAAATGTTTCTATTTTTTATAAAAAACAAAAATGGGATAGCATGAGCAAAGACCCTTTTTAGATTGAAAACATTAGTTAACTACTTTTAATCTTCTTCTTCAACATGATGATCCAACTTCTTTTAACTGCCTGTAAAAATCCTTCATCATTTTTCTCCATTAATTTGTGTAATCAAGCTCCAAAAAGACAACAGCAGTTTGAATATCTCACTTAACCCTAATAATATTTCTTTTTCCTTGAAACATTAAAACTGAAATTTCTTGCAAATTTCTAATCATTTTCATAGCAAAAGTGTTCGAAAATCACTCAGTGAACCCCAGGATTCAAACAACTTATGCAACACCTCAACCATCTTCAGGAAAAACTAGCATCAATCACAACATGAAAAATGAGATATAGCACCACAAATTCACACAAACACACACTCATATGCTGAAATTTCACCAACATAAAGCCCTAAAATCACGATAATCCCAGATAACAAAGATAATCGAGAAATCACGATCAAAATCCACCACAAAAAGCCAAAACATCAACGAGACGACGATCTAAAGAAGTAATCGAAAGGTTATTAAATTCAATTCATAAATCAACACTAACTTCGCCATTAATTGAAGATTAACAGATCAGAATCATCATTCAACAACAGATAGCTTCACCATGTTTCTCCACCTGAGTAAGTTAACTAGTGTGAGAGTGTGTGTGTGTGTGTGTGTGAACGGAGATAATAATAATAATAGTCATAATATATAAAGAAATAATATATGAGCGGGAGAATGAAACCGCGTTCCGAAGCAAGAGGCATGTTATCCGAGCCTGAGGTTCGGTAATACAGTAAGTGATATCGAGTATAACCGAACCTGGATCCGAAGCTAGCTAGTTGTGTTTAATTAGTTAAAAATAATAATGGAAAACGATATGCTTTGGACAAAGGGATAAAAGTAGTAAATTTAATGAGGGGAAATATGCGAAGCCTGTAGATGGCTTGCTCCCCAAGTAGCTTACACTGCAAAATAAACTTAGTGTTAGAAATAGTCCCTCATCTTTATTGAAAATGACTTTATAAAAAGTACTGGTTTTTTTTTCTTTTCTTATGTGGTATTTTGTAAGAACAAAAGTCTAGAGTTAGACTTTTCTTATGTTAATCTATATTATATGTTATATAAATGTGAGTAGTAGGGTATTTTCTTTTTATATTAATTTCTAATCTTTAAAATGATAAAATTGTTTTTTTTATTTGACTAACTTAATTATCTTTTACAAACATGTCAATTATAGCTTCATGATTATTAAATAGCTATAACTTTTTCAACTGTTGATATATTTTTTTAAATAATTACACTATAAAAATAATAATTTTATTCTTTTATTTGAGTGTGTGTTATTAGATTTTTTTATTAAAAGAATTTACAGTTTATGATCCTGACTCATCTTGCAGACACCCTCTAATCTATACTACTATATAAAGCAAAACTTTAAAACGCAAATGTAATTTTATAAAAAATATTAAGACACCTAATACAACTTTTTAAGCATTAGGTACAAGTGTTCTATGCAATCATTTCTGTTTTGCCCTTCGTTTAATAAACTTCTTCTAACTAATACATTAATAATACATATTATTAATATATTATTTAATTCACTATATTATATATTATATTATTTATAATTCTTTAAATTAACATTTAAATTTATTAATAAGTATTATTTTATTTGAATACTTAACTATATAATTACAAAATATTTTTACAATAACAATAATAATAATAATAATAATAATAATAATAATAATAATAATAATAATAATAATAATAATAATAATAATAATAATAATAATAATTAAATCTATAAATAAGTATTCTCTTATTTGAATACTTAACTATATAATTACTAAATACTTTTAATAACGATGATAATAATAATATATATCTATTTTATCTATTTCTATACTATTATATAAAGCATTTGATTAGGACACACTTATAAATTTTACTTAAATTTTAAGACACCTAATATAACTATTTAAACATAAGATACAAGTAATAAATTTCTCTCAATTAATACATTAATTAATATATATTTGTTTTAAGTGTTATCTTATTTATAATATTTTCAATTAATTTTATTATTTATATTTTTATTACTCAATACTATTTGATTTAAGTATTATTTTATTTAAACACTTAATTATATCATTACTAAATATTTACATAGTTATAATAAAAATAATAATTTATAACATATAATAAAAGATGGTTTTTTAAGACATGTGTCATCATTCTAGCATATCAAATGACACATGTCAGCATTCTAGCATATCAAAAAAATAATTTTCCCGCATCTCTCTCATAATAAATATGAAAATTATAAAAACAATCAATTTGACTTTTCTTTTTAACTAAAACATGTTAAAACATATATACGTATATTTGTGTTTCTTGTCTCTCTCATATTAAATGATAATTATTTTAAATAAGTAAGCTAAACTATTAAACATCTAAAATATAAATGTTCTTATTTTAATAATTTATTAATACATACTAAATTATATGATTTCATACATATTTTATGTTTAAATATAGAGTAATAATTTCTAATTCATTATGTGTTATAACTTTTAAATATTCATTATATTTTTATTTCACCAATGGCTAATAACATCTAAAAAATAAAATATTCATAAAACTAATGATTTTGATATGTTTACTTATTTCACCCATGTAATAAATGGGCTTTAACCTAGTGCACAAATACATCAATGTTTAAGATAGGTCGGAAAATAGGCTCGATAACACCCGTCTTATCTACCTACTCGACAAATGACAACACCATATTCGTCCCTATCAATTTTTTCTCGTTTCTCTCTCCTATTTAATAATCACATCAATCACTAATAATATTATTTAATTCTTTTTAGATTGAAATAATTTTTAATAAATTTAAAAAGAGATCTTTTTATTAATATTGTTTATAAGGAAATAATTTTTTATAAAATTAGAAAACTTTTTTGAACATCAAACATTTTTAAAAATACAAAATATTATAATTGGTGTTTTTAAAAAGTAAATTTTTTGTAAAAATAATAATTAAAATTGAAAGTTATAATAAGAAAGCTTTTAAGTATGACATTTTATTGAAACATTTGTTTTGAAATAAAAATGTTATTTTATTTATTGTAAGAAAGATTTCAATCAAATCTTATTTTATAATATGGATTTATACTTAATAAATTTTTCATTCTATTTAATATTTTTTACACGAGTTTAATAAAGCTAGTCACTATATATAACAAATAAAAAAATTATAAGTTGTGAAGGTGTAGGTTTTTTCATTGTTACCGTTATTTTTTTCTCCAAATTTACATTTAACCTCTAATCATTTTCTGAAACTAAACCACAATATTTTCTCTCTCTTTGTTTTTTTTAATTGATACCTATTTATTTTGTTTTTTTCTAAATTTTTATATTTAAGCCTTCAATTTATGTTAAATTTACATTTTCACCTTAATTTTTTTATTTTATATTTAAGTTTTTGAGTTATGCTAAATTTACATATAATTATCTGAATCTTTTTTAAATTTTATACTTAAGCCTTCTAGTTATGTCAAAAAAAAATTAATCAATTTATAATAAAGCTTGTTTCGCACGTAATATTTTTCAAGTGTTTAATACTAACGTATAAATTATCATAATTAAATCATTTTAACTTTAATAACCCCGCTACATAACATGGGTCACACCCACTAATATTATAATAAGTACAACAAACACAAAATATACAGCCATGAGCATTTACGAATGATCCTTTGTTATCGTGCATTGTGATGAGTTCGATCATACCGTTGGTTCAATCTATATTATCATTTAAACCTATATTTAAGATTTTTTCATAAAAAATTAGAAAATCATTATGTACGTGATATAAATCGTGTATTAATTCCTTTTGTAATGAATCTTTCTAATGAATTTGTGAAGTGTAAACTACCAACCCACATTGGCCGGTGAATAAGAAACAAGAAAGAAAATATAAAGTAAAAAAGGTTAATGATCTTTCAATCGCACATTGATAAGACATAAATTTATGTAAAGAAAATGTCCCCCGCAAATATACTCTATTTTTCATATTGTTAAGAGAATAAAATAAATAAATTTGTGCCAAAGAAAGTGATTGAATTTTGAAAGATAGTTCTCGGAACGTGAACTTTGGGCTAACCTTTTAGGGTAGGGTTATTATAAAAATAATATTTAATTTAAAAAGTCAAATAAATATTATGGGTTTGACACGTGTTCTTATATTGTTTTAAAAATAATGGCATTTTGATTATTGTGTTAAATACGTCAGCTTATTGTGTATTATACGTTTATTGTGTCAAATATTAGTTCATTGTGTGTCTTATATCTTGCATCATTTGTTATATATATTCATCATTGAGTTTTACGTTTTATATCATTTTGTATTATTTTTGTCATTGTTTCAACTAAATTATATAAACTTGTTATCTATCATTGTGTTTTACAATTAGAAGAACACAATGATATATTTGTACCAGTATATTTTTCAAAACACATAGTGTTGAAGATAATACAATGTGTTATTTTTTATTGTTTTTATAGATTATATAAACATGTTGTTATCTATCATTGTGTTTTATAATTATAAATACATAATGATATTATTTTATCAATTTATTTTTCAAAACTCACAGTGTTCAAGATTACACAATGACGATCAAAAAATACAATGAGATATTGTGTTATTTGTAATTTTTATTGTTTTTAATGTATTAAATTAATTAGTTGTTAATTTATTATTGTGTTTTACATATTAGAGATACACAACAATGTTATTTCATTATTATATATTTTTTTTAAAAAATCATCATTTAGAAAAACACAATAGTATTCAAAAAAACATAATAAGTAACAAAAAATACACAATTACTGCACTAAAGATACAATAACGAAATATGAGCTTAAAAACGTAAAAGAAATTTTATCTTTTTATATAAAAATATTATAATCATTTTAAAGATAAAAATACTCGTTTTTATGTGCACTTTTTATAAAAAATAATGTCATACATGAAAAAAATATGAACGTTTAAAAAAATAGGAGAACTTGCAAAAAGTCATAAAATATTTATCTAACAAACTTTTCTCTATAATTAATCTTAATCATTAATTAAATAGATTGATGGTTAAAATTACTTATTATACTTTTTAGTTTAAAAAGACTTTGTATTTAAATATTTCTTGAATTATTAACACTCTTTTAAATTTGACGGGCCTTTTTAAATTTAGTGGGCTTAAAGCCCTTACTTTTTAAGGCTAAAGAATCAGTTTTGTCGAGACTTGAGGGTATGTTTGGTATGTGGTAATGGAATGAACGAAAGAATGGAATGAATGAGGGAATGGAATAGATGAGAGAATGAAATGGATCATTACATTTTATTGTCCTGTTTGGTTATCATTTAGTAATAAATGAATCATTACTTTATGTTGTTTGTTAGGTATGAAAAAACAAAACAATGAAATGTAAAAGTAGTTATGATGGTGATGGTGAGCGGTGGTGGTGGCCGGTGGTGGTTTCCGGCGGCGACGGTGGCCCGAGGGTGGTTTTCCGGCAGCGGTGGTGGCCGGCGGTGGTTTCTGGCGGCCATGGTGGCCTGCGGTGGTTTCCGGAGGCGGTGGTGGCCTTCGGTGGTTTCTTGCGGTAGTGGTTCCCAGTGGCGGTGGTGGCCTTCAGAGGTGGTTTCCGGCGGTGGCGGCGGTAGTTTTCGGCAGTCGTGGTTTCCAACGCCGGCAGTGGCCAGCGGCGATTCCCGACGGTGGCCTTCGGTGGTTTTCCGGCGGTGGTGTTCCCGGGGCGGTGGTGGCTGGTTGTGGGAGGCTCCGCGGGTGGCCGGTGGTGGGCGGCGCCGCTGGTGGTCGATGGTTGGTGGTGGTTGCCGGTGACGAACGATCTTGGTAGTTGGTGGTGGTTGTTGTGG
This sequence comes from Flaveria ramosissima, assembly GCA_025215565.1. NCBI lineage: Eukaryota > Viridiplantae > Streptophyta > Magnoliopsida > Asterales > Asteraceae > Flaveria > Flaveria ramosissima. The sequence goes on from CM046037.1 coordinate 9,787,531, forward strand.
TGGGTGAGTGGGTGGTGTTGGTGAGTGATGACTAATGATGGAAGAAGGGATGAAATGAAATAAAAAGAAGGGGGAGTGGATGGAATGAATTTGAGGTAATGGAATCAACTATGTAATGGTTCATTCCATTACCTCCACCAACCAACATGTCTTTATTCATTCACCTCAATGATTCATTCATTCCGCCCCTCATTCCTGTATACCAAACCCTACCTGAGAACTTTAATGATCTAGGGCATGTTTGGGTTTGCTTATTAAAACTACTTATTGACTTATTGACTTTTTTAATAAGTTAATAAGTTAGTATGAAGTGACTTATTAACTTATTTTACTCACAACCATTATATTGCCAAACACTATAAAATGACTTTTTAACTTTTTAAAAGTTAATAAGTTAATAAGTAAGAACAAAAAGCACTCCCAAACACCCACCTAATACTCTCATATAGAGGTGTTCCTCCTTACTATCAAACTAGCAATCGTCTATGTTTCCCAATTTCTAGCCTTTTTTTCTTCTTATGTACCCAATATGTTAGTATAAATATATAGTAGGTGTATTTTTAGATTGCATCACTAAAAACCGTTATATATTCTCTCTTAAAAATCGATGTGGATGTCCAAGTTGAGGTAAGTTCAAGTATATGTCATATCCGTCAATCTCAAGCGAGCATTAATTACGACATGTACTTGAACATATCTCCTATTTGAACGTATACACATCAAAAACAACGATGGCCTTGACGATGATCTTTATGTATTAAAAATATAAACGTATCTCCAATTTTATATGTTTTTTATAATGAACTAATGTTTTGTAATTTATAAGTTCAATCAAATTAAAAAAAATATGAAGTTTATTAAATTTTAATATTATAAGTGTTAAATTGACTATTTAATTATAAAATGTTTAAACAATCCTTTTTTAAATCAATACCGGTTAACCAATTCGGTTATTAACCAAATCCGGTTAGACATATTAGGCTTTTCAGCACACCAAAACCGTTTATACACCTAAATGGTTTTTTCTAGTAACCGTTTTTTAACCATATTAAGCGGTTTAGTTGATAACCAAATTTTGTGGCCTAACATTACCCAAATGTATAGAAAAATGTCTCTCTTCATATGATTGAGGCTTGAACAAACGATTTTTAATTGAAGGTGAGATTAGCATGTGTGAGTTAGTTGTTCTAAAAAAAGAAAAAGATTATTTATATGATTTTAAAGAAAAAGGAAAAAAAAAAGATTGGTACATTATAACTTAGGGGCTAATATAAGAGCCTTTGGATGCAACTTATTTTTTACAACTACAACTAACAACATCATCACATCAACCCTACCCCTTTCTAAACTACGTTACTGCATTTTCAAACAATTCATATTTCTCCATTAAATCTAACAAAAGACGCATCCTAAATTACCAAACTACCCTTCATTTCTTACTCCTTTCATCTTTTGATCACCAGCACTGATTAAAGCAGGAGAACAGACCTCTGGGGCTATTTTCCATGGGCGTTTTCGGCGTTTCCTCTCTGTCTTCAATCAATGTACTTGTTCCAGGAGAAGGTGGTAGAAAAACAGCATTCTGGGAAGTGAAAATCCGAGATGGGATAGCTGTAGGGGGCGATGAGGGTGCGGTTTTTGATAGGTAATGAAGAAGCATTTGAATAATTTGAGTGAAATTCGGGCGCGCGTTTGGATCCTCTTGCCAACAAGATGTCACAATTTGAGCCAAATCTTCCTGAAGGTCATCAGCACTCGGTCTCACATTCTGTGAAGCAAAAACAAGATAATTATGATAACCAAATGATTTACTTTTTTATATTTGCATTATAATCAACAGCTAAGATCTCCCCATCATGATAAAGTTTTCCAATTTGCTTCATTCCATTAAAAAAGATATTGACTTTATAAAGTATAAAGTATGTTAATTTCAAATACTACAAACAATGGATTATAAAGTATGTTAATTTTTAATGCAGTTAACTGTTTTCAAAAGATGGTTGGTTCACTTGGTTGTATTGTAGCAGAAGGGGCCCTGTTTGAGCAGTAAAACATGGCCCACAGCATTCACTTAATCATGATGTTACTGGCCCGTTTTCATATGATCATCATGGAAGGTAGTTTTAGTGATTTAGTCAGCTAAAATGTTTTTTGAATCCTAATTCAACCTTTTTTGTAGAAATATCTTATTAAATAATTAAATATGATGAGTGAGTTTTAAGATTTCATATTTGAGTGGGTTGCCTAAATTCCATCTATCAATGAGTAACAATATCTTATTCCAGTTGCAGTCATTTTCAGACTACAACTTATTCCTATTTTTATAAGGGGTCCATGTATTGTTTTGTCAAAAAAGCAAAATGAAAGATAGAGAGACACTTTCAGCCATGTTATGTGAAAATGGAAGCATGGAGAATATTATATTGCCAAACGGGTCAAATGGTAAAAGTAAGAAATTTTTATCTTAAAGGGAAAGGGTCGAAATGATTAAAGCTTCGAGTATACGTAAATGTTGAGTCTACCCAATCTGACCCAACGCGTTTTGACCAATTAATAAACATGTCCAGCCCACCCATTTGCGAGAGGATAAATACCTTGAAAGCAGCTGCATATGCAGCCTGTAGATTTGACATGCCCTCAAATGGTAACTTGTTGTGTATGAGCTCCCACAATACAATTGCAAAACTGTAGGCATCTACTTTGTGGTTATAATGCTTTTTTTCTCCTTGCCTGAGGGTTACCGTGCTGTAAAGCTACATAAAAACCATTACTTTGTTTAGTTTCCAACGCAGAATCAATCATCCATAGAAGGGGAAAAGATGAGGTGGCCAGTTTCAACTCATTTTACCTAAAAATGTGTTTGATTTGGGTATTAATTTATCTCTAATAGGATAAATGGATAAAAATAAAAGTAGCTTAATATGATAAATATCAAAGGAGTAGAACATGTTGAAAATCGATTGAAATGTATCTGAATTCCTACATATCGTTTTATTCAAAAGATGGCAATGCTTTTACAATATAGCTTCCATAATCACATTTAGTACATAATCCATTCATATAACTCTATAAAGAAAAAGACAAAAAAGTGTATATGATTCCTCTTATTTTCACATGTTAACCGCTGCTAATTACCTCAGGAGCCATCCAGCGATAAGTTCCAGTTTCCGCAGTCATCATCTCTGTTAATGATTCTTCTCTTGCCAAACCAAAATCAGCCAGTTTAACTGATTTATGATCAGCTGTAAGCAGCAAGTTTTCTGAAAAGATAAATTATAAAGAGAGTAACACATTAATCATAAGTTTGCAATGAACTGTTTATGTAACTAGGAAAGAGGAATTTTACCTGGTTTTAAGTCGCGATGAATTATTCCATGCGAGTGTAAACACTCCATTGCACGGGCAATATCAAGTGCAAAACCAATAGCAACATGGGCATCCAATCCATTTGGTCTCTTACTCACCAAGTACTTTCTTAAAGTCCCACCAGTAAGAAGCTCAGTTACTATGACCATCATCGGTTCCTTGCAAGCTCCAATAAACTGACGTAAAAAACAAAAGAATTAACTTTTCAATAGCTATTAACAAAATTGACCTGTATCAATCAAGTAATATAATACAACATTATCCATTTGATGCTACAAAAACAACCTTTACTAAGTTCTTGTGTTGCACTTTAGATAACATTGCTACTTCTCTCACGAAACGACCTTCTATCTTCGCTCTCTCCTCAGGCGTATCGCCTTTATTCACAAGTTTAATGGCAACAATCTGGTTTTTATATCTGAACAAATGCAGACAACCAATAAAAACACCATAAGCACCTTCAACAACCCAACAATTATTCTCATGTAATTGAATAACTCAAGTTGCTATACCAACAAAGATCAAGAATTCCAAACAAATTCAATGCTTGCAACTTAATTGATGCTTAACAATTAACAACACAAGATTAAGATCCATTTTACCAATCAATCACATATTACAATGACATAATTCCTAAAATGCAATTAACTTACTTGCCCTCATACACTTTAGCATGTGCACCCTCACCGATTTTCGGGCCAACAAACAGAAGCTTGGGATCAATGAGCCACTTAGCTTCCAAATTAAACTCCCCTGCAGAAAAAAACTCATTCCCAGATCCCATTTTCTTTGAGGACTTTTATCAAACACCTTACAGGCAATATCTTAAACAACATAAATAATCAAACCCACAAACAAGATCAGCTTAGCAGCACAAAAGAAGCTAATTTGAGCTTTAATTGCAGATCAAAAGGCTGCAATCAGATTGCCTTTGTTTGTGGAGACAAAAGATGAAACCCCCATGTTCACTGAGACAACAAAGTAACCCCCTCAATTATAATAAACCTTAAAGACCCATTACAGTAATTTGTGAGCAAGATGAATGGGTTGTTGAAAAGATTTAAAAAACTGGAGTTATTGATGAGTAAAGATAAGAAAGAATTGTGCAAAGTGTGTCGGAGAGAATCGTGTGTGCATTATTAAAGTGATTAAAAAATTTAGGAGATGCGTAAACCAGAATATTTGGGTTAGATGCATTTTGATTGAAGGGTGATGCAGCTTTTATAGGTGGACTATCATCCTCTATTTTTTTTATTAAATTTTTTTTTGAATGGCACTATCCTAGTATCCTCCTCTATTTATTAATTAATGTATGTTTTATAATTGAAAAAAAATTAATGTTACCTTAAATTTAATAAATTCAATCATCTATTAAAGTAACCGAAGGGCAATTTACATAATAGGATCTGAGTTTACATATAAATAAATTAGGGGTGTTGTTTGGCAGTTTTTAAATGATTAAGTGTTGAACCAATAAGATGTCTGAACCATTAAGGGGCTGTTTGACAGCCTCTTAATCAGTCTTTTAATGGTTTAGATGTCTGAATGGTTTAGCATTTAATGGTTTAGACTGTTTGTTTCGCGAGCAAATGTCTGAATGGTTCAGACATTTGTCTCTGAATGGTTAAGCATTATACTAATGCTGAATGGTTAAGAGGTCTAATGCTAAATGGTTAAGACCTCTTATCTGAATTGGTCAGACATTTGCATTTGAATAGTCAAGCGATATACTAGCTCTTAATGGTTCAGACCTTTTAACGGTTCAACACTTAATGGTTCAGACCTCTTATTGGTTCAGCACTTAATCATTCAAAAGGTTGCCAAACAGTAAGTGCTGAATCATTAAAAGGTCTGAACCATTAAGAGCTAGTATATCTCTTAACTATTCAAAGGCAAATATCTGACTAGTTCTGATAAGAGGTCTTAATCATTCATCAGCATTAGACCTCTTAACCATTCAACATTAGTATATTGCTTAAATCATTCATAAGCAAATGTCTAAACCATTCAGACATTTGCTCGCGAAACAAACAGTCTAAACCATTAAATGCTGAATCATTCAGACATTTGAACCATTAAGAGGCTGATTAAGATGCTACCAAACAGCCCCTTAATTCATATTGTATTTTAACAGTAGTAATAGAGATTTATAATATTGAAATTACTTATTTCACATCGTTCGAGTATACGTAGTATTCTTGTATTTCAATGTTTGTTGTAAACAACAATATTTGTATTTATAATTTAATTATTATCATACATGAATAATATTTTTTACATAATACTCCTATAATTCAAGTGGAATTTAACAGTAAAAAATCAACTAAATTATAATTATAATATAATGTATTTGTTTATTGAATTATTTAATAGTAGTAATTAAATAATAATAAATTTATTTATTGAATTAAAAACTGACTGGTCAATTCTAACACGTCATTTTAACCCTCTTAAGTTTCTAAAGTTTTAGGTTTACCTCTAGTAATATTTTTACTCGAAAAAACTAATCTACTACGTTTGTACTATTAGGTGTGTGTCGGTACATATTGGGTAAAATATAAAACATTTCCGAGCATATTTTTATATACTCTTTGAGACGACCTACATTTTAATATTCGCCTACGTTTGATGTAAGTTTTATTCAAAAATAAGTCGGGTCAAATATAAAAGTTTTCCACTCTACGTTGCAACGTAAATTTAGTTTGGAAAGAAGTTCGGATGATTGTAATCTATGTGTTTTTTATGTACGTTTTGACTTGGTCTACGTTTCAATATAATTTTGTTTGAAAAAGATATGGGTCATGTATAACACGTTTTCGTTCAACGGTATAAATTCGAGTTATCTATGGTTCGACGTGAATTTAGTCCGGAGACAAATCAGGTCAAATGTTATTATATACTTTATCACATCATGTATGATGTCGCGGCATTGCGCAGCCGGTAAAAACTAATTCAAATACAGACACAACAATTTATTATTATATTATTTACAAAGTTACTTAAAGATCCAAAATTATATACGTACATATATAACTTTTTTAAAAGTGTCTCTAATATACTCATATCAACTACTTTTACATTCGTCTTCAAGTATTTGAACATTTGAGATTTTGATAGAATGACAAAACTTTATCACCAGAATATTTATTAAAGGCATATATACCAGACTTTGTTAATCTTTTTTACATATATGATAAACTATTAAACAATACATTTATTAAATAATGACGAACCTCATGCGTCAAGTGTTCCTATTATAAAGGGACTCCTTACAATGAACTAGTAGAAAGGTCTTATACACAAGAGCAACTTAAAATGAGTCATGGGTCTACTCTTTATTTTCTCCTGTTTAGAATGACTTATACAGTCTCTAATCATACTATGAAATTCATATTTCTATTAATCATGAGACTTAGATGATCAATCAATTGGAGAGAAACGTCTTAGTAACGATAGGGTGCAATTCCTATGGTATTGATTTTACTTTCTAGTTTATGTGATAAAAAAGCAAAAATTGCACATGTTTCTTTTGTTGATATAAGGACAAACGGTCCGATTAGATATTTTCTTAGTAAAGTCACCTATTTTATATACCACAAAAAGGAATAGTTTGTTAGGTTTAGCATTAATCTCGGAAGACGAATTAGATCGTCTAAGATTGATTTCATTTATATTCTTTTATGTGTTTATTTTAGTAATATGCAATTTCATGTATTTTTTCCTTCAAACTTACAAAATTATATATTTTCCTCAATCATAATTGAATAACATTGTACATTATGCATTAAAAAATTATATTTTAAAGAAATATGTAATTTTATAAGTTTAGAGAAGGATATATTATATATACAAATCTCCATAAGTATATGGGTGGTTCAATTCATTTGTTACAATTTTGTGTAAGACCTTTTTTATTTTTCCTGTTTCTCTTTCTTTACCTAATAAATAAGTTCGTTTTCCAGTCCTTTTTCTTAATTTTTAAATTTTCATTCTCAACTATTTAATATTTAATTTAATATTTTTAGCCTGATAACATTATAAATTCATAAAAACCAAATGCTTGAATTATAATCTTTGTATGGGAGGAAAATATGCTCGAGACAATTCGTCAATTGACTCAATTCCAAATGTGTTAAAGCACTCTCCATTTCCGAACATCACTAAATTGTTGCCATGTGTCTCTAATTAAGCATTTATCATGGATCTCTATATCATTTGGCGTAGGGAACATATCACTTAGAAGCACCAAGTGTTCTAAAATCTTGTTTATCTCCATGTCCAACACTCTTTCCACTTGTATTTTTACTCAATAAAATACTTAATAAGTGGCGAAGCTTGAACTAAAATTTAGAGTGGGCGGGGTCGAAAGTAAATTATTTTATGAGAGGGGGGACTCTATATTTATTAAAATTTTTCACTACCGAACTGAAAATTTACACTATCGAACCGAAAATTAACACTACTGACGGAAAAAAGGAGAGGGCGGGGCCCCCTGGCCCCATAGAAGCTTCGCCCATGTACTCAATATACCCTTGGAATACGGGTGCATGTAAGATTTTATACAGGCACATACATGTCCAAAATAGGCATGTACAACAGTATACATGTTCAAAAGAGATGCATACACGTGTTTATATAAGCATATAAACATTTATATAATACTAATTATCAACTTAACTATACATTATGGTTTGTACAATATGTTTTGTAGATTGAACCTTATTTTGTTTTTTCTTTATTTTTTTATTTTCAAACCTATAATTTTCAACCTTTACATTTAATACTAACATCCCTTTTCACTTTCAACTTTAGTCTCATTTACTTTTATTCTTTTACAAATTGTTCATTTTGCGTCTTGGTCTAAACTTTTCAAGTTAAGATACTACAACATGCGTACACGGTTCAACATTTTCACATCTATTTTTTTTAACGGTCACGTTGTGTCTTACTGTAACACCTGGCATTTTATACCATCAATATTGTCCGTTTTGCCCACGAGTAGCTCACGGATTTGCTTTTGGTTGCCCGGGTGAAAACTTTCCAGGGAGGTCCCCTATCCCTGGATTGTTGTCACCTGAGCACGTTTAACTATGGGGTTCTCCTCTCATCCACAGCCAATACGCCCAAAACGCGTTAATGATATTAGAGCCCAGGCATTCCTTATGAACCATGAATCTCTTCTGTCAGCCGCCAATGTGGGATTAATGTAGGGTGTCACAATCACCCCCCATTGGACTCATCGTCCTCGATGAGCCCGAAAAGTCACCATCCTTGGTGAGGTATATCCCACATCCTTGTGACACCCTACATTAATCCCACATTGGCCGTGGACAGGAGAGATTTATAGTTCATAAGGAATGCCTGGGCTTTAATATCATCAACGCGTTTTGGGCGTATTGACTGTGGATGAGAGGAGAACTCCACAGTTAAACGTGCTCAGGTGGGAGCAATCCAGGGATAGGTGACCTCCCTGGGAAGTTTTCACCTAGGTAACCAAAAGCAAATCTGTGAGCTCCTCGTGGGCAAAGCGAACAATATTGTTGGTGTGAGGGGGCCGGATGTTACAGAATGGTATCAGAGCCACTCCTGTGCCGTTCGGGATGCGAGACATACCTCACTGAGGATGGTGACTTCTCGGGCTCATTGAGGACGATGAGTCCAATGGGGGGGGGGTGATTGTGACATCCTACATTAATCCCACATTGGCCGTGGACAGGAGAAATTCATGGTTCATAAGTAATATCTGGGCTCTAATATCATCAACGCGTTTTGGGCGTATTGGCTGTGGATGAGAGGAGAACTCCACAGTTAAGCGTGCTCAGGTGGAAGCAATCCAGGGATGGGTGACCTCCCTGGTAAGTTTTCACCCGGGCAATCAAAATAAAAATCCGTGAGCTCCTCGTGGGCAAAGCGGATAATATTGTTGGTGTGAGGGGACCGGATGTTACACTTACGTTTCGTTCTAATTTATACACATTAACACGCCGTAATGCACGTGCATAATTTAATGTTTTTACATCTATTTTTAGTTCGGTTATATTTATTTGTTTTACAAGTTTTTTTGGTGTTGGTGGTCACTACCAACAGTGTGACATTGATGCTACTTAGAACAGTTTTACGTCCCCACTGCAACGCGCGGAGCTTGAATACTAGTTTTATTATAAATAGAATCAACAAAATAAGTATAGGATTACAAATAGTAATATGACGGTACAATTAGCCAAACTTTTATGAAGAATGAAAATAAAACTTTCAATAGTTTGCTTCGTAGAATATTTTTAAAGGAATTAGAAATATTTTTAATAGTCTCTAATTACGCTAACATTTTACAGGTAACATCTGCTATGGTTTAATTAAGTTCTAAGTATAATTTAGTATAAAATCAATTTCAAGTAGAGGAATATTAAAACCTATAACACATATGCATGATGTTTCAAATGAAGTGCATAAGACTATCATGTATCCGTATAACAATCTGTTTTTTTCTCTCATACTATAGTTACACAACACTATGTATAATTTTTATAAAACTCTTAGGGTTATACACCTCAAAATTAGTTTGTATTTTTTGTTGACATTTATGAAAATATAAATACTATCATGAAATCCAAGTAAAGCTACAATTAATTTTTAACACTTGTATATTTGAATAAACAAAGTGTCTACGGTCTTTTTGATGTAGTGAATAGTGATTCGACAACATCTTACTAGAAACACGACTTTATTAAAGGTGTGTGGGTTTTTATCTTTAAGAAAATAAAAAGGATTATTTAAGGGTTAATTATATGTTATTTTGTGTTGATTTCTTGAGAAATATATGGAGAATATGAAAGAAAGGGTCATGGGCTTTCAATGCATTTAAAAATAACATTGACTTGGTATTTTGTCTCCTGATAAAATTTTACATTGAAAATTTTGACTTCCTCCTTATGTTTCTATATCAAACAAAATATAATATTTAGATAACACACATAAATACTTAGCAAAATCTACTTAAAGCAGTAAAATCTGACGATTAAATAGGAGCAAATCTTACTGAAGAATGAAGATACAAGATTTTTTTTCATTTTTGAAATAATAATACAGAATACAAATAAGAAAAGCAAGTATAATTCATTTAATGTTTGTAAATATATGTGTGTATATAATTAAATTAACTTGTTCGGAAAAACAAAAGGGGTTGGTTTGAAAATGCATGTCGGTGTTTATAATACTATTTTTATTTCTCCTTTCACACAATCACACATAATGATAAAACCTATGTTTATTTATGTTTGACTTTCTTTTGCTGACCTTTTTTGAAAATTTCTAATTTCTAGCAGTAGTTGATAGCTCAAGTCGGTGACTCTCAACAAACTGACCAGTAGTACCACCGGTTATATTGTGAATATTCGGTTAAATCATGTGCTGATGTATATGTAGTGGTTTATTTAGTTAAAATGTTTCATAATCAAATGTGAATTTATTAAAATTATTTTTAAATCAAGTATAGTGGGTTTAAATCTCTTTTTAGTTAAAGATTGTTAAAAGTGAAAAAAAAATTATTTATCTTTTTAATGTCCGTTAAGGGTTTGACTAAATATAAGTTTGAAGCCCACTTTAACTAGAACGTAGTGGCTTTAACGTCTCAATTGTGTCCATTGTCCACATCAGCAAATTTGACGCCCCCTAGGTCTGAGTTAAATTATGAAACATAATGAGACAATAGATTTTAAATGAACCAAATAAATTCGATAGAACGTAATCAACTTTTACTTATATTTGTTGGTTGACTGCTTTTGAAACCGGCTAAACGGTTGAACACTTGAATCAAATGAGATGTTGATTCGACTATCGCTCTAGTTTTGAAGCATTGCTTACAACTCCAATTAGCTGATTTTCACAAATTATTGTATTATTATTAACAAATAGAAAGTCATTTATATTAATTGGTTAAGTGTATTTAAATTTCTAAGTGTTTTAAGGCATGCAAACACACTTTAATGACTTTGGAGTCATTCCTTTATACCCTAAGGGGGCGTTTGGTTGGAAGGAATGTAATGGAATTAAGAAACTAATATAATTTTCAAGTAAAATTATGTTTGAGTGGGTAATAAAATATAAAACTTAAGGGAATGTTTTACCTCAAATTCCCTTGGTTGTGGGATTTCAAATTCCATCTCTAGGTGGAAGGATTTTGAAATCCCACAACCAAGGGAATTTGAGGTGAAACATTCCCTTTGTTTATTTTTTATTACTCACTCAAACATAATTTTACTTGAAAATTATAATAGTTTCTCAATTTCATTTCATTTCATTCTATTCCTTCCAACCAAACGCCTCCTAAAGTTTTAGCATTCAACCCTCTAGAAGATATAATTTAAAATAAACATTAACTTCTATTAATTATAAGTTTTCACATCTCATTTTTGTTTTGGATTATGTGATAAATAATTAGGAAATGGCTTTTAAGTTTTAAATACGTAGACGTTTGTGCGTCAATCCTATTATTATAAAAAAATTAGGGGTGGATGAAAGTGTTAGCCTTCCACTTTTGACAATTAATAGTTTGAAATATTTTCGTATCCTCGTTTTCGTCACTGATTTGGTTGTTGAACTATCTTATGTACCTCTAGAGTTCGGTAAATTACACTAACAATAAAATATTATAAATAAAAACATATCAAGTAACAACTAGTATAGATTATTTTAAGATTCAAATTTAATAACCAGCGTATGGTATAATTCGACAACAGGCACGGACTTTTAAACGCGAGAAGATAAGAAATATGATATACGCATGTATGTATTGCATAATATGATCCTAAAATATGATGAGAATGCAATCTCACCGATGCACATTATTGACACCCCCCTCCTCCCGTGTCCAATGAAGTTGTTGACGCAATATCATTCAAGAGTTGAGTGATCAAGATAACTATTTTGACTTCTGTATTACCTTGTGGAACACATTGGAAAATTACTAAATTGAACATCTTGGACGAGTAGTTAATTTAAAATTTTATGTACTTTTTTATTATTTACTATTATTAAATATTAATTATGTAATTTATTTTAGTTATAGTTTATTTTTGTTAATGAATTATTAAAAAATGTTAAGTGTCAACTGATAATCTGATAAACAAGTGTCATCTCTTTTAAAGATGTTGAGAAGAGTATATGATTCAAATGAAGTGTTATATTGTGCTTGAGGGGGTTGACGGTGAACTAATAAACGAAACCCGCGCGTTGCAGTGGAAACGTTAAATTTGCAATGCTCGATTATGACGACTTGTACGTTAGCATTTAATCTGCAAACAATTCACGTCGAAATGATAATAAAATAAGCTCATCGCATGGTTTCAATAGTTTAATATTAATGTTTTATAAAGTTCTAATTTAATTATTGTAGAGTGCTATTTTTATATACACATTAATATAGTAGACGTTTAGACTCGACATTAATGTAGTAGACGTGAAGTCATAAGTATTCATTGATTTAAAACATATAAATAGTTATATTTTAATAAACCTTTTATTTTTAATACATTATGTTAACTTATACATGAAAGCCTCCATTTTATTATATTAATTTATAAAATAGAAAATGGTAGCCTTCATGACGGCACTAAACTCAGGGGGTGCAGATACATAATAAACATATAGAACTTATTGTACGTCAAATAACATAAAAAAAGGAAAAAAAATACCTATTATGAAACAGTGCAATAACCAAAGCCCCAACCATCTCATCTAGGCTTCTACTTGTATTTATCTTTAAATCTAATTACTTAAAAGAAACTAAGTTTTGTAATCAAAAAAATAATTCGTTTACTGTAGCAACCGACAGATCAGCGTCACATCAACTTTATATTTATTTTTTCAGTTTGGAGGGTGTCTCTCATTTTCCCCGCATGTTCTTGTGTGCAGTTTTGTGTAGTACGATACAAGTCAAATGAGCAAATCAATCAGTGAGTATCGATGAAATTCTTTCGGTCCAGCGTTTTTTTATCATCGGAATCGAAAGGGTGGTGCTCTCACATGAGATTGGGTTTTTCTGGTATCCACTCCGTGTGGTTTTATATACTTGTGATTGGACCCTATATACACACATTTTATATACTTGTGATTGGACCCTATATACACACATTGGTTCCTTGTGTTGTATTCACTATACACTCTTGATAACTAACTTACATATCATTACCGTGATTTTTATCAAAATCTTAGTTAAATTGGGAATGAGTTTCATTGCTTTGGTATAGTTTCAGGACAAGATGTCAAGTTTCATTATTTTTAAAATTAATTTTATTTTCATATTTACAAAATCAAAAAATACTTCATCAACCACATATGGTCTAATGTGACCAATAAAATTGTAAAACAACTCGTAAATTTAAAATACACTCAGTTTACAATGAAATTTATATTGAAATGTAAAGAAAAAAATTAAGCAAAATGGTGTTTTTAGATTTTAAAAATTAGATAATATACATTATTAGAAAAAAAAATCAAATTATGTGTTAAACGTATTTTAAATAAAAACTAAATAAAATAAAATCACACAATATGATAGGATATTCATTGCACAAGTCTATTATTCACGGCGCCACCCTAAGAGTGGCGGTGTTACCGCACCTTGTTGTGTGCTATGTCACTTCCCTGTTATGTGCCCTACTTTCTCTCTCATTTACTCACGTGGCTAAAGGCTTACTTTATCGAATAACGGAGGCAACTACGCTTTCAAGCGTTGGTATAGTCTCCAACCACTATAGCAGATCCTTTGTTGCAATAAGAGCACAACTAGAGAGCTTATGATGTAAGCTTAAGGGTATCCATTATTTGGTTGGAAACTGACTGGACCAAAAACCAACCTGAAAACCGAAAAGAAATAAAAAAACTGGATACTTATTCTTTTATTTTTTCCGGTTCGGCTGGAAAATCACTGAATACAGTTTGGTTTGATTACGACCGAATAAAATCCCAAAATGAATCAAATAAACCGATAAACACCCTTAGTAGGGATAGCTCTAACGTAAATAAAGAAGACAGATATCACAAAGAAATAAACAAAGTAACAATTGAAGCATTTGAGGTTTAAAACAATCAACATATTCCATAAGAACAGTAACAAGATGACTTCTGTTATCAAACAAATCAAGAGGGGTCTAGCTGCTGGCAAAAATGCAACATTCATCCCATTAACCAGAAAATTAAACATGATATAGGTATAATCTCCCTCTAAAGAATGCTATCCTATACTAACACCAAATAAATCAAATTGGTTTGGTATTCAAAGATGAAATCATGATATTAATGTAAGCCTCTAAGAACCTTTTGTGGGTCCAGCTGGCCACTGAAATAACTAGAGGATACTATGGAAAGTTCCTGACGACCTTTCCATTCTTCACATGGTTTGATGGTTACTGGAGTTTCAATAGATGCAGCATCAAGGCATAACATGGTTTTGTAGTCTTCATCACCCAAATCTGCAATTGCCTTTGCCTTTTTGTCCCAAGGATTCCACACAACTGAAATTTACAACATGTTTTAATAGGTTTTGAAACGGGTTGGTTAGTTAGTTAGTTGGTTGGCTGATTGCATGAAAATGTAATTGACTTTTGTCTGGTTTAGCATGATTGGTTTAAATAGAAATTGAATGAAAAATGGTTCTCTTTTTATGCAATTAACCTCAACTGAAATTTATAAATCGAAGTTGAAAGTAGAATATGATGAAAACCTGCATCCACCATGCCTTCTTTACGTAGCACGATTGTTCTCTTTCTCTCATGGTCTATTACAGCAATCTTAGTAGGTGTGCTCAAGTACACTCGATCAATCTAAAAGTAGAAGATGTTACAGACAAAATATATGGATTACTAGAGTGACTATGCAAAAATAATATTAATAATAATAATAAAATAAAAAAATAAAAATAACATTGAAGAGAATGTAAGGGATCTTGGATCTGTAATTCCTTGATTGAAAGAAGTTGCATGTCATAAAGACTAGGGGTGGTAAAATGGACTTTTCGAGTTGGGTTGGACCGATCCACAATCATATTTTATCATATTTTCATGAACTTTGCAGATACTTAATGTGTGGAATATGAATGTGACCCAGCTATTATTACAATAATAAGCTATCCTTTTTATAAACAATGTGATTTAGAGGGTTTAATCCTTCTGGATACATATTGCATGACTTATGGCTTGTTAGACCTGTTTCCTTTTTTGTAACTTAAGTATTTTAACATGTTTGACCCATGAAAGATGTAACATAAGTGAAACCTACCAATTTGTGTGAATGGATCAAACTTACCACCGAAACTTAAAATGTAGTGGAAAATATTATTTACCTCGCCATCGAAGGTAATGGCATCCGCCTGCTCTGTGAACCTTTCTCTCTCCGACAAATTATCCAAATAGTCGAGTGTCTCCAAGCCCTCAACACGTACTTCACTGCAAACAAACTGCATTATGAAACCTATTTGGAAAGAATAACAAAGATAAAAACATCTTCTAGCATAGCTATTAACTGTGAATAGAGGTGGCAGTTCCAACCTATTTAGTTATGAATTGGATCAATTTGGGTTGTGTTTTATCTCGTATACATCAGAAAAAAAAGACAGCTATAAGGGGAACTGGCAGAGATCTAGATGTTAACCCAGGTTACACACTTGAATCAAATAACATGAGAATTATGGATCAAACAATGATGAACACAATAAATCCCTTTTGATCTAATATGATTGCATATGATTTGAATAATGTGGAAACCCCAATCAAATGGTCATTCAACCATTAGCCTCATCCTAATAACAATTAGGCTATTTATAGTGAATATAATATTCACTAATTACATTACTAGATTATTATGTAGTGTAATTAACACATTACTAATTGTAAATATTTTAAAGATTGGATAAAAACAGTGTTTGGGGGTCAATCCGACCAGATCCATCGTGACTTAAAAATGGTTATTTCAACAGGCTTTGTTTTGACCCATTACCCCAACCACCACCTCTAACTATGAACCTAAAGCAAGTGCCGACTAAGATCATGCATAGAAGATCTACAATGCAACAATAATGTGACCTGAAATGTCTCTAAGGTAAGGTCTAGTAGTTACAATAAATAAATAATTGTCAACTGATGCTACTTCATATAGTGGTCAGCTTAAAACAGTAACAGTTACAAGTTGAATTAGTCGAACCTGACATCTGATACAGAAAAGTAATTACGCAGTGCAATAGTAAATGAAAACGCCTTGCTGTCAACATTTCTCACACGAGGGATAATGGTGAGCTTGTCAGCACCAATACAAACACGAAGCCGCAACTCAAATCTAAAAGAAATCCATGCACAAACAATTTTTTTCGCCCAATTCAGTGTAATTCTCTGGTTAAATAATCAGCCAGAAGGCCCAAAATTAGTCAAATATTTCAAAATGCAAATAGAACATGTAATGTACCGATACGGCCATGTATGCATATCTTCTTCTGTTGATTTCAATACAAGATCAACCATTGATTGATTGTTAGCTGGAGGCAAAGGTGAAGGATCTTCATCTAATGACCATAACCTGTTCCTTGCAAATCCATGCTGCTCCAGTGTACCAAAATTTGCAACCTATATAGATGCGAATTGAAGTTACTAACTAGATTATCTAGAAAGTTAAAGATGGTATAATGTCCGGTTAATGCAAACCTGAGGAAAACAAATGGGTATGCCTCCTCTTATGGGTTTTGGTGGTTTAGTAACAGCCTGCAAACAGAGCATGGTCTCATGATCAGAATGCAATGTTGAAATTATGGAAGATATATATGTGTGCGGGTGTGTGGGTGTGTGGGTGGGTGTATATAGAGAGAGAAGCAGAAAGAGGAACCAAACCAAAAAATATAATACAACAGTATTTTTTCAGTAATTAATATGAAACAATATCCAGAAAAGACCTCTGTAGGATAAAAGTGTGCTTTAATTTACCAGACTACTTAAAATGACATAAACATGAACAAAATCGTTTCAGAATATCTATCTATCACAATCATTAATTGATGAGTATCAACTTATAACCGATTTTTGTAGTAGTGTTCAATAACCAAAATCCCATTTGTTGGGTGATTTACCATTTCCCTAGTTACAAGTATATGTGATCATGAGTCTTTCTTATATTATTTGGCAGAAATGAAAGATATAAAGGCACACTCACAATAAATGATATGAGCGAAACATACAAATAGAATACTAAAACGTAGATCAAATCCCTCATAAGTATGACATTTATCTATCTTGAAAATAAGCTGTATACATAATTCACCTTACTGCTCATGAAAAGTAGCTCCTCTCGCCGCTGGTTCTTCCACGAAACAACCTGACCCCCATACAAGACCACCTAAACCAATAAAAAAATATAAAATCCAAATCATCAACCAGTAGAGTCCCTTCCAATTTCATCAACAAAACAAACTATGATGATACTTTGCAAATACTTATGCTGCAATGGAGTACAAAAGTAATATATGACATGTAAAGCTCTTGAATACTGGTAAAGAAGTAAATACAAAGTAAAGGCATCCTGCTTTTATTATAGTACTCAATGCCCTAGAATTTTGAGTTGAAGAGGCCTCATAAACACAAAGTGTCATTGCAAGCATCTACAATACCAGATTTCATTACAGATAAAGGAAAATTGATCATCAGAAATAAGCAATGTATTCTCACAATCTCACTACTTTGATAACTTCACCAATAGCTGGAGATCAGCAATCAAATCTTCACGATTCCTATGATCCTTCATCAGAACCAAAATCACAACTCAAAACAACAATGCTGCTAGTCGCAACAAATTTCATTGTTCATCAAGCGATCAACCACTTGCTTCTAGCAACAAATTTCTCAAACTATTATTCCAAATTTTCAATCAAAGTTCCAATCATCAATTCAACAGAAACAAACAAACCACTGATCATATCATAAAACAACAACAAAAACTCAGTAATTACAAACAAAAAACGCATAATCGAAAGAGAAAACACAACGAACCTCCGCCGTTGATCCGGTTGGCTCACGCAATACGATTTTAGGCGATCTATCTCCATCATTGATGATATTAACCGCCATTGGAATCGTTTCACAGTATACAGCAATAAACCTACACACAAAAACGAAGAATCCAAAGGAATTCGAAAGGAATACGACGAAAATGAAGAATTTGTAATCGGTGGACAAAATCACGAATTATGAATGAGAAACAGAGGTATAAATAGGATCGAATCATCAATCTAACAACGCGTATTTCATGATTTCATCTGTCGATCCAATAAAATACAAAAGTTTTAATACTAAAAAATGGGGTAAAACAAAAACAAATATGGAAACAAATGATATCAATATATCATCATTAGGAAGAATTAATTAAAAATCACGTATTATAAAATATATAATTAGAGTCTTGTAGAGAATAATCTTATGCTTAATTTGATTTTGATTAAATTATTTAATGTTAATAACGGAATCGATCAGCTTCGTGTTTGGAGAACAGGCCACCAACTATGCTACGGTGGTATTTAAAATAATTTTTATTTTTATTTGTATTTTTATTATTGTAATAAATTATAAACCAGTGGAGGAGAGACCCACCGGACCGGGTCTTCGGGTCTCGTTAAGTGGGTTCGGATCGGGTACAGTCAAAGTCAAACTTTGATTCTCGCCTGTGCCCTCCACAGTCCACATCATTGTTTGTGGCTGACTTTTTTTTTTGCCATTTGGCAAAATCTTTTTTGTTATGTTAGGCATTGTAGTCCAAAGTCCAAACTCCCACGGACCCATTCTCTCTTTCAGTACGTAAGGCCATCAAGGAGTTCTCTATCAAAGATAGTTTGTTCTGGCATCATGTGTAAAATAATGTCTCTTCTTATGAGATCAAATATTTAAATTTCACAGTAGATAATGATATAGTGTTGGTAATACGGTAAGGGTGGTGGGGGCGCTGTCGTCGTGAGGACGAGGAGAGACCAGCGCCGCACGGCAACACCGCCGCTGGCTCCCCACGCCGCAAGATTCACACGCCACACGGCGAGAATACGCCGAGCCACACCACCAACATTATCACTTTTTTCGACCGTTACCCACCCCACTCAACCAAAGGTCAGCACCTTCTTCTCCCTCATTCGTTGCCGCCTCCTCCCCAATGGGTATATGGTGGTTGTTAGGGTTGTAATCAGGTCAGATGGTGGTTTCGGTTTTCAAGAGATGGCTTTATGGTTGATGGTGGTGGCCAACGGTGGTCAGGATTGTGATAGTCACCTGACAGGTGGTGATGATGTTTAATTTATCTGTTTTAGGAAAAAAAATTGTGTTGTGTTGTGGTGTGATCCCCCCCCCCCAATTTGGTGTGGTATGATGTAGTGTGCGTGTGGCATTATGTGATTGATAGGTATGGGGTGTGGTGTGGTGTGATGAGAGTGACATGAGCACCCCCACCACCCTAAGAAATTAGATTGTTGTTAAAAAATCGAAGAGGCCTTCTACTTTGAAATTTCCTCGATCTCTCTTCCAGAGCTTCAGCATTTCTCAAATTCATTTCCAGTGAGGATCCGTCCTTAACTCCTACAAACTTTTCCTATGAGAAAGATGGTCGTCCTTCATCTCCCCTGCCACCTCAACTGCCATGTAAGCTGTTGGTGTAAGTACTGAATGAGATGTCGAAATCTCAAATTCTTAAATGAGTTTTAAGAGAAATGGGTTTTGTTCCACATTGGTGTGGGAATAAATTTTTATTTGGTTTATATGTATAAGCCTCCAAGGTTTATTAATGTCTTATGTTGTGTTTTATTCTAGCACCTACCCAAGCGTAGGGTGGTGCAGAAAACAAATTTCAGGGTTGGCAATTTCTTGAACCAAGCGTCGCCCGTATGACATGCGGACACGAATGTTGCTCCGAAAACTCGGGCAAACCGTTTGTTAATGATGATCATTATTGTCGAATAATGATATAAACCGTTTACATAATAAATTATTATATACGTGTTAATATAAAAACACAATACAAAGGTGAAAAATGATTATTGTTTTTCTAACATTAGCTATGACGGATCGCCTTTTATAAGAAAAATATCATCAAAACTTTGCTCGAGCCTCTGATGTGGGACAATATGTATAGCAGTTTTCTTTCACTACTTTTCTTTCCAAAGCTGATTGTAGTAGCACATCCAGCTCAAGATGAAAGCAAGTTTCAAAAAATTTTAAAAATTAATGCTAGGATTGTTTTTGTAAAGAGCAAACATGCCAAACAACACTTCGGTTGGAAATGCAAGAGAAATATGCTGAAAATACTCAGGTTGCATAGTGTATATGCAGGCCTGAAGCTGTAAATGCAGGTTATATGCTGAAGGCATGTTAAAATCTACCAGGTTTGGTTTGGTTATGGTTATAGTCGGTTTTGAAGAAGCATTAACCAAAACCATAACCAAATGGTTAGTTTTGAAGAACCGTCAACCATAGCCGACGGTTAATACCGATTTCGGTTAAAAGTGGTTCAATTAAGAAAGTTATGGTTCGGTTTGCAATTAATGTGCTCGCCTTGGCTCGAGTAGGGAGTCCCGTCCCTTTTTTACGTGTATAAATCACAAACAACAAAATATATAAAATGAAGATTTTAATCATAACATATAAACTTGATAATAATTGACAGAAATATATTAACTACTATATACACAAATGAGAATGCATGGCATATTGCCATGTGGTAGGAGGTACTTACATCCAAGAGAACATAGCTTTAAAGTTTGTTTCACTTTTACCTTTGTAACCATACATATTCAATACCCAGACTAAATCAAACCAAACAGACTGAAAACCACATCTCATCTTAACCTTTTATAAAAATTATAGACCACAGCAATAGTTACCACAGCTCCAATGACTGCAGCGGCTGTAAAAACCTCATGGTTTGCCCAATTTCCTGTATAGATGTTATATTTACCGATTGCATTATTTACTTCTTTTTCTGTTTTGGTTTCAGTTTCGTTTGTAAGTGTTTCGTCTCTGCAACATGAAAACCCGTTGACACCTTGACAACAGCCTCCATTATTTTCTTTCTCTTCTATGGTTTTGTAGCTTGCTTGCTGGTCCTGTTCAATGATTTTTAAGTCGTTTCCGTTTGGAAGGGGCTGTTCAACTGTTTTTTGAGCTTTCTTGACCAGAGGAACGCCCATTTGGCCCCTGCAATTGATTGAAGTGGATGTAAAGTTAGAGGTGGCAATATGGGTGGGTCAGGTGGGTTGGGTGATCCGTTCAAAACGAATATGTCTGTACGGGTAATATTTGTTCAAAATTGTCAAGAGTTTTTATATCATTAGGAAGCCAAATGCTACCAGAGTATTGAAAAGTTTAAATTAAGGTCACCCAAATTTGCTTATTTATGCCACTTCTGGCTAAAAAACTTGCCAAATTATGTAAAATGACAAAACTGCTTTTACTTCTAAATAAAGTTAACACAAACAATAATTACTTAACATGTTAGCTATTCATCAAGTATATGTATGTAATTTTGAATGTTTTAGGGCCTTTGTGCTATCAACTAAGGTTTGGGCCAGAATGACCATAAACGAAACCAAATTACTTAATTACCACCATGGTGACATCTCGATATTTGGTTGGCGTTAGGGTAACCTTTTGTATACTTTCACGCCTATGTATACCTCATTCCCAATTTATTTTATTTATAATCATCTAGTTTTTATTATTATGTATTATTTAAAAGATTTTATATATAAAACACGCTTTGGGCCACTTTCAATCCCTTTGACACGTTAACTTTTTAGTTAACTATGATACGTCATAAGTAACATCGATAAACATAAATTACTAAATGAACAAGAATGCAGTAAGCTTGTACCTCCATATTCTATCAATGATTTCACCCTTTCCAATGTGATTATCAAGCAATTCAGGCACATCATTTGGGGTAACATAGCCATACCTGAAGCACAAGATCAGCACAACCATATAAGCATGAAGAAAAACAAATAAAAATCCTTAAAATGAATATAACAAACAAATAACTATCCAAAAGAATGAAATGCAACATGGAAACAGATTATCTTACCAATGACCACGAACTTTCTTGTCTCGAACACTGTAAATTATCAAGTTTCCTGCATATTTGTGACCACCAACATGTGAACAAGCAGTCACGGAGACATTATCCAATCCCCTTAATACAGCCTCCTCTTTGAATTTACTGATTAAAATCGGCCCACAAAAGCCACACCTTTTATCTCGACTACTATGTGCACATACAAATATATGTGAACCTGTCATTGTCTCCTGAACTCCTGCAGACCATAGTTTTCTATTCACGATCACTTCATCCACAAAACTAATAATGTCCGCCTCTTTCAACCCCCTTCAATCACAGATACTTCAGTAGTTCAGTAAGTAAACTACTAAATCACTTTAAAGTTGCATGACATTCATAATATCACGTGTCAAACGTTTCTGTTTCCTAAAAACATGTGGTATATATATATCATACAATAATCCAAATCATACTTTATTCTTTTTCTCATTTTTAAGCATGGAGAAGATGTTTGTTAGTGTTTGTTTTTATATACCATATCGCTTTACAGTTTTGGTCCAACCTTACTTTTTGACACCCCATCTCATCTTTCTTGTTTCTTTAGCATACTTACTCTGTCCCACAAACATGATAAAGTTTCCTTTTGGAATGTCACAAAGTTTTTTTCGATTTTTCGATCCACAACCATGACTAATAACAGATCGACAAAAAGTCAACTTATTTTTTCAAACTACACAAAAGTCAAACACTTCCTTCGAATCACATACGAAGTCATGTGTTGCAAGTTTCATGACGCAAAATATATATTTTAAATTGATCCTTATTCTGGACCTACTAGATCCATATTCCAGTGTCCACACCACATAGTGCACAACCATATCCACTTGTCTGTTTAAGACATATCAACACAGTTTTTGGATCATTGTATACCAATTACAGACCTAAAAAATATCAAAATATCACTGGTTTGAGACTCGTACATGAGCACTCAGATTGTACATGAGCACTCGGATTATAACATGATCAAGTATAATTTACAAACAAGACTAACAGAAATCTGCAAATAAAAACTATTGGCTATCATCTTAAACATAAACATCATAACAGTAACAGATACAACATACAAGCTTGTAGAAGAAAATATTATGAACTAATTCTTATCAGCAGCCAAAGACACAGGAAGAAACAAGCATACTTGCAAATATTAATCTGTTAGCTTCATGAAAACTATTAAACAACCATAGATATAGACATACAGCATAGCAGAAAAACTCAAAACATCTATCTAAACAAGTTCTAATGCTAAATCCTATTTATATCATCATAATAACAAAAGGCAATAGACATAAACCTAACCATCAGGTCAACAGTCAACACCACACAAAAAATCAAAACCCTAGGGCACTGTAACACTGTTACATTACCTGTACTTAACCATTTCAGGAAAAAGCAACACATCTCCATCCGATAACCCTGCGTCTTCACGTCCCTCACATATCGTCAACAAAGTCTACAACATCCAAATCACAAACACAAAACACAATCAATTAACGCCTTACAAGTTACAACTCGCAAATCTCGCATCGTAAATCGCAACAAAATCACAGACGATTAGACGAACAACGAAACAAACACACAAAAGAGAACATCAACCTTCACAGGAATGTCATTCTTACGAGCTTTAAGAGCTCCAGCAAGCAGCTTCGGCAGCGGATGCGAGTCACTCGACTCAACTCGAGAAGGCCACAACTCAGGAGTCTTATAGCACAAAATCACATGACGATCGTAGGCAATAGCGGTTCCGGCGAGCTTCTCGGAGTACATCTCGTTCCGATTGAATCCAAACTTGACATTGTCGTCGACGGCCGGAGCTCCGGCGGGGGTGTCGGTGGTGCCGGTGGCCATGGTGGCGGAGAGAAAGCGAGAGGTGGCGGAGAGATAGGAGATAGAAGATTGAAAGGCGGGAAACGTTCTATGATGTATAGGCATTGGGGTTTGGAAGATGTGTGATTGTTTTGGTCGTTATCGATGAGGGCTGCAGGTGGACTATCGTCCACCTTGTGTTTTTTGGATCTTGAAGAACAGTGTTTTGGAAGCACGCGCTGGTTTTATTGTTAGGATAGAGTGAGCTGATGTTTAATAAGATGACATGACGTTTTTTGAAATAAAAGGTTGAATCATAGGTTTTGGCTTGATAATTTGTTTATTTATTAATTTTAAAGGGCATAAGCAAATGGAAGTTTTGGATTGTTTTGTTATGAATTATTTTTTATTTTGTTTTCTAATGTTTGATAAATGTATTTATTTTTTTATAAGTTAAAAAATATCAATTTCAATTAAGTTTTATTATTTATTTTATTTTCTGTTTAAAAGTTTAATAATTATGGATTTAAATCAAAACAACGGATGAAAATTTAAGTGAAAATTAAAACAAGTTTTGAAACTTTTTTGACGTAAATTGATTTTTTTGTTCTTTGAAATTAAAATTATTATTTTTGTTATTCCTTAAAAAGGAAAATCAAACTCAACTCTTTTCTAAATATCATGTTTAAAGCATTGAACAAATTTATGTACATTTGGAGTGTTTTTAGAACGTAAATTTTGTAACGATTTTGAATTCTAATTTCTAAGTAAAAAGCACAAATTATATATATAGTTAACACATGTATGAATTTTTTCTTGAAAATAGGGGCTTTAAGAAAGGGGACGTTTAAAGTGGCTGCTTCATTTCACTCCATCTCAAGCCACCCTTTAATCATGCTTTAAGTTTTTGTAATCGTGTTGATAAATTGTTGAAATTGATTAAATTGTTTAAAATGAATCAAATCAGTTTGGTATCAACAGCCTAGTTGTTTACCATTAAAAAGCTTGGAACATTATATTTATTTTTCTTTTGATATCTGGAATATAAAACTTTATATATGTCTGATATTCGAAATCATTTCTATCATTTTAAAATTTTTAAAACATACTACCGATCTTGAAAATAGAAAAAAGACGTTGGTTCATATGACGAAACCTTCAAACCACTATAACTACTGGTACAGTCTTTCGTTTTTCGAAAAAGCGCAATTAGCGGTTCAACTCGAAATGTTTAGATGACCCGGTCAGTCGAACCTTGAACATATAATATAAATATTGTAATTTTGTAGAAAAAGGTTTACAATAATAAAAAGGGATGTTTTTGGATGAAATAGGCTACACGTGGCTAGTATGAATTTAGTCTTAGTTTCGGGTCTTTTGTGGATGAGAATCTTCTCTGTTTTAACTTGCCATGAATATTAGGCAATGGCTCGTGACCTGTAAGGTGATGAAGAAACTTTTAGAAAAGATTCCTATCATTTTCTACTTTTTGAGTTTTTGACACTAAAGATGTAAATTATTATTATTTTTTCTTTATATCTTTATTTGATGGATTTTAACATGTTTTTTTTATTAAAGTCATTAGTTATATATTATTTCAAGACAAAAAATCAATTATATATTCTTCTTCACAAAACAAATATACTATATATTTATCTAGTTTATTAATACTAGAAGGGTGCTCGTACCATAATGAGGTAGGACGACATTTTACATCCGTCACGTGTTTCTAATATTTTATTATTTTTTTAATAGTTTTAAAAAAGTCTATTATTCTTTTTCTAATCTGGATAAATAAAACATCAAAGAAATGGGTTTTGCAAGACTACTTGTACACTTACGCATTAAGTTATTATACCTCATAAAATACATGTCGGTTCAACATAAACTTTACACCAAAACGTAAAAAAAAAGCGCAGGTTACAATTGAATTTCAAAAAGTGTTTGAACATGATAGATTAAAAGATGTAGCTGGAATTTTAAAACATGTTTAGTACTTTTGGTTTATGGGGTAGATAATATAAACTTTTATGTAAGTGTTAGTAAGTATAAGGTTATTTTATAACTAAATGTAAGGGGTAATCTATATATAATGTCATGAATAATATTTTATCCTTAAAAGTGGTTATACTTTATGCATTGAATATAGTTCGTGTTCTTAATTTTATAGTATCTTAAACTATATCTATCATATGCTTTATAGATAGTATAGATTAACCGTTTATATGACTATTTTATCCGTAGTTTTACTAAAAGATGTTTACATATTGATTTTGGTGTTCTGGTTTTGATTATCGGTGATTATTGTTTTCAAATAGAGTTTTAAACTTATGTATTTGGATATGGTTTTTGTTTTTTTACACATAAGTCTCAAACTTTAAAAATTTGTAATTGTTGATTCTATATATATATATATATATATATATATATATATATATATATATATATATATATATATATATATATATCCGTTTTACGTAATAAAAAAATAAAGGCATTTATACATTCTGTTTTGCTAAAATCATAATTTACATATATACCCAAGCCAAAAATCAATTATATATTTTCCATTACTAAAAGATATTATATATATATATATATATATATATATATATATATATATATATATATATATATATATATATATATATATATATATATATATATATATATATATATATATATATATATATATATATATATATATATATATATCTTTTAGTAATGGAAAATATATAATTGATTTTTGGCTTAGGTATATATGTAAATTATGATTTTAGCAAAACGAAATGTATAAATGCCTCTTATTTTTTATAACGTAAAATTTTGTTGTGTCACTACCATGTATATGTGTGCGTGCGTATGTATGTATTTGTTTTAGCTATCTTGGCTTTCTAACACAAACACAAATCTCCATTTAGATGGGTTCAAACCTCACCAAAAGTTTAAACTCAAGCTCAATACTAATTTAGTCTATAAAACTAGTAATATGGATATAGGACTAGATATATGTCAGGTTGTTAGAGTGCTTTAGAGGTTTAAAAATAAAAACTTATTAAAGCGTTGGTGATAGACAAATTTGTCTATCAAATAATGTATCCTTAGGGTAGAGATCTGTTAAAACGTTCTTCTAACTTCACTACATATCCTACTTAATACTATAACTCTTTCACAATTGTAATTCGTTTTATTTCCCCATACGTGTTAGATAAGTGGCAGACTGGCAATAGATTGCAAACTTAGTTTAATGACTTGGTATTTTCTTTCTCAATCATCAATCCAGTAGTATTTATAATTCAATCAATTCATAACTGAATGATCAAAGAAAACATAACTTAAAATTTCTTCTAATATATTCAAAGACATTAGCTTGTGTTATTAATGATAGACATCAAAGAATGCAACAGATAGATCAGGAAATATGAACACAACATATAAGTTATCAGATTCATATGATACAGATTCACCACTCAAAAATCAAAATAACACTATCACACATAAGGACGCACCACCTAAGACTCGAGACAGGCTTAAAAGAATACCACACAAACAAGCTAAGCTTATGCTAGCAATGGAAAAATCAGATTAACTCGCAATCGAAAGAAACACCATAAAACGTTTCATACTCTAAAAAAATCCACCTCCACTACAAAAAAAAAGTCCCGTACTTAAAAAAACTACTGCCTACTCATGTAAAAATCAAAAGTACAAACTATGGCGCACATATTACAACTAGGAAAGCATACCAAATAACCATAACAAAGACACGAAACACAATTGCAGATAACTAATAATACTAATAGTGATCGTGGGGTGTAGTCGTGTAGGAGTGGCATGGGTTCCTTTAGCCTTCATCATGACAAACCATTGGATCAATGCAAACCCGTATACCCAATCCAAATTAACAGGTTCGTAACCCGACATACAACAAAAAGAATTAGCTAAATTAGGACCATAATTGCAAATAAACTTTTTACAAGGGACCAAATATGAAGGCTACACATACCTCAAGGCATGATTTTGGAATTCACTCTCATAAGTCATAAGGGGTACTTTCGTAATCATGTCACTCCAAGCTTCCAAACAATCGTCGACGATCACCAGTGATCATCAATGGATACAACGTCGGAAAATGATGGAGAAAATTTGAAACGTCGACCAATTGTTCGTATCGGTATCTTCATAATATCTCACAGCTCATTTGTTAGGTACTGTTAATCTGATCTCACTCTCGTTTAACGATTCTATAAGCTTTTGCGCATATATGTAGGTTTACAGGCAATGTTGTAATGGATTAAGAATACAATGAGAAGTTTTGCTTGTTTTTGTTGTGTGTGTAGTTTTGTTTGTTGTATAGCTGGAGTTTTGGCTCTCTTGCTGTTACCTGTTCTTGCGAAGAAAACCTACGTTTCAGAAAATGCACTATTACCTGGTAATTTTGATATATATTGCTCTTTGATTTCGGATATTATAATATTAAATTCGACAAATATATAATTTGTGTGAACGTTTGCTATGATTTTGATGTTTTTAGGTCTTCTACTAGCTACTGATTGTTGAATGATCTTAAGTTTAGCAGATTACATTTTCAGATTTTTGTATTTTCTACTGTAATCAGATGATCATGTCATAATCTCACAGGTTCAGCAAGTCCTACGATGTCTGATCAGGATGTTTCAGGGGCAAACAGATTTATCGATGAGCTAACTAGCCTGAAACTGAAGTCTCAGAACACTGGCATGTATGTGAATCTTTGCATACATTCTTCCATGTATATATTTTACTCTTTTTTTAAGC
The DNA here is from genome assembly GCA_025215565.1 of Flaveria ramosissima. Classification (NCBI taxonomy): domain Eukaryota; kingdom Viridiplantae; phylum Streptophyta; class Magnoliopsida; order Asterales; family Asteraceae; genus Flaveria; species Flaveria ramosissima. The sequence continues at coordinate 9,816,619 of CM046037.1, forward strand.
TCACAAATCATGATGGAGTCTAATTAGTAACATAATTTGCTTTGTTCATCTATAAACGCAGAGAAATTCGTAGACTGATAGCGCTGCATATGTCAAACTTAGGTGGGGAAGTCAGTTATCATAGATTTGAAATTCAATCAAACAAATTCCACCCTCTTCACTTCTTTACAAGTCCTAGTGCTGAAGCAGACCGTGTGAACAGGACTTGTGAATCGTATGCTACCAATATTGTTGGAATTATTAGGGCTCCACGTGGTGATGGGAAAGAAGCTATTGTACTTGTGACTCCTTACAACCCTGTAAACCTAACTCAGAATGAATCTTTATCTTTAGGGATTGCATACTCTGCGTTTTCATTATTAAGTCAAGCTAGTTGGCTAGCCAAAGATATTATATGGCTAGCTGCAGACTCACAATATGGACAATATAACTCGGTTGCTGCTTGGTTAAGAGAATATCACACTCCTTCAATTGATGGGCTCGGTAAGCTACATGGAGGAAGCTGTCATGGAAGCAGTAGTGCGCATGAGTCAAAGTTAGATATGAGTATTGAAACAGAAGTATCCGATACTTTTAGACGTGCTGGAACAATGGCGGCTGCTTTTGTAATTGAAGTTGCAGACAGGGGTGAAGAAGGCAAGCAAGATGCACTAAACATTTATGCTGAGGCATCTAATGGTCAGATGCCGAATCTTGACCTTATAAATGTTGTGTGCTATATGGCGGTTTACGAACAGGGTCTTTCCGTACAGGTGGAGAAACTTGTGTCTTTGCTTGATTCCAAGTGGCTAAAGTTCATTGGTGAGGTGTTTGAGACAGTAGGGAATATTGCTAGAAGGTTGAATCCTCAGTGGAAATTTGGTATATCTGTAAAGGAGTATGTTGAAGGAAGTGCTACTCTAGTTAGTTCACTCTATCACCAGGTTAGATTTTCCCCAAATGAAAAAAAGAAACAAAATATCAAGAAACAAAATGAAATGAATATTTACATATCAACTTAATTCTCTGTTTATTGTTCCAGGCGTTAGGTATCCCCACCGGTTCCCATGGCGCTTTCCGTGATTATCAAATTGATGCAATTACTATAGAGATTCCACTCGAACTATCTTCCATTGATAAAGTCAGACAAACTGAGTTTCTGTTTGAAGGTGGCAGGTAATGTGTAATTATGAATTTATGATATGTGAGACAAATTTCTCATTTTTATACCATTTTACATGTTGTTTAATGAATTGCAACCCAACTTCATTGCTATGGCCTCTGGCTGTTGAGTAATTTCTTTCAGTCCCCAAACCATAAGTGCAGTAGATGGGTTTAAGTTAAATAATGGGAACTGGAAATCCTTAGCATTTTAGCAAATATGTGGGCTTGGAATATAGTCCAGAATGGCACATTATAGTTGAAAAACTAGGAACCTAGCATGGAATATCTTAGTTTGATTCAAAAGAAAAGCCTATTAAGACCAACACAGAGTTCAATGAAAGATTTAAAAGTAGCTGAGTCAACATAGCATGAAAGATTTAATAGAAGAAAAGCAAGGCATTATGAAATTGGAAGGGTACTCGTTAAATAACCAGATACAATACAATTTTTTTTCATTCTACGGTTTACCCGAATCACCTATTCCAACCCAACACAACTGCCAACTTGAACACAAGGCTACAAAATATGGCTCCGGGCTCCCTGATAACTACACTAGGAAGTAGTGATATGCCTAGTTCTGTAAATACGCACAACAATACTACACAGATGATTATACATATATCTCTAATTAATGTATTGTAATTTTGGATCACTTTCTACAGTAGGCCTGTTATTGAAGATATCATTGAAACTTTACAACTCTTATTTCTATTTATTTCTAAATGCAGGTTAATTGAAGCAGCTGTACGGTCAGTCAATAACCTCCTAGAGAAGCTTCACCAATCCTTTTTCTTGTACTTACTAACATCATCAAACAAATTTATATCTGTTGGAGTCTACATGATTGCATTGTTACTGCTAGTTGCCCCCCTTCCTGTTCATGCTGCTGCTTTATTTTCTGATGCCAACAAATCAATCCGCGAGTCAGAAAAAAATAGTAACCCATTTAAAGCTTGGAGTTGGCTTTACCCAACAAAAACCATATTTCTCATTCATTTATGGGGAGCTATAGTCTCATTACTTCCTTATTTCATATCTCAAATACCAAATTCTCAACCAACATCTCGCCTTCTTATCTGGACATCCCTTTCACTCTTTATAGTAATTCTTCCGGGCTCGTTTTTTTGGGGCCATTCCACTCATTGGGCCCTTCTGAAATCAGTGACAGTATCGACTGCATTTATTGGCCTTTGTCTGACGTCGGTTATAAACTTCGCAACCGCTGAAATTGGTGCTTTACTATTGGTTCCATTGTGTTTGATGATTAAACCATGGCCATTAGCAGGTAAAGCCCACTCTGCTTTGAACTTGGTTTTGGTAGTTATCGGGTTTCCTGGTGCTGCATTTTTTGTGGTGAGAGGTGCATTCGGGTTCGGGTCTAGTTTAGTTGAGTTTTGGTCTTGGATGGAGTCTTTATGGGCATGGAATAGTGCCACTTATATTTATATATGCATGGTTCATCTTCCCTGCTGGGTTCTCTGTGTTTACATTTTGTTACATCCATGTTAGATTTTACTCAAATCTAGGTGTAGGTATATCTCAATTCATTTCAATCAATGAGGATTCATTAATCTTTCTTTGATTTTTTGTATCAATTTTTATTAATAAAATCAAGTTTCTTTTCTTTTCTGTAACTCTTTTATATTATTGATACGTCTACTTAGTGTAGTATTTTGGTAAAGGCATTCAAAAACCATTAAAACCATCCTAACCGAAGCAAGTGAGCTGGTTTGAGATACAAACGGTTTAATTTGGCGGTTTGATGGTTTAACAGGTCAGTCTTTGTTTATATATTTCTCTTCATTCTTAGAATACATGGTTATGTGTGTGTATTAAAATTATGAACATTTTAAACTTTTGAGCAAATTAGCCAATTGTTACTGTGTTATGTTGCAATTTTATCCTTTATCCTTTAGTTAATAGTTATGGCTATAGTCCTCATTGTCACTCCACGTGCACACTTTCGTCTCTAAGATGGATATCATTAAAATTTTATGTTAAGTGTAAAATGTCTGTTTTTCTTCTTTGACAGCATCCATGTAAGGACCCGAAGTGTCGTAATTTCTTATACCTGAAGATAAAAATTGAAATTTCAACATACCACAGGGATGATCGCATGAATTACTCTAAAAAAATTATTACACACTAATGATTAAAATAATTGGTTCAAGTTCTCAATTTGTTAAACCTTCGAAGCTGTAAAACCGCTCGGTTCAGCTCACCCACCCATTAGTTTTTCGTTTTCAGACACCATAGTTATAAAGTCGGCATAGATTCTTTTTTCAATAAGGTAAACCAGATTTAAAGACATGAAGTAGATACTTTTTCAAATTAGGTAAATAAGGATCCTTTAATTAAACAAGAATCTAAAACTACGATTGAAAGACGTCTCTCAACCTTAAACATTATTCTCACTTTTTTTAAAGCAATTCCTATAATCAGGAAAATAATCTATTAAATCTGCGTACTACGAGATTTGAACCTACAACCACTTGATTTACTTTTTTTTTATAAACTAGAGGTTTGAAAGAGATAATCCAGATTATTGTTAACGCATCATAAATTGCATAGTGCTAGTGCCCTTTATAAGGTTAGAAAATAAATGGATTAACATGTAAACGCATGTGCCAATTGATACCAACACGTTTAGCTAGATGTGTTTGTGGTTTTCAAACCAATAATGACCTTTTTAAATGAGGTGATGACAATAATGACCGGTTTGAATGGACTTGGGATGGTGACGACCAGTGACCATGATCCCGACGCTAGAAATTGAGGTGGCTAGTGGTGTGACAACTAGTATGTGACTGGTATGGTGGCGGTGCACCGCAAGAGATGGTTTTTTTTATATGTACTTTGTTTTTAATAGTTTACATTTCACGTGTCATTCGATTGCAAAGTTGTGCTATGGCTACAGGTGAAGGATGTTGGACTTAATCTTAACATCAATTAGAAGGTAATTTAGGAAGTCAAATATGTAATTAGCAAGAAGTTAAGAGTTAATTTTATTAGTTATAGTAGTTGTTAACCGCTTATTGTAAGGGTATAAATACCCATCATGTATCAACATTTGTAGTGTGTGTGAATATAGAAGTGTACCTTGTTTGTTTCTCTTTTTTTGGTTCCATCGTGAGTCCCTACACATGTGCATACTCCTTGTTTGATTCATACAAATAGATTATATTGATCATAATTGTAATCGATCCCGAGCGCTTCAAAGGACTCACAACCCTAGGGTTAGCTTTGAGTGATCACTAGCTTTAACAAACTGTGATGTTATGAAGAAGCAACATGGATTCCTTGTGGATTTAGCTCAGAATTTACGCTACATCAAAATCCTTGATTTGTTGTATAATCAATTAATTATACATTGCTTGATAAAGAGTTTTACGATCTACGAACATTGAAGCTCAGGGTTTGCGGTAGATTAACTGATGTATCATTGATTTCGTTGTGTAAGAACTGTAAGCGTTTGGAGAGTGTTGGCCATGGATTTCAGGTGGAAGGTGCTGAGTTCATGATCCTGAATTCCCTAGGGTTGCAAAACGTGCAGGTTGAAGATCGTATCATCGTAAGTTATCAGAAGCTGCAAGGAGATGGATCATGGATGGCAAGTAAGTTTATTGATGTCCAACCATAATCAAGAACAGGTACTCTTTACAAATTGGATTAAAGTTGTATATGGTTGCTTTGTTGTCTTTATGGTTACATGTTAAAAGTGTATATTTGTGTCATATTATACATCTTAAGTGTACAGTGATTATGTGTTGGTGACTTTGGCATTTTTATGTGATTGTTATTTACCCAATGCCTAGGGGACTTGGGTTGTGCTTAATGCTTGTCACTTATAGGTAACGAAAGTGGAATCTAAATCTTGAATCCCGATGTAAACACGTAGTGAAATCCCGCGGTCTATGACCTACTCATTTCACTAAAGCTAACTACCGATGATGATGATCAGACACCGATGGTTAATATACAATAGAACTTCAACTTAATGATTTTCTCATTTTCATGACTCCATATCACATATGCATTGATTGGTATACGATTGAAGACATAATTATTGTTACATATTTATGAACTTTAAGTACAAATGAAAAGTGCTTCTGTCTTACCTTGTGGACAAAAAAGAAGGAAAAAAAAGGTCCTACCGAGATTTGAACTCGGGTTACTGGATTCAGAGTCCAATGTCCTAACCACTAGACCATAGGACCAACCTGTGCATAAATTAGTAAATTTATTTCAAATACAATGGCACTACAATTTAGTAATGCAACCAGCATGACAGCCGCTTGCTGCGGCGAGGTTGTAACAGGGAGAAAAATTATTAATGTCTCCAACCCACGTGTTTAACGTAAGAATAATAAAACTTTGAGAATTTTATATTTTAAAAACGAAGCTGTCACAAACTCGTGCGTTAGGCGAGTCTATTGATTTTTATTGAAGCTTAATATAAAAAGGAAAATCATAAAAAAAAGCTTAATACGTTCAAGATGCATACATGAGTGAATAAAGTGGAGTGACACCTTTTAAACCTTTAATTTTTATACATAGGGTTTGCCTTACTAAGTATTAACAATTTAGAGTGAATTACTATTTATCCCCTATGATTTGGCCATTTAAACTCTTTTGGTTCAAAAATGAATCTTTTAACATCTCAAACCCCGATATATTATCTTATAAGTTGTTATCTTATAATATTTTTGACCACTAACCACCAACTCTTCTACTTTGTCACTTAAATTGAATGTTATAAAGCTTTAACATTAGAGGCTATTTAAACCAATAATAAACCAACCCCAAATTAAATAAATTTTTAATTGTATATATAAAAATATTAGCATTATCTTTTTAATCTTTTAGGGTTATTTTATTTTTATTGCTTCATTAATTTTTTTATTACTATTAAATAAAACATGTTTTGAATATACAATTACATACGTCTTTTCCAAAAAACGATTTAAAAAGAACGATTTTAAAATAAAAAAAGAAAATTTTAAAAAGCATTCATTTTTTAAAACCTCTCTATTAAAACCGTTCTTTTTTTATTCTAATCGTTTTTAAACCATTTTTTTAATCATTATTCTTTAAAGAATTTTTTTATAAATCATTGTTGTTTCAACTTTTTTTTAATATTCAACGCTTTTGAATATTCAAAAAAAGATTGTTTATAAAATATAAATGGTTTAGAATATTAATTTAGAAAATGAATGGTATTAAAACAAAAACTAATTTTATAAACAAAAGGTTTAATGAATCAAGAAGTTTTCTTTTTAAAATCTTTTTAAAAAACATTCATTTTTAAATCATTTTTAACCGTTCTTTTTAAAATAATTATTTAGAACAGACGCATTTATTTGTATATTTAAAACATATTTTATTAAATAGTAATGAATAAGTTAACGAAATAGCAAAAACAAAATAACCAAAAAAAATAAAAAGATAATGCTAATATTTTTTTAATAGAGTTAAAAATTCATTCAACTTGGTGTTGTTTTTGTTAATTTAAATAGTTGCATAAATAGCCCTTTAATGTTTTAAAAAAAATTATAACTTTTAAAGCGGCCCCTAAAGCAAGAAAAAGTGAAAAACCAAAATAGTAAGGGCCAAAAGTTTCTAACTTTCAAAACATAATTAGTGGTTAAGGGTCAATACTGTTACAAGATGTAATTTCAGGGTTTGATATGTCAGAAGATTGTTTTTTGAGCAACAGATATTAACATGGCCAAACCACAGGGGCCAAAAATAGTAATTTACTTTACAACTTAATATATTCGGACTTAAAAACAAGCTACCGTTTCAATGTCACTCAATATTAAGTTAGCTACTAGAATTTCGTAATTATGTAATCTTCAATATATAATAAAAAATAAAGGTTTTGCCACTTGTCAATCATTTACGATACATGCCCATGTTCCCCGTTTAAATCACACAGATCTTTTCTTGGCCTTTTTTGAAATGGGGTTGGAATGTAAGTCGTTTTCAATGTTATCCCAAACCTAAATCGCATTGTCCTTATTCTCCACCGCTAGAAAATTTGAGTATACTTGTTAGGTCTGATGTTATTTTCACTCGTCCGATTAGGCACGTTACCTTATGTTTCCGTTAATAACCACCTCCTCCAACTTGGTTTGAACCTACTTCTTAGATTTTTCAACTGCTAATATAAAGCAAATCGTCATATTCACCCTCTTGTCAATCGCATCTGGTTGGCTCTTTTCCGATGACTAAATAGAGCCGCCATTAACGAATTACCACCGCACCATCATTGATTCAACCAACTGCTCAATCAGCATTCAATCGATTTCCTATGCAAACCCCCAATACAAGGTTACAATTCTTATGCTTTAATTGCTCATTTTGATTCTACTTTTATATATGTCACGTATCTCCTTTTCTTCTTTTTCCAATTTCACCACCTCCCACCGCCGGTATAACCTTAATAGGTGTGTTTTTACAACATTAATCATTGATTCACTAAATATCTATTTTATCCTTAACAACCCATGATAGGCATCTTATAACTTATATCGTACATAAACAAGTATTCATTCTCAAACCGTCATTTAAAAATAAAATATTCTCAACTAGTTATCTAGAGAATACAATAATCGCATAAGCAATACATCCATTTTATTACTAGCCATATATCTCTAATAATTTGATTGGTTTTGATGTTTTTCAATAGGTCTGTATACTACTTTCAAACGTCATTTATAACTTCAAAGTGTCTATTTATGATTTTAAATGTTTGTTTACAACTTCAAAAGTCCGTGCCCTACTATTTAAGCGTCCTATTATTTAAGCATCTTACTATTTAAGCGTTTGTTTAAACCGTTAATTAGGATGCTATATCGAGTAAAAGTATAAGCATGATACCTTTACTTGCAACTTAAATAACTTACAAAATGTATACTAATAAAATAAAATAAATTTTTGACACATATCATATTCTCATTTTTTAGTCACGTATCATTTTCTCACACATTGCTTGACACATGTCAATAGTATAAAAAAGTTACCGTTTAATGATCATATTAAATGGTAAAGATATTATTTATATTATTTTCAAATTATAAAACATATTTAAAAATATATATAACTTTCTTAAAAAATATCAAAATATGATTTTTTTAATGATGTTTAAAAGTTTTTTTATGTAAAAACATTTTTTAATAAAAGTTTCTTTAAGAAGAAAGTTTACAAAAATATTGTCGTTACTGTAAACTTAATGTAGTTGTTACACGTAATTCGAATCTTATTTTATTTAAAATATATTTTATAATTTCTAAATATTTGATATTAATTTAATATTAAGATACAGGTTTCTAAACTAACAGTAAATAACTTAACTCCTAGAATGTTTATGTATAAACGATCAATACTATTACTATCATGATATGAAACCCAAATTTCAACTGATATCCCCAGATCCTCCGATCGATAATGGAGGCAAATGCATCATCTCCAACAGATATCGTCGTAGAGGAATTCAACAAGACGAAGAAACATTGGGACGAAGCATACGTTCAAACCCTAGCCCACATTCAATCGATCGAACATCACGGGATTTCAAGATCCACCGGTGACGATGTATCTCTGCCCAGATTGAACGCCCTTGCTCAAGACGGACTCGCGATGTTGTCTGCAGCACAGTTTAATCTTGATCTTCTCATCCCACAACTTCCCACCGATGATCATATTCGAAACGCCCAATTCACGCTTCAATCGTGGAACAAACAGATTCAAAGGTTTGTAGGTATCAGCTTTTTGCTATCATTGGTGAAATTGTTCGCCTTTTATAACTGCTGTTGATTACCATTATGTTTTTGAGTGGTTTGTTGTAGAATTTGACACAATTATTAGTCTTTTTACGTTATATGTTTGTTTGCCCTAGTTTTTGAGCCATGCTAACGAGTTCTTACAAGTGGTTGCTGATGTATTTAGTTACAAATGGACCAAGTGCCAACATGCTTTCAGTTTATATGGTGTTTAAGTTAATTGAGCTTTATAGTAGGTTGTAAGAAGTTGGATTGTTCTAAAGATGGTTTTTTGATTTTTCTTTTCTCGTTGGGGTTCTGTAAGAAATGAGTTGAATTTTTGGTTAAACGGTTGATGAAATGATGAATGCTATTCTCTTTTCTCTTCTTTTTAGTCTGCGTGCAAGTCTGAGAAATGCTAATTTGCAAGCAAAGGCTAACATGAGGAAAGCTGCCCAAGAAGAGGTAATAAGCTTGATTTAGTTATTTATCTTGCTATTATTTGAGCTTTTACTTGATCTAGATATCCTTTTCATATCGTCTTATTAAGGTGTTTGACACTTTGACATGGCAATTAAGGTGGCAACATTGACCCATTTACCTGGGATTTATTTGGATTGTGCTTTATTTCTAACAGTGCTAAGGGGGGTAATAAGCCATAAACAAACAAACAAACATACCCTGTAAGATCACATTTACAGAAGGGAATGGGGTAAACCATAAGCGAAAAGATTTAACTACAAAAAAACCAGTAGAAAGTCATTTGAAGCGTAGATAAAAGCTCCTGATTGCTTTGTGAAAAGAAGGTTGCATTATCTTAGATTTTTAATCATTTTCAACAAAGTAGATATTTACAAATTATATTTTGTTGAGAACCATGTGTTTGCGGCTTGGCCTGAGTGCCTGACCCGTACAGAACTTTACACATTTTAACTAATTACCTGACATGCCTGACCTGCCAATTTCACCCCCTTTAATGAAAATTAGTGTCATTCTTTTTATTCAAGTTTTTATTCATATCAGAGAGAGCTTCTCTTGGGAGGCGGAGAAGAGTCCACAGTTAGAAGGCGCAATCTACAGTATGTATATTCTATCTTTAATCATAGTGCAATATATATTATAGCATAATTGGATTGTTTAAGAAATAACTTTACTTCAAATGTGCTAAAAATAATGTATTTTATCATCAGGACAAAAGCTGGAATGACATCAGCAGCTGAGAGCATTACAGAGAGTCTTCGTCGTACAAGGCAATTGATGGTTCAGGTCGATAATCTTAAAGCATTCATTCTGTGTGTAACTAATACTTATGATTATTTACAAACACATTTTTTAAAAATATAAAAATAATGTTTGCAGGAGGTAGAACGGAGTGGAAGCACACTCATGGCTTTTGGTTAGTCTTTTCTTCATATTTTAATTTATATTCTTTTTATGTGGTGGTTATAATAAAGACGTTGGTATGAGAATATGATTTTTGTGTTTAGATGTGCGTTTTGAAAGTGGTTATGTGATATTGTGTAATCCAAACAATATAATCAACTGTAATCAAACGGGATGCCAACAGTCAAATGTGCCAGTGTTTCGCAAATTCTGATCAACTAAGAAATTAGTAGATCTGATGACCAAAATGGACATTTTAATGAAATAGGTACTGACTGTTTGTGAATTGGAATAAAACTACTTATTCAGGTTAAAAGAAAAGGTAAATGAGTAACTATATTGTACCATTAAAATATAATTATGTTGGCATTATGAACTTATGAAAAACTGATTATTTCAAATAATTAAAAGCAGAATATGTTCATCTAAACATTTAAAACTGATTATTTCCATTTCTAGTCACAACAATCAGTTCCAAAACGCAAATCCAAACCAAACACCTCCTATATGGCTGTATAGTTATGGATACACAAATTATAGTATTCTATAGTCTGCACTCCACATACTCAACTCTTGACGTTAATTATAATATTAACCTTATTGCAGAGGAATCAACTGGAGTGTTAAAGAAAGCAGAAAGTGAATACAAGGGTCATGCGTCATTACTGATGCGAACTCGTAATTTGCTTTCAACAATGAAACGCCAAGATGTTCTTGACAGGTCAGACAAATTATTAGTTTTACTGTATAGGTTATTAGGTTGCAATTATATGTTGAGTAAATTACACGGATGGTTCTGTCGTAAGTCGAAATTTTACTTTTGGTTCTTTCTTTTGATAAATTACTCTTCAGTTTGTTTATGTCCATCCCAAAAACTCTAATTGACAAATCAGGCAGGGGATTGGAGGATTTGAATCATCTTATGAACAATTGGGGGTTTTATGACATCTTGTGGCTGATGAATTTGGTGGACTAAGTCGCAAAAGAAAGGACCATGGCAATAGTTCCTTATACCCCTACATGCCATTTGGTTGTTCAACTGAAGTGAGAACAAAGGGGTTGGGAGTTCATCATCGCTGATTGTCTTGGGAGGGGATTCTGTCTACTTCAGGGACGAACTGTGTTACTACTAAGCAAATAGTTGGGACCATACACGTAGTTTTTCTTACGAAATGACCAAAACTGAAATTTTGATTTACCACATGGACCATGTGTGTAATTTACTCTTATGTGTTCCTTTATTTTCTTTGGGTGGAGCTTTAACGGGTCAAAAAAATTAACTTCGTTACTAGTATGGGTTGTTAGGTTGACTTGAGAGTTGAGACACATATGTGTTCAAATTTTTGAACTTTTTAAATAAGAAATTAATGTGTTAATATGATTTAAAAAACCAATTATATCAATACTAGTTTAATATCTGTAACAAAACAATTTATGAGGTTGTAATAAAGTTACTGACTTTTTGACATCCGTTTCATTTTTTAGCTAATTCAATCATGATAATTCCCATTTGACACATTATGGATATGACACAACACAAATTGACTCCATAAGTAAACGTGTCGAATCATCACATGCCTTTTGTTTCTTATAGTTGACTTTTATGTGGACAGGATTATTCTTGCTGTAGGATTTCTGTTGTTCTCGTTAGCTGTTCTTTATGTAGTTTCAAAGAGAATAGGAATACTCAAGTTGCAGAGAAAGGTTGTTGGTGCAATTAAAGCTGGTATGGCTGCAGATCCTGTAAACAACCTTGCTCAGGTCAATGAACCTGTTGTTCCCAATGTTGACTTTAATTTAGAACAACCTATGCATGATGAACTGTGAATGTTTTAATCACACATGCACATTGTATATTTTAGTGTAAACAATAGATGCTTTTTTGCCATCAATTTGGTAGAGTTTAAAATTTTCAATTCGTTTTATTGTTTGTCTTACCATCTGACAGCTTGTTTTAGGTTTAGATTTGACTTCTAAAATCAAACAGTTGTTTATTTTACTCGCTTTCTATCAATTTGACTTTTAATGGTCAAACACTCTATTCTCACGGGTTGAAACTGATATGGATGTAAACATCTTAATGTCTTATGTAATTAACCAACGTTTGTTTATTCTAGCTTCTTACAAGTTTGACGATAATCTTGAAATTTAAAATTATTAATTTGACACGTCTAAAACAAAGATACAACATTTGACTTTTAAGGTCAACTATATATAAATTTTGATAATGATTATTAATGAATTACATTACATACAATTAAAAAGCAAGGAAAGGAATAGGAGATTGTTTGGTTTTTTGGTATTGACCATATGTCTTTTGTGATGTTTCATGTGTTGTCCCCATCTGTTTAAATGGCCAAAGTTTCCTTTGCATCTGTTTTTAGAGAGATTGTGGGTGGCCGCGCACTGTTGCCATGGTGGTCATGGCGGTGAAGGGTGGAGATGGTGTCTACATAAGTTGTTACTCTGCCTTCTGTTATAGGTTGAGGTGGAGCCGGCCGGGGCGGTGGCGATGGTGGTGGTACAACCACCTTTGTTGTCTCCCTCCCTCATGATTTGTCCGCTACCCTTTTGGGGTTTTCGGATATGCCATCGGTGACGGTGGCGACGGCGGTAGGGACGACTGTCGCTCTGCCTTTGTTTCCGGTGAGGGTGAGCCCTTTGATGTGTTTCTTTGGGTCACAACCGGTCAGCGTATGGGGATATTTGATGAGGTAAGCCATCTAATGTGTTCCTCGGGTCACTATCGTGCGGCGACATGAGGATGATGAGTCTGGTCTCATTTGAGACCGTAAAAAGGCTATAGATTTGGAGTTTCTCAAGCTAATTCTTAGTTTTAAATCTTTCAGAGTTGGTAGTTGTCGATGATGATGAGTCTGGTCTCATCTGAGACCCTATGCATGTTGTTGACGTGGAGTCTTTGAAGTATATCTTGTGCAGAAGTGCTTGTTGGTTGTTGGCTCTATGATATGTATACACTATTCATTGTTACGGCAATGATGATGAAAAAAGGGTTGTGTTCGTTGTAACGGTGAGGTAAACGTATTGTTTGCCGCCGCAATGAATCAACACTTTTGAGCCTTCTAACATAATCTAAATATATATTATATATGTATTTATGTATGCATTGTGTTAATAACAGGATGAAATTGTTAGAAATTAATCTTGATGTTCAAGGGTGTATACGGGTGAACCAAGAAGATGAGGGTGGAATTAGTTACCATGTAGAATATGTTAGTCAAGGTAAATATTAGGAAAGTATTGAATAATTTGGCTGTAAATAGGCTGTCATCCAGCTGTGTTTGAGCTGTGATTTCATAGAAATTAAGGTTAAAAGTATTATAAAAGAGGGTCATTGTATAGAGTTTAAGGTGTGGTCTTTTGTTCTTCATATTTATAAAAAGAGTCGTGGTCGTTCCCACAAAATACGGAGTATTATCTTTGTTTTTCTGGGCCAATATTCTAACAATTGGTATCAGAGCGAGACGATCAAAGAAGACCTGTGTGGCGGTAAAGGGGAGATCAAGTAACAACCGAAGACGTGTAGAACAAAGCCACCCGATCAGTTCTGTGATAGACTGACCGAAGAAGAACCTGTGACAGGTTCAAACCATCTGTGATAGATCCATTGAAGGGTTGCTGATCGAATATGAAGGCTGCTGTGAGGTTCTAATAAAAGGGGTTATTTGGGTAGCAATTGAGCAGCAAAGTGCAGACCAGATGTGTGAAGTTTCTGCTCTATTTCTGTTGAAGGATCAAAGGGCTGTGAGAGCCGGTTGCGAGAAGCAATCAAAACAGGGTACTGATCTGTGACAGATCAACTGAAGACAGGTTGTGTAATGCAATTGCAGTAGAAAAAGACCTGTGTGATTCAGGTTATATCCGTGGAAGACGGAACTGGAGAGAAGGCGACTGTGTGAAGCAGCGAACGAGGTGAAGAAAACCTGTGTGATACAAGTTATAAAGGCGTGATACCGATGTGGAGAAGAAGCTATTTAATCCGTGAAGGATTGATCTAGGTTTGAGCAGTGTGTGACACCGGTTGATGTGGAGAAGAACTTGGACAAACAGAAGGCAAGAAAGTTTTTCGTGTGACACGAACCCATTTGCAATCAAAGAAGAAGAACAGAAGATGTGTGTAGCAGATTTAAAGATCAGTGACTGATCAAACTGGGAAGAAATGTGATTTCAACGAGTGAAATTGACTGACTTGAGACAAGGTGACCTGAGGTGAAAGTAATCAGCCAGTAGGGACTGATTTTTGTCAAAGAAAAGCTGAGTGATTCAGTGTAGGAAGCAAAGCAGTGTGTGAAGCACTAGAGACCAGATCTGTGTGATTCAGATCGATCAAGAAAAAAAAAGTAGCTTGCTGTGTGAGATGGCAAAGGAAAAGGAGAAAAAAAAGTAGAGCAGTTTACTATTTGTGTGATGCAAAGATGGTCAAGAAGAATCTGATCTTAAACTGAAGCAAAAGTTGTGATACTTTCAGGAATTAGAAGAGAAGACGTGGCCAAGGAAGAAGATATACAAGTCATATTTTTATCATTGTGATGGTGATAATAAGGTTTAGGGATGTGATGTCCAACCCTGAATATATAGATGAATAAAACCTGAGAAAGTTCTTGCACATTCATGAGATTGTGGTATTAAGATGTGAAAGTTGTCGAAGAATTACAATGAATCAACAACACGTGTTACTTGGAATTCAAGACCAAGGTGGTACAACATCAAGATTAAGGGCGAGAATGTTAGAAATTAATCTTGATGTTCAAGGGTGTATACGGGTGAACCAAGAAGATGAGGGTGGAATTAGTTACCATGTAGAATATGTTAGTCAAGGTAAATATTAGGAAAGTATTGAATAATTTGGCTGTAAATAGGCTGTCATCCAGCTGTGTTTGAGCTGTGATTTCATAGAAATTAAGGTTAAAAGTATTATAAAAGAGGGTCATTGTATAGAGTTTAAGGTGTGGTCTTTTGTTCTTCATATTTATAAAAAGAGTCGTGGTCGTTCCCACAAAATACGGAGTATTATCTTTGTTTTTCTGGGCCAATATTCTAACAGAAATAAACATTGGAGTGCAACTGTGCAACATTGTGTGCTACTGCTTAGCGCATGTGCGTGTTTTGCGATTTGATGCCTATTCATGCGGGTTTGTACCCCTTGTTTATAACACCTTTGGACTATTGATTTTATGTCAACGTAGTAAATCTTGATGGTAGAATTTTATATATATTAAACTAGTATGTTGCCACTTGGGCTATAGCCCAATGATAAGCGGTCAAAGGCGACTTTGGAGATACTAGGGTTCGAACATTGTGGGTCAAGTATGGGGTAAATTAAGTGTAATGTCACTTCACTTGTCGTTCTAAAAATCGTAAAGTATGATGCATGTTACTACAATGATATCATCTTACTAGGCCGCACGGTATCCTTGTTTGGGTCACGTCACTTGTTTTGTTATATTTTTTTTTTACTTTAGGGTTTATTTTCCCGAAATTGTACTTGGTTACATTTCCGATAAATGATGAGTTATGAAATAAATTTGTATCGACAGTTATCAAATGAGAATTTCTCATCTATTTCAAAAATAAAACATTTTCACAATAGTACATCAAAATCATGATTACAATTGTGGAGCCTTCTACCGTCTATAGTAATAGAACTCAAAATAATAATCAAGATAAGGCATCTATTACTATATCTTCTATTTATCGTTGATATGTAATTCACCTAAGGTGGTATAAACACTCTTATAGAGGCTCATCGTCCTTGATTAGATTACACTAATTCACTAACATCTCGAATAACAAATACATGTAAGATTCGTCTACAACATTTCATAAACATCCATAAACAATATTTTATAAAATATCCAATCAATAATACGAAACACTAGTCCTAACAAGAGTGAGATGTATCAACAAGAAAATATCATAACTTCAAACTAATGTAGTGGATAGATCCTATTCAATTCTTTCAACATTTCTATGTAGCCATGTGTATATATGTATATGTATGTATGTATGACTGATATTGACATGAGATATGAGAGGTGTAGAGTTTGAAAAGAAAGTGGGTATGATGAAATATAAACACAAGAGGACAAGGGCCAAACCTAAAGAAAACGCGACATTGGATTCTCTATTGCCTTTGCATTATTGTAAATTTCTTCTGACAACTCATTATTTCCTTTTAATACATTATTATGTACTTGTCGTCATAAATATTCGTAATAAAATTTTTAAACATTAATAAATATAGATAATATAAATTATATTATTACTAAAAAACCCAATTGTTGCTTGGCGATTTATATTCTTTCTTAACATAGATTTTATTTATATTTGTTGAGAATGTAGATACCTTTATAAACTGATGTGTCGCGTTTTATATTATACTAACATAGATTTACCAACACATACTGGTTTTATCACTTTGTAAACTAGGTTAAAAGATTAGTATATTACACGAATAAATCCAACATGTTGTAAACCAATGCCTTCTATGCAAATTTGTGCGGATTATATCATTGTATTAGTTTTGAATATATAAACTACATACTTGTGACTGATATATTAAGATACTTTATTTAAAATTGTTCGTATATGATAGTTATTAGTAGATGAAAACTCGTAAAAAACAACTATAAAATATAATATTTTTTTATTGTCTAATGAAATTGTGTTTTTGTTAATTGTTTTATAATGTTATTTTATTTTTTTATTTGATATAACTTTAGGGGTGCAAACGAGTTGAGCCGCTCGTGAGCTACTCGAGATCGGATCGATAAAAAACTCGAAACGAGCCGAGCTCGAGCTTGATAAAAAAGCTCATTTAATTATCGAGCCCGAGCTTCACGTATCGAGCTCGAGCCGGCTCGCGAGCCTAAACGAGCTTTTTATTTATATATTTATATTTAAATTATTAAATATATTATATAAATAATATCTATTATATATAAAGTTATGATTAAAAACAATTAAATAATATGAATAATGTTATATATAAAATATATAATTATAAATATATATCAAAATTAAATATTAAAAATATTAAAAATAATATTTAAATAAATAAACGAGCTGAGCTCGAGCTTGAAAAAGTATTTTTCGAGCCGAGCTCGAGCTTTAAAAATAAAGCTCGAAACGAGCCGAGCTCGAGCCCATACGAGCTCGGGCTCGGCTCGTTTGAACCCCTAGATATAACCTGACCCGAACGTAATCAAATTGAAAATTCTAACATCAAGTTGAGATACACATGGTTGCTCGAGAACCGGACGGACAAAAAGTTTTTTAGGTTACACATGGGGAAAGCTTAAATCATGTAGGAGCATTAATTTTGTGTAGACGTATTATTGGTCATCATTACTAAACTACTAATTAATTTAGTCTGCAATCTAAACCTTAGACAAATGTAAAATTTTCTTTAGATGTTTATCAAATTTACATGAAATACAATACGATACAAATAAATGTTTGTAGTAAGATTGTAACGGATTTTTTTAAAGAATTGATAGTTTGAAATAACCATTTTAAATCATTTATTTAGTATTTGGTGTTGACTCCTATGCACTAAAACACGTGTGCTTGACTGTCTTCCTATTTATTTTTCATAACTCAACTCTCACCAAAATGATGACGTCAAGCACACCAATGACCAACGCATGTAAGTTGTAAACCCTTGATGCAAATCATCAAAACCTCTAACAAAAACCATTTCATTTAAACTTTAAGGAATAGGATTTAAGATTTAAATTTAATCTTTTAAGGTTTAAGATAATATTAGAGTTTATATTCTTAAATAAATATCATTCGAGATTCAATTTAGTTGTTGCAACTTCAAGACTTCACAATAAAAGTTTTGAAAAATGAAATTAATACCTGTAACAAAATTTAAAAAAAAAAACTTTACACATCACTTTCAAATATCATTTTTCCAAAACATAAATTTTCAAATACAATATTTTACAATTTAGAGATGATATAATACATAGTACCTAAAAGGCATAACTCAAGGCATACGATAATCTACGATTTGAAGTGGAAATTTAAAATTATCCCTTTAAACAAGATAACAAAACCTATATGTATATGCTACAAAGTTTCACATCAAGATAGACATAAAAAAACAAGATCACTGGGTGATAAACCCTGTTAATAATATATTCCACATACAAGCATAAAGCATCAAACTTGGCCACAAATGGCCCTTTTTACCCTTTGGTGGCAAACACCCATTTGCCCTTTTGGGTTTTAAAAGATGTAAGAATACAAAACACCAAAAACACTTTATCACACTTGAAAACAAGCCATAACAACTGTCTCATTAAACCCAAACTAAACCCTAACCTAACCACTATACTAATACTATTATATTTGTACATCTTTCTAAAACAAACCCTAATCTAAATCTAAGCTAAAAGTCTAAAACCACCTCCAAAGCTCAACAGCTGACGTGGAAGAGAGAGACGAGAAAACACGGGTGGGCCCAACTTGACCAGAAGAAAGGGCCCACCCACCAGAGACCCGTCATCCCGATACGGATGCGGGCAAGTTGCACGCGAATATGGTAGCAATAGAGATGGTCTAATAATATTATAAAACTAGTAAACAACCCAAAGACAAATCTAGTTAGCTTTAGAGATGAATTTGAATAAAGAATCCAAATCCGGTGAGGTAAAGAACTCCCTATTCCCACGGTGGTGACACGTGGACACCGGCCGGCGTTTCCTCGGCGGCGGCGGCGGACACCGGAGCATCTCCGGTATCCTTGAATCTTTCGACGTCGGAGTTGTGCTGCCGGAGTCGCCGGAGTTTGAGTAACCACCACCACCACCATCATCATCATCATCATCTTCTTTCACCTTTCTTGTAGATAAACACTTCAATGGAGTTCTCATGGTGACTCCTGCAATCACCCACTTCTTCCCCTCAAAAGATTCATCAAACTGATTCTTTTTCGAAAAACCCATATCAAAAACTCAAAAAAGATCACTTTCAAACCAAACCCACATCAAAAATCAAACCTTTATGAAGCAAGATTGAAGAACAAGTGTAGAATCTGAATATATCTTAGAATATATGCTTCAAGAACAAAGGGTTTTGGAGTAAGCTTTGAATGGAGGCGGTAAAAGATAAAGAAACAAAGAGAAAGTGAGATCATAATTTATATATAAATAAATCAATAAATGAAACCTAAAGACATTTTGCTTAGGATGCTCTGCCCGTAAAATATCGGGCAGCCAACCATGAAAATTTTGGCGCCAATAATTGGCAACGGCTCTATTTCCCGCGTTTTTGTTGGGTTTTTTTAAGGGTGTTTATGGTCGGTTGTGATTGGGGTTTTAAGGACGGTGTGGTGACCGCCGACGGTGGCTTTCATTATTTGGTCAGCAATGTGGTGCGGCTGGGCCCTGTGGTCAGAGCCATCAGGTTAGCCACTGTTAGTAGTCCTTTTACTTTAGATTTATGGGCTGGATCAATAGATATAAAGTTGCAGATTTTTGGCCCGAGGTGCACAACTCATATCATTAGTTTAAACTGGTTCGAGTTAAAACTGGTTTGATTCAGGTTGATTTTGGTTAAAGCCGGTGTTTGTTGGAATAGGATTAGGTTGGAAGTTGCGACCAATTTTGGAGTGAAATTTGAGTAATTCGGGGTTGAAACCGGGATTTATCAAGTTAGGCTTAAGTTTGGTCGGTTTCAGATTGGTTTAAACGTAGGTGGATTGCAGATTGTTTTATAACCTTCGGTTCCCAACTGGTTTCAATACAGTATCTTGGGTCTCGAACTGTCTTTTTTTTACACACGTATACCCCTGGTAATTTAAGAATTTTTGTTAATCATTTTAGAATATAGATTGTAAACTATTAAAAATATAATGAT
Organism: Flaveria ramosissima; assembly: GCA_025215565.1. Lineage (NCBI taxonomy): Eukaryota > Viridiplantae > Streptophyta > Magnoliopsida > Asterales > Asteraceae > Flaveria > Flaveria ramosissima. Next base: position 9,836,796 of record CM046037.1, read on the forward strand.
TTTATAAATGATATCGTGACGTTAATACGTATTTTTTAAACTTTGAATTAAAATGTGAAAGCTTAGAGTGTTAAATGAAATAGAAGAGTGTAATGGTATATTACAAGTTACATTTAATAAGATATGAATTTTGAAGTATTTTAGATAGACATATCTTGGGTGATGGGTTCAAAAAAGAAATGGGTTACGGTGTTACTCTTAACCCTTGTTGGTGTATTTAGAAGAAAATGAATGAAGTGATTTTCAGTCAAAGCTCAGTAACGTCGGTAACACAGTATAGAGGGTATCAGAGTTCTTGTAATCATATGGATAAAAAGCATGATGAAGAGAAACATGTCAAAATAACATTTGCGGTCTCCATATGAAAATTAGTTAAACTTAGGTGTCGTTTGGGATTTTTATTTCTTATATGTTGATTTATTGTTGATCTATTTTCCTCAGTAATTTAATTTATCGTAGCCCTTTAAATTAATATTTTTTGTTAAAAAAAAAGAGAAACATACATAGCATGTAATAATTATTGGTACGTCACCCCAAATTAACATAATTTTATATAATTATACAAACACTAGAGACCCTAGAATACAAAACAAGTTAAAACTTAAAACAAGTAACAAGTAACAATTATCTTAAATTCTTGATCGAGTGACTCGCTAAACAACGTCCAAAGCCACAATTGACAACTCCACAAAGAAATAATCAAATAAAAGGACAGTACCTGGTATAGAATGATAATTGCACAAAGCTGCACATCACGCAACGGGCTTGTGTTCCCGTTAAATGCAATCGATTACTATTCTTTCTTTTTTTTTTTTAAGGTGAGCTTGTAATTAACTTAATTCATCAATCACCTTATAATACAATTAAACAAATAATAATGGACCATAGCCCATCAGATTTTAGTATTTTTTTTTCCAAACGAGGCTTCTAGTTGAGTAATTGGGTTAATGAGATAGGCACAATAAATTATATTTGGTTTAAAACATAATTGGGTTAAGTTTTTGATTGGGTTATAACTTATAACTATTTAAACAATACACATTTGAAACAAATATATTGTGTTCCTTGAACGAGTGGGTCCTGGACGGAAGTCCATCTTGCCCCTCATTAGGGTCGGCACTGGACTTTGTCTTACGGCCAAGGCATAACTACCTCAACGTGTTTAATTTAACAACCGTATGAAATCTAAGTGTTTTCATTAAGGGGTAACTAATGTTGTTTCCTGCAATTTCATTATTAAGTTTATACTAATCAGAATACTGAGTTTGTACATCATAGGAAACAAAGATACAATTATAGTAAAAACCATGTTTCTGGAGCTGCTTTTGGCTCCAACTCTTGAGGGGCGTCCGTGCAATCTTCAGGGCACACGCAATGGAGGAATAACCACAGTCGCAATTAGAGCCATCTTGACTTGTAGTTGAATCAATCTTGCGTGTTTGCTATCATCCACTATTGTAAACAACTCGTGGCCTTTAACACGACCTCCAATCTCAAATCCTTTGGTAACAACCTCGTTCGTCAAGTAGTGAAGCGACATGAACGCTTTGAAAAAGTTATGTTATTTTAACAACAATATGGTTAGAATTCTTCAAACATATTGACCCTTTATGTCACATCTAATCGATAAAAAACAATAATATCTAGATAGAAGATTAACCACCTGACGTCAAGTAGTTTCATTGTAACTTGACATCGCCAGCGAGTTGTCTCAATACGATTGCTAATATACGTGGTTACACAAGTGTAGAAACGAATGACAGAAAAAACTATAAATGAAGATATATGAATGAATAAACAAGGAAACACGATGCCTTTTATATTGTAAATTTATTGAGATATTATGTCATGTAATAGCATGCATAACAAGTAATTTTGCGTTGTGTTACGTAATTAGTGTGCATAAATAAACAATAATTTTAATATCACGACGTACATACGATTATTATGGGTGGCAAAACAAGCCCATGTTATTTATTTTGGGTCAAACTGGGCATTTGTTAAACGGAAACTGGATGATACTGGGCTCAAAATTTTTATTAAAGGGTCAGAATGGGCTGTCAATATTATTTATATAAATTATACGGGTCAGGATGGGCTGTGTTAAAACCATCAGCTATCAGTCCATCACCACCATATCTTCTGTGCGAATAAACTCCTCCAGAGTCCAGACCTCCACCCTCCGCCTGAATTCACACATCTTTGAATTGTGGTAGGTGATGAGTGTTGTTGCAGGTGATGAAGTGTTGTCGTTGGTGATGAAGTGTTATGGTAGAATTTCATTGGTTTTTATTATATTGTTCATATTTTCATCTTTTTGGTAGAAACTTCAATGATATGCATCTTTTGTATGTTAAAACGCTCTTAGTTTACTACTTTATATGAAGTTTTATCAATGCTTGAAATAATTTTTATTTGTTGTTTATATGTTTTTATGGTGTTTGTTGAAAAATTGAAAATTTTGTTTGATACGACCCATCCTGACCCGACCCATATTGACCCGAACCCATCCTGACCCGTTTTGATACAAACCCGTTTTGACCCGAACCCATTCTAACCCAAACCCGTTTTGACCCGATACCCAACCCAACCCGACCCGTCCATTTTGCCAGGTATAACGATTATACAACCCAATACGAGTCCAATATATGACGTGCATATGTTCGGTATCATGTCTTACGAAGCGTCTTTATACATGAGTTCACTAATATGACTCGATCTACAACTTTATTAATTAATGGTATCTATGCGATCCAAACAACACTATACGAGTATTGCTAGTGTCCGCCAAAGATGATGTTGTACCAATATACATCACCATTTAGTATTAACTTTTATAGAGTAAATTTTATTTGTTAACCTTTGTTTATTGTCATAACTTGTAAACCCTAATGTAACGAAGATTTACACCATATTTATGCAGTGTAACTAATTTTTATGCCACATTATACCACACATGTAACGATTTCCCTTTAATTTTCAAAATTTGATTCTCTTTCTAAAAAACTTCATTATTATTTAGAATCTTTTAACTATTTTGTATGATGTTATTTTTTTATACAAAGTACAACATTAAATAAACGTTTTAATAACTTTAATTCAAGCATAGTCTTACTATATTTTAAACTTTTTTTAACGTTTATTTTAACAACTAATTTTACCACTGCAACTATAACTTACATTAACGACGTAGTCTGCTGTAGACCATTGTTAATGTATTATTGCAATAAACAAATATTAACATATAATCATTATCCAACTTTTATATTCAATAAAATAGTATTCTGGTCCCCATGGTTTGTCGTTTTAAGTATTTCAGTCTAAAAATAAATCTTTTGTCAAATCATGCTCCGTGGTTTCGTTTTTGTAACGATTTTGCTACCTGACACTAACTATGCTAATATTTATTGTTGAATGTAATGGTATTTTGGGCGTTCTACATACATGGACTAAATTGTAAATTATTAAAATAACTTCAGGGGTTGTTTTTGTCATATATAAAAAATAATTTTATAATATAAAATATAAATTCTAAAAACAAAACATAATATCTAGAAACCCTAATATCATCGCCATCGTCATCGCTACACCATCGCCGGACAGCCGCAATCATCGCTGCACAATAGCCAGACAACCATAATTTTCGGACAACCACCATCATCGTGTCCTCTTCCTCATTTTCGTCGTATCTTGTTAATTGCTACTGCACCACTTCCCTTTCTTCTTGAAATTAATCGTCGGACAACTCATTATCGGCTGCACCATCACCGGACAACCACCTTCGCTGCTGTCTTATTCTCATCTTCACCGTCTGTGGTCAATCGCTATCCCATCCTATTCTCCTCCCCCTTTTTCGTCCTCATCTTCAAATTATTGTACATAATTACAAAAGGGCTTTGGTTGTGCTGTGAAATAGAGATTTGATTGAACTGTGAGGACTTCGATGGAATGTTCTTTGACCAGCGGTCAACTAGTGGCGACAGTCGACATGGTGGTTGTAGCTAGAGGTGGGCATAAAAACCGGTTCGAAAACCGGTTCGGGAAAAAAAACCGAAACCGGTTTGGGGCCCAAACCGATTTGGCCCAAACCGGTTTCAAACCGGCCCAACCCGACGGTTTAGGTTCGGTTTGTAGGTTTCCTCTTTCAAACCGGTTTCTAACCCGGTTCGGTTCCAAACCGGTTTTCAAACCGATTACAAACCGCTTCCCAAACCGATTTTCAAACCGGTTTCAAACCGGTTCCCAAACCGGTTTTCAAACAATTATTTAAAATTTTATGTCTAATTGTTTCTATGTTTTATATATTATATATTTCACTTTGATTTTAAATTATGTACTTAATTTGAAATTATATACTTTGTTTTTAAAAACAATTATGTAATGTTCCTAATTTTATATGTTTTAATTTTTACAAATAAAAATACGTAAATGCATCTTATAGGTTTATTTAATTTATACAATTAATATGTAACATTCATCTTTTAAGTTGATTTAATTTTTACAATTAATTGTTTATTTAATTTATAACACTTTAAAAAAACTAACCGGTTTGGGCCCAACCCGGTTTTCAAACCCGCCCAAACCGGTTTTCAAACCGGCCCAAACCGGTTTTCAAACCGACCCAAACCGGTTTTCAAACCGACCCAAACCGGTTTTCAAACCGACCCAAACCGGTTTTATAGGTTTGGGTTTTTCTAAGTCCAAACCGGTTTAGAACCCGAAACGGTTTGAGCCCAAACCGCTTTTGACCACCGTTGACCAAACCGGTTCCAGTTTGGAACCCAAACCGGTTTTAGAAAAAACCCGGTTTGTACACCTCTAGTTGTAGCCAACACTAAAGGATGGCATGGTGGTTTTGGTCGATGGTATATGGGCGAGGAAGCAGGCGATGTGTAGTTAGTAGTTATTTTAATAATTTACAAATTTAGTCGCTATATGTAGAATGATCAAAATAATATTACATTTACCACTAAATATTAACAGAGTTAGTGCTAGAAATCAAAACGTTACAAAAATAAAACCAAAGACATAATTTGTCAATTTTTTTTTTCTGAATTAAAATAGTTAAAACGAAAAAACAAATAGACTAAAAACGAAATTTACTCTTCAATAAAAGGACATCATACATGAATCAAGTCATGTTTATATAAATCTGACCAAAAAACAAAAAGTACCCGCGGTGGACATAAAACCAATTTCAAAACTTTCCCGCCGATGCACTTCCACCTTCCACCGCCCGCTAAAAACGAAATTTTCAACTAAATACCACTTTCATCTTCTTCATCAACACACTATCTTCACAAAAACTCACAGGCGTTCGTTTGCAAATGGAGATCTCTAATAATCGATCCATTTTTCAAACCATCACTTCCAGAGAGCTCAATGGCTTCAGAGGTAATTTCTCCGATTTGTTTTTGTTTTTTTTTTTATATAGCATCGATCTCAAAACAAACGAGCTGTTTACGTTCCGATTATTCGTTTTGAATCTCAGATAGATTGATACGGTTAGGTAGTTTGTTTATGTTTAATTCGGTGATGTGATTGTTTGTATCGATTATGTTGTGTTCAGTACGGAAACGACCGTGTTTTGCGGATGATTCACCTAAGTTTAGTCGAATCGGAGCGATTGATTATGGATTTGAAGATGATATTACTCCTCCAATGGCGTTATCGTTTTGCAAGGTTTGATTTACGCGCAATATATTTCGTGAATATTTTGTCATGTATAATTGTTCTGTGTACTTGTAAGGGGGAAATTTGATGAAATTAAGCAATTAACTGAAGTTGTTCGTTGGTAGTGGTGATTTGGTTAACCTAATTGATGAAATGCAAAATTTGCAGACAAGCAAAAATGCTCATATTCTTGCTGTTACTGGTGAGGATGGATACGTTTGCTTATATAACACTCGCTTGAAATTTCCTTCGTTGGCGACTAGTGCAGAAAATGCAGGTGAATCTCTATTTACGAAACATAATTACAGCTGAGATATGCTTTGCTAGAATCACAATTTGAAAGTGTTAATTTTCCTTTTGGTAGAAAAAGCTAGAAAGTGCCGGTGGCTTGCTCATGACAATGCTATATTTGATGTGTGTTGGATAAAGGTAGAGAAAGTTTCAATCATTTAGTATACACATAACATTTAGATTTAAATGCATTTCTAATCTTGGTGCTCATAAAGTATATACTGTGTTTAAATCTCGTGAATGGTATTCAACATTTGCAGGATGATACCAATTTACTAACAGCATGTGGTGATCATAGTGTAAGTAACTCTTTACAGTTTCAGATATGATTCTATCACATTATACTAAAATTGTAGGTTGTAATATGGTAACCGATGTTTTGGCCTTTGGACAGGTTAAAGTATGGGACTCTCAAGAAAGAAAATGTCTTCAAGCACTAACTGGACACACTGGAAGTGTGAAATCCATCAGTGCCCACCCTTCCAACCAAGGTATGCTTATGATCCTCTTGATTATATCCATATATGAAGAATAACCGAATACTGTCCTAAATGATTATCTGTGTATGGAAGATATCATTGTATCTGGTTCAAGAGACGGTTCTTTTTCTTTATGGGACTTAAGGTGCTCTAAATCAAAGCGACGACACTCGGATACTTTGTATGTTCCCAATGTTTATTTACAATTTTGCAGAATGGTTATGCTTTGGCTATTCGTCAATACTGATTACTTTTATATTTTTCAGAACAATTGCAACTGTTCAAGGGGCTCATACTTCATCAAGTATTAAAACGAGGGGCAGACATGGCAAGGTTAGATTTAAGAAAATGTAATCTCACTTCATAATACTCCAATATACTAGAATTTTCAACTAAGTGTTCAATAATTTCAGGCTGCTTCAATGAGTGTTACATCAGTTTTATATTTGAAAGATGAGGTCTCCATTGCTACTGCTGGAGCAGTTGACAGGTGTGTAAGAGGCTACTAGAACTCATTTGCAAGTTTATTTGAAATTAAATGTATTTCTTTATCATTTTTAATTGTTGAATTTTCACTCTGTTGCAGTGTTATAAAGTTCTGGGACACCAGAAGCCTTAAAGCCCCAATTACTCAGGCGTGTTCTCATGATAAGTCGTCAAGGAAGTGGGTATGTATTCAGTTTGATCGTTTTGCTGAACCATATGTCAGGCTATCAGTGTACATCATATGAAGAATTATTTACATCATTAAATGTCATATTGATCTATTTTTCAGGCAAGGTCATATGGTATATCTAGCTTATCCCAAGATTTAAATGGAGTGTATATTGCAGCTTCATGCATGGACAGCAGGTATAGTGTTAATATCTAAACACCTTACCATTTTTTTCTTTCAAATTTTTGTTTCTTTTGACAATACAATCATATAATATTGTGTAATAACTTAGCCTTGTGAAGCAATAACGGTCAAAATTTGGGGTTTGACTACGTTTAGTATCATTGATCTTTGAACTTTCTTACAATTGCAGGATATATCTCTTTAATGTACTACAACTTGAGAAGGGGCCTATTAAAAGTTTTAAAGGATGTGATATTGGTACATTCTTTGTTAAGGTAAGGAAAACATTCCTTCCAAGTTTTAACCACTAAATTGTCAGCGAGATGTTAAGTTTTTGCTTTATATAATCTAATGGTCTTCCATGCCCAACTTTGCAGTCAAAATTGAGTCCTGATGCAGGCCATATTCTTGGTGGTTCTAGTGATGGTTTAGCTTACGTATGGCAAGTAAACAAACCTCAAGCAGACCCTATAAAACTTGAAGGCCATGATGGAGAAGTGACCGCTGTAGATTGGTATGCATTTTGTTTGATTCCACTGTTATAATATATTGGTATGCCATTATTTTTATTAGACTTGATACGTGTACGCGGACTTACCTTTGCTTATCAACCTGCAGGTGCTCATATGAGACAGGCAAAATAGCAACTGCTGCAGATGATTCTGTGGTAAGTCTCACCATAATCATCAATAAATTTAGATTTAATCATATTTACATTTATTTTCTCCTACAAATGCTAAAAAATTAACCACACTTTTTATGTCTTTTACCCTTTTGTCCCATAACATTATATATGATTTGACACACAGTTTAAGTGTGTGTTTGATTATTTGTTAACTTCTAAAGTTACCCTAACAGTGAACATATATCAGAGTTCATTTGGCAAAAATCAATGTTCCCAATGATTTTAACTGATTTCTTATGGGCAAAATATGAATTTCATAGAACATGTCAAATGGGTCTAGCCGGTCAAACAGTGAATTAAAAAAAAAGTAAAAATGGGTTCTTGCGTCAACCCAACTTGACCCGTTTGACATGTTACCCGACCCACAAACCTTGTTACCCAAAAAGATACCGTTGCACATATATTAAGATGCAACTTCTGGCAGGTCCAGCTTTGGAACATCAACAACAGCTGTTATTCAACTACAAGATCTCCTTCATCAATTCGACGGAGAGGAACAACACTTCCAATGATGAAACGCCGAAAGCTTTTTACACAGGAAGAAACAGAACATTCCATCAAACTACCTGATCCTGACCCTCCAATCAAGTCACTGGTCCAGACCGACTCACCCAATACTACATCATTATCTGAAGTAAGAACTCCAGAATCACTCAAAAAACAGCTACGTGTTTCACAAATCAACGAAGCTTGTGAGAAATCTCCAGATGCTAGTTTTGACAGCCCGTCTTCGGTGCTAAATCCACCACCCTCTATAAAAAGAAAAACCATTTTAGATTACTTTCTAGCCCCTTCACCACAGTCTTTGCATTATGTAAGAACATAAACTAGTGACTATAATAAGAACTAAATTCATATGATTAGCATATACAAGTGACTGTTGAATATAAGTTATTGTCAATTATGCATGTTTGAGGCAAAGATCAAAAGATGTTCATTAATGAGCAAAATGAAAAAAAATTAATTTATTTTTTATCGTTCATTTATTCATGACTGAAATATTATTAATGGTTGAAATCAACATGAGAAGTCATGCTATCTTTGAGAAAAAAACATGATTATTAAACTTTTTTTTGAATTCAGTTAACAACTTTCAAAAATCAAAAGGTGGCCTATGGGCTTATTAAAGGAATGCTATTTGTATATAAAATCATGTGTTTCTTACTCGGAATAGAAAAAAAAACACGAGTTTAGCTACATGTTGGGTACCACTTGCTATACAAAGTTTGTATTGGTGGTTAAATGGTGTACTTCATAACTAAATTTTATGAATTTAAAGGTAAAGGTTATAATATATCTATAATATATTTAAGAAATAATCAAACCAACCCAAGAGGTGAGTTGGTTACTTGGTTTAGTTGATAGTGCGGTTGACCTTTTGGGTTGGTTTGATTATTTTTGTGATTTTTTATATATATGTATATAGGGTGAAATTGGTTGGTTTAGCTACATCTAGGTATAAGATGTCCTCTAAATACATATATTTAAAAAAAACAAACCTATATACATATATCAGGTGAAATTGGTTTTCTTAGGACTTCCCTATATACGTTAAGTAAGATTTAGCAAAGTATTTTTTCAAGTCACAAATGTAATTTTTTTTTATTTTTTATGTGTAAGGTTTTATGTTTTTTTTTTTCATATTAATAAATCGATTCTTACATTAGATTTAGTTATATTTTGTTTGCTATGGAATACTATAATAACTAAATTTTAGTTTTTATTTATTATGTATTTTTTAAAAAACATAAAATTACTATTTTGATTATAAAATAAAAATAAGCGTAAATTGTTTCATTTCCTTGATCTGAGAGATGTAAAGTGAAGTTAGAATGGAATGTGATGTGACGCTATTTGAAGTAAAATAAGGAATGCTCCACACCTTGTAGTATCACTTTGTAGAAATATGCCGAATGTATACCATACAAGACCAAAAGCAGTTCAATTACAAGCTCAAACCCAACTTGAATACCTATTACACATTGTTTATTTGATTTGGCGTTCGGGGTGATTTCTAACGTCTAAAACCCCAATACCCCGACTACGGACAACAAACCTTTGTTCTCTTCCCACTTTCTCAAAACACAGTTTTCTCTCCTCACGGACCGTCCATCCCATAAACAAGCGTTCTATCGCCAACACCCTCTATTCTCTTCTTCGAACACCATCTTTCTTTCATCTCAACCATTAAATTGAGTAAACATTTTGTTGACTTTGTGACTACAAACATCATGTCGATATGTCGGCGAGAGGACAAGTTGAAAGATTAAGAGTTGGGGCCCTGAAGTGAAAAATCAAGAATACTAAACTTTTGTTTTTTCTTTTTGTCTGTCCTTTTTCTTCATTCACAGTCACACACACTGAATTTGATTTCCACAAAGATTTGTTTACTGTGCAAATGCATGCCCCCATCCAATTATTGCACCATTCATTTATACAAATGCACTACATTCCAAATACTAAAATCAATTTATTTTTTAATACATTTGAAAGTTATTGATTCATACATTTTTGATACCTTGAAAATGTTATCTATGACAAAAGGTTGTTTTGTTGTAGTTTGATATTCAAATGGTCGTTGGTATAATAGTTGAGTCGGATATAAGAATCTATATTAAACCGAGTAGTGCTTGTTTATTATTTATCTGCTATTTCATTGTTTTATTTATGAGTAGGATTTTAGTAAAATATGTATTTTATCTAAAAAGCTTAAAAAGAATTGTGTGCTTGGCACGTGTTATTTTATTGTTTTAAAAAAATGACATTTTCATCATTGTGTCAAATAGGTCAGCTACATGTGTCTTATACGTTCATTGTGTCATATATTTTAAATCACTTGTTATATTTATTTATCTTTGTGTTTTACATTTTAGATCATTTTGTGTTATATAAACTTGTTATCTATCTGTATAATCTATCATATGTATTTATTATTGTGTTTTTACATTTTAGGTCATTTCGTGTTATTTTGTCATTGTAATTTTTATATATTATATAAAGTTTTTTTAGTTTATCAATGTGTTTTATAATTAGAAGTACACAAAATATGTTTTTAAAACTCATTATTTTAAATAACCAAACTAATGTTCAGAAAAACACAATGACAAGTAGCAAAAACGTAATAAGGCATTTTGTCATTGTTTTAATGTATTACATAAAGTAGTTATTATTTTATCATTATATTTTACATAATATAAGTAAACAATAGTGTTATTTTTTTAATAATTTTATCATTCAAAAAACCACAACGTTGTTCAGGAAAACACAATAATAAACGAAAAGACAAATCAACTGCACTAAAGTCATAATAATAGACATAAATCATATGGATTGAAAAATGTAACATTTTTTAGTTTTTGTATATAACGATACTATACTCGTTTTAAAGATACAAACCACTCGTTTTTTTGGTGTAATTTTTTATGAAGAATACTGTCGTATGTAAATTATGAACGTAAGTGATGAAAATTAATAAAAAATAACAAAGGTGTTTATGTTTAGAATATTATTCTAACTAACTTTTTTTTATAAATTGATCCCAGTCTATGTATTTATCATGTAGTATTAAACTTAAGATAGAGTTATATTAAAAATAATATTTAATCTAAAAAGTTTAAGACAGATTGTGGGCTTGACACGTATCCTTCGTTGTGTCATATATTTTAATAGAGTTATATTAAAAGATGATGACATTTTGTTTAAATACGTCAGTTCATTATGTTTTATACGTTCACTGTGTCAAATTTCAATTCGTTGTGTCATATATTACATGATTTATTATATGTATTCATCATTATATTTTACATTTTAGATCATTTTGTGTTATTTTTGTTATTGTTTCTATAGTTTATATGAACTTTGCAACTACAAGTACACAATGATATACTTTCATTAATGTATTTTTTAAAACTTATAATATTAAAGATAAGACAATGTGTTATTTTTGTTACTGTTTTTATGGATTATTTAAACTTGTTGTTATCTATCATTGTGTTTTAAAATTAGAAGTACACAATAATGTTACCTCACCGACGTATTTTTCAAAACTCATAGTGTTTAAGATAACACACTGACGAAAAACAATGTAAGACATTGTGTTATTTTTCCATTGTTATCTATCATTGTGTTTTACAATTAGATTAACTAGTTGTTAATTTGTTATTTTGTTTTTATATATTGGAGATACCCAACAATGTTATTTCACAATTACAATTTTTTAGAATTCACCATTTTGGAAAAACACAATCATATTAAGAAAACACAATAAGTAACTAAAAGACACAATGAACTGCACTAAAAACACAATAACGAGATATGAGCTTAAACTCATAAAAAAATTTATTATCTTTTTATATAACAATACCATACTAGTTTTGAAGATAAAAAACTATCCTTTTTTGGTGTAATTTTTTATAAAAAAGTAATGTCATACATAAAAATTTTGAACGTATAAAAATTAGTAGAACTTAAAAATAGTCAATAAAAGTGGTTTTTACTAAAATATACATCTAACAAATTTTTTCTTTACAATTTGATCTCAACCATTGATTAAAAAATTAATTGTTGAGATTATTTTTCATATTAAAAAAATACTTTTTTATTTGAACATTTCCCTAAAACTTAAGCCATGATTAATAATTGGCCCCATTTTCTAATTAAAAAAAAGGTTGGCAGTAAATCTTTATGTATCTCCATCAAACATTTACATATTATAATTATTGACTTATTGTATTAGAAAAGAAAACTAAAGTACCATAGTATAAATGATTATATTCATCTTAGTTATATATTCATTTAAAAGAACCCATGAAAGGTTCTCTAGGATCGTTCAAAATAACATGTTTTTGTATCTTTTTAGTATCTTAATAGATATAATAATAACTTGTTATGCAATTATAGATATGACGGTTTATTAAAGATTGTAATTCCGCAATCTTATTTGGAGATCACGATATTATTGAGATCTTTGATCAATGGCAAGGAGTACAAAGGAATAATTGGTTTGGTCGGCGTAGGGACCCACACCAATTGTTGGATTTTATAGAAAGAATAATACATCAACACTCATAGTTTATGGCTTCGATCAACTCCATTATTCTCCTTTTAATTATTTTTTATTGATCAGAAGTGTATTTTTTTAATAATTCTTTTAAAAAAATTATTTTATATATATATATATATATATATATATATATATATATATATATATATATATATATATATATATATATATATATATATATATAATATCTTATAACTTTTTAAGGTATATATGAAATTCTTCTCAAATGAGTATTTGATTTATCACTCAAGATAAATACTACTAGGTTTATTTTGATGAGCATAAGAATATACACATTTAAAAGATATAAATCAGTCATAGAGTTTGTTTTTCGATGGAGAGACTTGCTAGCTTGTCGCTAGTTGGAAACTAAGGATTACGCTGTATTAATCTTTTTGACCAGTTTATAACATCTATAACTTATAATAAAAGAAGATTTTTCAAGACACATGTCATCATTCTAGTCTATCAAATGATACGTGTCATCATTCTAACATATCAAAAAATTCATTTTCCCGCTTCTCTCTCATAATAAATACGAAAATTTTAAAAACAATTAATTTGACTTTTCTTTTTAACTAGAATATGTTAAAACAAATATATTTATATCTGTATTTCTTGTCTTTCTCATATTAAATGATAATTATTGTAAACAAGTAAACTAAACTATTAAACATCTAAAATATAAATGTAGTTATTTTAATAATTTATTAATACATATTAAATATAGAGTAATAATTTCTAATTCATTATGTGTTATAACTTTTAAATATTCATTAAATTTTTATTTCACCAATGGATAATAACAACTAAAAAATAAAATATTCATAAAACTAATGATTTTAATATGTTTTATTTATTCCACCCATGTAATACATGAGCTATAACCTAGTTTAAATATAACACTAAGGATTATCATGTATTTATGTTTTTGTGTTATTTAATAATTTATTATCCCCTCCCATAAATAAAACTAGTACATATATATAATCTGTACAATGATGCATACTTTCAAGTTTTAATTTTTATAACGAGTCAATAGTATTATTAACTATAATAATGCATCTAACCTATTACATTGCTATACTTAACTTTAAAATATATATGATTCTATATTGTAATGGATTTTAGTTAGAAACTATTATTTGTTATCATAAGTCTAACTAATTAAAATGGTAAGTCAAACTTATCTTAATGATGTTAAAACTATGTATATTCATATAGACATAAATTCCATCTCTCTAAAGTTCAAACGTTTTACGTTTTCTAAAATTAATATATATATATATATGTATATATATATATATATATATATATATATATATATATATATATATATATATATATATATGTGTGTGTGTGTGTGTGTGTATACATATGTATTTACGGTTCATTCAGTTCATTATTATTAGTTTATCGGTTTTTTTGGGTCTATTAGTTAACTGAACCAAATTTGAAACAGTCTAACTGAATCAAGTTCAACTGACTAAACCGAATATTCACAATCTGGATTCAATTGAATACGGATAACCAAATCAAATGAACAAGATTTTTGAGAACCGATAATTGAAGCGAAAATTAAATTCATAATTCGAACACGATTAGAAAACAACCCAATTCTCAATTTAATTGGTTCTTTTGTGGGTTATGGTTCTCAGTTTTTTTAACACCCTAAAAAAACCATTTTTTTATTATTTAGTTTTTGTAGCACCATATTTTCTCCTATACACACACCACATTCCTTTCTACGCATGCATTTAAATATTTGAAGTATGTGATATTTAACCTTTTAAGAAAATTAATAGAAAATCGGATTGCCTCATATATAATTTTATTATTTAAAGACAAAAAAAAAGGCAGCACTACTGCACTAGTTCATTAGAATGACAAATTCAATGAATCCAAGCTCCACGACAAATTCAATTTACGGATGATGATTTTATTTTGTAATTAAGGTGAGAAAGGTATCTTTGCTTACAAGTTATACTCTCAAACATATATATGTCAATAATTTTTGTTAACATATATAATATAGACTTAATTTAATTTTTATGTTTAAGTACACATGCTTGTAAATTTCTTTTTCAAGTAACGTGTTGCCTTTAATATCGATTAATCAAAATTTGATAAGGTGTGATTGCAAATGTGCAAAAATGCGTAGGCTGATAGTTATTTTTTGTCATATAAGATAAATTCTTATATGAAGCGCACAATTTTTTTAAAAGGTAGCTCCACGTTATAAAAATAGTCTACATAACATCAATGATAGCAAACAGTTTATATAACATTAATCATGTAAAAATATGACTAACACAAGCTGATTATTATGTGTAACTCACTATTATGTTTCGTTTATATATATGTACTCGAGTATTACACTTTTATAGTGTGTAACACAAGCTGGTTATAATCCCGTGTATTACACGAGTT
This sequence comes from Flaveria ramosissima, assembly GCA_025215565.1. Taxonomy (NCBI): domain Eukaryota; kingdom Viridiplantae; phylum Streptophyta; class Magnoliopsida; order Asterales; family Asteraceae; genus Flaveria; species Flaveria ramosissima. Next base: position 9,852,254 of record CM046037.1, read on the forward strand.
TGTATAATAGCAATTACACTTTTATAGTGTGTAGAGGATAAAGTTAATTTAATTACACATAAAGAAAAACGAACCATAAACTTACAATTAAGTCAAATTAATGTCAAACTAACTAATATTTTGAACAAGAAATACAAATAGACAAATTTGTCTAACATTATACATTAAACACACACAACTATGCAATACCCTTCACACATACTGCAGGGCTCCTAAATCCACTTACTCTCGTCACGCAGCCGAGAAAATCTCATTCATTATTTTGAACTTTAAAGGAAAACAAAAATTAAAATCCTGCCATAAGCAAGAAATTTTTTTATTAATTCACTCTGAAAAAAACTTAAATCTTGCCATATACTTAAGCGAGGAATTTTAAAAGTTTTCGCCAATGTCGTAAGATGAATCAAGGAAATCATACGATCTTTCAGTTTATTATGAGTACTTAGCCAAATATGATCAACATTCTTTTGTTTGATTCCTCTTGTTGCATACTATAGTTTGACTTCTGTTACATGTTATTACAATTTGTTTTATATAAACAGCACCAGACTATAACCCTGTGTATTACACAAGCTAAATAAGAAAAAAATTACTAAATATTTATTAATGAAGAGTTAGGAACTATAAAACATAAAATATAATAGTATTTTGAATATTTTTATTATTTTTAGAACTTTTGTTTTAAAAAATTATTGCTTTGAAAAGAGCTTGTTTTTTTATCACTATCTCTTTGTTTAAGAACTCTAGATTTGTTTTGTAAAAAAAATTATATAAAATTTTTATTTTTTAATTTTATAATTTAAAAAGTTTCGTCGTTTTAGAAAAATTTCGTACTTTTAAACAATTTTGATTTTGAAAAGGTATATTTTTAATCAAATACTTAGTATTTATTTAATGAAAAAATATTTTTAAAAGTTTAATGATTAAAAAGGACTTTATAATATAGAAAGAGACAGAGAAAATTTTAAAAATTAGTTATTTAACTTTTAAAATTAAATAGATAGTATTGGTGGGAAAATTAAGGTGAAAAAGCTTGTAAAAATAACATATGACATCACATCTAAAGAATTATTATGTTAGATGTGTATTCTTAACAAGTTTGAAAATTATGATATATTTAAACTAGGTTGAGGTACAAAACAAGAAATTATATTATGATACTACCTTGTTAGTGGATACATGCACGATCATACATTATGGAATGAGCTTCATGTTTTGATAAAAATAAAATATATGCTACAAATGTTCGCTTTTCGAGTCAAACTAAAATTACGACAACTACTAGAACGACAATGTCAAACTCGCATACTATAGAGATGAACAATGTTAAATGAATTGAACGTAGGGTTATTGGATTTTAATAATCCCAAGTTTTATTTATTGGTTGGTATTAATCTCAATTTAGTACATGTTTACGGATACTCTCAACTTTGAGTTTATTTCCTCCAACGATCCCTTACTAAACGAGAGTTAACCCCGTTAGTTTTTTGATAACGTGGACTGTTTTTATAGCCAAAAGACTAAATATAAATTTGAAATCTATCACCAGGTCCGTCAATTTGAAACTTCCACACCCAAAAACTCGTCAATCTCCACCTCCTGATTTGAACCACCGAACTCGTTGGAGGTAGATTTCAAGTGATGATGGAGACTAGACAACGAAAAACGGATCTAATTGAGACTAGCCGGTGGTGTAGTTGAATAATGGCTTAAATTGGCCCTATTTTATAAAAAAAACTAACGAGAGCTAACTCTCAATTAGTAAGTGATCATCGGAGAAAAATAAGTTTAAAGTTAAAAATGACTGTAAATATTTCTTGAGTTGAGATAATCTCGGCTAATAAATAAAAGATGAGATTATTAAAATCTAATAACCCATTATAAGTATTCAAAATCAACTAAAGAGAACAAAAAATTAGAGTGTGATACAAAATAGAAGATGTCTAAAATATAAAAGATTAAATGTAAATGGAGGAAATGAAAGATGCAAGACCACCGCGCGAGGGCTTCAAAGATAGTAAGTATTATAATTATAAAGTAAATTAGATTTTAATAATTAAAATTATTAATTATTAACGGATAATAATTCATACTATTGTTTGGCCGGTAACAATTCTAAAAGTTTTCGCCAATGTCGTAAGATGAATCAAGGAAATCATACGATCTTTCAGTTTATTATGAGTACTTAGCCAAATGTGATCAACATTCTTTTGTTTGATTCCTCTTGTTACATACTATAGTTTGACTTCTGTTACATGTTATTGCAATTTGATTTATATAAACAACACCAGACTATAACCCTGTGTATTACACAAGCTAAATAAGAAAAAAATTACTAAATATTTATTAATGAAGAGTTAGGAACTATAAACCATAAAATATAACAGTATTTTGAATATTTTTATTATTTTTAGAACTTTTGTTTTAAAAATTATTGCTTTGAAAAGAGCTTGTTTTTTATCACTATCTCTTTGTTTAAGAACTCTAGATTTGTTTTGTAAAAAAAATTATATAAAATTTTTATTTTTTAATTTTATAATTTAAAAAGTTTCGTCGTTTTAGAAAAATTTCGTACTTTTAAACAATTTTGATTTTGAAAAGGTATATTTTTAATCAAATACTTAGTATTTATTTAATGAAAAAATTTAATGAAAAAATTTTTAAAAGTTTAATGATTAAAAAGGACTTTATAATATAGAAAGAGACAGAGAAAATTTTAAAAATTAGTTATTTAACTTTTAAAATTAAACAGATAGTATTGGTGGGAAAATTAAGATGAAAAAGCTTGTAAAAATAACATATGACATCACATATAAAGAATTATTATGTTAGATGTGTATTCTTAACAAGTTTGAAAATTATGATATATTTAAACTAGGTTGAGGTACAAAACAAGAAATTATATTATGATACTACCTTGTTAGTGGATACATGCACGATCATACATTATGGAATGAACTTCATGTTTTGATAAAAATAAAATATATGCTACAAATGTTCGCTTTTCGAGTCAAACTAAAATTACGACAACTACTAGAACGACAATGTCAAACTCGCATACTATAGAGATGAACAATGTTAAATGAATTAAATGTAGGGTTATTGGATTTTAATAATCCCAAGTTTTATTTATTGGTTGGTATTAATCTCAACTTAGTAAATGTTTACGGATACTTTCAACTTTGAGTTTATTTCCTCCAACGATCCCTTACTAACTGAGAGTTAACCCCGTTAGTTTTTTGATAACGTGGACTGTTTTTATAGCCAAAAGACTAAATATAAATTTGAAATCTATCACCAGGTCCGTCAATTTGAAACTTCCACACCCAAAAACTCGTCAATCTCCACCTCCTGATTTGAACCACCGAACTCGTTGGAGGTAGATTTCAAGTGATGATGGAGACTAGACAACGAAAAACGGATCTAATTGAGACTAGCCGGTGTTGTAGTTGAATAATGGCTTAAATTGGCCCTATTTTATAAAAAAAACTAACGAGAGCTAACTCTCAGTTAGTAAGTGATCATCGAAGGAAAATAAGTTCAAAGTTAAAAGTGACTGTAAACATTTCTTGAGTTGAGATAATCTCAGCTAATAAATGAAAGATGTGATTATTAAAATCTAATAACCCAATATAAGTATTCAAGATCAACTAAAGAGAACAAAAAAATTAGAGTGTGATACAAAATAGAAGATGTCTAAAATATAAAAGATTAAATGTAAATGGAGGAAATGAAAGTTGCAAGACCACCGCGCGAGGGCTTCAAAGATAGTAAGTATTATAATTATAAAGTAAATTAGATTTTAATAATTAAAATTATTAATTATTAACGGATAATAATTCATACTATTGTTTGGCCGGTAACAATTCTAACTTAATTTTTTATTACCAACAAATAAATCCCAGTAACTATATTATTAAAAATTTATGATTGATTTTGATTCGATTTCTTTCACAATAACGATTATGAACGAAATGAAAAAAAAAACATACAAGTTAAATCGAGCCTAAATTAAGTATAAATCAAGTGTGTATGTATGATAAATATGCTACTAGTACTGTTGTTGATGATAAAAATAAAAGTTGAGATTATTAGTTGCCAAATTAATAGTATGGATTATTATCGGTCAATAAGTAAATAGTTTAGATTATTAGAATCTAATTTGCCTAATAATAACTAGAGTTTATTTTCACTTATTGAAAAACTTATTTACCAAAATGAGTGATTGAAAAATATTTACCAAAATGAGTATTTTTTAAACACTTTCTTTTTATCACTCCTAATGTTATTGGATAAACAAATACATAATAAAAATTCAAGAAAAAGTTTATAATAATAATACTTTTTGTTGGATCATCATAGTTTATAGAAAGTCCTTTCAAATACTTTTTATAAACATTTTTGCTAGCTTTTCTTTAAAATTTTCTAAACATTAACGGTTTTTTTCATATATATTATCTTAATAGCTTTAAAAAATAATAAATGATTTTATTTATATTATAAAAGATATGTATATGTTCTAGAAACGTTTTTAAGTAATCTGAAAAACCATAAAAAATACAATGTTTTTGAAAGTGTAAACTATATTATTAATGATATAGTTTTGTTTGCTGAAGTCATGTTATTTGATCATACAATGTTTTTTTTATATTACAGAAAATATTTTTAAAAAGAAAAGAATTTTAAGATACACGATTTGCTGTTTGATCGTATATGTTATAAAACGTTTTTAGAAATTAAATTTCTACTTTTAACTAAAAAGGTTTATCTTATTACAATTTTAAATTAATATACATATAATACTTAAAAAGTTAAAAACAAAAACTTTTATAAAAATTAGTTTAAATGGAATAGAACAATTTTTTGAAAGATTAAACATGTTTTATGAAATATGTTAAAATAAAGAGTTGTAAATGTTTAGAAAAGTCTTTATTAGATTTCTCAATCGAAGACGTTTTTTGTTTGGTAATTTACTAAAACATTTTCCTTAAGTTTTTCTAAATAACTTTTTATATAATTTATTTTATCCAATAAGATTTGAAGTGGAAAAAAAAGTTTTCAAATCACCAATTTTGATAAATAAATTTTTAAACAACACTACTTTAGAAAAAAACTATAATACCTAAGATAGCATACAGTGTCTATTTGTAAGTTGGATGAAGATATATTTTAAGTTTTTATAATGACCATAATTTGGTTGGATGGTTATATATTCGTAGAATCTTAGCTCCTTAATTCACTTGCTAAATTAATTCCTCTAGCAAGCCGACATACATCACACAATCATCATTCCCGAGAAAAAAGTTCCGGTTAAATCAACAATAAATCTAGCGGAATAGAAAAATTAAGATGATTAATTTCTTAATTTCAAAAACCAATATAATTGCGTTAATGATTTTTTTTGAAAAGCGCGTTAATGTTTTAGTATCATAAACTAATTTTAGCTATTTTTTTCATTTGAGATCAATGGAAAATTATAATAAACATGTTTTAACCATGAAACCACGATGGTTGTTGGAAAGACATATATTTGTGGTTATAAAACACTAGGTTAGTATCCCGTGTATTACACAGGTTGAATAAATAAATTATTAAATAATTAGTAAAAAAATTATGAATTATAAAACTACGCTTGAAGATAAAATATGATTATAATTACTTGTAATAAGTTATTTTAAGTAAATAAACAATAATATATTTTTCTTAAACTTTTTTTTATAAAAAGTTTGTGGTTTTTAAACATTTTGTTTTAAGTAAAATGTTATTTAAAAGTTCGTTGCTTTTTTGTTTTAAAAAGTGTGTTTTTAATTTAAAATAAATTGATTTTTAATTTATTATATTATATATTTTTTAATTTAAAAATGGTATAAGTAATATTATTAGTATTCAATATCAGTTTCAATAATAGAGAGAAATAAGAAAGTTAGTATGATAAGTCTTACGATTGCGTCACGTATTATCTTATTTTTTTCTTATTATAGATAGAATAATAGACAAACAGACAGATAGATATATAGATAGATAGCCTAGAAACCCATTTATTAAACATATTATAATTAGTAATAAACACAAAAATTTATAGTACGATATTTTAATATAAGATATGAATTTTATATACGTAATAGTTCAAGAAAAAACAACAATTATATTTTTTTAACTATCTTATTTAAATAGTTTTAATTTTAAACACTCGTATTAATATTCTTTTATAAAAGAATTTATTTTTATTAAAATTTTATTTATTAAAAACTCTGGTTTGTAATTATTCTGGTTGTTTTAATAAGATTGTTTTTAGAAAAGTTCACATTTTTATAATTTTTTAAAAAAGGACAGATTTAAATTATTTTGTTTAAAAAAGGTTTAGTATTTTTAAAAATTTCATATTATATAAGAATATTTTGTTATTATTTCTATTTTAATTAGAAATGTGATTTTTTATTTTTTAATAAAATCTAGTTTTAAAAAGATACATTGATTTTATAAAATCAAGATGAGAGAGAGAAATATTGCAATTAATAAAATTGATCTTTAATAAGAGAGAGATATTAGTTTTAATATTTAAATTACTATAATACCCTTTTGTAGGAAAAAATAAGATGATGATGTCTATAAAAATAACAAGTTGCAAAGAGGTAGGTCAAGAGAATGACGTGTGTCTTTAGAAAGTTTGTTTTATTAGAATCTATAGATACGTAAAAGTTCACGAGGATGAAAGAAATTATATTAATTCACTCTTTATCATCTATCATCACATAATTAAAGGGCCCACTATCTAGATAAATCGTAATTATAAATCAACACCCCAAATTTTTATACGAGTCGTATGACACCATACGTGTTATATAGGCGGGTCATATAACACTATACGGGGCGTATAACTTCTCTAATAGCCCCCTTAAATTTTTTTCTAGTATTCAGTGTCGAAAATTGCTATACGCGTCGAAATTTGTCAATGGAAACCGCTAGTTTTAAAGTTGAAAACCTCATGGTTGCAATTGATTGGTTCCACCCTACCGTTGTTCTCCATCAATAGTAACTTGATCGTTACTCGCGAGTTGACTAGTGAGAAGTATTTTGTTGGAATAATGTGGTTGCATGTAACATTGGTCCTAAACGATGGTAACTCATGAGGTGCAACTAAACAGTGGTGATGGAACACTTGTAACTTCCTAATGATGGTTTAATTTAACAATGACTCCCTCCTATTGCTTATTTGACTAAGCAATTGCAACCTCTTCATCTTCATTGGTACAAGGTAGGTTGTTTTACATTGGTAGTAACAACGTACGTATTCATGCTCTTTAATTATGTGATTTATATTAATATTCATAAGCATTTTATTACATTTTCATATAAACAAATTTATAGAACTTTTGAACCTGACAACAATTAATATGAGCTAGGAAGTATGGTGTGCTTGTTCGTTCAATACTATTCTAATTTTGGGTACCAATTATCAATGATTTCAAAGGGGTAGCGCTCATTTAGCAAGATCAATGAGAAGTGCCCATGGCAACCGAAAAAAATTGATTATCATGTTCAATATGATATCGAAAGTACCTAGGATCAATAGTAGCTTATTTTATTAGTAGTAACTTTGATTAGACGTCATAACTTAGACTATCAATATAAATTGGGCAGGCATCATTAAATCATGTACATTGTATCAACAACAACTTGAGTGATCAAAGGTTCCTATGTTATTGATCATAGATCAATCATCAACAATAATTAAGTTTCCGTTGATTGTACTTGAATAACTGTCAATTGTTTTATCGTCAACTGACACACTGTTTACAAGAATATAGTCGTTTTTAACTAAACATTACGATGGTTTCCTAGCTATAAACACAAAGTTTTTAGCTTAATTCTGGCACACGTTTTTACAGGGTCGTCCCCGAAAATGGTCGAGAAAATTTGGACCCTGAGCTTGTAGAGAAAAATGGGCCACATTATTATATTAAGTGAATAATTCATATATAAAATTTTGGGCCTTGTACGAGTAGAAATTTCGAGATCCTAGTTCGATCAATCGATCGCTCTTTCCGCTTGTGTTCCGATCGTTATTTTACAGCCTCTTCCCAAATAATAAGTTATTTTGTTTGAGTTTAAAAATTAGTTTAATCTAGTAATAGATAAATGGTAGTGTGCTAAAATAAATAATATATTAATGGGCTCTAATGTTTGTTAGGTTTAAAATAATTAAAATGTTAATGAGTTTGTTGAACCCAATGAATTTAAGTGTTTACCTATGTACATATGGGCTTTTAAAAAAATATTTAATACAAATATTTTTTAAAAACTTCAAACCCCTGAATAGATTAAACCCCGTGCCGTCGCCCACCCCGTCCTCTCAGGGCCGGCCCTGTGTTTTTATAACCAAAAGCACATATGGTTCACTTTTAGAATGAATTATTTAATTAAAGATTTTAACAGTGCTATTTAAATGCTTTAATGTTGCGAGTGATAGAGATATTCAAGGCCTATGAAAACTACAAAATCTACATTTTACTCATCGTATACGTACTTTTTAAACATTCCTGATGTGACATGCTCTCTGTATAAGAAGTAAGATAATTTAAATCTTGTAAGATTTAGATGTATCATGTATGTTATTAATAGAAACATATTATGAGTGATTTTAAAAATAATAAAAAATAACTTCAAGATACATTTTAAAAAAACCATTGTTTAAAATATAAATACTTTGAAAAACACGTGTCGTGTTTATTTGACACTTTTCTACAAAGAATATTTATGAAGAGAAAATCGTACTAGAGAAATGAACTCTATTAGAGTCCTAATATTAAGACACCACATTTATATACCGCACCCCTATACACCTCGTATAGGGTCACTAGTACAAAAATAAGGTTTTGTCAGAGGCTGTCAGAGTGTTATACGTTTCATATAGCCCTATACAATCTCCTACACATCTCATATATGCCTATACAACTCGTATAGCAAAATTCGATACCGGAGACGTGTAAATGTCAAAGGGTTGTTAGTGGGGTAATAATATGCACTATATAGGGCTATACGATCCCCTATACGATGTGTATAGGGCGACACGACCCATATAAAATTTGAAGGGTATTGATTAATATCGAGAGATGTCTAAATATCGAGACCCATCTATTAGTCCTAACGATCGTTATTTATAAATTTTGTATGTTTTATACACTTGATTAACGGGAAGTTAATTAATTATCGTATAATATTGTTAAACTGTCGACCTCATTATATTTATGCGAATCTTTTCTATTTCTCATACATTAAGTAATATTACTTAAATTAATATAATAAAAATCTTTAAATCTACTCGAATGTGATTTGCTTGTCCCAAATTTCTCCCCATTCACATACTCTCTCTCTCTCTCTCTCTCTCTCTCTCTCTCTCTCTCTCTCTCTCTCTCCTCTCTGAAAAATACTTTAACTAATTCTTATTTTTGGTGCATATAATTGTGCTTCTGCTTCATGTGATCCTCTTTACATAATCATCTAGGGTTTACTTTTCCTCCTGATCCGAAGAAACTAAAGTCGATCATCAATCTCTGCAAGTGTGCAACTTATCTGAGATCGATCTTACATTATACAAATCAACAAGATTCAGTAGGTAGGGCAACAAAAGGTACCATGATCATCTTTATATTGTTTCATATTCTTGTTCTTTAATTACACAACAAACCCTTTTGTCTTTCTTGCTTAAAGACTGTATACTTCAAGAAAATCAACCAACAAAACCTAAAAGATAACTGTATCATGTAAAGATTCTTCATTTGAAACAGTTTAAGTGTTCTTTCTTGATTTTGTTTCATGGGTTTCTTGATTTCAAATCAATGATTTGGTTCTTGTGTACATACGCCAGTAGATCTAGCAGGTGTCACAAGATTCTATATAGTTCTTTCTTTTCATGCTGACTTTTATCTAGACTAAAACATCTACATGGCAGCTTTTAAACTAGTGACTTTAGTGTCTATGAAGATATGGTGGGGGACAAATGGGTTTTTGATGAAGAATTTTGTGTGTATGTACTTATTAAAGGAATCTATTGTTGCAGCTTTTCATGAACAATTTTGGGATGATCCAAATAAGTATAGAATAATCACAAAAAATCAAGTAAAAATAATAATGGAAGTCAGGACTGATGTTTGTAGTCTGATCTGCCGGCGTCATGTTACTATAGGTTCTTGAAGTAGTTCTATCAATTACGAAAAATTTGAGTATTATTTTGGCTTTAACATAACTGGATCGCCTGAGCGCGTATTCTTTGCTGAACACAACAATAAAGATTTGAACTTGGAGCTAATAAGTGCGCACAATTAATCAAAGTGGTTTTGAATTTTAAGAAATTGTAAGGTTTAGATTTCTAAGCTTGAAGGTGAACACAAACTATCAGATGTGTTTTTTGTTAATAGTATTGTCATCTTGTCTTGCCTTGATCATGCTATACAATCTCCATGCTTAGAAATTATGTGTTTACATATTGTCCATAGTGTCGACCTGAGGGCGTCTCTTTTGGAGCAATCTTTTTTCTCTCTAAGATAGAATTAATGTTTACTCTCATCTCACTCTTCTAGCTAGACCCTATACTACATGAGTGAGATTTTTGCCGGGTATGTTTGTTTGTTATTGTCGACAGGAGTGATATGTTGTTTTCTATCTCTAACCACCTTGAATATCATGTGCTTAGTGTAAGCTACGTTCTACCATTTCTTTTGTTAGCAGGATATTCGTAGCCTGGTAGGTCCCTTGAGTTTTCAGATGACAAGTTCTTACTGTTACATGAAGAAAAACCCACAAGTGATACGCGTCTGATCAGTCTGATTTCTATGTCAAAATTTATATTCGATGTCACTACGTACTCATTTGTGTTTGGTTCTTTGATTTAGTCTAACTTTGTTATGTCAGAAATAAGGTTAATAACTTGATTTCTGTATAGATATATAGTTCAATGATTCTTTATTAATCTAGTTTTGAGGATATGAAATACCTTAAAACTTATTTTCTCAATATTGTGTCACATGCAGCATATTAACATATGGCTTCTTCCACCCATCCTAGTGCTCCCTGTGCAGCCTGCAAGTTTTTAAGAAGAAAATGCATCCGAGGATGTGTTTTCTCACCTTATTTCCCACCCGAAGACCCGATTAAGTTCACAAACGTCCACAAAATATTCGGGGCTAGCAACGTTAGCAAACTCCTTAACGAAATCCCACCTCACCAAAGAGAAGATGCTGTCAACTCTTTAGCCTATGAAGCCGAGGCGCGCCTTAAAGACCCCGTTTATGGTTGTGTTGGTGCAATTTCTGTGCTCCAAAGGCAAGTTCTTCGACTACAAAAGGAACTAGATGCAACTAATGCGGATCTTATTCGTTTTTCAAGTAATCAAAACATGTTAACAATACCGCAAAGCTCAGGGAATTATCCACAAAACCCTCATGAGTTGCCACCTAATTACGGTGATTATTCATGGAATTACAACCCTTAATGACTTAAGGAATGAAGGGCATAAGACAAGATCACGTTTGGTGATATTGTATGTGAATATATGTTGATCAAGACCCTTTTACGACTTGTGTTAGTTAATAATGTTATCTTATGTCGTACCTTGTAAACCCTTGTTGGATTCTCTTAATAATATTTTAGGTTTTGTATAATGTGAATGATTGAGTTGCCACTTGCTACCTATAATATTATTAAAGGGGATTGTGTGCTTGTTTGTGTATATTTAAAACAAAGTGTCAAATGTATGTGCTTAAATTAAAGACTCCATAATAATTACAGGCCCCATCAATTGTGCATGCCCCTTCATTTCATATGGAATTCAAACATTTACTTAGAAAAAAAATAAACAAAATTTCGGTTGGAACAATGAAAATGTATAAGAAAAAAAGTCACACTAAAAAGCTTAAACAACTAACTTTTACTCGTTGATAAAGTGTCAATGATATTATAGGCAAAGGGGTTATATGCTCATCATGGGGCTAGAGTTATTTCGTTTAGGGCCCAAATTTAAGTTTTTCATATTCATGAGTTTTATACATGCAATTTTTCTGTTTGAACGTATATAAATCAAGACGTTGATCAAGATTTTCATAATTAGATCAAGACCCATTTTATGTAGAGACATCTTGTACTGAAATAAAAATAGTGAAATTAGGGTTTTTGACACTTTGCGATATATATACACCTTAATTAATAAGATTTCATATTACTTGCGTTGGAAATGTGTCTCGAATTTGCGACTCATTTCCAACAAATGCTAAGGTTTTTTTTACTTTCTATTTTTTAATATTTTTTTATCTTTTTATCATTTTGTTGTCAAAACATGAAAAAAAAACTAGGGTTTTCGATTTTGTGGGAAATGCATCAAAAAAATGTTAGAGTTTGCAACACCAAAATTTATGTTGTAAATTTTCGAAAGAAACAGGGCTGTTTATGGTAGTGAGATTATCATTATTTTAATATTACAATACATACAAGACTCACTATATGTCTAGAAGGTAGCAGAAATTCAGAAAATGCTCATTTTCCTCCCAAAAATGTGTTTTTATTGTACCGAAGGCTCAACCTATTTCAAAGTGAAATTATATATCAAGGTCCTTTTTACTGAAAGTTATGTTATTTTAGTATGTAGTGAGCTATTTTGTGATTCGAACAAAAAGTCAGGTCTTATTTTTTAATTTCTCGAGTGAGCGAATTCATACTTTCACATTTCCATTGGTGTGGTTTAATATATGTATGTATGTGTCATGTATGTATTTGGTGTCTTTTAAACTAGGTTTTGTTCTTCGAAATCATCTAATCATGTAGCATTTATTAATTTTTTAGTGCTCGACACACTATAACCTTTTTATTAAACTCTGGTTTACTGTCATTAAAATTATAACATAATTAAGTGTTCCCAAAAGATTAGCAAGAATCGATCTCTGTATGAATCACATGGGTGCTCAAACTTTAGGGTTAAGATTGATTCCGTTTACACTTAAAAGAACATTAAGAAAACAACAAAAAAGAGAGTATGATAATTGAGAAGTTGTAATTTAGAATGAGTTTTGCAGCTTTATATTAGGAGCATCTTTCCATTTAAGTAAATAGATGCATCATTGTCTCTGATGAGGGGGTAGGAATTAATTAATATATTCATTATTTTAATTATGATTTTGCTTAATTATTTTGACATAAATAAATGCTGAATAATTTTCTAATTATATATCTAAATATAATTAGGCCAAGCTATGTACCTTAACACCCGGGCACTTTAGGGATGCTTTTGCATGGTTTAACGCCAGCAACACCGCTCCTTATGGGTGTTGAGGGACGTTAAGAGCTTCAGCCGCTAATGACTTAACGAGCTAAATTTCAAAAGGCGTTAAGAGCTTCACCCGTTAATGACTTAACGAGCTAAATTTCAAAATATGACCATTTGAAACGGTCTAGTGCTATTTAATGGAAAAAAGGTCATTTTAATTTTCACCAACTCCAAATAAAAATGATTTAGTAAATTATATATACACAATTACATTTCATTTCTATACACACATTCAACTTTATACATTTTACCTCTAACCATGAATCCTAATAACCCCGTTCAAAACAACAATTTCAACTAAGCGAGCTTACAAAACAGTTCACCCAAACCTGGTACAATTGACGATGAAGCGACATTGGTCTCGGCGTGGGTTGATGCGATAAATGGTCCATGACCTGGTCACACTAGTACAGATCTGATTTTTTGAGACATCAAAGGGACGATTTTTTGAAGGGGTAGAAGTAGATATAGTTCCTTCACTCCTATTTGTACACCTAATTTTTTTACTGTTATTAGATGTAAATAATGTTGTTTCGTCGTATAATTTGATCAAAATGTTGTCAGTAGAGTTTAATGGAATATTTATGAAAATATTTTGATGTCCACATGAAAAACTTTGATCCCGACCGCAACTAACCAGAAAAACATCAAAAGTAGACATTTTGTAGTGGTGAAGTGACTGATCAAAGATTGCTAAGTGCAAATTTCAATTCATCCGACAATAAATCAAATTAGATTGTGACACACAATAGTCACTAGTTCATACATTGTTTTAGGGAATCAAGTTCTGGAAAAATTTCCTTTAAACTATCAGAATTATCAGGTTTTATAATTTCTAGTCTTAGAGAATTAGATACATTTTGTGTTTTACTAAAAATATAATGTAATCAACTGTAGTGAATAATAAAATATTTTTATCGTATTTAAAATAAGATACACAACTTGTTAAAGAGTTAAGGCTGCTTGATCAGCTTTTAGCAGGACTCGAGACATGTAGTTGTTTTACAAATAAAACATGAAGCCGCTGCTAGTTGTTATGCTCATCCAGTATATCTATTGAACCCGCAGAGAGTTCGATCATAAAGACTCAAGTTCACGAAGATCAAAGAAGTCCAACTACATTTTATGGAGATAATGCAACAAGACTCGCTCAAATTAAATAAGATTGGATCAAAGATCAAGCAATCCGGTGTTAATGAAAAATGGGCTCCAGAGATGAAATATGTATGTTAATTGAGGATAAGTATTATACATGTTGTATTATTTTTCCTTAACTAAGTTTTGTCTTACTGAATTTTCTTAGTAAAGTTTTAACGAGACAACAAAATAATTGATCCTACAGTATCAGTTAATATCATCCTAAAAAACAAATCAATATTATACAGTAGTATAATGTTAATAGTGTATAATAAATGTTTGAAAGTGTTATAAATATAGACGTTTTAGGCCCAACCTGATACATATGGGCTTAGGATTCACATTGTATTAACTATATGTACCGTATGTATTTAATATGTGAAATCGTAGAATTAATCAGTTTTCCATTTGCACTTGTTGTTTACAATAACTCTCTTAGTATTTAATATTATTGCTTGTTTTAATCTGTTTTAAACAACACAACCTTTTTTCACATGCCTCATTTTACAAATTTAATATTAACTAATCTTACCTTAATCATTTTCCATCTCCATTAATAAAAGTTTTTTAATCGATTATATTTCTAATTTCTGACATCAAAACATCCAAAACTCTTTTGTGTGCAAAACCACTATCTTGCACAGAAAAAGACCATTATTAATAGCATCTTCTAACAATCATCCCTCGTGAATCCACAGTAAATTTCTTTACCTTTTCTAATATTATCTCTAGCCCTTTCTATCAATTTTAGATCATTTATATAATGTATATAACAGATAGATAGATATTAGGATACCTTGAATTTTAGTCATCTTCAAGAGGGGCCGGCTAACTATTGGGGACTTAAAGTGAAATTGAAAATTAAGATCTTATTTTATTAAGTAACTAGCTTTAGTAAACCCGTGTATTACACGGGTTGAATAAATAAAATATTAATTTAATAAAATTTTGTTATAAAACAAACCGTATAAAAATATCATTTTTAAAAAAATTCCTATTATAACTCTTAAATTTGATTATTTTTTGTTTTAAAAAAATAACTTTTTTAAAAATACCAATTTTAAAATATTTTTCGGATTTTAAAAAGTTTTATGCTTTAGAAAAATTTATTATTTTACAAAAAAATTATTTATTTAGAAATAACATTAATAAATAGATTTATTTCTTAATTTTTTAAATCTAAAAAGATGTTAAATAATATTATTAGTAATTAAGGTAATTATTTAATATGAGAGGAGGCGGGAAAATTTTGGTGAGATTAATTGTGGTGCTGCCATGTGTCATCCAAAATATATTTTTATTAGAGTAGGTAGATATTCATAATCTTACTTTGACTTCAGTAATCACTCTTATATGAGATAACTAAACAAGTCAAAATAGTAGAAAAATATACCGAATCTGTCCCCGACTGTCAAATTAACTACAATTCCCTATTAGCTCAGGTAGTGAACATAATTGGAAAATTAGGATGGAGATGAAACATATGGATCTACCTTATTTGTTTTATATTCAGAAATCTTTTGATTCGCAAATTACAAATTATACTACTACTTAAAAAGCAAGGTCGGTGGCCAACCACCGGCCGTCACGTGGCAATATCCCATTGGTTCTCAAAAATAAATTTTCTTTTTTTTTTTTTTTCCTTATTTCCGTCGGTGTATGCGGTTATATACGAATTCGTTTTAAATCTGTACAGAAACTAACTTTTGTCAAGATGGTAAAGTGCTTGCCTTTTAATTGTGAGGTCGAACCTCACAACATTAACTTTTTTCCTTTTTTTTCTTTTTTGTTTAAACAACTTTATACAAATTACAAATTCGAGTTTGTCTGTGCATAGGCATAAAACAATTTGTTCGGAAACAAACTAGATTAAATATAAAAACGTTTATATCTTAAAATTTGTTTGAAAACAAGGTCAAATATAATACGTTTTCATTCGTTGTTATAAATTCGAGTTATTCTACGTTTTGACGTAAATTTAGTTCAGAAACGAGTCGAGCGATTATAGTCGATGCTTCGTGACGCCGGAGATGGTGTCGGGGCACGTGCTTATTTTTATGTACATTTTGATTTGGTTTATGTTTCGACTAGAATTTTGTTTGGAAACGAGTTGGTCAGATATAATACTTTTCCATTCATGGGTAAAATTCAACTTCTTCTACGTTTCATCGTAAACTTAGTTAAGGAAACGAGTCAAGTCAATTGTAGACTTGGTCTATGTTTCGACTTAAATTTTGTTTAAAAACTGGTTGGTCAAAAATAATATGTTTTCATTCGAGTGTAAAATTCGACTTATTTCATGTTTTGTCGTAAACTTAGTTAAAAAACGATTGGTTCGATACTATATACTTTATCACGTCACGTGCAATGTCGCGGCAACGCGCGACGGGTAATAAACCTACTTGAAGACATAAAACTTGTACTCTTTATCATATATAAAATTCTCAAAAGAACTGAGGCTAATACTCATTACCTGAAACCAGAACTTAAACTCACCCAAAAATCTATCTTGAACATTAAAAATGCTCAAATATGCTTTTCTCGATTTTTATAATTTAAATAATTTTAAGTTTCTACTAATTATATTATTTTAATAGATATGATATTATATTCAATTAAAGTGTTCAGGTAATCATACACTTGCATCACTTATTCATGTACCTGTCTTGAGCTCGATACAGAGTATCAGAAAAACATTACAAACGCTCCTAATCACCTGCTACATCCAAAGAACATTTTTTTATAATCTTTAAAAACATCCCCAATAAAAAACTCAAAAACATCTGAAATTTTTGCCAAATTACCACTATATCATTTTCATCCACTATATTCTTTCATTCTATTTATTTTATATATAAAAAGTACACTTCATCTATTAGTGGCCTTACCACCATTCATTTTTTCAAGTTCATGATGATGAATTTTTGCATCAAAAAACAAGGACCCCAATAAGGATGCTAACAATAAACAACCACATAGGCACAAAAAATGACCACAAACTCTTTTTTGAAGATGGTCTTAGAGCATTCACATCAGGTTTTTAAACTATCCTTATAATTATATTAAAAAATATTATTTTTTCTTCTTAATTAAATAATATTTTTATGCTTTATTAATTATATTTTTTTCTTAACTCTCAATCACTTTTAAAAATGTTAAAGAATTTATAAGGGTTGAACAGTAATTTCTCAATATACAGATAAACAATAACTTTTATCTCTTCTTTACTCACAATCATTTACAATCATTACTTAAAATATAAATAAACACACTCACATAAATATAATAAACGTATTGTGAATGCTCTAACAAAATACATTCTAACAAAAAGGTATACAATACTAAATTATAAATCCCTTACCCTCTTCTTATATGCATGATGCCATGAAATTAAATCTTATAATATAAGGGTGTGATATACGAACACCCTGTCAGGTGTTGTGCGGACACCGTTTGAATTTTTTTCACGGCCCGTAATGCCGTAAAGACCCTTACGGGCCGTTACCGGGCCGTATTGGTTTGCGAAATACTAAATCAGTCAATTTATATAATGTTACGGCCCGTATTGATCGTTACGGGCCGTAATTACTTTAATTTACGGGGTCGAAACAAAGCTTATGACGGTAAGTAAATTTTCTATTTTTTTAATTTTTTGTTTTAAATTTTTATTTTTTTTAGTAAATGTTTTTTAATATTTTAAAATTAATTAGGTCATAGTACTTTTTAGTTTAATATAAATTAATTTATAAATTTGTAAATAAGTATTTTATAAAAGCAAGAAAAAATAAAGATAAATAATTTGAATTTACTTTAAAGGTATATATAAAAGTAAAAAAACTACACTTAAAATTATTATAGGGGTATATTATTGATACACTCAATTTATTTTATCTTCTTTATATCTTTCTATACATACATATAGATACAAGGAGAGAGATAGAAACAATAGGATGTCTCAATAACATAAATGATTATTTGTATAATCCAACCCTTGTTTATTTTATAACCTAATTAATTTTAAAATATAACATATCCCTATTGGTTATTGAGATATTCTATTATTCTTTATATGAATATATTATAAATACATATATTGGTTATTGGTATATTCTTTTTCTTCTCTCTCTTCACACACACACACACACACACACACACACACACACACACACACATATATATATATATATATATATATATATATATATATATATATATATATATATATATATATATATATATATATATATATATATATATATATATATGTATATATATATATATATATATATATATATATATATATATATATATATATATATATAGAGGGACTTTCAATTGAAAACCAAAAAAATGTAAAGAACTAAAGGAACCATTTATAGCCACTCATTTTTGTTTATGTATTTTTTATATTTATACTTAATAGGGCTAATTCGGTAATTAAACAAATAAATCACAAGATCGTGGGTTACTTGCCTGAAACCGTTCGCCGTCAAATGGATGAGATGGGACTCTCGTTTTGCAGGTTGCAATTTGAATATTTGAGTTTTCAACAATTCTCGAGTTTTGCGATATATGGAAACTCAATTGATTGAATGCATTTTGAATAATAAACATTTTTTTCTCCGGATGTGAGATGTCGAATTATTCAAAAGCAATAGAATTTAATGTATTGGATCCAAATAAAGCTGGTCGAACAACAGGGATCATTTTATGGGATCAAAGGAGGTTGCTAATTACCCAAATTACGCAAATGATCGTAATTGCATCCGTTGGATCATAATTGCAATGCACAATTAGAAATATATTCAAAAATACAAACAAGAATTAAGAATATGTTTACATGATTCAATTTACCATCAGATATATTATCAATTATTTACATTATGCTTTCTGATTCATATAAGTTTTTCATAAATTAAGTATTTTGTTCTTCCTCTGGCTTTTCGTATGAATAACGGTAATCTATTTTATTTTTTAATTACCAATGTCTAAAAAGTATTAGATGCATTGATGCATATAAAATTAAATGCATTTATGCGTATACGGAATCAATGCATTGATGCATATATAAAGTAAATCCATTGATGACGTAAGAATTACAGTGGTTGGAGTGAGAGGCTTAGTATCAAGAGCGACAAAAACATCTCTTATTCAATCAAGAGGCTGAATACCTATTTTGTTTGTTTAATATTAGCCTAATTTATATGAGTTCAAAACAAATGTGGGCATATATTATGACTAAACTACTAAATTTGCATTTCTTTCAATAGATTATCTATGTTTGTTTAAAATTGTTAAAAGATATGCAACTTGTAATACTTACTATTATTATAATGTTAAGACATTTTGCATGGTGTATATATGCATTATATTTTAAGTTACTTTGTTAGTATGTGTAATGTCAATATGGGTTTACCTTTTTAATTTTATGAGATTGGTTTCCTAAGGATGCATCTTCAAAATCATTATCGGAGTTATCAATGTAAAATGGTGGGGTTATTTGGATCTCTGACAAAATTTCCTAATTGCAGTTCTCCTCCTTACAATTATTTCACATCAACGACTTGTTTAAAACAAACTATAAGCATTCATCATTTAGAATGATATATATGTTGATTTGTGTATTTTTAGTTGTGCTCATGTTTGTATTACGTAATGATCTTCTTCTCTATGTATTCTTCGAACCTTTTTCCTAGTGCAGCATGTGAGTAATTGTTACGATTCATGACAGAACATGACCTTCTAATGTGATTTCTTGCAAACTATCGAATTTGATTTCTTCTCGGGTGAAAGGTGGAATTTGATTTTGGTTTAATAACTTGGAATATTGAGACCACGATCTCAGTTGTAGTTTGAGATGAAGTTTAATACCCAATTTGCCCTTATAGTCGGTTCTTCTTGTTTATTAAAATAGAGGAAATTACTTTTCTGCCCATATATTTTTAGCCGTTGATCATTTAAATCTGTGGTTTAGATCGGTTCTTATAGTTCTTTACAAATATTTGGTTTTCAATAGAATGCATCCCTATATATATATATATATATATATATATATATATATATATATATATATATATATATATATATATATATATATATATATATATATATAGAGAGAGAGAGAGAGAGAGAGAGAGAGAGAGAGAGAGGAATAATGATGTTCTAATAACATAAATTACTAATATTTTTTTATAATTTACTTACAAACATTTCATATAATATAAAGACTACACTCACAAATTTATAGAGAACGAAATGTGAATGCTTCAACTAAAACATTTATTTATATAACTTATAAATAAGTGTTTTATAAAAGAGAAAAATAAACTCAAAAAATATTATTAATTAATAAATCATAAATGAATGAAAAATGTTAAAAATATCAAAATTTAGAATTCTACTTACGGTTATAAGGCTCATTGCGGCCATGTCATTACGGGTAGTAATGGACAATACGGGCCGTAAAAAATAATGAATTGACTGATTTGATATTTACAGACCAATACGGCCCGTAAAGGCTCTTACGGGCTGTATCGGGAGCGTTCTGATATCACCCTGAGTGTATCCGTAATAGACTCCTAACATAATAATATTATTTACTATTTATGGCCTTTAGGCCTTTTCAAATCATGATTGGGCCTTTTAGCCCAAAGCAACAATCCACATATTTCGTACTTGGAAATTGTGATCAACTTGGTATATCCATCATCCGTGTGACCGTAAATAAAATAAATAAATAGGGGTAATTTTGTAAAATAATAATTAACTTTTAAAAATATTACAATTAGATAACTCAAATTTTAAAAGTATTTCAATTAGGTCACTCAGTTTTTATATTTTATATAAATTAAAAGTCTTAACATGTTTTTTAGCATGTTATACTTTTGGTTTCAATTAGAAAATATTTTTCTCTATCTTTTGATGCTAATATGGAATATAGACGTAAATTTTAGGTACCTTTTTATTTTTTTTCATAGTTAACATGTTTTTCTATTTTTTAATATAATTTTATATATTGAAAATTCTGACCCCCACGTCTTCTCCACCGTTACTTTCTTGACATAAGAAAATTTAATGATGACTCGATTTGATCGTTTGATGATTCAATTTCAAAAAAATATGCATGAGTAACTAAAGTAGAACACTTTTAAAACTTGGTTACTATTCCGTAACATTTTCCCAAATAAATAAAAGCAATGAAGATTACCAAGATCCGTAGGTGCACATTTTGATTATTTTCTAAATCGTTTCGGGTTAAGTAAACAATAATCATTACCGGCTTGACCAAGAAACCAGTTCGGATTCAAACTAATTTTTCAAAACAAAAAGTATCGGTTCAGTTTCAAACTAAATCAACCCGTTTTATTTTTCCTTTTTCTGATCGGTTCGGTTTAAGCCATTTCCACATATCTTCTTAGACTATTCATAGACTATTTACAAACCGTTTTAAACCAACATTCTATTCTTTTTCCTACCGATTTATAACGACCCGGGTTTAAAACCAGTTCCGGTTCACAATAATTTCACCTCCGACATTGAGCTCATTTTTTAAAACTTCAGATCAGATAAAAAAAGACCAAAAAAGTGAACCACAATACTTGCCTTTCCCAAACCCTCTAGAAGTAAACAAAATGAAACATGTAGTTCATGCAAAGCCTCACAAACACAAGTCATCACCCACGTGTCACCACCACCACACCCCACTCCACCTTTATTAACACCATATCCTCCACCTCTTCACCTCAATCGGTTAATTAACCAAACCCATGGCTACCACCACTACTTACGAGCGTCAACACTTCACCACCCAACCCCACTATCGTCAAGAACACACTGGCGATAGGTTCACTTACCCTCAGCACCAGCAGGGCCCCTCCAGCAGCAAGATTATGGCCATCATGGCCTTACTTCCGGTGACCGGGGTCCTGCTCGGGTTATCCGGCATCACCCTCGTCGGGACGATAATCGGGCTGGCGATAGCGACCCCGCTGTTCGTTATATTCAGCCCGGTGATCGTCCCGGCGATTCTGACAATCGCGCTTGCGGTTACGGGGTTTTTGACGTCGGGGACGTTCGGGTTGACGGGGCTGAGCTCGCTGTCGTACTTGTTTAACATGGTGAGGCAGTCTGCGATGTCGGTGCCGGACCAGATGGAGTATGTGAAGGGGAAGTTGCAGGATGTGGGGGAGTATACGGGGCAGAAGACGAAGGATTTGGGTCAGAAGATTCAGCACACGGCTCATGAGATGGGTGAGCAGGGTCAGGGTCAGGGTCAGGGTCAAGGTGTGGGTCAGGTTCAAGCTGGTGTTCATGGTCAGGTTGGTGGGAAAGAAGGTAGAAAAGAAGGTGGCAAAGGTGGTGATAGGACTTGAGGATTTATAAGATGTTGAAAGAGTGTGAAATAATAATGTTTGCTTTTATGTTCAGTTGTGTTTAAGCTTGGTTTGTACCTATGGTTTACTTTTGAATAAAATATAATCTGTGTTTTCTGTGTATTATTGTTTCTATGATAAAACAATGGCTGTTAATCAGTTCGGGTAATCGGCTCGAGCCTTACAAATGAGATGAAACACGACACCCCTTTTTTTCCACCACTGTTTGACGAACTAAATAATTCTTTCTAAAACGTCTAAAAATGTATTACAAAGAAATTATATTTAACTTTTGTCACATGATAATATAGTACTTTTATACTAAAATATTATTTTTTCAAAGCAGTTGTGGTTAAAATATGTCAAACTTGGAAGCCTTTAAACACGTGTTAGAGAGGTCATGTAAAGACCAAACCTCTGTTTTGCGAGGTCATGTACGGGTTTTCCCTTGTTTGTAAGACCAAATCTAAATTTGTGAATTTCTAAACCCAATGAACAGAAGTTGGCAATGTTTTCATTCAGGCAGTAAATGAAGAGCTTTTAACGAGGCAGAAATCAAACCAACCATATAACATCTCTGATGCCGAGTGGTCCAGATTAAGTACATAATCACAAAACAGAACCATGAAACGTATGAAACAATGTACGAAAAAGCAAGTTAACGACCAAACCAAACTCTCGGGTTCTGGCTCTCCACACCATCAGTCATCAACTTGTCCAGCACCACGTTCAAGTCTACCGCCTGACCATTTTCGGTCAACTTCCTCACCGTCGCCCTCACCTGGTCTCGCGGGAATCCCATATTGGTCACCTTATCAACCACGTCATCGATCGGCACCCTGTTCCCTGACCCAGAACCAGAACTAGAACCACCACCACCACCACCGACTGCTGTCGCAGTAGGAAGAGCCTGAGGTAATACCCTGGCGGTAGGGAGTTGAGGGTAGCCACCACTTCCACCAGCAGGTCCCATATTCATCGAAGAATGTTGCTGAGATTTTACAGGTGACCCGCTTCCATACTGAGAACCACCACCATAACCGTAAGGTTCGCCAAACCCAGGTGATGGCCCGTACTGGCTAGGAAAACCTGGACCACTTCTGCTAGACGGCGGTGGTTCGTACATTTGGGATGGGTTCCCATGAAACTCTTGTGCAGGGGGTGCGCCACCGGGTTGGCGAGCGTTAGGTGGATAGCTTTGGGATGGTAGATAAGCCAGTTCTTTGGGGAGATGGCTTGATGGAGGTTGGCTTTGAGAGGGATTAGGCTGTTGCAGAGACATGGGAGGTGGTGGTTGAGAGTACTGCATTTGAGTGGGTGGTTGATACTGTGGACGTGGTGATGGTGGTGACGCCATAGGCAGCTGAAGTTGTTGAGGTGGCGGCACCTGGTACTGCTGAGATGGTGGTGCTTCCGCCGTTTGACCAGGAGGTGGCGGTGGGTAGTGGGAGATGGGCATGGGCATGATGTTCTGAGGAAATTGGTTCGGCTGTGGGTTGGGAGGTGGTGGTGCGTTGGGAAGAGTAGCCGCTGGTGGCTGTGGAAGAGCCGCAGGAGGAAGCTGCTGATGAGACTGCAGAGGCGCAGGTGGCGCTGCAGCCTGCTGCTGCAAAGAGTCTATATGCCCAACCATCTGGGGTTCCTGCTGCTGCTCAGGTTTAGAAATTTGAACTTTTGACAGCTGCAGCTGAGCCTCGAGTATTTCTTGCTTATCCTTCACAACTTGAACACCATCTTGTACCTGCATAAGCTTGTTGGTGAGTATCATGATAATTATAAGCAGGTGTTTCAATCTGCAATCTAAAATTGATTATTCAAACAATCGCATAACCAGTAATAGTGACAAAAATTACCTCTCTAATCATGTTCTCAATCTGCCTCAACTTGCCATCAGTATTTCCATGATTGTTCCCAACAGATGTTCTCAAATCATCCACAGAGCTCTCCAGGTTCCTAGATCTGGTTTCCAGTTGTGAAAGACGCGCGCTAACACCTTCTAACACGTGCATCAGGTTATCAGCATGTTTTTTCATTGTTCTATCAATCTCTGATATCAAAGCTGAATCAAGAACAGTACGATCCTTCTCCCCAGCAACCTTAGAAGGTACCGCAGAATCAAGAGAACCATAGTTCTGTACATCGAAAAAAATTAAACATGGCAGACAAAGTAAAAAAAGGGAAACTTGAGCATAGCAAACATGGCAAAACTTGTTTTTCTGTCCCTTAAACTACATGTTCGTATATCTCTATTTCTACCAAAAAGATATATCAACAAGCATGGCCAAAAACTGGAAGCACATTGTAGTTGTCTAGTAACTCCTAACCATTATGCTATAACCTATAACCTTTAGTAGGCTTCTCTGGTTTGAATCTCGCTTCCATTGGTTTCTACCATGACTCAGCACCGGTAATGAGTAATTAGGTAATTTGCCTGATTATGTTGGTTAATGCTTAGCATGGTAGTGACAGGTCCCATGAGTTTCCAAGACACATGAATAAAAAGATTATGGGTAATTGCATATTGCAATATGCAATTAGGGGATATAAGTAGTTCCCCTTAAAAAAGAGGCAACTACATATATCACCTTTAAACTTATAAAATTGCATATTATTGTAAATCATGTTTAAACTTTAAAGAGTATTATACGTTATGCATTAAAAACTTTTGTTAGGACTTAGGAATTAAAAAGAAAACAAAAAAACCCCATTATGCTATAGCTATAACTCATGGTCTGCTTTACAAGGGTGGAAGGCGGCACCACCGCCACCACCTTCACGCTGCAATTTTTCATTTTCACGGCTTCTACTTGCCGTGACACAGTGAACACTTTATCTGTGTGTGTGGTGGTGGCAACATTTGATTGGTGGGTTTATGATAGTAGTGTGGTGGGTGCGGTGAGAGTGCCCCCTCCGCCCTAAAAAACCTGCACTGTAAGCTCTAGCTTTTCTACAATCTTTTTAGTAGTTTGATCGTTAGCTTATGCTGCACGTGGTTCATATTCATTTCCAGATGATGAAGCACAAGTACAATAAACTCTCTAGACAGCCAATCAAAGAAAACTTCAGAAGCATATGCTAAACAATTGCGTTAATCATCTCTTCGTCTTACACCACAGAAACAAAAGTTACAAAATTCAGCGACAGAGCATTTCACATCTAATCCAGATCAAGGTACCAACTAAACGATAACATAATCTATTGCGTCAACATTAAAACCTACTCTTAATTGCTGATTCTAATCATAAATCATCTAGGGCTACAACTAATAAACCTCTGGATCAATACTAGTAAAACAACAAATTTCAAACAGAATAGAAGGAAAACATCAACAGAAACAAAAATTCAGTGTAAACGACTTACTCGAAGGCCAAAACTGGGCTCGAATTCAGCCGAGGCCCAAACCCTAGTTCCACCGACGTTAACGGAGTCAAAATTGGAAATCAGCGACGACGTGATCGGACGAATCGGCTGGAAATCATAGTTAGGTAAGATCTCATCCTTCTTATCACCACCATCGCCGACGTCACGGTGGTGATCCTCTTGAGAAAGATGAATGTTTAGATCCATGAAATCTGTGTCTCCGGTGTTTTTCTTTTGAGAATTCGATAGATCCATGATCTGTTTGTCCATAAACTGCGATGTATTCATCGAATTAGATTCTGGTTTCCCAATTCACAAACACGCGATAACGAGATAATCAGCAGACTATATACTGAAATCGATCGAACGATTATGAAGCACCTATAGATGAATCTGATTCAGGGGTTAGATAAGAGTACTGTTTGATCGGAAGACTCTGGAAGAGGTGTGAATTTGTGTTTGGATTTTGATCAAGAACACGAAGACAATGGTTGATGGTTGCTTCGAGAAGACGATAAGCTGTTGCTACTTGCATCAGGGCCACTGAGCCCATATTATACTGGTCAAAAGCCCATATTAATATCGTATAGGATAACACTAAAACCCGAATAACGGATTATCTGAAAAAGGAAAATGAGTGTACCGGATTTAAGAACTGGATTTATCTGAAAAAAAAGAAATGAGTGTACTGGATTTAAGAACTGGGATGTATGAGGCCGTCATAACTTAAAAAGTAGGAGGAAATACGAGCTATAAAGCGTTTAAGGTGGTTAGAAGTGGGGTTTGAATTTCTATCTTTGTCGTACATTTATGTCATTCTATTTACTCAGATCTTTAGTGTTATGACTATCGTCCGTTGACTGATAAATATAAGATGCACTTAGTGAGAATCAAACATGAGTCTCCTATGAGACATACAAAGATCCTACCGCTTGCATTATATAAAAAAATGTAGTTGCTAAAGTCTTGTATTATCAGGGGGTTTTAAGGTATGCTATGATCAAAGGCTTTGTAGTTGTCATAAACTAGATTCTAACCGCCATGTTGTTTGTAGTTTTACTTTGGGTATCTAAAAAAGTAAATGATTATTATCATTTATCTTTTACTTTTAAAATCTTTACTTTCTTATTAGTTTTAATCAACAATTTGGGCAGATATATTACAATGCTATCTTAATTATAGTTAAAGTAGCACATCTAGTCGTATTTAAAGTCTCAAAGTCTAAAATCATTACCAACCAAAGTCCCAAATCTCGTCAGAGATATGAGTATAGAATAGATGTTTTCAAGTTTGATTTTAAATATTAACTAGTATTAAGTTTCTCGTGTTGTAGTCTCAAAGTCTAAAATCATTACTAACCAAAGTCCCAAATCTCGTCAGAGATATGAGTATAGAATAGATACAAGTTTGATTTTAAATATTAACTAGTATTAAGTCCCTCGTGTTGTAGCGGGATGCGTAAAAACATACCAAATAGCACCAATGGTACATCACTTTTAGTGATCACTAACATAAAAATGTTCATATTAGAAAAGAAATAAAAAACAAAAAAATAAAATCAAATGAGAGTAGACATAAAAACGTCAAACCGCGCAGACAATACGTAAAGCATATAGAAAAATAAGTAAGTCGATCTACGACCATGCTGACAATTATAAGATGCATCCACTAATAGAGGCGTTAAACGGGGAAAAATCATTGTAAAAACGTAGAATCACATACACACGCGCGTGTTGCGGAGTGTTAGCACACATATCTAGACTGAAACGTAAAACGAAAATTTATAAAATAAAAAATATAGGGACCAAAGTTATATATAAAAAATGTTGGAATCAAAATTGTAAGAAAATGTAAAAAGTTTGGGTTGGATTAAAAAAGTTAAAGATTAAAAAAAAGATAAAAGATGGATAAAGCCCACTAAAACATATTGTACAACCTATAACGCTCACAAAAGTTAATATCTCTATAGTAATAAATAAAAATAAATCCGAACACTTGTCAGCATTCTAAACTATCTAATAATTGGTTTTTCTGCTTCTCTTTACTTTTAATTATGAATGATATAATAGCTATTTATTAATTAATAACTATCCATAATTAAAATTTCAAATATGTTAACTACGAATTTTCAAATGTGTAATACATGTATTTAATTGATTCGTATAATACACACTATTTAAGACATAAAATTTTATACTATTAACCATATAACAGTAAATTTATTTAACTCGTGTATTACATAGGATTATAACCTAGTTGGTATATATATGATATGATTAATTGGTAAACGTTCCATCATTTGGTTTATCTTCAACTTTTTTATAGCCTTTTTATCCTGATATTTGGTTTGTAATGTCAAGATTCTTATGTCAATATTTTTTCTTTTGTTTTTTCTTATAGTATTTATATTCTTAAATGTTTATTATTATTAGCACAAAATGCATAATGTTTTATATTTAAATCTATTATATAATATTATCAAGAAATTAAAAAAAACATAGGAAGTACACACATAATCTACAAGCACTCATAATGCACACACACGAACTGCATAACACATTAATGAGACATACACACAAATCTATAGTCCTCATGTCCCATTTCTTCTTCGCTTTGTGTGATATTAAAATTGGTAAATTTTGGAGGAATATAATTAGCACGAATCAAATTTGTAATTCACATATATTCTAATAAAAAACAAAATTCATTACTATGTTATGTTTTTCAGTATACTAGTATTATTAGAAAAAAATTACATTTTATCACCCGTATGTTTCTCAAAAGTAGTGTTCATATCAGACTGATAGACCGATCAAAGCTATTAAACCGGAAACAATTTTCATCAGAGACGATAGTCAAAATGGATTGGGTCGAAGGCTATATAAAAAGGCCTAAATCTACACATTGACTAATTCGTATTAAAAAAATAACAATGAATATTTTGCCAAATTATTTACCTGTCATACTTAAGCCTTTTTTACACTTCGAAAAAAAACAAATCCCATTAATATCAAATTATAAAAATACATATTACAATGCAAACAATTACAACAACCTCTTCAACCCTAATACAAGATTAATAAATATTTACATTACATAATGTTGTCACAAACCAAAAAAAATAAATCGGTAATTTTCTTTTTAACAACAAAAAATTGATCCCATTCTTCAAAACAGATACTCAACGATAGACAAACTTGAAGCAGTCCAAGGAACTTGAACAATGACCATATGTTCCTCGTACTTAAAATCAACCTTTTCCCCGTTAACGCGACAATCACCTGGTTTTTCAGACGCAAAAACTCTCATTTCTCCTGTACCTTTGACCCCAACTCGAACCATACTCGCCCCATCAACATCTGACTCAAATGCAACCGATTGGATCGCCCCACCAGAGTTGAGCATGTTCACTAACCCGATGGGAGCAAATTGGACCGATTTGGGGGCCAAAACCGTGATAGGGGACACTGTGACGAGCTCATAGGTGAATGGCTCTAGTGCAAGTTCTATGTTATCGGTTGGTTTCGCTAAGATCAACTTCTTCTCGTGGAACATGTATAGGGCAAACGCTTGGACACTGTCCACAACAATTGGGGATTTACCGTTTTGCCACTCGACGTCATTGGGGCAAACCGTTGATGTCACAACGCGAGAGTATTCAGAAGCGGATTTCATGCGTCTTGATTCACGACACCATCCTCCTCCTTGGCAATTGAATGCTCCAACAACTCCGGTGTACTGATCAGTTGATAAAGAAAAGAAAAAAATGTAAGACCAAACAATTTTTATATATTTATTTAACAGATCACTGACGGAATACTGACAATGACAATAATCATTATTAATGTTTACCTTGTTTAAATTCCATATTTTGAGCATGGTTTTGCCATCATGGAGCGGGTCCTCAAACAAACAATCGCGGGTTGGAAGGGCATAGTGTTGGCAACGTAAGATCGAGCCATCGGGCAAAACAAGGCTCTTGAGCAAGTCAAAGTTGTGTTTTCCTACGGAGTCGCTAACATAGATCGGACCACCGGAAATGGCTCGAGAGGCCGCGTGAAACTCGGCACAAGGGTGAGTCGTTTGAAACATATCCCAGTCTGGTTGAATGATATTGCCCATCCACAAACTATTATAAGCACAATGAGCCATATGACACCCTTGTAACCAAAATGTGCCATTCGGGTCACCCGATGGATCGGTGCACCAAAAGTCATCCCCTGTTAGAAAAAAAATCACAATTAACAATTTATTAATGCTATAATATGATAAATTGTAATGACTTTATCATATTCTTTAGGCTATTGTCATAGGGTTGTTTAAAACTAAATCATTTTAAAGTATATAGCTACTCGAATCGTATAAGATATGCGTATTGTATTAACTGTGATACTTAATCCAGTTATGTAACTCTAATATACACTCTATCTCTCTTCTATTTTATATTGTATTAACTCTGATACGTAATTATGTGATACGAATTAAGTTATGTAACTCTTAATGTACACTCTATGTCTCTTCTATTTATATTTGATTTAACATTATGTACAAATACTTATATGATTATTTTTATAAGTTATTGCTCGAATAGCTATATTCAGTTACAAGTAGGTAAAAAACGTACCGACACGACCAAGTGCAATGGCCTCGGTGCCTAGGTACATGAAGTCGTTACAATGTTCCATACTTGCGATTACACCATTGCCCTTGAAGTGGTTCCGTACGGACGAAGTCAATGCTTTGTAGTATGCTTTTGCCAAATCTACTCTTCCACCGTAATCTTCAGATAACATCTCTAACAACTGAGGCCAAAAATTGAAATATTATTTTCTTTAATTGAGTGCCTGAAGCAGAGGGTTATCATAAAATCATCTTTTATCAACTATAATTAAGAGTCGAACTCATGATTTTCTTATAAAATAAAAAACTTAGTTTCTATATATAAAAATTGACAAATTGGTTGACTCAAAACACAACTCGAACCGATCATGAATACACATTAAATAAGCAACATAAACCAAGCCAAACCGAGCCCAATATAGAATTAAACTAAGTAAAAGTTAGATTGACATGAAGTTTTAAAGACCGCCGGTTAACTAGGAGTGTAAACGAGCAGAGCCGAGCCGGGTTCACTTAGGCTCGAGTTCGGTTCGTTTGTAGTTTTATTTTTAAAGCTCGAGCTTGGCTCATCAAAAAATTTTCAAGCTCGAGCTTGAATTGTTTTATGTTAAATTATCAAATTTTTAATATTTTTTATAATAGTTATTATATTTATTTGTAATCATGCTATCTATATATAACATAACATATATTATTTACTTATATTTTATCATAATAATATATGTTATACATGATTTATGTAAATATATATTTTATATATTTAAATATGAAAATAAAAAATTAGATTTAAAAAGCTCGTTTAGGCTTGCAGCCGGCTCGAGCTCGATATCTGAATCTCGGGCTCGAGCTCGTTAGCAAACGAGCCATAATATGAGCTCGAGCTCGTTTACGCTCGGCTCGATTCAAACTTTTTTCAAACCGATCCTGAGTAGCTTGCGGCTGGTTTTACTCGTTTACACGCTTATGGTTAACCCAAACATAATCTTAATTGACAATTAATGTTATATTAGTGTAAGTTGGATATAATAATAAAATGTAGAAAGTGAAAGATAACGGTAACGGAAAAACGTACATGGATGACGTCAACTTTGACGCCGTCAATGCCAACAGATTCCAAATGCGTGTGTAGACCTTCATACAGCTGATCTACTTTCTCCGGTGGGACCAGCCCAATTTGATTGTTCACAATTTTATCAACAGCAAGATCTTCCATGGTTTTCTGAAGCCCAGGAGACAATATGGGCTTCACTTTTCTCGACTCTGGGAGCCCAGGTATATTGGGCCTGAGCCCACCCCAATAACCACAAAGAGCATGCCAAACATAAACATGTTCTATGCTCTTGAAATCCTCCTTTAGGTCCCTAACAAAAGCTCCCATGCCCTTGCTAGGGGCGTTTGGTTTCGGGCTCTTGTAGTCCCGAAACTTGTAGTTTTCGACGAAGTTCGTAAGTCTGCAGGGCATTTGTTCGCCTGCGGCTGTGCGATTCATGCCTTCTGAGTCTATTGGATCTTCGTCGTGAGATATGGATTGCCACCCGTCATCAAGCAACACGAGCCCGGGTGGGCACCCGCCTTCGACTAGACCCTTTACACCCTCGACGACCCCTTGAGGGTGCACTTTAAGGTAAAACGCGTCCCACGTGCACCAACCAAACTTATCAACAATACCAGGTGGCGTTTTTTCATCCAATAGCTTAAAAGTTCCAAGATGCTCTCTAACAACTCTCATTGCTTTTTTCACTAGAACATACGGGTCATAACCCGCTTGCATGTAAATGACACTTTTAAAAGAAGTGGCAGTTACTTTTGTGGACCCACTTTCCACACAAACATCCACAAAATCGTCCTTTCCGGGCTGCAAAGAAGCCCGGAAAGGACCTTCCAAAATCGGAAGAATTAAAACGTAAGGACGCCCAGAGCCAGAGCTCTCAAGCAAGACCATTTGGGTCTCATGCTCAAGGTCTCGGCCGTTCGACCCAACCCAATGGGTCGTCCACCAGACCTTGAACCGGAATATACTCATAAACCTAATACCACTAAGCTTCCCAATTGGGACCACGTGTCGATGATTCGGTTCCAACGCCTCAAAACCGACAAAACAACCACTCGAAGACGCTAAACAAGTGGTGATATTCGACGGGACATCGGACAATATGGCGTGACCATTAGCCATAAAGTTGGACCCAAGTAGTGTGACCATAGGCACAGGGTTAGCACCAGTGGTCATTTTGGCATCATTGGGCTCGAGTGCAAATAAAGTAGGTGCCATTAAGAAAGGTATGTTTGTAAAATGTGAAAAGATTGAGGGTATAATTGAATAAAACAAGTTGTGTTGTGAATTGAAGGTAGACAAGTTGGTGGTTGCTATCGATGGAATTTATAACAACGTTTCGGTGGCATACCAGAAGCTTCTCTACAGCTGTCGGTGTGTTTTTTTTAAATATTTCAATTTCAATGGTAATAAATTAGATAATAAATCTTTTTTATTTATTACGTGTTAGTCAAAAGTTTAGTAATAGCTCGAGTAACGTGGCACTACTAAAATAACACCGTACAAGGGGACAGCATATAATGGAAAAAAGAATAATGCTTTTTCTTTAGATATTCTTGAAATGATTTTTATTTTGTTAGATTGTTTGAGGAGTAGTTGTTTAATTTGATAGCATATTTTGATATACAAGTATGTAAGACGACCTTCTAATGTTATATGGTTTGACAAGAAGTTAGATGGGTTAGTATTTGAGGTTAGCGAGTTAGAGTCGTAAGGGGTTTGACAAGTTAAAGTCATGATTAAACACACGTATAAAGGTTTCAACTGGTTCAATCTGTTTGTGACACACATTTAGGTTATTGTATTAGTTAGGTTCATAGGTTAACACTACAAGTTGATTACCCATTAATCAAAATGATATAGTTTTATTAATAATTACATGTATAATAAGTGAAGTATAATTTTAATCCAAAGTAAACGGTTTGGTTTACGATTTATACCGAATGTCGTTCGTATAAAACCGGACCGGACAGTGAAATAGTATTTTTTATTTTTATTATTAATGTTTTATATTAGGTATAACTATAATCACATATATTGTATATCTAAGGAACTTTTAGAAAAATAAATAAAGTGTTAGATTACGAACATGTGTAGAAATAATGAAACAAAACATAAATATTTATATACGCCGTGTCTTATTGTGAACAACTTGCATCAAGTCCCAATGAGCCAAAGAAATCGGAACCAAACCATTGATAATACATCGATTTTACTCGTTTATAAATCTCAAGGGTTCGAACTCAGTTTCGACAATCAAAAAACGTCATAGATTGTCCGCTTCACAACTCGATCTATAAAATATCAAAACTAGACCATGAACGCCCAGATCACTTGGGTAAAACACAACCACCACAACACACATGCCATTTTTGAGTGGGCATCAAGTTTTGCCATATGTTTGGGCTTTGTATGTAGGCCCATATTGATGATCTTTCATCTTTGTGTGGTGTTAAGTGTTAACAACCGATGAAAGACACGACTACTAACGTAAACCACAAGTTAACTAATAATATTAATTCTTAAACCGACCACTGACATCATTTTCTAACAAATAATGACTCCGTAAAATATGGTTAGCTAACACCAGTCAAAGTCTAACCTGAAATTTGGGGCTCTTTTTCACTTTTTTAGATTTTTATAAGAGTTTGTTGTGTTTAAAAACATTGAAACATTGGTGATTTTGACCTTCTCTTACCGACCTTTTGGATAAGGTGCAAATCAAGGTATGCCATTTGGGAGCATTAGATTGATTTGTAGTTTGAATAGAAACAAACCGTTATGACAAAAAAGAAAAAGATAAAAAAAAGAACAACGCGTGTTTAACCCTAAGGTGTTTATTTTAGCTTTCTTTATGTTCTTTTTATTGTTTTTTAACTTGTTTTGACTTATTGCTTTCACCTTTCGGAGGGAGCATCGACCCCTTGGCTGGTCCCGCGGGGGGGGGGGGGGGGGGGGCTGAGGGTTGTCTGTGGTTATGAAATATTAATTTACCTATTGAAAAAAATTGAAACTTGTTTTTGATTTGTATGATTGATGAAAATTTACATGGGAATTTAAGAAACCAGTTATTATTGACAACTCGTCATTAGTGATGATATTAAAGTTGTAAGTGCGATTAGTCAGTGGCGGAGCTTGAACATTCCCGTAGGGGGGCGGGGCGGGGGCGAAATTAACACTATAGCAAGTGCTATAAGCAGTATGCGTGCATTATAAGGAACTTGGAGGCTCGGAAGCAACTGAGTTGCTACTCTTAAGGGTTGTTTGTTTCAGCCTCTTAATGATTAAGATGTTTGAATGGCTTCGCACTTAATGGTTCAGACTGTTTGTTTCGCGAGCAAATGTCTGAATGGTTCAGACATTGGCCTGAATGGTTAAACATTATACCAATGCTGAATGATTAAGACATCTTATCTGAATTAGTCAGACATTTGCCTTTGAATAGTCAAACAATATACTAGTTCTTAATGGTTCAGACCTCTTAATGATTCGACACTTAATGATTCAGACCTTTTATTGGTTCAGCACTTAATCATTCAAAAATTACCAAACAATCTCTTAATACACAGACCATATCGAATGATAACCCTGCCAAAATATCTTTTTATCTTTTTATACATGAAATTTAAATCGACACATAACATAAAGTGTAAATATCTAGAATCTCATAAAATTAGGATAATATAAAATAAAATCATCTCATTAGTTCTAGAGTGATTACAAATTAATAAACTAATAAAGCCACTTACGTCAATATATATTTGTTTGTAAAAATATATTAGTTTAACATATTATTCAATTCTTTATTGGCATGGACCATGGTCATGGAGATGTGAGACAATGAAAAGTGGACCACTCACAAAAATCAAAATACATCCACACTACCACGTGTCAGTTTTTAAATGGTCGTCATTTGAGCCATTTATTTGGGCTTTTTAAGTGGGCCCAGGCCCACCGACATCTAGATGAAACTTGTGTGGTGATAACTGTTAAACAACTACTAAAAAACACGACCACTAACTTAATCCACACGTTAACTTAATAATCTTGGACCGACCAGTGACCCCATTTTCTAATAATCGTTGAGTCGGTTAAATATGGTTAGCCCACATGGGTCAAAAGTCTACCCTAGATTCTCGGGCATAAATCGTAATCAATCTTTTCGTCTTTTCAATGTAATTAAGGATTTGTTGTGTTAAAATTAACAAATAGACATCAAGGATTTTGACATTTCTAACCGACTTTTTGGATAATATTCAAAAAAGGTACGCGATTTGGATTGTTAGGTCGGCAGTTATAACCGAAACAAACGGTTTTGTAATAAAAAAAAAAACCAACACGAGTTGCTTTTCGTATGGTACGACTTAATATAATCATATATACATGTTTGTTGTCTACTATGTAAGATTTTCTAGATAAGAGGTAACAACCATAAACTGATATTGGAAAAAAAAAAGAGTTGGTTTTTTTAATCAAAGGAAAATAAAACGAGTTATTTCTTTTATCAAACGAAAAAACACAAGTTATTTTTTTATTAAACAAGTTACTACAATTATGTTAATGATATTATCGATCCAACCGATAAGCTTAACATTCATGTTACCACCTCCTCTACACATCCGCCCCTTGCGTGGCCTTAGATCCATGACATTGGCATGTGTCGATGTGGTAATATAAACACAAGCTTGATGTCGGTGGGTCTTTAACTAGTTAACTCAATATAAAGCTCTAATGGAAAGAGTTAGCGACCAAGTATTATCACATAGCTAGGACATGTAGATCGATTGCCAAAGCGCCTGCATCGATCCCTCGCCTCTTGTTTGCTCATAAGCTAGATGTGAATTTCTTCATGACAGTATCTCGCCTCTTCAGGGCTCGCTTCACTAGCCTATTTTAGGGTTTGTGGACTTTAGTCACCCAAACTATATATGCCGGCTTCAAAAGTTTTTACATGGCCTTAAACATGACCTTCGTGTATAGTGCCAATGGCTTGCCACGAGCATGGTACTAGCGCTTTTAGAACACTTGTTCTCAATTTTCTTTTTTATATATCATGATTAAGATACAACTTTATTCTTGTTTGCCATGAGTGATTACTAATTATTTGAGTTCTCTACATGATTATTTGGAAAGTGTTACTACTATACTCTCAACAAAGAGGGGTGGTGTTTATCTCTCAAGCATAGTATGCTCAAGACATTTTAGATAGTGTTGAGAAATGAGAAGCATACTTCTACTCATGTTTTCACCACAAAGGGAGATTGTGAGATTAGATAGATTAATAATTTATTATGATGGAAAGATAGTGAGGGTATGAATGAGTGTTAGACTTGAGAGGGTAACCCATTCTGTATACCATCTACTATTATTCATCTTTTTTTTTTATTATTATCTTGCTTGATAGTAGAAACTAGTAAGTTGTTGTATGCTCATTAATTTTTGGTAATGTTTGTTTGGCTTTATGTTTGTGTTGATTCCTTGTTATGAACTTCCCAACATATGGTATTAGAACTACAACTTTTATCTAGTATTGATATGCCCTCGACTTGTGCGAGAGTACAGTATAGTTGTAATAGTATATCAACGCTTATACCTAAGTCTTTATGATATTTCAAAAGTTAAATAACGTGTTCTAGTGTTGAAAATGGTGATAGAACTATAGAAGACGGATGGATCATGAGGTATAGATTGGAAGGTATACTAAGATAATAATACTGTAATGTGTAACTATCTCAATTCATATTAATGAAAGTGATTTGATTATAAATATCTGGAATTTCATGTTAATTAAGATGCTCATAAAACAAAACTATCTTAATATGTATTAGAAACTGTTATAAACAGCATTTATTGGACCGATTTCCACGTGGCTTTTAATCATTCACCCAACAAAGGGCTTTCTTTTTCTTCGATTTTCAAGATTTGAAAGTTTGAATTCGTGGCTCATTTTAGGGGAACATAACCAAAGAGCGCTGTTGCTCCACTCCAAAGGGCGCTTCTTCGTACACCCATCAAAATTTAATGGTGTTGTTTTGTCTATTTTTTTTATAATTACAATAAAAAATATTAATTTTTTTTTCTTTTCATTAAACAATATTCTTTTTGTATCTTTATCATAATTTTTTTAATCTTCAACACTCACAACTACTTTTAAAAAATATTAAAAATTTATAAGGGTTAACCAATGTTTCATTAAATATACCTCATTAAAAGTAATATTTTATATGTCACTCACTGACAACCACACAAAACTATTTCATATAATTTAACGATTTTATTCACAAATTTTTAGGGAACGGGATGTGAATGCTTTTAGAAGACCTGGGTTCTAGACTTGTCTATATTATTTTATTTTTGGTTTTTTCAAACCTTTTTTTTTTGCTTGACGATATTTTTATTGGTACCTACATTAAATCCGCATCGAAAACTCCTGTAGCGAGGATTATCACTAGCTATTTTATTAATGTCAGAGTATATTTATTAAATAAAAACAAAAGTCGGTTAGAAACTTAAATATTTATGTGAGTGTGTGCCTTATATTTTGGGAGATGGTTGTTAGTGGTTGTGAGTAAATGAGTGAAAATATTTATGAAGGTTGTATTATGAGGAATCACGGTATAACCCCATAATTTTTTTAATATTTTTAAAAGTGGTTATGAGCGAAGAAGAAAGAAAAGGTAATAATAAAGATATTAAAAATTATTATTTAATTAAAATAGATAGTAAAAAATAATATTTTTAGTATAAATATGAGGATGGGGTTGTGAAAGCTAGTGTGAATGCTCTAAGTGGTAGCCTCATTACTTTCTCTAGGTGAGATTATGAGTTCAAGTCCTACCGGTAGCAAAATGATGTTGGTGGGCTGGTTTTACCATAGTGGGTTTTCGGATGGTGGGTTTTCCTAAAATTAATGGCTGGTGGGCTTGGGCTACCTAACGTTGTATGTGGTTCTGTGCTTGCGGACGTGTGGATGTCTTTTCGCCATTAAATGCTCGTGTAGCCGTGTTTTATTAGTTACCCATTAAAAAAATTAATAAGATATTGTAGTTTGATGTAGCATTTTTACTATTTATCGGTGGAGGGAGACAAAGGGAAGTGGAGTCTGAAAATACAGATACCACTCACCACCATTTTTTGAGTGGACAATGGGCATCCAGTTAAGCCACATATATTGGGCTTTAATGTAGGCCCAAACCCACCGGCACTAGATGACACTTGTGTGGTGTCAACAACTGATGGAGACGCAACAACTAAACCCTCAAGGACCACAACTGATCCGGTGCCGACCGCTAGTGTTTGATGGGTCGTGTGTCGTTGACGGGTCAAACCTGACACAAACACAGAAGTTTGACATGAATCTGAACACAACAGAACCTGAAAATCATGACAGACGCATGAACTCGAGCTCGAATACGACACGATTTTTCACGGGTGAGTCGTTTACCCCAATATCTTCGGCATATTAATGCTATTAAGTTACAACAAAATAAAATAGCATATAAAATAATTAAGATTTAACTTTAAAACTTCATGCTCATTTCTCTTTTATTTAAATTTTAAAGTTAAATATCAATCAATTAAAGCTATAACATAAAACAACTAAATAACAAAAATAAGCAAGTAAAACAGGTCAACTTACGCACATGTAGGGTTAACCCGAACAAGACTTGTTTAGCTAAACATGTTGGTGATTGATCCTAACTCTCTTGTTAGGTTCGTGTCGTGTTTTCATACTGCGTCTAAACTTCACATCTGTACCAATCACTAACCGCCTGACCTTACTTCCTAACCAACGTAAACTCACTTAAATATGGTTAGCCCACCTGGGTCGAAAGTCCACCCTCAATATTCTGGCATAATCAGTACTTTTATTTTTACAAAATATTGATCTATGGATGCTCGTTTCCTTATCAAACAATTGAAAAGTTACAATTATATGAAATTACAAAGATAAATCTTTGAATCAGTTTTTAATGGTATGTGGGTTCACCAAAATCGGCAATGCCTTGATCTACTATGCAAAATTTTCTAAGTAAGATTATTACTAAGAGCGTAACTATAAATGTCCTCACTAATAAGCATGGGCACTTATAAATAGATAGAATAGTGATGTAATGAAAGTTTGGTTTTAAACTTTTGATGTTGAAATATGTTTGTATGTATACAAATATAACTTTTGATGTTGAAATATGTTTGTATGTATACAAATATGAATTTTGTTGGGTATGTGTTTTTTTAGCTATCTCTACATCGGATATAATAAAATCTAAAATTGTAAAAAGAACTAGGGCGGTTCTTAATAAACTGTTTGACAACTTTGCAATTTATTTATAAGCAAATGTGTAGTAGTTGCTGCCTGATGGAATGGAAGTGGGTTACTTTCGGGTGTGATGGTTCATGGTTCAAGCTTTGGGTCTTGTGGCTTCGGAAGTGGGCAGTAGATGTTACGTGCGTGTTTTATTTTTGGCTCGTTTTTATGGGTTTTTGTTTGTCTAGTTCCTTTCTATGTGTTGTCAGTTAGTATGGTTGCGAGTTGTTCATATTTACTTTTGGTCTGCTCAGAAATTTTGAAGAAATACATTGGTTTTGATCAATTCTAGGAATTTCCCTCGGTGTTCTGATCGAAAGTTGCCAATATGATTGCGAGTTGTTCATATTACTTTTGGTCTGCTCAGAATTTTGAAGAAATACATTGGTTTTGATCAATTCTAGGCATTTCCCTCGGTGTTCCAATCGAAAGTTGCCAAAACTCACTGGACGAGCTCATGAAGATTTTTCTAGAAAAACAATGGGTTGATTAGCGTTAAGTGTTTTCATGGATTTTCATATTAGTTGTGAGGTCTGGTGTATGAGTGAAAGCGAGGCCACAAGGGAGATTGGTAGACGAGTTCTTACAACACTTCCTGT
The DNA here is from genome assembly GCA_025215565.1 of Flaveria ramosissima. Taxonomy (NCBI): domain Eukaryota; kingdom Viridiplantae; phylum Streptophyta; class Magnoliopsida; order Asterales; family Asteraceae; genus Flaveria; species Flaveria ramosissima. The sequence continues at coordinate 9,893,016 of CM046037.1, forward strand.
TAACCTAAAATTTTGTAAAAGTAACATATCTTTATCAATTATGAATTAGTTTGATCATTTTATATAATGTCAATTATTAAAAATACATATTATTTTAAAGAGATCATTTTAGCACTCAGCAAAATTTCATCTTATCGTTTGATTATATATCTTGCAAATCTTGTCTTGATCTTCGTAAAAACGAAATAATCAAAATAAGAGATAGATGCATATTATTTCAAAGTAAAAACAGAATATATAATGGTTATAAATCTTGTAAAAAAATCCTTGCAATTACCTCTTTACATCAATGTTTTCAAAACCGGATCGGACGTCGAACCGGACGACTTACTGGTTTGGTGGTCGGACCGGTCGGACCAGTTGGACCGGATTTAACTATATTTATATATGTAATTAAATATAAGTAATTTATATATGATTTATATATAAATTTTATAGTTATATATAAAACTTAACTATATTTGTATATCCAACATACTAATTTATGGTTTAACACCCCATTTTTACCCATTAAAATAAAAAAAAAAATACCAAAATCCGGTCCGGTTTCCCGGTCCGACCACCGGTTCGTCCGTTCGGGACGAACCGGCTAGTTCGACCAGACAAAAACGAACCATAGCAGACCGGACCGGCCACCTGACCGATCCCCGGTCGAACCGGTCGGACCGGCCGGTCCAATCCGGTCTCAAAAACACTGCTTTACAGAAAGAATGAATGAGAGAGCAAAAGAAAAAAGACTTAAAAATATTCTTGAAACACTGTTTAACTTTCCGCTTTTAACAGTTTTCAATTTTAGCAGAAGTCATTTTACCTAGTTCAGTTAAACGTTCAATTTTGCTATCATTATTAGTTTTATAAAAATATTTTTAAATTTCATACAGCTTTCCATTTACGTAATTTTGAACTTACGAAAGGTATAGCAACAACTTTACAACTGAACATTAAAATCCGCTATACTCGTACATAAATATTCTTAATTTTGTACAAATAAACTCATTTCACCCTACATTTGTTATATGTTTGTTATAAATGACACAAATTGTAAAAGTTAAGTGACTTGGTTTAAAACTATTTTCCAATTTGATGTCATTTATGAAACATTTTTCAAACTCCTTTCAGAATTTTGTACAACTTTTCAAAAATGGTGGAATGAAATCATGAATCAAACCACATCAAAGTAGTAACTCAGCAGTTGTGGGTCCCTTTTTTTCTTTTATACAACACACATTTATTTTGTTACAAGTCACACACATCTAGTAAAATGAAAATCTAGCTGGCAGTGGTTGTCATCAAACATATTAGCTTCTATACATTTTACCTCATGAAGGAGTAGCTGCTTGCTTCTTTAGAAACACCTAGTGCAGACTAGATAAGAGAAAACAACCTATCAGATGGATAGATATGGTGGCAAAATAGTCACAACAAATAATTTATTAGTACGTGTCAAAACGGGTGACTCGCAAGCACTTTAAATCTTATAAAGTTATAGTTTGATTTTACTCCTTGAGGTTTGTTAAAAAAATAACCATTTTCCTCTAAAAGATTAAAAAACTTCAATTTACCTCCAAAAGTTTCATAAGTTGTTTCAATTTTAGTCCAAAAATTTCGTTAGTTGTTTCAACTTTATCCAAAATAATGAAACCTTTGGAGCGAACTTGAAACAATATACGAAACTTTTGGATGTAAATTGATGTTTTTAATCTTTTAAAGAAAAATAGTTACTTTAGCCAAACCTTAAGGAGTAAAATTGAAATTAACTCACTCTTATATTTTAGAAAAAAAGAGAAATTGCAAAAATAGTCCCCGTGGTTTGATCATATTGCAAGGTTGGTCCCCAGATTTTAAAAATTGCAAATTTAGTCCAAACATTTGGAAGTTTCTTGCAAATTTAATCCCCACCGTTAGTGTCTGTTAGTTTTTAAGGATCTGGGGACCAAATATGCAATATGATCAAACCATAGGGACTAATTGTGCAATTTGCTCAAAAAATAAATAAAAAATTGAAAATCAAATATAATTTAAAAGAAATTAAAATAAAACATAATAAATTCAAATAAACATCAATAATAAATTTCAAAATTTTTTTAAAAAATAAAATAAAGGTAAAAAATCAAATCAAATTCAAAACTAAATAAAAGTAAAAACAAAACGTATATAAAAAGAGAAAGCAAAAAGTATTGAAAAAGAAGTATGTGATTATAGTATAAATTAAATAAAAACCAAATAAAAATTAAAAATACAATCGAATAAATATTTATAAAATTCAAAATAAATATTGAAAAAATCATATTAAAGTTAAAAAAAAGTTAAAAAACCGGTTCGATTTTATTTTTTGTTTTTTGGATTTATACTTTCACAAGGTTTTTGTATTCTTCGATTTAAACATGACATATGAACTTTTAAATTTTAATTTTTATATGATTTTTTAGTTTTTTTTTTTTTTTGAGAAAATTGCGCAATTGGTCCCTATGGTTTGACCATATTGCATGTTTAGTCCCCAGATCGTTAAAAACTAACGGACACTAACGGTGGGGACTAAATTTGCAACAAACTTTCAAATGTTTGGACTAAATTTGCATTTTTAAAATCTGGGGACCAAACTTGCAATATGATCAAACCACAGGGACTACTTTTTGCAATTTTCTCAAAAAAAAAAATACTATATTTTCACAATAAATCATTTGGGAGGTTGTATGTGATGTGGTCACCCATTTCTGTACAAGCTGCAATCTTTTATTTGACTAATTTGAAATAAAACATAACACAAATCAGCCCATCTGAAAACGAAACATGGGGATGGTTTTTTACAAGCAAGCACCGTAAATCTTATTTACAAAGTGCTATAATTTTACTATAAAAACTTTTAGGAGGTTTATGCATTAAACATATATTTTGGGGTCATTTGACCCGTTTGATCCATTTATGTAGAGGATTCATTTTTATTTGGTCATTTGAGATAAAGCATATCACAATTCACAAATCAGCACAATTGAAAAGGAAGGGGATGTTTTACAATTACCATATTGAGAAGACGCATGGCTGCAGGCCGAGTAAATTTCCTAGCAAAAAGGAAGCAAGGGGATGGTTTTCCCTTGCTGGTGCACCATTCTCTTCTGTATTCTGTCTCGTAGTATATATTGTCGATATCCTGAAATTTGGAATCCAAGAAACATATACAGCTTTCAAAATTTACATACCAATAGCTAAAGTCTTATTCCCTCTTTTAAGGGTAAGCATTATCAAAAACTTAAGGTCTTATTTGTTATAAGCATTCAACATTCTTTTGTGAAGTGCAAATAAGACACCCTGAAGGGAGAATCCACGAAAGTGGAGGGAACCCGTTTCTACATAATTGTGCTAGGTTTGGAATATGTTCAATTTTTCACAAATGTATTGGTAAAGAACTATAGATAAATCTATACATATGACCATAAACAGAGGTGGTAAAAAAGCATGTTGGGTAACATATCAAAATAGGTATGTTTAGAAAAGCATGGGTCAGGTTGGGTTGCCCAAAACACATTATGTCCATTTAAAAAGGGATTATAAACAACTAGCGTGTCAAATATGAAAAAAGAACATTAAAACAATGTAGGAGGTTATGTGCATTAAAAATACACTTTGGTCAATTTTCAACCCATTTGACCTGTTTTCTTTTTAGCTATTTTTCATTTTACCTAAAACTACCAAACCACAAACAATACAAAGGCTTGACTGAGAGGATACACTCTTGTCAAAAATGGATAAAGTGAACCAATAAAATTTTCTCAATTGGTGCCGGGAAAAAGGAGCATTACATCACAATAGAACACAATTTCGTTTTCCAATTCACATTTGTGGATTGTGAGCCATTTAACCATATTCACCAATAAAAATTAAATACAGTATAACTTTAAACACACGATTGAAGTGACAAAAATTGGTCTTTAGTTTGATAAAAGGTGTGAAACAGTTTGTGAAATTATATAATTTACCTTAATAGATTGAATTAGCATGGGAGTAGCATCAGCCAACTTGTAGGTCACGGGATGCCATCCTTGCCTCTCACGACCTTTGCCTGATGAAATATCCCATGAAGTGTGAGTTAAACTCCTCCTTGTGAGTTCTCCTTCAAGGCCTTTATGCTGATTTTTGCAATCCAAAATTTAGAAACCATCAACAAAAAAGATGAATGGAGTTTAGTTGTGTCTGTTATTTAAAGCAAGAAGCTAAAGATAATCGGAAATAATCATGTAACATAAACTTACTGCGAGTAATGTTGCAACATAATGTTCATCAGGTATACAATTATGCTCCTTTGAATTATCAGCCGGCTGCAAGGAATAAAAAGATCAGTTTTATTGAAATGGCACTGAAACAAGATTGTTAGTATGCTATCCATTAAAAAAACAATCAAAGCCACTCTTTGCAGTTGACAAGAATGCAAATAAAAAAAAGACACAACAGGATGCAAAGATAGCAAATGAAATCATAGAATAATTAAAAAAACAAATAACTAAATGAATAAACTAAAATATATACTTACAACAGGACGATCCCTCCAAAACTCAGGTAGTGATTTCCTCTGTAGGCAAGAAAGAAAAGTCACTAATTAACAGAGTCAATCAAAGGCAGTTTCATATGAAAAATTCATATACGGATTAGTAAAAATAAAAAGAAAACCACCAACAATTGCAAAAATAATTTTATGGTAACACTTGCCTGACAGTGCTGCTGGAACATAGGAAAGACAATCTCATCCTTTACAATTATCTCAGCATGCTTTCTGGTCAGAATCACCCACTGAAATTAGGTAATACAAGTACAAGATGGGTTACTTAGGTTCCAAGTTAATTATATGAACAGACATGTGGGCTGGTTTCGTGGGCAGCAGTGTTACCTGCGATCCTTTTCTCCAGTGCTTAACAGGAATAACTGGATCCATCTTAGGGTTGTAGCGACCTTCCTTTGTATCAGCAAAGCTGGAAAATATAAACTTATGGTAAAAACAAACAACCAATTATAATAAAATGTATCTATACATCTATGTTTGTAACCAAAAACATATAGCTGAAAGCTTGAGCATAACAATACCTGTCCACAAAGCTAGTTGATGTTGACATTATGTAATCATACGTGTAACTGAAGTTGTACAAAGGAATACAGCTGGAAAAAGAGTAAGAAGCTTTTAGTATAATCAAAGATTAATCCATTAAAGTTATAACCTATACGTTGTAGTAAGACTACAAATTACATAAGCTCGTTTTAAGTTCTTTACAAAGATAATATTTCACCTGTCTGAAACGAATGCAAATCGTTCATTAAATGGATCCATAAGTGCATGTTGAAGCAAAATAATCTCTGCTTGTATCATACTTGCTTCTCCCCAATATATCTACAAAAGAGGCATATTGATTACATAATATTAAGCACTAAGATTTGGGTAACCTTGGAAATCCATGGAATCTTAAAAGGAGCCAACTGACGCAAGCTAATTGTCATGGTGTGAAAAACAAGATACTCGAGCACTGAATTCGGTGAAAAGATAAGACTAACCTGTACGCTATTATTAACTTGGCGATCCAGAAAATATCTAGATCTTGTTGTCAATCTATTAAGCAGGAAACCAGGCCTAGAATGAACGTATATTGAGAAGCGATTTTCATTCTCTCCCTGCAAAACAAGGAGCTTATTATTAAAGTAAAAACATACTATTTAAATTATAATGACATTACCAAGAGTATTTGTGTGTACTTAGCTAAATCTAAATGGCAACATAGTAAAATGCTTGTGTCCTAATGGCGATGCGGGGAAACCAGGAACTATCTTATGCACAAAATCAGATCTAGTAAGCCTAGAATTTGCTTTCATAAATCATCATAGGCATTTGTGTGATTGTATCCTAAGCAAGTATAGTTGAATAATCACAATATAGGTTGTCTAAATATCCTTCATTAATGACAAAGTAAGTGAATTATGGAGCAAAACTGATTAATACCAATAGTTTTCATCTATAGATAATAGATAAACAGATCATTTTAATCAAAAATGAAAACAATATCCTAGGCAGTTTTCATACGTGTGGACATCTGAATTTAATCCAGTTGAGACAAAATTCGCCATTAATAGTCTAAAAATAGAAATTCAATAAATCAACACAACACTTGTCACCTGAGTTAGCATTTTTATCCTACATCCATGATAGCTGGTACCAAACAAAGACAATAGTTGCCACGTACATACAAGCTCATAAACACCAATAGATCAAATATATGCACTCCCTCTGCTCATAAACTACACGTCACTTTTTCATAAATGTCAATTTGTGAAATCCCCAATTCCAAGGAGATAACATTCACTAGAGTTTAGTAGACTCTCAATCAATTATGGACATAGTTTATGATTCCAGACAATAAGCAGCAAATCGAACAAACTAATTCCAAACAAAGAGTAGTAACCGAATTAACATAACATGCAATTTCAAATTGAAAACAGAATCACATCATTACATGAACGAAGCAATGCACTCAACCGAGATGAACAATTAGTTACTCACCTGAAAGAATTCATCCCAAACAAGGTCTAGAGGAAGCCGATTTCGAGCTAGAAACAAGAACGCAATCTTAGGTTTCTGAACGAACTGAGGAAATATCGAAGAAGCTCCAATCCGACTGTACTGTGCATCCATCAACAACAGCGTCGAGAAGCAAAAACCTACCAAAAGCACCGCAAACATCTTCGTCTTCCATTTGTGCCGCATCAGCAACTTAGGCGAAACAGCCTTCCGCTTCATCGAAACAACGCCTCCAAATCCTCAATTCAGTTAGCGTCCTTCTTCCGCCATTTCAATCCACCAAAAACACCTCCACACACACTGTATCAACAACAAACTGTCACAAATTACACACAGATTCACCGTTTCAACCGGTGATTTGAAATTCAAACGAGATCAAGATCTAGAACAACTACCTCTTCAATTTGATGAGATGAGTTGAATCCGTGAATAATTGCAGCAATGGCGGCGGAAAACGAGATCGCAAACTTCGGCAAGAGGCTCGTGAGTGGAGTCAATGAGGAAGAAGATTAGTGGAGACTTATGGAAGACCTCCAGACGCCATTAATGGAAGCTAACTGAGTTCGTGAACTGAGTTCGTGACTCGTTTGGATCGAACGATCCGGAATCGGTTTTAGTTTTGGTATAATGAAAGAACAAAGCCTCGGGGGTGTTGGAGTGTATATGTCAGGGGTACTTTTTGGTATAATTGTTTGATTAAATTATAAGCTAATTAATTGCAGTAGGATTATAATATATTTCTATCCCAAACGGAATATTTATATTTTCTTAACGGTACAATTATACTACCCCGACTTGTAAGCTACATCTCATGTGTATTACAGTTAGCTAAAATAAAATATAAGACTTTCTTATAAATAGTGCCTCTAAACGTAAAGTTTTTATCATTGAAACACTGTCTTCAGTAGTAACAGACTAACGGAATGTTTATATATATTTGTTTACATTTTTTAGTTTTTTTATTAATTGGCCTTAGTGAAACGTCTATGTTTGATTACTTTTGAGTAGTAACAGCTTGACCCCAGCCAGAGGCTCTATCTTTTGGATCCCATCAGGAGCTGCCCCGTACCTTCATCAAGAGGGTGTTACCCACTTGGAACCACCATCCACCATTGCTTAGGGGTTTCGCCCCAAGGAGGTTTTCAATTTCGAATATCACAATAAACTCAAACATATATGCGCTCCGCAACTTTTGACTTGTTTGATGGATATTATGATTACACTGATCGTTTAGTCAATCTAATTACACTATAATATCTAACATTTAAGTGTTTTGTAAAAGATGTATTTTCTTAGAGGGTTAAGGGTTCAAGTCTATAGCACACAAAGTATTATAGTGTAAGGAGAAACTAGGTTTGGTGAATTTTAATGTGTCTGAGCTTAATATTAGAAGTGTTATAAGATTGTAAAATATTCTTCCTTTAATTTGAGTTTTAAGCCAAGGTTCAAAACCAAATTGTTGGTTTTGGATGCGTGGTAATTAGTAATGATCTAATAAGCTGTAATAAACTATTGCATAACCTTAATTTGCACATCGGTTAAGATGGGTTAAGTGTATGTTATGCAAAACCGATCAAATAGGTTTAAATGGGCGTGAACCGTTAACTTAAGCTTAAATATGATGAGTGACTAATAATTTGAATTATACTTGTCTTAAGTTTTGTAATGCTAGTAGTTGTCAACATTTACAGAATGATGATGTAAGATTGAATAAAACCACTAGTGTTAAAGTAGTAAATTACTAAAATTTGCATGAAAAGAAGTAAAATACGTTTAATGGAGAATGAGAAGAGCTAAGCTAGTAAGTTCATACTTTTAAATTATGTATGTAGATCCAGTTACGTTTATGTGCAATTTAATGTATGATATATAATCATAGTTATATTATGTGCTCTATTATTAACTATGAGTTATTGATATGTGATATATATGCGTAACAAGTATTTGAAAGTCAAAGTGGTAATGCTAGTAACCGACAAAACAAAGGTGAGTAGTGAGTACAAGTGATTTTTCCTGAAGAAAACACACATTTAAAAAATGTAGATACAAAACCTAAAAAGTTATATACGTTAAAGTTTTGACAAGATCATCGAGGACATGTGGTTAGGTCTGTTTGTATTTTATCATGTTGTCTTGTTAGTGTAAATTGATAGAAAGATAAGATATTGTTGGATATATATGCATATGAACTTATATAAAGATTGTTGATCACATATGAAGCTGTTGGTATCACATCTAGCAATGTGATTTGAACATATACAACCACATCAATGTAGTAAACATTATTAATTATTTAGATTAAATAGATACACATACAACGAATCGTACGCGATACTGATTATTATTATGTATGTATTAACATCTACAAATGTGTACACATTAAATGCAAGTAATATTAGGTATGGTAAATGATATTTTTTATATTAATATGTTAAGTTATATATTTTAGTTATCTATTAAACATAACAAAAACACTCACCAAAAGTCCAAACTACTTTTAAATCTATGTCATTAGCTTACCGTATGACTTAAACTCATATTATTTTACTGGTACTTTATTTAACACCTTGTTATGTATCTAAATAATTTATTAAACAGAACAAAAACACTAACAAAAACTACTTTTAATTATATATCATTTGCCTACGGTATGACTTAAACTCATACTGCTTTAAAGAAACACTATTCTAAAACGTTGATATCTATGAATTATGCCTTTTTAATTATATATGTTCTTGCTAATCCGCTAATAACAAGTTATGTTGGAAGGTTTAAAGCAGGTAGCATAGTACAATGTCTAAAACGTCATTATCTCTTGTTCTGAGAGAATATTAAATGACTCTTACATCTATTTAATTAATATTAAACCTAAATCTTATATATATAATAACTTAATAATTCTAGGACTTACGTAAAGACGAAACAAAAAGAAAAGGGATCCCAAAACATTGGAATATGGGCAAGAGATCGCTTTGGATTTTAACTTTTCAAAAAATAATAGTAATGATAAATAAAATGATAATTAAAAAAAATAAAGTAAATAAAGTCAAAAGTGAGTTGTTGCTTTAAAAATGCAACTAAGATCGCTTATGAATGAATGCATGATGTGTATTCATGTAAATGAAAGTAGATGAGCGGTTGCTACCTTTGAGGGTAACATGTTACCATTAGATGCTTCATGCAACTTTCATATCAAGCATCATCTTCTCTCCCTTTTACAACAAATCAATTAGAGTTAATTTCGATTTTGTTCCCTGAGTTTTGATAAAAATAACTATATTTTTCCAAAAGATTAAAAAATATATATAATTTCATCATTGTTTCAACTTAAATCCAAAATAATAAAACTTGTGGATTGAAATTGAAACAACGTATGAAACTTTTGGATGTGATGTTTGTAATATTTTGAAGGAAAATAGTTAATTTTGTCAAACTTTATGGAGCAAAATTAAAATTTAATCAATCAATTATTAATAAGTTAGTACATGAAACGAGATGAGTATGAGCTCAATTTAAAGATTGTGGATTGTTTAAAATTGTAAACGGGTTGCGTCAAATACAAAATTTGAATAAGCGAAATCTCGTTTAATTTAAGAAAACTGCAGCTTGAGTTAGGCTCGTTCTTAAGTTGACATGTCGAGGTTAAAAGGTACCACAAAACGACGTAGTTTTTATTAAAAGACAGTTGTTTTCTTAAAAAAAAAGTAATTAAAAATATATATTTCGTTGACATGTCAACAAGATAGAAAATGTATCTAATTAATTATGTTTTATTAAATAGATATATTGAGAATTGTTGTGTAAATAAGAAGAGCCGCTCATAAGTCGCTTCAAATTTAATCAAAACTAGTTGAGAGTAAAAAAACCCGAACTTAAACCTTACAAAAGCTCTTTAATATAGTGAGCTCGAGCCCGAGCTTTGTATACATAATTGTTTAAGCTGGCCAGGTCGCCAAGCTACTAAAATTTCAAATTAATGTTAGCCATGTGCCCATGTAGAACTAAAATATTTTATTAGTATTAGCCCGATCTAACAGAGCCAAACTTTCTTTGAATGGTAATGATTATCCAAAGTAATTGAACCAATTACAAGATAGAATTTAATCAATATTAGCCCAATGCAATGGAACCCGATCCAATAGTCTAATTAATATCCCAACAGGCCCAAACCAAACTAAAAAACTAAATATTCTTTTAAAGCATCACCAATAGAAAAACATTAAAAACGACAAAAAAAGGTATGTCTAGTCAGCTAATATATCAAAAAACACTCCATCTTCTAAATTCTTGAAAAATCCTTACAATAATAAAACTTAAAAACATTGTCACATACCACCATCTTATTTATTTTTAACCACTCATTTTTTTCTCTTTCTAATATTCTATGTATATAGTACATATAAGGTCCCACACCAACTCATTTTTGATAGTTTATGGGGAAGAACTTGTGTCTTAAAAACATACCCATCCAATGACAAAAAACTTGATAAATGTTCATAGGGTTATTTTTGGGATGTGAAAACCATCTATTGAAGATCGTCTTAGTAAAACGATTGTGCCTTTATAAATATAATACAGTTTCAAACCTCAAAATCACAAGTGCTATCGTTTTCACTCGTCTCCACTCCTTTCGAACTTAAAGACCGTCTTAGGACCATGAATACCACCACCTCCTGTTGACTGATGTTGTTGTATTCCGTGGAGTCATCATAACCGAGCCAACATCAACTCGAGCTTAGGTCAAAAAGCAAGTCATATTCGATGCTTTTGCAGCTCGTGACTTGACTAGTTGACTAGTTTCTATAACTTTGGTATTTTCATAAAAATCTCACAACACATTTTGATAAGTGACAACAATCTTGAACTATACATGTTTATATAATACAATACCAAACCACTAATATATATTAAAAAAACTAATTTATATGAGCTAACCACGGAGTTACTCGAAGCCAATCACCTCAACATTTTAAGTAAGCTAAGATTTTTCAACTCGAACATGACTCTAACATTTATACTACAATTCACTAAACGAGTCACCATCAATCTAAACAACCCTATGTCATGTAAGTAGTTATGTCAAATGCTAAATAAAAAGTAAATTACTAAAAAGAACTTTTATCTTTGTAAATTTTTTTTATTTTTCAACCATCTATACTAATATACTAATTAGTAATTACCTTTAACTGTTAAAGAGAGAAGCATCTATATCATTCGAACACTATATTTCATTGACACTTGCTAACTCCATTTAATCACAGAGGCTTATCGTTCCAGATGAATTGCTATACCCCATCCAATTTACACATCAAAAGGTATTCCATTTTCATACAACTATATGTAATCTCTGATTTCAATCGCTTCAATTTATGCTTCAAAATCCAGTGTTTGTTTGCTGTAATTACACTTGTTCGCTAACTTTACACTATTAATGTGATTGACGATCAGTTTGTTTCTGAATCATGGGAATCAAAGCCCTATATCAATTGAAGGTGGAAAAGGTGGAAACCCTAGCAGAAATACGCTAGGGTTTGCACGATTGCGTGATTTCAATCGGAATACAAGGGGTTTACAGTTGACGTGTTGTGTGACCAACGGGAATGGTGGTTATAAACAGTTGATTCATGGAGTTAGAGACACTGATGGAGTGATTATTGTTGATCATGGTTCACGAAGAAAAGAATCCAATCTTATGCTAAGTAAGCAAAATTAGTGGTATCATACTTCAATTCATTGTATAGATGATGATTTCATGGGTTGAATGAAAGTTTGAATCGATTTGATGACTTGCAGATGAGTTTGTGGCAATGTTTGTAGAGAAAACTGGGTACCCAATTGTTGAGCCTGCTCATATGGTACTTTTTTTCAAAATCTTTGTTTTAAGGATAAGTGTTTTAGTTTATGATTTTGTAGTGGGCTTACTTGAAACCAATGAATATTCATACTTTTGTTTTTTTATTCAAATGTAATTAGGAGCTGGCGGAACCATCCATACGAGATGCATTTCGTTCGTGTGTTCAACGAGGTGCAAATCGTGTAATTGTAAGCCCTTTTTTCCTGTTCCCAGGGCGGCACTGGCACCAGGTATTATAGTAAACCAAGTATTTTGTAAGCCTGGCAAACTAGGGGTTGGGTTGGGCCAGCTAACATGTCAAACTAGGTTCAGGTCAAAACGGATTGTATTTAAAAAAAAACCATAAATTTGGTTCTGGTCGAAACAGCTTTTGACAGCAATGGTGGGTGGTGTTGTGGCCCATTTGAGCTCCTTCTAAGTCGACTAGTTTCATAGGAGTGAGTAACGTATTGTATAATAGAAATTACCCTACACAGCCCATTTATTTAAGAATGATTCATATTTGCTGGGTCTATATTATTGTGCTCTTGATGATTTTATCTGCTAGATTTGAAATCAAAAAGAAAAAAGAATGCTTTATAGACATTTGTTTTTGCAGGACATCCCTTCCTTGACTGCTGAAGCTGCAAAAGACTATCCGGGTGTGTCATATATGATAACTGCACCTCTTGGACTGCATCCACTTCTTGTGGTATGGATATCTTTAATATAATTTTTTGATGAAGTAATATTACATAATTGATAATCCTTTTCTTGTTTACACAAACCATCAACTTATGCATTATTGAAACACTTGCTGAAAGTTTTGATCTTTTATGATCAATCTATAGATTCTGTTGTGCTTTAAAACTTATTTTCTTTTACCATGATTTCTGAATTTTTTGTGGCATGCCTTTCTTTTTTTTTTCCTTCAATCTTGATTAGTTGCTTTTTTGAAACAGGATGTAGTGGATGACAGAATTAAACATTGCTTAAGCCACGTAGCTGGAGATGCAGACGAATGTGCAGTTTGTGCAGGAACAGGAAAATGTCATCTTTATTGATTGTTTTAGATAGGTGTTATCAAGATGTTACGTGATAATCTTTAAAACATCAGGTTCATGGTATATTGGTTTATTTATCTCACCACGTGTTATATCATAAAAGTTATTAAGCTAAATTGAATATCCATCATAAGTTTAATTGTTCGTTATGATTCCTTCTAATACAGATCATTTGCTGTCGTTGCTCTTTTTTAATGGCAGATTCCCTGAAACAATAACAAGAATATGTGGTGATGAGCAAGAGAAGGTAAATGTAAAAAAAGATAACTGATATGTAGTGCAATAGTGTCTGATGTGGCAGTTGCAAATATACCAGTTCTGTTATTGTGGTATACACTACAATATCTTTTGAACTAACAAAAGCTTTGTTAGATGTTCATTGGTTGAGATTAAGTTCATATATGCAACTCACATTTGCCTGTTTTTTATTTCAATCTGGTGTAAACCACAGGCTTATGTAAAGCTAACATATATGAGCTTACAACATGTCTTATATAATAATTTACTTCTTTTTACATGTATAAATTGAGGAACTACAACAGCTCTATATGAGATGAGACTTTGGTTATCCATTTCCATTTTTCCTGAAAATCTTTCTGAGTTTGGTTTTATGTTTGCACTTTCTCAAGCCTGTGCTTGTGCTTCTGTTTCTTCGACGTCACTTCTTGCTGCAGATTTGTGAATCATTTAAAAGAGATTTTAATGTATTAGATTAATTGTTTGAGATCCACAGTTTAGTAAATCCTATTGAGCCGTTCCATTATCTTTTGACACGATATCATCCTCAGTCTGTAAGGTGACATGGTGCGGATGGAGTGATGTGGTTGAGTAGGAAGTAGAAGGGTCAGTGACAAAAATCGAGCACGAAGAAGTTGGTAGTCAGAAACCTATGAGTCATTACAGCCAGGTAAAACTATTAAGCCCATGTCACAAAAATGTAAAGGATAATAATGTTTTCATTAGCAGCTTAATGAACTGTACGATTCATGCATAAGCCATGACGATGGTCATCTAGTGTTTGACACAATCTTTGATAAAGTGCAAGTTGGAATACAATGAGTGGTGCTAGGCCTGTAATAAACTAACGAACACAAACATTAGCATGTAGTGGCATCAGCCTCTACTTAAGTTAGCATTGGCCTTTGCTTCCATCAACCTTTATTCCCGTTGACATGGGCTTTACCCCGGCAACCCCTCCAATTGGTAAGTCTACTCCAGTCGATAGCAACCAACCGCTTAAAAAGTAAAAAGTAAAATTTTTTCAGCAAGCTGACAAAGCCGTGTTAAAGCTGTAAATAAAATTTCATGCGGATGGGTTAAGGTTGTGCCAAGAAATCGAAATTTGACATTTTTTGTTTTTTTTTTTAGTTATGAAAAAGAATTCTAAAAACGCTAATTAAATTGTGAAGTAAATTTAAATATGAAAATTAATTCCAACACTAAGATTGATTTGATTAAGCCTACAACCATTAACGCTTAGGTACAATGACCCTTTTTAATTAATGATTTGTATCGATGCTTGACATCACGCCGTTTGAACATCCACTATATTTAATGTCTGATCAAACGTAATTCGTTGATTAGAGTCAGCCCGCTACTCTAAGTTCACGTCATTTGGATCTTTAGTGTGCGGGTTGCAACGATAAAATGATCAATTATAATCAAACATATACGTCGTTTAGTATGTTTAACTAAATTATATGATTATATAACGAGAATGAATTCATAGACAAACTCAAACTGTTAAATGTTCCTTGTATAAAAAATAAAACCTGATTAGGGTTTCAAAACTTGAAAAACTTTATTAGAGAAATTAATAAATTGGTTAATTTTATTAACAATCTAATATATACCAGAGTAGACCGGCTTAAGATTAAAAATCAAACAAACAAACCATTAAAATAAAAAATCTCATAAATGATTCACATAAGTTTAAACCAAATCAAAGTAATTAAACCTTAATATTGGAACTAAAATTGTTCTAGTCGGACATGACGACCAGCTAGATCAATCGAAACCAAAATGAATAAAACTTATGAATCAAAACATGAATAACCAATTATCTTCACAATCCAAAGAATTTCACAAGAAAAAAAAAATAAAAACTACTCTTTTGATCCTTCGATCTTGGCTGCCAAAATAAAATAGTTTTCATGGCAAAAGGTGCTTCCAGAACCCTTTATTTAACTTGCTTTTCTCCAACTAATTTTCACAATTTTATAGACATTTAATCTGAATTATTTTTAAAGATATGATGATAATCATCCCTTAAAAGTAAAATCGCTAAACTTTAGAAATTTTATTGCATTTTTTAAAATTTAGGATTTTCTTCTCATTGTTTCCACAAGTCTTTATCTTTACTTCAAATCGTACTGAACCTACAAAATCAACCGAAACACACCAGAGTAGATTCTATTCCACCAAAACAAGTATTGTATAAAATAAACAAAAAATACGTACAATGAATATAAAATATTTGCCAAAATATACTCTAAAATTGTGATAATTAACGTCTAAAAATATAACTAACAGCAGGCATGTTGAAGGCTTGGCAAATATACTATAAAATTGAATAATTAACATCTAAAAATATAACTAACAGCTACATGTTGAAGGCTCGAAGCATCATCCACGTCACGGGAGTGTGTTTAGAATATAATTTGAGTGCTGTTGGGTTTGTTTAGAATATAATTTACTACCAACACATGTCACCGGAAATCTTGGAATCGGCCATACCCAAAGTGGACAGTGATGTAGCATTAGTAGTAGACTAGTTGTTTAAAAACAATGGCTCATGCATATGCATGAGCCTCTTGGAGGCTAAAAGTTAAAAAAGAAAATTTAAGTTACAAAACCTTTGATCAAAACATCTCATGATTCTAGAAAACCAACATCAAACAACCAATGATGACTTCAAACGTCATTTTTATCCTAATTTGTAAAGATTTCATTTTACTTTTCACAAACCCGGGATAGGAAACTGGGTCGTCAACGCCTCGACTCTCTTTCTCAAATCTGAAACTTTATCCGTGAAGCTGAAGTCTGATGAAGCTACAAACTTCATGAAATCTTGAAGCTTTGACCCAGAGACAGCTTGTTTGACCTCGTGCGTCAGCTGCACCCCTTCGTGAATAAATTCAGCAATATGAATGAATTCCTTTTCGGTGAATCCACGAGTTGTCATAGCTGGCGAGCCGATACGTATGCCACCTGGCACAAGTGCGCTTTTGTCCCCTATGAAATTCAAATCAAGACAGTATGAGTACTACACATGACAGTTTTGAACTACACATCTGCTTGTTAACAAGTAATTTGGGCAAGCTTGCTTCAAACAGGTCAAATCAAAAAACTTTAACTAGAAAAGAGAGACCAAATTAGGTTGTTACAATTAAGATCTAAGCAGGGCCGTTATGACCGTTGCAAAAAAGAACTATATGTTACCTGGTACAGAGTTTTTGTTCAAGGTTATAGAAGCCAGGTCAAGAATTTTCTCAACCCTAGCACCATCAAGACCCTGCATTTAAGAAAGACGAAAGAAATTTAAACAAATCCAAAATGGTGAATAGGTCACTAGGTAAATCAATCTTGGTCCACTATTGGCCTGTGATACCAAAGTTAAATAATAAACCTATTGTAACAAAACAACGATAAATTGTTAAATGTTGGCACAGCCTAACAATGCATTTAGAAGTAAACCATTTAATAAGTCCAAAAGAAAGGGGGTAAAAAAAACCAATTTCTTACACTAGCAAGGTGCTAATGGAAACAACAAATTAAGAATATCTGTATCAAAAAACATGGGTTAGATATATTATACTGAATTGTTCCTTAAGTATAAAAAACTTACCAGTGGCCTGAGATCCACAAGAACCAAATGGTTATCACTCCCTCCAGAAACCAATGTGTATCCTAGCTCTAACAATCGCTTAGCAAGAGCTCGACAATTTGAAACAACCTGAAAGAATACCAAGTCAACCCAGTCAAAAAATGTCAAAAAGGTTTGCATCTTGTGATGCTAACAAAGTGACAGAATGGGCTGCAAAAAACCTGGTTCTGGTAAGCTTTGAATTCTGGAGACTGGGCATGCTTCAAGCAGACTGCAAGTCCTCCTATTGTATGGTTATGTGGACCACCCTGTTAAGGTAACAGTTTTTTTTATAGAAGCATACAGAAAATAACAAAGACCACCCTGCCCCTTATCACAACTAATAAAAAAGGTAATCTAGAATTTACCTGTAGACCTGGGAAAACAGCATTATTGATGGCTGATTCTAATTCGACTCCCAAAACAGGGTCTTTCTTGAAGAATATCATGCCACCTCTAGGTCCTCTGAGAGACTGATGATAAAAGAAGTCGGATTGTAAATCTAGTTCTAAGAGCAAGATAATAATATGCTGATGTGGCAAAAAGAGGGGTTGGGTAGCATGTAAAAATGAGGTTGGTCAGAAACAGATAACTTTCGCATTCGAAATCATACTGGGATGGCTGAGCCACCACACAAACACTTGTCATCCAATTATTAATTTCACATATAATTTAATGTGTTAAATATGATCATAAAAACTGTATTCTAACAATTATACATTAACTTCTTTTGATAAAGCAATTATGAAAGTTTTATGTATCTGAAATCAATTTAGAATGGCTTTTGACCCGTATCTTTTACTTAAACATTTAGTTTAACCCATTTATAGATAAATTGATTATAACTATCACATCTAATGTTGCAAAATAATTAAGACTACAAACTTTATCAACTTAGAAATAATAGTACCTTGTGTGTAGTGGTTGTCACAATATCACAGTATTCAAAAGGATTGCCAACCACAGAAGCAGCCACAAGCCCACTAATATGGGCCATATCCATCATCAGGAAAGCCCCAACAGCATCAGCAATCTAAAACAGTCAGGTCTCATTAGCAGTTATTGAATTTAGCATAGAAAAAAGGTTGACTTTTTGATACATTTTGGGGACTTATTGAGTTGAAAAGCACACCTTTCTCATGCGAGGATAGTCAAAATCACGTGGATAAGCACTAGCACCCGCTATTATAAGTTTTGGTCGAAATAATGTAGCAGTTTTCTCAAGCATGTCATAATCAACTAGGCCTATAGAGGTGTGAAGAATAAACATGTATATCAGACACTTTCACATGTTAATTGTTATACTGAAATAATATCACCCATTCTGTAGTTAAACAAAGATTAAAAAAACTGGCACCTGTAGATTCGTCAAGACGATAAGGCATAGATTCAAAATAGATAGATGTTCCTGAAACCCTTCGTTTGGGAGTCATGAATCCATGAGACAAGTGTCCTCCATGAGGCAAGTCAAGTCCCTGAATTAAAAAAGGTTATGAATATAAGCATAAAAATAACCTAATTTAACATACGTCATATGGATTGTCCAAAACAGAACCCTAAAATATAACTCACCATTATACGATCATGAGGATTAAGAATAGCCGTGTAAACCTCAAAATTAGCCGGTGAACCAGATAACGGTTGAACATTTACACCCCACTTATTTTCATCCAAGTGAAATGCTGCCAATGCCCTCTTTTGACAAAGTGTTTCCAGTTCGTCAATATGCTCATTCCCACCATAATATCTGCAAAAGTATATCAAATCAATAAGGGCAGTTGACCAATGACATTATAATGAACATTTTCACCTTTTCCCAGGAAGTCCTTCAGAATATTTGTTAGTAAGACATGAACCAACTGCTTCCATAACAGCTCGGGATGTGAAGTTCTCTGATGCAATCAGCTCTAAGCTTCTAAACTGGCGTTGCTTCTCATTGTATATTATTTCACTAACTTCAGGATCAATATTACTCAATTCAGGGTCAACAAAGCTGCTTCCGTTACCTATTAAAGTAAAAATAAACAAAAGTTGAACAATTTATTATATCCGGTAAATATCTAAAATAAGGCTCATACTAAGAGGTCTATGGATTTCTAATAAATTACCTCCTTCGGGGATCGTGACTGGCACAGAAGGAGTTGACGGCCTTCCAGTAACCAAGCTACCTTCAATTTTTGACGATCCACATGGCTTAAATGATCCAAAATTCACCTGCCGAATAAAGCCACCGACACGAGGTCCTTTTGGAAGGAAACTAGATTCTTTAATCCATACAGGCTGTTGAAGTGAACCCATGATAGCTCCAGTGCAGGTATGCATACTGCTTTAACATAAATCCATAATGAACCACAACAGAAGTAAAACAATATAATTAAGCCAGCAATTTCATAAATCATAAAGCTTATATAAAATGAATAAACAAGTACTGATTAGTGATTACTACAAATAACAGGTCTACAACCTTTTTTAATATGTTTAAGCAGATTGAAAAGTCTAAACCGCAGCTTAAATGGTCACAAAATTGCAAATCCTGATATCCGTAACCTAATTTCACTTTCATCACACATTCACACCCTTAGGCCCCAAATTGGAAGCGTTAGAAACACGCAAATTCATTAGAACAAGCAAACACTCCAAATCGAATAACAAAACCTAATTCCCCTTCAAAAAAACTTAAACTGCAGAGCCCCTACACAAACAACAAACTATACAAACGATTTCACTCAAATACTAGCAACCAGAGGCAAAATCATGCAACAAACAAATAACCAGTACTTGAAAGAGAAATTACAGCCGGAGAATCAAAAGAAGCACAAATATACCTTGAAGCTAGTTGAGAAAAGCGATTTACTAACAATAACATGTAACGCATATATATCAATATATGTATGCATGTGTGCATAAACTATATACCTGTGCGTGTGTGTATGTAATGGAATCGAAGTTCAATTTGATAAACCGACTGAAAATTGATCGGAAATAGAGGCGGCGAAGGGGATGAGGGTTGGCTACTGCGGCTAGTGATGCAGGGGATTTGAGAGGTTTAACAAAGAAGCTATAATGAAAATATCGGACCGTTTTTTTAATCGACTTTTTTTTTGTTTGACGGCGTTTATTTGAGTAAACATGGTGGAGGTGTAAAAAAACCGGATAGGTTTGAAAAAAAAACGATTTTGGCAGTGGGCTGACAAAATGGGTAGCTGTTTAGATACGATAAGATCTGTTTAGCAAAAAAATGTACTATGTATTTTTTTTATTTTTTTTAAAATAATCAAGATTAGGAGTCTTGGATTTATCATTTCTTCTTCTTGATACCTAAAAACATATAACTGTCACACTCAAACCACCAAATCTAAGTGTTAAAAGTGTTGTTTTCATGTTTGATATTTGTGCTAATCGCGTAGTCTGTAACCTGTTAAACACGATAAAACACGATTTGCCAGCCCTAGATTTTGCTCAAATGGGTTTTCAACCCGATTCGAACCGCCGGTTTATATACCGGTTTGGTAGCCCCACACTCAAAACCGATTTGTAAACCGGTTTAAAAATAAAAAAAACCGGTTTAACCGGTAAAAAGATCGGTTTATTTAAAAAACGGATTCAGACCAATCCAAATCGGTTTGATAGATTCGAGTATTTGGTGAGCCAAACCGGTTTGTAACCCGGACCGGTTTGAACAAAAACCGGTTTGACCCCGTGACAAAAAATCCGGTTCCGTTTTGAACCCGAACCGATTTGGGGGAAAAAACCGGTTTGGGTCCATTACAAAATCACGAAAATAAAGTGTGTGTGGAACATTTTTTTATTAAGATTTAAAATTTGCATATATGCTGTAATTTGCGTATTGAATTTGTACATACTTTTATTTTACAGGTGGAATGAACTAGGTGGCTTCATGTATAAAGCGAAAAGATTACGGTTTTTGGAATCTATCAGGGAAAAACATATAATGTGTTTGATATGGTAGACTTATATGGTTTTTAGAAACACGACTAAATTAGTCATTATATGTATGTTTATTAGGATTTTAACATGAATGTTATAGTGCATCATTGTTATGAAATATATTTGGAGTTATATGTGTTAATTTATGTTTATTTATATATTATAAACGTTCATACGTGTATAAATTCATTATAATTATTTGATCTGCATATGTGTACGAAAATTATTACGAGAAAAAGAGAGTATATATATTAGTTATTTACCAAAGAAAAATCATTTAATCTTTTGTAATTGTACACTTTTCATTTAATTTTTAATAACAAACCATTTTTTTAGATTGGTTCTCACATTATATATGTGAAAGTTAAACAAATTTAGGCACTTTAATATGCAAAGAATAGTCTATTGATTTGTTTTACTGAGTTGTGAGACTTTATTATAACAAAACTATTTAGAAAGAATGTTTCATGAAAACAAGAAAATATATTGGCTTTTAATATAATGAACTTTAGTAAAACTAGAATTAGACGTAAAAGGTGATGAACACAGAAGAATCGTTATTGAAAAAAGCTCTCATGAATAAAGGGGGCACTTTGTAAAGGCGGATGAGCATAAGAAAATATGATTTTACTTTTATTTTGCAAAACAAATGGTTTATTGCTAACCATTCTAACGCATGAATTGTGTAATCTTACTTGTCCATAGCTGTTTGCCAAGTTGTAAACTTGTAATGTTGTCTAATTTTTCAGAGGAATCATGGTAGTAACTAGATTAGCAAAAAGTTATCATCTAAAGAATTCCTATGGATGTTAAATCCTTAAGTGGTAAACTGAAGTTGGGATTTAAAATTCACCAGGATGAGCAAATTTTACCGAATAGGTATTCAATTTTCTAGGCTTTCAGTCGTTGATACCTTCGGTTTTGGTATTTTCGGTATTTTCAATGGTATTTGTACTGATCGGTACCAAACCGGCAAAATCGGTACGGTATTCATTTCACACATTTACCTATTTTCGATATCTGTATTTTTCAATATGATACCGATCTCATGTTAAGTGGATATGAATTGAGTGCATTGAATGCAGAATGTTAACCCTACACTGAAGAATAAATTGGGATGTCTAGTCTTCAAGTGTTAAATTAAACTTAGAATGACAACTCATAAGACATTATGTGGTTTATAATTATCCAAGTGGAAGTATTGCTTTTGGATGTAAAGCCACAAGTGATAATTTGAGTTGAATAGATTCATAAAGTAGTGTAGAATGGGAATTACAAATTCCTAAATGTTAGACTATACGTAATGGGTATTTTGGAGGGTTTTAAACATGATGAAATGGACATAAGTGAGTTTCAAACACCATTACAAGCTAATTAAAAAGAGCTTTAAATTTATAGGGCTCCAAGCTCTTAACAGACACCAAACACAATATTTCCTAAATTATTGCATCAATAGGGATTTCAAACATTAGTTAACCACTACAATTGATATAAAAGGGACTTTAGTGAAACGATTTTTATCTACATGATATCTAGGTGATATTTTAACTAAACAACCACTACACATAATCTTAACTTAGAAAATCATAACTTAAAATCGAATATTTTGTATTTGATGATTAAGAATATATACTTGATAATAACAAAGTCTTTTTTTGCATTCATTAACATCACTCATATTTTTTTTCTCACAATAAAAGCCACTTAAGTTCTAATATTTATTTCATTGTTGCAAAACTTTTTTAAAAAAATGAAAATACCATAAAATTAAATGACATAACGAAACAGAAACTTAATTACAATTTAATGATTATCTTTTTCAAGTTTAACTGAAATAGGATGTGATGAAGTAATATAAATTCACTAAATAATAATCAAGTTTTTTTTATATAAGTCAACTTGAAAAAAATAATCACTAAATAGTAACTAAATTTTTTATATATTATGTTTTAGTCACTTAATTGTCAAATTTTTTATACAAAATTTCCATAACCATAAATGTTTATAATTAAAAAAAAAGTATGAGTCACTTTATTAGAACAATATTAATTTAAACATGATGAACTTGGATTTTTACAGTGAAATTGGGATGTGTAGGGATCCACATTGGCAGAATACAATCTCAAACACTTGATTCGTTTACCAAAACACAAGAAGACCCAAGCTTTCAATTTAAAACCTTAATTAAAACAAACCTCAAATACAGTTCAATCTCCCACCCAAAAAGTCATAAAATACAACAAAAGTTTGAAGTCTTCTAATACCAAAAGAATAAGGTTTTTGCATCAAAGGAAGTTCATCATCAGGTTCATATTCCAAGAGAAAGCACAAGAAATTACCTAAAACCGATGTCGAAAACTGAACCAATAAAATCCATGTCATTCTGTGGATCAAATTGCAGTTGATCAAACAAGTGAGACGACACTTCACCGAAATCAAAATCGAACTCATTGACCACCAACTCATCAGGCTTATAGCCGAGCCCAGAACCTGAAAAAGATGATGACCTGGCATTCAAGGTCGTTATGGTTTCATGATTATGAGGGTCAGAACCCAAGCTTTCTTGGATGTTGGTTTGATTAGCAGAGGAAGATGATGAAACACTTGTGATGTAATCTTTTAAAAGATAGGATTGATATTTGGATTCTTTATGATCCTTGGATGAAAACTTAAACTGCTTTCTTTTGGTTGCATTCCAATGGTTTTTTATGCTATTTTCACTTCTTCCAGGCATATTTCTTGCAATATCTGCCCATTTATTTCCAAATTGTTTGTGTAATGAAATAAGTAACTTGTCATCTTCCTCAGACCATGCATTATTCTGCAAAAAAATGTAACCTTATAATAATAAAAATAAGACAAAATGAGAAGGCGGTAATGTGTTTATTTGTAACAGAGAAAGGTGGAAAATGGACGGGTCAGAGGGGTTGGGTTATGGGTCAAAGTGTCAAACTGTATATCTCTATAATATAGGTCTTATTGACATGTTACACCTTTTTTGTCCCTTTCTACCGACTTTAATAAATGGTTAAACTATTTCATATGATCATAAAAAATCAACTATTAAAGTTTTAATCTAAATTTAGAACATTTAGAAGCAGTACCATGATGTTTGGCTTCAAAGAGTTATGCCATCTATCTCTGCATTGCTTCCCAATCCTCAAAGGAAGCTTTTCAGCAATACGGGCCCAGCTTCTTTCTCCATATTGCTCCACCAACTGCACCAGCAACCTGAAAACATAGATTTTTAAGAAACATAGAACTGGATGACAGGGTGTTTTGATGTACACTTTCAAGGTGATTATGTGATATTGAGTGATCAGGATAAGGTAGTAATCTAGTATTTTGATGTGTTTATGTTGTTTAAAGTTGTTGTAATCAGATGTTTAACGCATCAAGTGTTTGGCAAATCTTGATAATTTGAGATGCTAAGAGATAAAATGACCTTGTGAAAAAGAATGCTGTCTTGTAGAATTAGGATGATAAGGGTGTGTTTGGATGTTTGTTTTAAAAGAGTTATGTTATTTAGAATAATCGGAAATAAATACTTCATTGTAAAGATGGGCACCAGGAGAAACTGTTTGGATGTACTCTTGTTGTTTAGAAGTTATAAGAATCATACCTCAGTGTTTGGAAAAGTCTGATTATAATGATCAAAAAGGACAGTCTCATGACATAACAAGACGAGTCTTATGAGATGGAAGTAAAGTACCAAAACATGTTAAAAGAAGGTGTAGGCAGGCAATTTGATTTACCTTCTGATAATCATAAGAGGAATATGTTTATCAAAACATAAAAGCTGATCAATGCGATCACACATTTCAAAATCAGATAAAAACTTACAAAACTTAAATCCAAACACCCCTAAGACCTAGCTGCCTCTCCAATTAAGTTAAAAAGGGGTATGCAGGTCATTTTCCCCTGCCATGACAACCAGTTTTCTCACGGTTGATATGAAATTCATAACTAAAAACCAATTGTGTGACCATATATTATCACAAGCAAAAAAAAGTATCTGTATATCCAAACATTTAAGAAAATTGATTGTTGTGTTTTCAAGTCACAATAATCAGTTTCAAAACGCACATCCAATCACCCAAGAAAATAAAGATATAAAAAAGATTAAAAGAAAAGACGATTCCTCAAGTCTAAACATCAAGAAAACAAACCTGTCTTCAAATTTACTCCATGGGCATCTAATGGTAGCTTTTTCCTGCCAGCCTACATTGAGTCCACCTTTGGATTCCACATTGTCCGTCTTCTTCTTCCTACCCTTTGCTTTTTTGTGATTTTCCAACACTGATGGGGGGATTTGAGTAGTTTCTGGTTGATGCATTGGAGGTTTCGACAAATCATTTGGCTCGAAAGGACTTGAAGCATACAGATTGATCTGGTCTTTAGAATAATCTTGAGTCGTAGAATCTTGATATGGATTGAATGCATCATAGGATTGAGTAGCCTCCCCAAGAACAAAGTTCGGCGATGCCTCTTGACTGGTAAATTGCACAAAATTAGGAAAACTGGGATACAGCAGATTTGATGGAGATTCCATAAAAGCACAATTAGCCATTATTGACTCAGATGAATTGTCACTGAGACTGAAATTCTCAAAGAAATGTGTGTTTGATGACATCACAATCAAAGAAATTAGGCAGGAGGGTAGCGAATTGGATCGCCCTGGCGGCTACATTTGTAACATAAGGGCTTATTAAGCAGATTGATTAGTGGCCGTTGATATGTCCCGTAATCCGACGGTGAATATAGAAAGTTAACACATATGCTTTAATTTTCCTTATTTATATGCAATGACTAGGATATTGGAAATTATGTTATGTAGATAAATGCCGTCAAAATGGGGGATGAAACATGTTTTCCATGCTGGTATTTTATACATTTCAGATTTATTCTAAACAACTCAGATACTTACCCTGATGTTGTAATGCAGCACATAATATTCTGATTTCTGAATGGTTAACATTAGTGAGCAAGTAGAATACATACCGAAGTAATTTGTAATAGCACCACATATGAATAAGTGTTGAAAAATCAAGGGACAACATCTGATGCCGAATCATTAACATTGTATGAAAAGTGAAATGATATGAGTCGAACACATATCGTTTACACACCCTAGGATCAAAATGGACAGTACGTGCTTCTAGACAAATTCATTTAGCTCCATTTTCAACAGACTGAATAGTTCAACACTCACGATTCACATCCAGACACCGACTCTTAACTTCTAGACTTTACTCGGATGAAATTTAGCCTTTAGCTTCAGTACTTATAAAAGACGTGAAAGGATATACATAGTAGTTATTAAGAATCTTGTGTTAAAAGAAAGAGGGAATATCACTCACCATTATAACTCACAGAAAAGTGATTTGCATATTGCATATGACATTTCATCCTTTACATTGGCATTTGGTAGCTACCACAGGAGACTGCATCACATAAGAACATAACAATACAAATGTTGATAAGAACTGCATTAATCCGTACTAAATGAACCAATGACATATAACAAAACCATAAGAAAGTACCGAGGAATTCAAGCATAAGAACCAAATCTTGAAACATATGCAGTGAATCAATGAGCATACGTTTAAGCATTCTATTAAAATGTTTCATAAACTAAATTTCGTTAAAACTAGTCAACTAGATACTAGCAAGTTTCTTGACTGAACGAGTTGCAGAAAGATATGAGGGATATAACAAGAACATGCAATTGCAAACCACCAGCAACATAAATACTTCACCTTAAAGCTCACTTAAGATCATAGGGTATAGCACCACAAAGAATAGAACTTGCAAGCATGATACACTACTACACAATCATATAATAACATTTAGATAAAGGCTAGAGATTAAGAGGGCCAACTGCTGAAATCGACACCCTCAAAATAAAATTAAAAAAGCCGAGGCATTTTCGCAAACACCTGGGGTGCATAACAATAATATTGTCAAATTACCATCAAAGAGAAACTTCACATGAATAAGATTATAATAATACCTGAAGATACAAATGGGCTGATAACTGCTGCAATGGGAACCCTAAAAGTACTGTGATTAAGAAATTGAAGAAGGAGAAACAGGAACAACAAAATTCCCACATGCCCATGGTGCTTGTTTGGACGATTGGAGTATCTAATCGCTGAAAGTAACCATTTTGGTATCATTTTCAAGATCAAAAGCGCTTGAAGAAGAAAAAAGGACTCATCTTGGGTGAATCTGAGCCCTTTTGAGCAGGTTTCGTTTCTGAAATCACCATACATTATTACGCCCTTCGCCAAGATGAAGGGTGTTAACATCGAAGAGTTCATTCCTTTGGTAATTTTGTTTCAAAATTGCATTTCGATGTGTAAGCAAAATTACTTAGCCTCAAATCCTCAATCAACCGCTCGGTTGAACCGAACTTTTCGCGGAAAAATAAATTTCTACACGAACATTCATTCGATTAATTAAATCAACGAAAACGACCACAATAACATTTGAGTAACAATGTTTGTAAACGTTCACTAATAAGATCTTTATGTTCGTTCATTTATTTTGTTTAAGTTTGATTATGTTCGTTTATATATTTGTTCAAACTAAAACTCTAATCATTTGAAGTATCACGTTAAAAGCTTAGACATAAAAATTGCGGTTGGGATCACTTCAGTATCATGTATTTTTTAACATCGTCAGTTTACTTCTCAATACCACATATCAACTTTGATATTGTTTAGGGGTTATGAACATGATTTTGATGATGGTAGACCTTGTGGTAGCAATAGTGGTAAGAATGTTAGGCGGGGGCCGATGGAGGTCAATTAGGGTGGTTGTGATGGTGGGGTTTGTTGATTTTAGGTTGCCAGTAGTTAATAGTTATATAATAATTTAAAATTTTAAAAATGAGCATGCTATTATCCTATATATTTAAAAACCAAGTAAATGAACACTAAAAAGTGGTGCCGATGTGTTGTATACAATTAGATTATTGCAGTGATGTCACATCACCTCTTTAAATGTCCTTTCCGCTTTAGTTGCATATTTCTTCTTTATAGAGACAGAGAGGGTGATGGGATGGCATCGTGAACGGTGGCTTGCTCGCCTCCTGTTTCCGGCTAGGGGCACCTCTGTGGTTTTCTTTTTTGGGTCACGGCCGGTGTCGGCATAGCAACCTGGATTTTATGTTGCAGTCATCAGACGCCACTGGTGGCCGTTACCAGCCTCGTTTAGTGGTGTGCGTGCTGGACATCGGCCAAGGTGATGGTTTTGGGTTTCTGTTTAGGTGGCTATTTTATGAAATTGTGGGTTTTTGTTTGTTAAACCGTCGTTCTCCAGTTGCTAAGGTCATGGTGTCGTTTGCTTTCGTACCCCGGATTTCAGTTTGGCTTTGTTTTTTGGTTGTTTTATGTTGTATACATTGATCATCTGATTCTTAGCTTTGAATATTGGGTTCATTCACCTTGGAAATTGTTGTTGTCTGTGATGATGAGCACGGGCTCATCTGAGACTCTAATAGGGTCCTCATTTGAGACCCTAAAAAGGTTATTGTGTCAATGATGATGAGCTTGAGCTCATTCGAGAACATATGCATGTGGTTGACTTGGAGTTTCTGAAGTGTTTCTAGTGTGTGAATTGTTATTCTATGATGAAGCTAGGCTCATCTGAGACCCTAAAAAAGTTGTTGAACTGGTGTTTCTGGAACTAACTCTTAGTTCTAGGTCTTTTAGCTGATGTAGTTATCAATGATGATGAGGCTGACCTCATTCGAGACTGTTTATTGTGTGTTTAGAGATTAATCTTGGATGGTTTAGAGGTGATGATGATGAAAAAAAGGTTAGGTTCGTTGTTACGACGAGGTAAACCTAACGTTTGCAGCCGCAAAGAACGACAACTTTTGAGCATGTTAACATTTGTACCCTTACATTCTTTGTGATACATTTTTGACTCTTGACTTTTGAATGAAACAAACACTAAAATGTTGTTGCTGCTTGATGCACGTATGTGTCTGGTTGATAGGCGATGATGTAATAGGCAACGAACAACCTCTTCTGAACCTTACTTTTAAAGAATGTCATTCCTTCGTATTTGCAAAAAACCATGTGTCTATGGTAATTGTCACGCTTTTAATATTACCTCATACACCTGCATCGATGTCGGTCGAAACCCGCCATGAGCACGGTCGGAATACCACTAGTTAAATTGATTGTGGACCCGTTAAGTCTAACAAATTAAAGGATAAGAAAAGGTATAATCAAATGCAAATAGTTTCCAGAAAAACGAGAACACTGATTATGAAAAAGTAATAAAATAAGTATTATGTAATTTACCTATCTTTATTAAGATGAATTTTTTTAAATCATCAAATAAGTGTATGTATGGGTACTAGAACTTTGATTCTATTGCAACAAAATTGCAATATTGTGGTATCAAAAGGTATAGGTTTGACAATTATAACTATGGGTGTGTATGGTGCGATTCTGTGTGGTTTAATATAATTTTCGAAACCGAAACCGCAAAGTTCGGTTAATACCAATTTTAAAACCGCACCGCAACCGAAACTTCGGTTAACCACCGGTTATGGTTAATTTCGGTTAATTACCAATATATTTAACGCATGCTTTTAAACCAAAATTTTAACTAATAAACTATTATTAGGCTAGATTTGGACTAATTTTATAAAGGTGTGTATGATATGGTTTGCTTTTAAGGTCTCGCCAAAACCAAAACCGAATTCAGGGTATGCATACAACAATGTGCGCGCGCATTTTATGCCGTTCCTTCAATACATAATGGAATCCACTATGTAAGTAAATTTTTATAAGTGTGAATTAAAAAGAATGAATATACAAAATTCTAGTAAAATCATGAGTATTGTAAAATCATTATACATTAATAGCATTCGGTTCGATGGGGTTAATGCAGTTAATTTGCATATCAAAACCGAAACCGAACCGCACTATGCGGTTAATCAGTTATGCCTTAACCTTACCATCGGTTAATTGTTCAGTTCGTTTAGTGCAGTTAATTTGGTTATGATTTGGTTATTTGCTCACCCCTAATTATACCGGTGACTTTAAGTAGCAAACGTTGGGAGCAGTGGGTCGTATTATACATGCCGCAAGACACCTTTTCACCACGTGTGGTTTCTAGTCTTGCACCCTTTTGACAAGGCACCAAAGATACCTGTAAAATTGAAGAGGTGAGGGCTGAAAATGGTGTAGTGCACCCTTTCACATGTGTGTCGCAACCATGATTGTGGACGTGAGTGATCAGGTGATGCGACATTCACTTCGCACAACGCTTAGGTTTGACCGGTTCGTTTGGTGCATGTTCAAAGAGTATCAGACAAACAGTGATGAACATAAAGGTGTTCAGGGAGCGTGCGCGCACACACAACCCTTCCCCTTCATTTCTTGTTACAATACTACCTAGACAGAAATTATGTGATGGTCAAAAGGATAAAGCAAAATAACAGCCACATTTAAAGAAAACAAAGAAACATAACAATACAGAATTCAGAAACTCACTGCATTTGCAGATGAACTTTCATTATAGGCATCCAATAAGAATTCTAGATAGACCTCTCTAATTTAGTTATTTCCTAGAAAAGGTTCCAACGAATCTAATCAAAAAGGTCAAATAAGGTCAAAGACAAGTCCAACAGTCTAATCATCAAACCAAGTCTAGCCCTTTTCAGAAAAGGAATCATTGTTGTTTATTCATAATGCACTTGACCAGATCTAGGATACGGAAATAATCATAAAACAATGAAGATTGTTCACCTTCAAGTCCATCTCGGCTAACCCTGTTACTGCCAGCAAGATTATTACATGGACTGCCACCAACAACAAGATCAAACCCGCCAAATGAACCCATCAGTTCTTCCAGCCGGTCACCATTCAATTGTTGAACATCAGCTAAGTGAATCAAGTTTCCTGTTTGGTTGGTTTGTTCCCACCAACTCCTGACAATGTCTCGGTTAGCTTCAGAGATTTCAACTGACACAACATTCTTTAAACGAATACCAAGTCTATGGAGCGCCACTTCAGCACCACCAATGCCCGAGAAAAGAGACAGCATGTTTAGACCATCAGGGAATATGTCCTTCAACACAGAGAGATGGTAGGCTACAGTATCTACCTGTGAAATGGAATTACAATGTAAGATGAGGTTAATGTGCAATTCTTAGGTCTTTTTGGGTTATAGTTGACCTGCAACAAGTCAAATAGATAAAACTAAAACATTTAACTAAAATAGAAACAAGTGGTTTAAAATTTGTTTTCATCAAAGGGTATTGTTTATAATCTCCTAAATTGTTGACTCGAAAAACGGAATTTTATGATAGTTATATGTGGGCTGCCTGAGTATTCAACTTTTTTCCTTAAACACACCCATATATTGAAGCAACTTAAAACGCCACTCCAATTCCCTAGAAAAATTTTCTGCTGAAGAAAATGCCTACGAAAAATTTGAAATACAACAAATTCAACCTATAACATGTCAGACACATTATCAGACATATTTCATATTCAAATATTTATAAGACATACTTGGAGCAGCCAGAACTGTTTTAAATAATTTTAAAACCTTACTTGGTGACCTATAAACAGTAAAGTAGTTTCAATGTTTAATGAAAAAAATAGATGCTTGAAGCGGCCCTTTAAGTTTTCTTATAAAATGGTGGAGATCGAGATATGTGTGCCAGCCTGCCAGGCACCAGCCCATCCATTTTGAGACATTACCCGACCCACCCATTAACCCTAGATTCGGTAAAAATATATTAATAATAATTTCAAACAAATCAAACGATGCAAAGGGAAATGAATCGGTTGTTTGCTAATTAGCCAAAAGAAAGTTAGAAGAAAAATGTATTTTCATATCCTTCTTCCCTTTCTTTCTATCACATATTTTGCCTTTCATTTTCATTGCTATGCACACTTTTCCTACGCCATCACTTCTTAGCAGGCTTTCTAACTAATTTATAGAAAAATAAATAAATGGTGGGAGTAAAACTCAGGGTACATTGACATTTGAGGTTAAACTATTGGTATTGCTTTCAATATTTAAATCAATATGGATGTTGCTGTTTGCGGTATTTGTTAGAGAGCTCATGTTTATCCTAAAAATCACACTACAACTTTAAAGCATCAGATGGGTATTTAATAGAGGGGGCAATTTCAACTCACTCTTAAACTGGTCTATTTGGGTAATACTGAATTCCAACACATCAAGCGTGTCGAAAGTTGCACCAACCCTATTTTTAATGCATAAAACATACAAAATAGCTTTATTCTAAAATCAGACTATGGTCACAATAACTTTTGAATTATATTTTAACATACAATGATTGTAGAAACACTTTTTAACTAGAAACAAAAGCAGTTCAGGTCAACCAGGCCAAGTTCAACCCGTACCTAAAAAAATAGCACGATTAGACCCATTACCAAATCCGCCCAACCCACCCATTTTACCACTCCAGTGACAATTAAAAAGAACTATAGAGAAGCAGCAATATGAAAACAAGAATATATAATTACCTGAAACGAGTTGCCAAGTGATTTGTATCTGTCTGTCCTACTTATCCCCCCACCTCTCGTGTGATTTCTGGGAAATCCCAACAACATTTCCACCTCATCAGGCTCTAATGGTGCCAACTTGTTCTTCCCAACCCACACTAAATTCCACTTTCGGCATTCATCCAAAACATACTTCTGCACATGCTGAGGTGGATTCTCACCCCACTTTTCTAGAGCCTTCCGGATCCTATCTGTCAACTTAGCACTCCCAATAACTGTTTGCAAACAGTTCAGCTTAGTTCTCTTATCCCATTCTGGCCACCACTTTTTTGTCAACGGTAATGCATCATTAATAGTTCGGGGAGGAAGAGGCAAAAGCGGGAATCGGTTACTTATTGGAAGATTATGAACATAACCTCGCTTTCTTGCAGCAGCACAAAAGTATTTGGAATCAACAAACTCAGGCTCCACGTCATATAAGAATCGGGAAATTGTGTCCCAAACACCCTTTGGAGCTAGGGCAACATTTTCATAGTAGAAGAATGGCGGCCCAATGGCAGCCTCAGGTAGTGTTCTGTGAGTTATTACATTACCATCTGTTGGGGTTCCAAACCCAATCATTGGGTTTGGAAGACGAATCACTTCATCTTCGGCTTGCAACCCCTTACGCTTTTTTCTTTTCAACATCTCGAGCTCGTATAGTTTCCTTTTTTTAAGGTGCCCGTTGAGTGAGATTTTGGGTTTCTGAAATTAGACAGAAATAAAAAGGAAAGAAAATTGTAATTAGGCAGTGTATAAAAATGGCAATTTTGTTCCATTGACTAATGAATAGGTCAGTTCGGGTTGTATTTAGGTCAAAAGTAACAAATTTTAACTGAGAAAAGAATGGGTTAAAGCTTAAAAAGGTGGGCAAAATGTTTTGTACAGAAAACTCAATTACTATTGTAAAATATATAGTTTAGTGAAGATATTTAATGCATAATTGTTAATAAAATGTCTAAAATGAACTGAAAAGCGGTTCTGGGTTGACCCAACTCAACCAGCATAAAAAAATTCATTTTGACTTGTTACCCAGCCTAATAATTCAACAAAACCACATAAAATAGCATCATCATGTTTCGATTTGTTACCCACACAGGTATATAACTATAAAAATTAGGCTTTTTCTTTTTCACAAAGCAGTTTAGAAGAATGTACACTCGAATAAACATTGGGTTTAACCTTTTGACTCATTTCCTTCTTTGCCCAAAATTCTTCCAACCCGTTTGACCAGTTTTTATAATATGTATAACCATTAACCAAATTGACCTGCTTTTACATAAATGCGTCGAAACTGACCCGCTTTTACATCAATGTGTTGAAATTAAACCTCTTTGATTTACGCTAAATAAACAAAAATATATTTTTCAAACAAAAAAATGAATATGAGAAAAAGTAAACACCTCTTCTTCAAAGAATACGTCTTCTGTCTTTGCCATTTGGGCAGCACAAATAAAATCAGTTAGTTCTGCTATTGAAGCTTCTGGTCCTGCAAAAGATTGGTCAAGCTGTAATGTTCCCATTCCCAACATAAAGAACACAAAGCAAAGGGAACAAAAAGTACGTAAGTTACAAATTATTTGTTTAGGGTTTTTAAACATAAAATAACAATTTGCTTCCACTATCATCCCAAATGGGACAAATTACCATTTGGTAACCTGAAAACCGCTTTATTCAGCAAACCTGCTGAGTTGGCACTTGGCAAGATAACATTAATCTTTTATTATATGGCTTTTTTTATATTTAATGATGTTGAATATTAATGAAACAAGTGATGTGGAATTTGCTAAATTACTTTGATTTTTTGTTGTTATTATTAATATTTATTAGTAGTATTATTAAAAAACAAAAGGAAGATATTGCTGGGATCCTTCCATCCAGTTTGTCTACTAAAGAATTCATAAGTCATCAAACAACAATTGAAAGAAATAAATAACATGTTTAATAAAGAGTCAGTTTTAAACTTAAAATTCGAATAACGGACTTCTACATCACCTTAAAGAAATTTTATTACTTTGGCAAATTTAAATTAGAAAAGCAGCAGAGATGAACCAATACAGAGACACATAGATAGTGAGAAAGCACGCATACACACTTCAGAATCAAGTATGACTTCTGGGTTTTTTTGGTTTAAAATCATCTTACAAGCTAGGGTTTTAGGACTTTTGCAGGTTTCTTAGGTTGGGTTTATTTACCCCTTAAATTTTGGGAAATTGATAAACACATCAACTTGAGATTGTTTCTTCATGTCTTTAGTTATTTCTTTAGTTACGACTTTTGCAGGATTTTTTTTTCTTTCTCTGTTATTACCACGGAATCAATGATTTGGATTTGAAGCATTGTCGATTTGGATTTGGGGCATCAACAATTTACTTTGAGGTATCAACAGTGTGGGTATAAAGGTGATGATGATGAGTGATGGTCCTTAAGAACACATTCAAATACTCATGACTAGAAAAGTATAAATGATTAAATAAAACTGCTTTTTAAAATGACAAAAATACTTGTAAAAATTTTATTAAAAATATGACAAATATTCTTAACTATAATTACAATCAAAAGTGAAAAATAAAAGTAAAAATAATTAAGTATGAAAATGAAAATTTTATATACAAATGATCAATTTTATAAAAAAGGTAAATTTAATAATAATGCTTTATGTATAAAATTTTTCAATAAATGTGATAAAAATACATAGATTGCTAAATATGATTTTAATAAAAATAAAATACTAAACAACCAAGAAAATAAACATTAGTGCTATATCACAGTGCCAACTCAGCAGGTTTACCTGTTAAATCGGTTTACAGGTTACCAATGGTTAGAATGGGACCAAAAAACATCTGTTAATGACACAATGGCACAATAATATATAATAAATTCCCATATTGAACAAAGTGAAAGGGCATTGTTACTCTGTGTAAAAACCCTTAGCCCATAAGTTTTACCAAAAGCTCTAAACGTTCTTTATAAATGTTAAAAGGGTATATCTCTAAACATAAGAAAGGATTAAAAAACACATACCACATCTATCTATGGCTGCTGAAGCCTCTTCTATGGTATACCCCATATTTGCTAAGGATAATATCGCTTTCTCATGTTCAGGTAAAGAATTGCTAATTTCCTGCCAAAAAAATTATATTTTCAATATCGATATTCTTTAACATATTAAACATTTAAAACTAAACTATATATAAGCATGTATACAATACACCATGTATCACTATTCACATAAAAATAGAAGTGGGTAATTTTATCCAAATAAACCAACAAGAAAGGAAAACGCAGAATAAAATACAAGCATTAACTTACAGCTACCTCACTACCAGACCAGCTGTCATCAGAGTCCGAGAGGTCAGCAAGAACACTCTCATCATAGTCAGAAGACAACTGACCATTATCTACAAATTGTTGTTGCTGAGGAGAATTGACATGACACGAGTTCGGTTGATCAGGAGATTCTTCAAGAGCAAGAGCCTGTAATAAATCAATAGAACATTAATACGAAAAAAGAAAACAAGATTTTTCATGTAACTTTGCTGATTAAAAATCATGAAAGTAGTATCAAGGCGAAAGTTTACATTTCTGGAAATAATGATAAAATTATGCTTACCCCATACGTAAGTAGAGATTCAAGTATTGATTCTGTGTCGGTCTCCCCTATACATATTGAAGAACAAACTTGTAATGAAAGTTATCCAGGTTAAACTATAATTTAAGCAATTAGTAAATTATATACCATTTTCTTTAATTGCTTTTGCAATCATTTCTTCAGAAAATCCCATCCCTAGAAAATGCTGAACCAACTTGGAGTTCGAAATGCCTGCTGATGAGCTTGCCTTGGGATGAAAATAAAAGATATTAGATGTAAGTCAAGTTCTGATAACATGAATTTGCAACAAAAGACACAAAACTTACGATACAATAGTGAGGACCGAGAAAAAACTATACAAAACCAAGTATATGAAGTTCTAAATCAACAAGTTATATAATGGAAAAGGTAGGCTTTTACATGTGTTGACTATGGTTTAAGATAGAATTTGACACTTCAATCCATTTACATAGAAACGGATCAACTTGGGCTATGTTCTATTGATAACGGTCAAACAGGCAAAACTAAAAGATAGCTAGAAAAGGAACGAGTCGAACAACATAGAAGTCACCCAACATGTAATTGGTGTTTACGACCTCCCAAATTGTTTGACTAAAATGGACTTTTGTTTTAATAATAGTTATTGCAATCAATATAACTTGCATTGCCATCGACACAGAGGTCTAATGGGGTGTTTTGATGTGTGTTTTTGAAGTGATTACATGATATTCTATAATTTGAATCAGTTAATCAGCTGTAATAAAAAGGATGTCAGAAATTTGAGTTCTAATTGAACTCATAATTTGTTTGTCCAAACACTAAAGGCTGGTTATTACAACTTCAAGTTGCAATTATCCATTAGTAGTACAGATAATTTACCTCCCCATTACTAACAATAGCCTCGACATTCCGAGCTACCCCATTTGAACAAGACGAAGGAGCTATGTTCTCAATCTCAAGTTCGTCTTCAGTGTCCCAATCAATATTCTCGTAGTCCTCACCAGAAGCATTTCCATCCTATACAAGTTAAATCACATAAAAGATGAAACCAAAGACAATGAAACTAAGTACCAAAAGATAAAACATGACTCATATGGTATCTAAAAGGGCGTACCATTTCACTAAAACTGTTAGTCTTGCACAAAGAATGCTCTCAATCTGTTACAGAGAAAGTTTCCATACAAAATTAGTACAGCCTATGCAACAAGTGGTCATTTAAGAACATTAGATGCAACCATGTAAGCTTTAGCAATAAAAAAATGCAGATTCTTCAAAGTGAAATAATCACTTTTTTATACAAACATCCAAACAACCCTAAATCCTCCCATTTGCAGGTGTCAAAATTCTAATCATACATTGTTTGGGATGCCTTTTTAGGCAGAACTAAAGGGTATACACGATTGCTTACTATTACTGTTTCTGATACAGCAATCAGCAGCATTGAGCATGTTTATAATTGCTTATCCATACTGCTCGTATAACCATTTGTTAGTAAAATAAGCAATTTTTAATAAACCCTTCAAAGTCATATCTTCCAAACTGATTATTTCAAACATAAGCAGTTTTAACAAGCAGTCTTAAACTCCCCTCATTAAAAAAAACTACATTTTGGTTCATGAGCAACCAAACAAAGTTTAAAAAGCGTACATTTTCCTCTTACAAACCCAAAAACAAACCCTACACATAATCAAAACCCTAATCACACTCAAGTCATCTGCTTTAAGCCCGCCGACAAGCCATCAACACTCAATTCTCACACAAAAAACAACAAAACCCCCAAACGATGAAATTCACTTGCTATCGTGCATGTACGGAACAACCTAGACTGAACCCAAACACACAAATCAAACTAATTCCAACAACGATTACCCCAAACAGTCCAAAACCCAAGCTAATTCGCACCAGACATCCAAAATGCAGTTCCTTTGACACAAACTGCATCAAAAAACGAATAAAAACTCATCAGAACAAGCGAAACGAAAATTGGGGGAAATCATCGTCTATTGAGTACATGTTAAGCGATTAAAGGTGGAAAATTGGGGGAAATTGATTGAATCGATGGATGACAAAGGGAGTAAAAGGTGATTTACACATGTTCCGAGCTTTGATTCCTGCAACTTTCGATGATTAGAGAGATTCGTGAGGGGGGCGTCGTGAAAACCCCATTTGACGAAGTATTTTTGTGACGGAGAAAGTGAATATTAATAATCGTTTTAGCGACGGATATAGGAAAACGTGCGATACACGCTCTGGTGGAGGTCATAAGCTACACGCGCCGTCTATAAAAGTAGTTTATTACGTAGAATAATAATAACTTTTTTTATGTGTATCAAATGATTACTTTACTTTTTTTAAACAACATTTTTTCTACTTTTAAATATTATGTAAACTAAACTTAGTAAAATGTGTATCATAGGATTATTAAATAAAATGTGTTTAAATATTAAATAAAATTAAATTTATTTATCATAAAATAATATCATAAGATAATATATGATTAAAATTATGTACTTGTGAGTATTATAAAAAAATATAAAAATGATAACAAAGTTTATTTTTCAAAAGCAACAATTTTAAAATATTTCGTGTTTTAAAATTTTTTGATGTTTTAGAATACTTTCTTAATTAATGAAAATTTACATATATAGAAGTAATATTAATAAAAAAAATCACTCTTAATTTAGTAAAAAAATATTTTAATCTTAAAGATAATTAAATAATATTATTAGTAATTAATTAAATCGTTTAATAGAAGAGATAAACAAAAAGAAATTGTAAGAATAAATGTGATGTTAACACGTATTCCTTCAAGCTTCAATTTTATTAGAGTAAAAATATTTATGATTGTAAAATTTGTTCACGTATCATTATTGTGAGGATAATCATCAATACTAGTATGTTACAACACCATAATCAAATGATTACTTTATTTACTTCTACACAAAAAAAAGATCATACCCAATAAAAATCTTACTTTTTTATTTAGTTCTATGTCGGTTGATATTTTTATTAGGGTTCTAGAATGCGTAGATCTAATGGTGGGTTCAAAAAAAATTTCTCAAACGAATGTCAAATATGAATTAGATTGACCATGTTGTACGTTAGTAATGAACTAGTCAAAATGGATCAAATAATAATAATTTTATTGTGCTACATGTTAAACAAAACATGACAATCTTGACATTGTTTCTATTGTTTTCATTAAACATATAAATAAAATGAGTTATATTGTTCCAATTTTATTGATTAAGGGCCGGTTTTCATTAATTTCTTATAGTACTAACAGAACAAAACTTCACATTTCACATTGAACTTCAATATACACTCTTACTTCTAGTAGTTAAAGAATTAAGATACTATTGTAATCGTAAAAAGATTATTAAAACAAGTTATTTGAAATTAACAATCAATTTTAAAGAAAATATAAAAATTTTATATGCAAAACATGAATGTGCATGGCTAAACAGTCAAACACAACAAAATGATCTAGTTAGCTACATATTATGCTATCTAGATAACAGTTCATATAACAACTCATACGTCAATACAAGTCATATGATTTATATGATACTATATAATACGTCAGTCAGTCGATTTTTTTTTTTTTTTGTATGATACTTTCATCTTATTGAGTTGATATTTTTTAAAGTTATTTTAATTTTTTTATTTAATTATTTTACTTAAATATTAGTAACCATTATTGTTATTTCCCCTTCCATCTTTAATTTCGGTTTTGGTGTTTTAACATAACAATTTTAACCTTTTATATTGTTATATTTTATCAAGTTATATGTACTTCAAAGCAAAATGAAATGTACTTCTTTTTTACCATTATACTCTTATTGAAATTTATTAGTATCCAAGTAGAATAAATTACTATAAAGAAAAAATCTTTATTTCAACCAAGAAACTAAGTAAAATATATAAGGGGATTGTGTCAGTCTTGGTTTTTTATCATGTTATATGTATTTCCAGTGTGCACGTTACAATATATGTCGGATGCCGATAATTTCGACTTATGAGCACCGATGAATATTCTTGGGTTGAAATTTTTTGTCACTGGGATCGGAGGTGGTGTTCCCACCCGGGCACGAGTTTTCATGCCTCTTCTCCGATCCATGTTGTCTCCTCTTATACATGTAGAAATCTCTTCTTCTATATACCATATAAATTAAGAATTCCACACAAATATCGTGATAAAATTTGTTGGACACGATAGAAAACATATAAAATATAACAATACCTTCTTTTATGTAAACCCTGGTATTAATATTATTAATTCGTTATTTCTTTCCCATTTTGATCTAATTCAAAATTATAAGCAATTTTATTACTTTATAATAATCCTAACACATGAATTTTTACTAAAACTTAAAAATAAAATATAAAAAGCCTCGTTAAATACTTTATATATGTAAAAAAAGTAAAAACTTTAACATATGTTGATATTTATGTATTTTAAAATCGGTGAACTTGTATACGGTAAACTTATTAAACTTTATAAAAAGTTATAAATTTTATCATAACTTCCACATACTTCCATTGTTTCTCTCTCAACTCTCACCTTCTATTATTCATTCCTCACACATGACCATTGTAAGTAAAAAAATACCATCCATTTACCAATGATCATCAACTCAGATGGTTGAGGTGAGATACCCAAAACATTTTAACAAAAATGTTTAGGGTTCGAGTCTCGCTTTGAGTAGAAATGCTCTGGGTCGAGTCATGGGGTTTTTCCAACTGTAGATTTCCTTTTGAGGAGGTTAAGGGTGCACTCGTGGTTAGGAAACGAATAGGTGAGCACGATTAATATAACATTTATCATATGAAGCTAGATCGTACATTTTACGATATAAAAAAGAGTAAAACCATCCATTTTCATTTTTACTTCACATGTTTAACCCTTATTTGTTTCAATGTTAACAGCTTTTTCATCTTGAAACAAAACTCGCTAATGTAACCGCTAAACAATGATCTCGTAATTATAACTTGAACCCATACTTGTTTTGAAACCTAAACAAACTCCTAAGCCAAACCATTCACCAATTCTCACACCAACCTTTCACCTAATTGCAACAACCAAAATTTGGATATCAAGGCGAAAGATATTCGAGGTTTTACAACTCGCTCAATCTTCAAACCCGCCTTCACCCAAATACGTTGAACTCGAATCCCATTTAACTTGTCCCCTAAAACATCAACTTACCCATATCTTCAATTAGTCTGATGATCATTTGCTTTGGTTTTATATAAAGGATGGCTGGTTCAAAACATGTTGGCAACCTTACATGAAGATTAAGAGCATGATTCTTTGACTTCCATGAAAATTACTATGAAATCGAGTTGAAGAAGCAATTGATTTAAAAATTAAAAGCAACATATATGCAGGTATGTGTAAAGAACATGAAACCCTAGCATTGATAAAAACCGAAAAGGAATATACGGAAATAAAAACAGAATGTACACATGCTTCACCATGAAACTGTAGGATCAATTGGGAGTCCATCGATTTCAGAAGAAGACCAATAGACTGCATCGGAAACAAAAACGCACAGCCTAACATCGATATTATCATTAGAAGACGAGCAATTTGTTCAATAATTTCAAACAAAAAGACTTCCTTACCTTAGACGACAATTTAATGCCAGATTTGGACATCTAGAGGCGAACATATGAACCTCTAGGTGATGCATGAAAGCTAGGAGATGGTGAGTGTGGGGACTCATCATTGTTGATGGTTTTGAGGAGGTAAATAAGAGCAAGCTTCATCTTCCTTTCATCCCATCACTGATTTACAGAAACAACAAGAGAGAATGAAAGATTATGATGTATGTATTTATAGTATAGCATGTAGAAGGTTGTAGGTAGCGGTTACCTGCGACGTGGTGAGGGAAAAGAGGAAGAACGGTTGAGACTCCGACAGCTGCTTGTAACTGATCCAAGAAGAGAGTAACTGTTGACTTTACTTTACACGGTTGAGATTAAATCTTAGTATGATCCAATGGTCAATATGAAATTTGTTGACGGTTATACTATCCGTCATTAACAAAATATATAATTAACTCTAATAAAATCTACAACTCACTCAAACAACTTTGTTAATAAAAACACATCGTGTATTACAAAGGTTCGTGTGGTAACAATTTGTACATAAAAGGGCTTATTCTACAATATTTGTTTCGAGAATGAAATTAGAGATCGAAATCCTCAAAAGCACCTCGCCTACTCCCCAATTAATCTCATAGTTCTCACTAGATTCTCTTTAACAAATTTTGCAAGAGGTAATTCTCCGATTCTTCTTTTTCCCTATGCATTTTTGTTATCGATTGAAGCTTTAGATGTGTTATTTTACGTTATTTCTTTTGTTTAATCTGGATCTAGTTGATATGTTGTGTATCTGATCGCATGCTCATTGATTTGATCTCAATAACTCTTGAATTCACCTCTGCTCAGACTGATTCCAATTGATCTGTGTTTATCGTTATGTCTCTTCATTTTCACGACTAATCAATTTAAATTTGTATCGTAGTGGTTCTTCACTACCTCTAGAAGATGTTAATATTGCGATCCTTTTGTTGTATGTTACGGTAGTTGAAATTCGAGTGTCAACATGTCTGATTTGTTTGGATCCGTGATTATGCGATCGTATATGACTAATGTCACTAGCTCATGCTTTTTGTTTCCCTAAATCTGCAAGAAATTTTAATTTTTAAGTTGAAAGGCAGCTTAGTAGATTTAAAAAATTCAATGAAACCTTGGGTTTTGGGGAGGGTTACTAACTCACTACTTCTAAAATGGCCACTGGATGGTTGTTTGTTGTTTTGATAGATGTTGACCACAATGTTGTTATAACTATGAGTCTATGCCTGAAATTAAACAAAGTTGAATTCTAATAATTTGATAACATGTATTTGTTTACAGTGTCCAATAACTTTTTTTGATATCCTAAGCAACACCAAGATGGGGCTAACATTCACCAAGCTATTTAGTCGGTTATTTGCCAAGAAAGAGATGTGTATTATGATGGTAGGTCTTGATGCTGCTGGTAAGACCACTATATTATACAAGTTAAAGCTTGGAGAAATTGTGACGACAATTCCTACCATTGGTAAGCCCTGGTTTGCACTTTGCATAGTCAAGCATTTGAATTATATTAGACTGTCTTGCTGGTTAGTACTAGTTCATGTTATGGTACTATAAATTTTGGCATCAACGTCGTATTAAAATATCTAAGGGTGCTTTAGTGGGAATTTGAAAGAGGATACATCGTTGTTGTTCTTGCATGTCAATCGTATAGTCTTCTTGGATGGATAGGGTGGGTTGGAATGTTGGGCAATGAGTCATAAGCAAGCTTGGGTTGAAGTGGGTCCTTTTTGGTACGGGGCGGGTCAGTTTGGGTTGATCCAAAAAGACGGAAACATAATATTATTATTTTCTAAATCTTTTAATAAATTGTTCTAAAAGCATACTTTGGGTGATTTTCACCTTGTCTAGACACTCCGAAACATTTTTTCAACATGACTCGTTCTCCTTTTAGACAGTCTTTTATTGCCACCTTTGGTTGATCACTTCATGTCGCACCTGTCTTTCATTTTAAGAAGCAGCTATGCCTGTGTATGTATTTCCAAATATGCAACCAAGCGTGCATTAATATTGTAGTTGTGACTAGCTTTATAGTTATTTCTGGATTGTGTTTCACATCTAAATTACCAATCTATGTGCTAAATTATAATTATGGATAGTTATGATTATTCAGTTTATAAAGAAAGAGAAGTAATAGCCAACCAAAATTGTAACTATTACACGACAAAATTAAAACATTAAAAGCTTTGTTTATTTGACATATAAGCTATGCCAAATTACAACTATTGTTTGAATGTTACCGAAGGCTATAATTGCCTATCTCTGTAGGTAGCTCTAGGCTTTAGCAGCA
Organism: Flaveria ramosissima; assembly: GCA_025215565.1. Taxonomy (NCBI): domain Eukaryota; kingdom Viridiplantae; phylum Streptophyta; class Magnoliopsida; order Asterales; family Asteraceae; genus Flaveria; species Flaveria ramosissima. Next base: position 9,937,353 of record CM046037.1, read on the forward strand.
CACAATTTCAATTATTTTTTCCTACACTATAGTTTTCATACCGTTTTGGCCTCACAATTTCACACCATATTTTCGTATAGAGGTTTGAGTTTTTGACTACGGTCTTGACCTAGACTTCCTCAGCTTTAACATGTTATAATGATTACGGTAGAGGTTATTAAATAGTTTGCATCAAAATCTAGTATACAACCAAAGTGTTAAACAGAGTTGGAAGCTTTTTACTCTACACTTTATTACGGTTGGAAAAGTTTATGAGCTAAGCAGTTGCATTTTATTGCTTATAGAGCATGAATTGTTTACTATTAGGTAATGGCAACCTTTATGTTATCAAAAATTTTCTTGCAATATTCAATGTTGAAATTGTTGAATATAATAACATCAGTTTCACTGTATGGGATGTTGTATATCTTTTTTTAGAATGGGTAAATTGTTATGGTTTTTTTTAACTTTTTGCATGTAAGATTCTGTTTGTCCATGTTGCTCAATACATTGTAGTTCTTTGTGATGAACTGACATGTGATCTGGTTGCCGAGACTCGATCAAAAACAAGTTAATATATCGGTCTTACCTACCTTTATTGTGTAAGGGTAAGTAAGGTCGTCTCCACATGAAATATGTGAAAAGTGTTTAATAAATACGACTCGATTAACCTAAAGACACAAATTTTAGAATTAAAAATTGGAACTTTAGAATGAATTAATGATCACACATGCATAAAGCAAGAAACTTTAAAACAAATTTATTTAAATAATGAAAGACAATTACATTAAGGTTTCTAATTCTGCAAGATCAACATTTGGTACTTTTAAATACTTCAAGAACTTAGTTTTTGATTAAAGTGACAACAAAGGAACAAACTTTTAAGATTTGTTCGTTTACAATATTACCAATTTACCTACATCAAATTGTCTACTTTTCTTAATAAGCTCACGAATGCAAGGAAACCGAAAAATGATAATCAAGAAAACAACTTTATTTATAAACAAACCTTTTAAATCAATCAAAACATAATGTTTCATTCAATAATTCATTGTCCAATACAAAAACCTAATCAAAGCATACCAATTGTTTCACTTGATAAGAATTATACTCTCGATAGCAATCAATAAAGAACTAGCCACTCATGGTCTTCATTGAACCTTCAATCTTGTTTTGATGATGATTGTAGATTATTTGGTATGAATGTGAAGACTTGGAATCATCAAAAATTAGCTTAGAATCTTCAATTTTCATGTAATGAAAGTTGTAAATCGAATTGGGATTGATTTGATTTAAATAAACTTGAATCCCGAAAATCCGGAGTTTGTTCAGCTACCGCCGTATCATACTCCGCCCCCGCCGTATCATACTCCGCCCCGTCGTATCATACTCCGCCCTCAGTATTCACACGCCCAATTTTCTGGAATTTTGATCAAATACGCCGCCAATACGCTGCCCGATGTATGATACGCCCATACCTGACGTATCATACACCGGTCTACCTTCAAATTTGCATTTTTTTGTAACTTTTGATATTTACATCTTTAGTCCTTGTAGTTCCGTGTTTTGCACCTTTTTCTCTCAAAATAGACATTCTTTAGCTCCAAATAACTACGAATCAAAACATAAACAAAACAAACTTTTTCTATACTTATCATGATGTAAAATCGGGCATTTAGATTAATTAAACATTGAATTATTGCCACACAATCAACATGTTTTTGTTTTTTAAATAGATTCGTCCATTGTCTGCTTATATTTGTAGTGGATAGCAATGACAGGGATCATGTTGTTGAGGCAAGGGATGAATTGCATAGGACGTCGAATGAGGTATGCTAGTACAAATTCCGAATTTTAATTAAGCTTATTAGTTATTATCTTATCATTATAATTGTCTCAAAATCATTCAAACTATTTATAGGATGAACTTAGAGATGTTGTTTTGCTGGTGTTTGCTAACAAACAAGATCTGCCTAATGCCATAAATGCTGCTGAAATCACTGATAAGCTTGGCATTCATTCACTCCGTCAATGCCATTGGTAAATCATGTCACATATTTTTTTTTAAATTTAGAACCTAGAATAGAATTATACTATAAGTAATCAGTCCAAATAAATTACTTTGTTTCTAAGCCAATATTCCTCACATATAGAGGACTATACAAAACCAAATATTGATAGACAATTACAAGATTGAGATAAACACATTTACCTTATGCTTTAAGTCTTTAACTGATAAATAAGGCGGTTATGTAACAACATAACCACTCGTCTTTCTCTCCTCTGACTATATTAAAACAACACAACCTACAAGATAACATCTATAATATTGTAGGCCAGAACAAGATAAAAAATCTTATGAATACAAATCCATCCCAGAGGTTCTTTTGTAACGATGATAATAACAAATAGTTATAACTTGAAAACATTCTGAGAAAAAAAAATGATATGGGTAGTTTTAATGCACCTGATCATTGTGGTCACCACATGAAAAGAATAATGGATATTGTTTGTTCAAATTCATGTATATTATTAAGTATTTGGATTGACTTGATTTTGTTATGTTCAGGTACATTCATAGCACATGTGCAACATATGGTGAATGCCTTTATGAAGGACTGGATTGGTTCTCCAACAACATAGTTAACAAGGCAAGTTAAATTGAAAACTATACTATTCTAAAAGAGACTAGATGTGGCGTCAAATAGGCATGTCAGAAACAAATCTAAAAGGTATTATTGTGTGTATGGGTCAGGCCGGTTCTGGTTGCGTCAGTTAGGATTGACCAGAAACATCTTTTCTTTACAATATGAAGTTTTTTTCTTCTTTTTTTAACCGTCATCTCGTGTTAGGTAGGATCACTAAAATGTATATTATTAAATCAATAATTTGATTTTCGTAAATAAATTGATTTAGTAGGTTGAATGCAATAAGAACAACAAAATAGGCGATTTAAACCCGCTTGACTGTTTGATCCATTCCCTTAATAACCAATACTTTTGATAGCACTTGTTTGATTCCTTATAGATAAAGCAACCGCAATCGATCCACTCATAAATATAGATCGAATTTGCCACTACAAAATACTAGAAAAGATTATTAACGCATTTCTGAGTTGAATGTTGTTCTCTTGACTTTATATGTCGATGCCTTAGTTTTTTCTTCTTCTGTTTGATGTCTTTCTGCATGCATGAGAGTAGGGGTGAGCAATGTCGGGTAACCGAGTATCTTAAGGGATTACCCGACCCGAGTACCGAGAATCTCCACATCATAGAACCGAGACCGTACCTATTGGAGAGAAATCAGGAATCGGGAATTAAGAAGCTCGGGTATCGGGTATTAAGAAACTACCGACACCCGAAAACACTCCTTTGTATATCCATCTTTGAAGGTTTAGAATACATGCAAGGAAGAAGATGACAACTGAAAATTATTATTTCACTTCTCCCATTTCACTCATCTATATATCCATCTCCGTATATCCTCTGTATCTCCATCTTTGGAGGTAAGTCTACATATATTTTTCATTCTCAAATAAATTTAGGTCATATTATCATTGTATTTGAAGTTACAGTAATACAATATGACTTGAATCTTCATACATCTTAATGATCTTGTACTGAGTATGATTTTGATATTGGAATAATGAGATTAAGCTTATTTTTTTCCTTGATTAAATGATGCACACAATTTGTTTATGATATTCCACATAGAAATTGTTAGAATTGTAAAGATGTCGAAGATTGCAGCCAATTTTTTTGATTAATCGATGTTATGTAGAAGCTTTTTGCCATTTTTTTAGAATTGTGAAGATGTCTCCATGCAGCGTATCCTCCCACGATCGTATATGGAACTAAATCCAACTTTTTTTAGGCTTTTTAAGTTTAGTTTTATTTAGTCTCTGTTGGGTATTGATTTGCTTGGGTACCCTCGGTCTATACCCGAGACCGATACCGAGACCGACAACTTCATATTATAAGAACCGAGTACCAATGACTTTATAAAATACGGGATCGTTTATCGGGTACATATAGGTACGGGTATCGGTATAATTCGGGAATCCCAACTTCCTGCTCACCCCTACATGAGAGTACAAAAGGCTTTTGTTGCTGGTGTAAGTTCATGGTAGACATTGTTGGTTCAGGTCCCTAATAAACGGGTGATTTGTAGACATTAATTATATTTAACTATATATTTTTAAGACTAAAAATTGGACTAACAGACTCGTATTTAAAGATTAAATATTCCAAGAGGCCATGAGTTAAGTTATATATTTTTACTATAATTTATTAATGTTAACTTTATTAAGATAAAGTTTATATATTATTACTTACGAAAATAAAAACATATATAAATTTTAATATAATTCAAGTAGGTTAACTAGCTATTAAATTTCATAAATTTAAAACCATCACTATTTTTTCTAGTATTTAATGCAGATCCTAATGTGAAGATTTTAAAGTAGATGGTGGACTTGTGATTGTATGAAGATAAATTGCAAGATTTGGGAATTATTCTCACATGATGTTACGAGGGCTAGATCAACATAAGACAATTATATTTGGGCTAAAAGCCCATTAACAAAAGGTGTCTGCAGCCATTAAATCAATTGACGACAACAATTTTTAAAGCAACAATTTTTAAAAGGGATTTTTATTTGACAACAGGAGCTTTGGGCAGGGACGAAAGGCACAACCTTTTGGCTGTTGACATCACACAAAGCAGCCGATCGCATCAATATTAGAAGATCTTATTATGAGCATAAGCGGTTATTTCACCTGTGATCATTTGATTGTTTGATCATCTCTCATTGTTTATGTATTTGTTATTTTCATTGATTAAATAGTTTTGTCAATTGGTCTAATTGATTAATCATCAAATTATTAGTCTTTGCATTATTAATCATTGATTATTGATTAGGGTATTGTCATAGCTGATGTTTATTAATAACATAACTAGTTTTGATTTTAGTTAGTTTGACTATCTAATTTACATAACCCGTTATCTAGTTGGTAATTATGTTTCAACATAAATAACAAATTAATCATGTCTATGTGATTTCTAATTTGATAAAACCTAAGTGACGCAATTCATTCCAATACCTGAAACCCGGGTGTGATTATCTTTTGATTTTGTTTTGTTTAGAGTAATTGTCTGGTTTAATTATTCTTGTCCGCATCCATTACAGTCAAAGTGACAATAGTTTAGTTTTAATTATTAAGTTAGTTAAATAATTAAACAAATCGCGTAACGCTAACCACATGCTCCCCGTGGATACGATACCTGATTTACCCTAGCTACCTAGGTTAATTAGGTTTTTGCATGACCCAAATGACAGGTCATCAGTCCCTCACTCCACACTCTCAACAACACACACTTCACGTAAGTATGTATATATATGAATGTAATATTGCAGAATGTAAAATATCAAAGGCTACCTCTTAATTCAATAAGGCAAATGGCTATAAATAGCCTTACAGAAACACAACGTGGGTGAATAAAAAAATAAAAATACTACCTCCTCAAATCTAAAGATCTGGTACAAATCATGACTCACTCTTTTACCCATTTTGTTTTACAAAGAAATTGTGCCCATTTTGTTGATCTTTAAGTTCAAGTCATGTGTTGATCTTACAAGTTACAAGTCACAACACACCTCACTTTAAGCATCTTTGTGCTTCTATTAAACTTATAGAAGTGTACAATATCCTTAACCTTAACAAGTTTCTCTTGGTTAAAATTTATGAGTATGTTATTTTTGGGTTTCACTATAGCTGCAAACTAGTTACTCACACACTATCACGGAATAGGGGTGATAAAGACAATAGACAATTCATAAGTTAAAATTGTTTAGCGAAGGATGAAAGATGTGTCGGAGCCTAACATCAGAGCTGGGTGCCCAGTACATTGGCTCTTGGGGATACTTCACTACGGGTCCGTGCCTCTTACATACTTAGCTTCCAATACACAGAAAACAAAACATACGTCGAAAATAACGAATGATGGTCTGTTAATATCACTACTACAGTACCATATATGCTGGAACATGGGATTATATCATGTTGGACTTGATGACTTGTTGAGTAGACTAGTATAACATGATCTGAGCCCAAACCAATACAATAGATAAGCCCATTTGAATTGATCAAGTTTCTCCTATAAAAAGTAACTACTCTTCTTTATACATAACTATGAGAATACTTATGATTTATGTACGTATGTATTCATACGAACATACTAACTTGATCTTCGAGGGTGGCCTCCGGACCCCTTCTAACTATTCACGTCGGTCATCTCGAGATCAGGTTAGGGATGACGAAAAACGACTACAAGACCACTAAGAGCGTTAACAATGAGAGAAATATTCTTTCTAGCACTATTACTTTATATTTGTATGTCATCTCGGTTTTACTGTATCCTTTAAAGTAGAATATTTCTTATTGTAAAAGAATTTAGATTTTTAGAATAAAGAGAGTAACGATCTTATATAATTAGCAAAACAAGTTTGAATGTTTGATATCTAGTTTTTGAAATAAAGTGGTTCATGATTTATGGATTGTTTTCAAAATAACAATGTTCTTTCGGATGACAACTAAAAGATTTGATCTCTCATTCCACACGCTTTCAAATAAATCAAACCCGAGTAGAACCACACGTAACCATCAATTCATTTCATTGACACTACACGTCTCACCACTCGAATATATTAGAAAGCACACAAATGATACTAACACTATATGGCATTCACGAATATGGAAAAACAAAGCGATACGATTAGAAAGAAAGTATACCTCAAAAAGAGGAAGTCGGGACCGGTCCCGAAGGCATCAAAACCATATAGTACAACATGAGAATTGGCAACTGGCAATGAAGATCGAGCATGTGAGTTGGCACCAACAATTGAAGAATTTTACTAAGTGATAAAGAGACAAAGAGTGAGCTTCACCATGTGAGAGATTGTGGAGTATTAGTGAAAGGCTAATGACACTTTTAATATTGTGGGTTCATAGAATCAAATACCATTTTTTAAGACCACTCAAATTAAGTTCTAAATATGTGGTTGCAAACGATAATCAATAAAGGCTGTTTTTAGTCACTAATACCACTTGTAGTTAGGGTTGGCATTTTTTGTCTGTACATGTAGTTAGTAGTTAATGTAAACGACAAAACTCAATTAATCAAGTTTGGGTTTGCTTAGACAATCAAGATTTTCTTAGGGTTATCCGGATACCATAACTAAGCGTGTTTGGTTGGTAGGTCACTAGTAAGAGTTAAAGATTTTATTAAACTATCTGGGTTTAGATCTGGTTAGGAATAATTTAAGAGACCAAAAAAAAGATATTGTTATTCAAAAAAAGTCTAGAGATTATGAGTATCACGTCAAGCGGAAGTGATAAAGGCCATATACAATCTAGCAAACGTTTGATAAACATCCAGATTAGTATAAATCATGCATAAAGTGCATACACACGTTTTAAGAGAGCATGTAATCTTATTAATTAACTTTTAATGTTTTTTCATAGGTGATTCTAATAATTTGACTTTGGATCTAGGGTGTAGGAACACTTCAGTTTAAACCCTTGAGCCCTTAAACTTCACACAATAATATTGTGTCACATCATTTTACACCTTAAATACCCTTTACTACTCTTAAGAGAGCTACACACTCCATTTTAAACCTTTGAATCCCTTAGTAAATTGGACTTCGGCTGCAGAGGTCTCTGGCGTCGTTTTCGTCAGGCTCGGTTTGAACAATTTTTTTACTAGTTCACAAAAAGAGCTATTGTAGTGGCTATTATAGATTGGAAATGGATGGATTACATAGCCCGTGAAGGAGCTCGTCAAACCTACCCGTGACACCAGCAATATTGTTCCACGCGAGCTTGTTGAACCCGGCCCCCTACCTGTGGGGTGCTCCGGGTGACCTCACGATTGAGAAATTACACAAGAAACTAAAGAAATTAAATGTGGACAACTAACAAATCTCAAAATTGATGACAAGTGGCGATTTGCTTATTAAATAAAAAAAATTACTCAATCTCAACATGTCATTTTCACGAGTCTTTCACACTTATTAACATTAAGAAAGTGAATCATGTGAACAAGAAACAAGGGACACTAACCATAATTTCTTTTTGATAAAGCATTAAAGCTATCCATATATATTAAACACAACAAACTAGCAATATGCTAGTACCAAACAAGAGACACTAAGGGGCTGTTTGTTTATGTCTGACCGGGTTGACCCGGCTGACTCGGTCAGCGGGTCAGCCCGTTTGATACTCGCGTGGAGCCAGCTGACCGGGTCATTTCTTCTGACCCAAACCTGAAAAAATGAGTTGCTGACCCAAAATCTCCACCTCTTTCTCTCTATTGCACACCACCAACACCCAAATCCGAAGCCCTGCGCTCGATCGGCCACCTCCCCCTCCCCCTGCGCTCTCGATCGGCTACCTCCCCTCCCCCTGCGCTCTCGATCGGCCACCTCCCCTCCCCCTGCGCTCTCGATCGACCACCTCCCCTCCCCCTGCGCTCTCGATCGGCCACCTCACCATATGTGTATGTATATGTGTATGTATATGTGTATGTAGATGTATATGTGTATGTAGATGTGTATGTAGATGTATATGTGTATGTAGATGTATGTGTATGTAGATGTGTATGTTGATTACACAACACTAGTTAAATTCAAACTCGTTAGAACAACGGGGCAATAAGGTTATTTTTATCATTCAGCAGAGTCAGTCAGATACTAAATCAAACAGCCAAGTTTCAGTCAGATGCAGACTCAGTCAGAACTTCTTACTGGGCCAGCTTATGACTCAGTCAGATCTTACTCAGTCAGCGCAATCAAACAGCCCCTAACTATAATTAGACCCGAATACTCTGTATTTGTTGCATGTTTACGAGCTAATTAAACTGCCTTCGTATGTGTAAAAAGTTACTAACCCAATATTAATCTTAAACCTGTTAGATATTTTAGTGTAGTTGGATTGACTAATGACCAATGTGATCATAATATCCATCAAACAAGTTAGGAGGTGCGGAGTGCACGCTTATTTGAGTGTATTATGATCTTTGATATTGAAAACCTTCTTAGGAGCGAAGCCCCTAAGCAATATGGGTTCCAAGGGGGCAACGCCCCCTTGGCAGGGGTCCGGGGGCAGCGCCGCTGGTAGCGGGGTCCAAGGGGCAGAGCCCCTGGCTGGGGAAATTTTTTATTTTGGTAAAAATGACTTCATTAAAAATTGCATTTCAAATCGATTTTCTAGAATTTCACATGTGAAATTCGAGTGGAAAATACGTATTTTTAATGGTTATTTAAAATAGAAAATAAAATTGATAAAGCTGCCAAATGGCAGTTTTTCCCGTTTTTTCCTCCAAAACCGAATGAATGTTGGTCATATGCTTATTCTCGAATTCTTCTTCTTCTTCTGGTTCACGAAAATTCACACAACACAACATACGAATTCTTGATCTCGTCTGAGTTGTATCCGATTGATTTATTCGGGTGAACCACCGAATAATTTCGATCTGAAAATGATTTTCACGACTCTCAGATTATCCAAGTTTGATTTCAAGTATTCTACAAAACCCACTATAACGATTATAAGTGGCTGTGCATTGCGTATTACCAAAATGATACAAATGCTCATAGTTTTTATACACGACCAATAACAGGCAAATATTTTCAATTATGTATATATACAATTTTTTTAACTACATATCATCTTAATCTAATAAAAGGGTAACTATAACTGACAAGTGACAGTAACACATTCTTTCTTATCAAAATTTTTCCGTTTATCTCTCTTATTTAATAACTACATTAATTACTATCAATATTAATTAATTCTCTTTTAATTTAAAAATAGTTTTTTTAATAAATGAAAAAAATATTTTTATTAATATTATTTCTAAATAAACAACATTTTATAAGAATTATTTTTTTTAAAACATCAAACTTTCATAAAAATATATAATATTTTAGAATTGGTGTTCTTAAAAAGCAATATGTTTATAAACAACAAATAATCAAAATTTTGAGAGTTATACAAAGAAAATTTTAGAAAATGACATTTTATAAATGGTTTGTTTTTAAAAAAATGCTTAATTTATTTATTGGAAAAAAACAAAAGTTTAAAAATTGATATCATTGTTTATTACCATGGTACTTAGTTATACGTAATTTTAATCGTATCTTATCTTATAATATCGTTTTATAATTAATAAAATTTTCAGTTAAATCTTTTTATTTATTCAACCCATGTAATACACGAGTTCACTAAAACTAGTAATCATATATATAGAGAACGAATTCTTGTGAAGTGAAAAAAAGTTTCGGAAGAAACATTCGAAGTCATGGTATATTAGGTACCAAATGTTTTTGTAATCATGCAACATATGTATTATAACGCAAAGTTATATATATCCATATGCAAAATTATATATATAATAACATACAATTACGTATACAATACACATAATTATACGCAAAGTGCATCAAGGTTTTAAATAAGTTGTTTTTGAAAAAAATTGATTATGTGTAAGTTATACATAAAGTACATCACCCTTTTTCAATAAGTCATTTTTCAAAAGAATATAATAGATTAAACTGCGAATAAACTACTTAATTAACTTAAAAACAAAACAATAAAGTATGTGAAGGTTATATATTTTTTGAAAAAAAATGATAAAACTAAATAAACAGGGCATAACGAATTGTCGAATTTACCTTCTACCTCATCTTATCTATTGATTTATTTTAATGAAGGATCGAGATTCATTTCACATACTCCTCACCGTAAATAATAACAGTAACAAAGATAATAATAATAATAATGATAATGATAATGGTGAAAAGATAAAAGACAAAAAAGGATTAACATGAGGATGTGATTGGCCAATGGCCATAAGCTATTGTCACTTAGTGAAGGCTGTCTAGTTTAGCAAGAAAACAAACAAAGCAAAAGGTTACTCAAAAGGATGATGATATGCCGGTTGACAACTCAATGATGAGTCGACTCGACTCATATGAATATTTCTTTTAGTCTTTGACAAAACTACTAATCATTTTAGTTAGTGACTTAACCCACACTTAATCTAGCCTTTTAGTGAATACACATGTGCATTTGGGCCCTAGATGCTTAATTGTGGAAGTACTTTTTAAAGTACGAAAATCTGTATCCAACCATGTTATAACAAAGTTAAATCAACATACTCTTTGTCCTAACATGCTCTAACCTAATCTTGATCGATAAGTAATTACGTTTATTATGTAAATATTAAAAAATGCACCAAATTAACCTCACGTATTCTTCAACAAACTTCAATCAAGGGTTTCTAAATATAATCTTTCTTTAAAACCCTAAATGGTCCAGTGAACGACAGATCTTTATTTTAAATTGTAGCTCAAGATCTAATCATGAGCGTTTTAGTTATTGATGTGCCTCGCTGTCATGATCTAAGAATCAAGATCATGGCTTGGACCTCTTTTTAGCTTCCAAAAAGTCCGTCTTTTTATGAGGTCTACCTAAAAACGGTTTTTCTATGTTTATAATTTCTTAATGTATTATCTAACCACTTAAGTTCTAAAGCCAAGTCTAATCTAAACTCAACTAGCCTTGCCCTTAAGGTAAAGCATTCATATTGATAGTTATTAATATTGTCCACTAGTGACTAAAAGAAGACAAATTAGGGGCTCTTAATTAAGAACATCACATCATGAACTTGAAGAAGGAGCATGAGTGGTTGATAACAAAATCTTGATTGAAATTAAAGGGACTCATGTTAGGATTTAGTCCTTTTAACCTTAGATTTATTAGGGTTTAAGTCTAAACCAAAGATCATGGACTTGTTGATGCAAATTTGTCCTTTCTTGTCCTTTATTTTGCTTTAGGTTTGGTGTGGATAAGAACTTGCTTAAACCTAACTTAACATGCTCTTTTGTCTTTACACCAATCTTAAGGATTTCACCATCTTAATCTCTTTTGTTGGTTTGTGTAGAAACAAAATCTACAAATTATTCTGCTAAATCTTATATATATATATATATATATATATATATATATATATATATATATATATATATATATATATATATATATATATATATATTGTAAAAGGTGTGGCTATGAAATTATAAAGCGTGTGTGCATAGTTATAAAGTTCTTTAAACAATAGAGGATAAAAGTCATAATTACATACACAGTGTCAGTTATTTTAGATGAGCAAATGATAATGACATTGTGTTGTATTAGTTTTGAACTTTCTTAAGGATTTGTTTTTTTCATCCTTATATAGATTGAACGCTCCTCTAAGAAAAATTAAAGAGATTGATTGTCATGAAGTATCTTGATAATAATGTAAAGAAAATGATACAAAACTAATATACTATTAATGTTTATTTAAAACCTTGTTTTATGTAATATTTATTAGTTATCTAGAATTCAATCTGATGATGTCGCTGCTACCTTCTCAACAACATTCACATACATATGCTAATGTATGTAAATAAAAAGAATTTAAATTACTTGGAGATAATATTTACTTGGATCAGAATGGCACTTACAAAATATTAGCTTATGAATAATACATACATTTTGCATATATACATTAACAAATATATACATACATACACTTATATAGTTCTGTTAATATAAAAAAGTTATATAAAAGGCGTATAAAGGGTACCGGACGTGAAACACGTGTATGCTTAAATTTTAAGATAGATCTATTTGCATCCATAAGTACAAATAGATTTTGCAGCAACATGCGTAACTTGCAATGAGTATTACTTCTAATGAGATTCACTCTTTTAGTTCCGAGTACCTATACGTAAAATCATATCTTATCTCAGTAGCACGCTTCATAATTTTTAAATCTTAATTACTAACTATTTAATTTAATATTTTCTTTATTTAACCCTTGTAATACTATACGAGTTTCTACCCTAGTAACTAAATAAAACAAAATTTCAATCAAACTCTATTGTCACTTTTCAATATTGAAGTAATCTACATGATTATTGATATAAACATGAATTAATTCTTTCCAAAAATAGATGATGACATCTACTTTGGATCTTTCTTCATGTTTTTATTCTTATTTTTGAACTGAAAATAATTCGAAATACCAAACACAAATAGTAAAGTTTTGAAAATAATAGTTTTAATCAACCAAAAGAAAAGTTTATGGTTGCATAAAGAGGATCATTTGATTTTTGATATCGACAAATCTTTCTACATGACTGTTAAAACGCTGATGTTGTCTGGGCTAGATTTGCTTTTGAGCCCAAATTCTACTTTATTTGCAGACTGGAGAATTGTGTAATTGGGCTGCACTTTAAGGGCCTACGGACTAAATATCCAAAATCCATTTAATATAGGCCCTTTTATAAAACCCTGTGAAACTGTAATATTTTTTTAAATCTAAAGTAGAAAAATATGTACAAATTATAATTTATGTTATGTACAAAACTAACGTTCATAATCCGAGCTACACGACGGCTAGCAATTTTTTTACGCACCTGTAGTCGTAAACTTCGAATACAAATGTGTTAAAATTTAATACGTTAAAATAAAAAAAATTTAAATATCTTGTCACTAAACTCTAAACAAATGAAAAAAATTAACAAAAGTTTGATTTAAATGAACCAATAACAATCAATAGTGAATAAGTACTATTCGCTTCAATATAAAATATATATAGTTATAATATGCTGTTAAAAAGGTACAAGAAATATAACAAATCTATAAAATGACCCCAAAATAATAATTTATAAAGTAACTTGATAGAACAATTTTTATTTGTGTCAAACTATTTTGAAATCGGGTCTAGCTAAGACAATCGATCTCGGGTAAATAGAAAATGGATGGACTTGATAGCACATACTATCCGACGTGGCATATTATGTGTTACTTAAACTTTAACTAAAATTGAGATAATTAAATGATTGATTATGGTGCGATTTGAACTTATATGCTCAACAGTGCATTGTCTAGAAGATGATCATAACAATGCACATGCAACTTTTCTTTTGTTTGTCTATTTATTTATTTTTAGGAAATTGTATTAATTACTTTTAACAAAAATACATTCACGGGTGAAGTACATAACATGCATAAAATGATAAAAGTTATCTTGGTGTGTCTAAGATATATTTCACTAATTTAGTTTCATTTTTAATTTTATATTATTTAGATATGTTAATCACTACTATAAAATCAATAACTTAGGTTTTATTTTTATTTTTATATTTTTTGATATATTTATCAACTGCTTCTTTTAAGTAACTAGATAGTTTAGTTTTATTTTGCTACAACATTTTTTTCATGATCTTAACGTTACCCACTTCCTTATTTCCCAACATTTTTTTACCAAACACATTATATTAACACGCATTATCAACAGACACGCATCACGGGGGTTAAATTTTCATGTCGCCGAAAGCCCATTACAATATTGTAATGCTTAAGAGCATTTACAGTGGAGTCCCTAAAAATATGTGAGTGTGTTTTCTATATTATATGAAATGGTTTTGAGTAGTTGTGAGAAAATATAGTGATTTTTATTGTAATTATATAAATAAAGATGAAAAATCCACTGTAAATGCTCTAATATGTATTTTGTTGAACCCACTATTAATTTTTTTTAAATACATATGATATAGACTCTGTTTGTTTTAAATCGAGTTTTATTAACATACTAGACTTGGTTATAAAATTGGATTATATAATGACATCTAATGAGCCTCCTCGAGTTATAGCCCCAATGACTTTCCGGTATATAAACCCGTCCCACTTGTGACAAAAATAAAGAGGGGGTTTCAGAAGAGGGTTTTCTCACATAATGTGAGTTTTCTCCTGAGTGTGTTCTCAAGTTTCGTACTTGTGTAATTAATGAAGAGGATCAGATGGGCCAGTGACTCGTCAGTGATTCAATTAGCCGTTCAAAAAAAAATATAAACCTGTGTGAAAGCTTTTAAACCCAATAAATAATCATAACTAACCAACATGATTAGCTTTAAAATCTATTTGTATAGTTTTATACTTTTATGTAGTTTTATTTATTTATGCAGAATTAAAAGAACTTAATATGCATTTGTAATATAAAAAATCACAATATCTTTTTGTAATATTTCTTGAAACAAAATATCCATGTAATTCATGTGGAATAATTGGTTCTACAATAATGTTATTATAAAAATTACTAAATTATATTTATTGTTATTATTTATATTATTATATATTGTCATCATCATTATATCATTTATTGCTGAAGGTTTACTAATCATACCTATATGTATTGTAGTATAGAACTGTACTTGCATAAATATTATAAAATACCTCAAAATATACTATATAATTTAGAAGTGTTAATGGGTCTAGTTTGATGTAGAACGAGATATAAAACCGGAAGTTTAATATGAACCAGGAAATCGTATTAAACAAAAATATATTATAATTTAGAAGTGTTAACGGGTCTTGTTTGATGTAGAACGATATACGGAACCGGAAATTTAACATGAATCCGAAAATCATATTAGACATACGAATCCTAACATTACAAACACATTCACGGGTTAACACACATGATCCATATAACCGGAGGTTTTTTTTACATATTAATACCATATATACAACTACAATTTACAACAAAAATACAGTAATATTATATATAAACAAGTTTAAACAATAAAACATGTTATTCCTTTCTCTTTTATTTATTAAAAAGATTGACACAAGTTACCAAATCACCAATATAATACATCTAAAAACTTAGAAAAGTAAAAATGTCAACATGTGAACCCATTATATCGACTAATCGGCTTGTTTAGCTAAGTGTGCTCACAAGTTCGATCCGAAATGACCTGAATTCATTGAGTAAAAGCCAAAACACATAAATTTCATGTTAGATTTGCGTCTCGTAAAAAATTCACACCCCATAATAGATAAAAGACAAGATGTCTAATAGAAAACAAAGCAACTTTTGAGGTTCTTGATACACACGTATGTATGTATGGTGTGTTTTTGTATGCAACTATATATGTATACATGTATCCCTTTCAAACTCTATACCATAAGACCATATGCTTATTTAACAACATGCATAAGTAAATGGAAAGCAAAACTTTATAAACTATGAATTTCATCTCCCTCCAAAAGATAAAAAATTGCATGTGTAGGGGCCGATCCTCCATGCATGCGTACCATACATGTAATCATCTAATTAACTTAATCACTTATATTAGATTAACATAATTAATTAAGGTTAATAAGGAAGTTAGGTCTAAACATTTAAAAAGTTGATTAACGTTAACTAAAAAGCTTAATTAGCATGTTAAGTGTCATCTTAGGCTTCCCCTATAAAACCATCACCATCTTCATTATCTTTCTTCAACAATCTCTCTTCATTTCCCCTCTCTCTCTACCTTTCTCTCTCTACTCTCTCTCTACAATTTTTAGCAGAAATATAATAATATTACATAAATGGAGAAAAAACCTTGCAATTCTTCGCAGGATGTCGAGGTGCGAAAAGGGCCATGGACAATGGAAGAAGACTTGATTCTTATAAACTATATCGCGAATCATGGTGAAGGTGTTTGGAACTCACTAGCTAGATCTGCAGGTGATTAATGTTTATTATAGAATTTTGAGGTTTTTTATAAGATTTTTTTAGGGTTTTTCAAAGGTGTTAATTATGATTTTAATGATGGATTAATCAGGTTTAAAAAGAACCGGAAAAAGTTGCAGGCTTAGATGGTTGAACTATCTCCGACCGGATGTACGGAGGGGGAATATTACACCGGAAGAACAACTCTTGATCATGGAGCTTCATGCTAAATGGGGAAACAGGTTTTTAATTCTTTCTAGCATTTATTTAATTGAATTTAAATCCCATTTTTTACTGTCTTTTTTTCTTCTTTTTATATATTTCCCTTTTCTATATATATATGCCTCTCTCTCTATATATATATATATCATCATACATGATCATGGGTGTATATATGTATACACAAAGTTGCTTGTATTGATTTGATCTTTGTTCTGTGTTATGTGGAATTTTAATCCGGTAAAAGCCATTTTTGCATGATTAATTCTATATTTTTCATGTCTACAACTTATTAGATGATTAAATCTTTGTGTTTTAATTTACACTGTTTAGGATTTTAGATTTTTTTTAAAGTTGCATCAACGTGTTCCAGTTTCCAAAGTGTGACGAAAGAATTGAAGTCATAATTCATAAAGTTATCCATTCTTGGCAAAAGTTAGTGTTACCTTTTTGGTTAAGTTATAAAAGAAATTAATTTAACAAGGGAGTAATTAATTTTAACAATAGTGTATAGTAATTACATAATTAAACATAGTACTTACAAACAATAATTGAGAGTAATTAATTTTAACAATAGTGTATAGTAATTACATAACTAAACATACTTACTAACAATAATTAAGCTTGATTAATTGAACACATGGACTAAACAAGATTTGTATTCCAGTAGCATTAGTGATTATTTCTGCATAAAAAATAGTATAAGTTCAAATCATTACTAGTGTAAGAGCATTCACATCCCGTTCTTTAAAAATATGTGAGTAGAGTCTTTAAATTATATGGTATGGTTTTGGGTGGTTGTAAGTGGAGGAGAAAGAAAATATTATTGTTCATCTGTAAATTTAAAAATTCACTGTTCAACCCTTATAAATTTTTTAATATTTATGAAAGTGGTTGTGAGTGGATGAGAAAAAAAAATAATAATAAAGATGTTAAAAAATATTATTTAATCGAAAGAAAAGAGAAAAAATAATTGTTTTTACTGTAATTATATGAATAGAACAATACACCACCAACTGAGGCTGAAGTTGTGAACCCACAAAAGATAGATTTACAAATAAAAGAGATTCCAAGTTTGAGAAGTAACATTTTCATCCATCACGTGCTAAAATTTCATTTCAAGACGACAATGTGATGGTCCTCTATGTTTAGGGTTTTTTATGATGACCATCCATTTAATTTAATCATAGTATTTGAAAAATTAGTCGTATTTATGATTTTAGTTATATACTTACATATTTTGAATAATATTCATATTTCCTTTAAAGAAAATTACTTTAGGCTTTTAAATTTGTAAGTTAAAAAGGATTAAAACAAATAGGGGTTCACTTAAAAATGCATCTTAAATTGGTTTGCTTACCAAAATAATGTAGCCTTTTCTTCTTTAATCACGATTAACTACCGCATCGATGCTCTTGTCGAATGAATCTTCGGAACAACGACAAGACGAATTTTGGATTCCATACTTTAGCCAAGAATTTTAAAAAGATTGATGAACGTACTTGTTTTCTTTTTTCTATTTTGATAAGGTTTTGCTAAATTTATGAAATGAAATGCGAGTTGAATCTCGTTTTAAATATACAGTGATTGAAGAAAAAGTGATTTGATGAATTTGAAACGTGGAACATGTTAACTTTTAATTTGCATCGTGGAACATGTTATATGTTTGGTCCTATATGAAGGTTAGATGTTCTCTTGTGTGGGCCATACTATCTATATATCTCAATCTTTTTGGGAAATTTTTTCATAAAATTCAACTTTAAATTATGGTAAAAACATTATTTTTGAAGTACAAAGCCGGCCATTGTTGAAAAAGGGTTATTTGAGAATTTATTATGCTGAGGTACAAATCAATTTAAAATGAATATTGAATTCCAAGATTAAATTGGCTTAATAAATACTTGTGTTTGTACTTTGTAGCAAGTATGAATAGAACCACGTACTACCCCAAGAAATTTAAATTCTTTTAACTTTAATGATATTTGTTAACATAGTTTTTCTTTATAAAAAATTAAAAGGGAAGGATGCTACTAATTTGGGTTCACAAAGTTGCAGCTTTCTTTTGTTTACCATAAATTTTCTAGTATTTTGTACATTATGTATGACATAAATTAAAAAGTTAAAACTCTACTTCATGACATATAATATAAAAGTTTTACTTATTTTTACTTGTTTTCTGACTATTTGACTTAAAAAACAAAATGTTTTGTAGATGGTCAAAGATAGCAAAACATCTCCCGGGAAGAACAGATAATGAAATAAAAAACTATTGGAGAACAAGGATTCAAAAGCATATTAAACAAGCAGAAAACTTCAATGGACAAACATCTTCAGGGCATACTGATCAAGCAACTACAAGCTCAACGCAAACATGCAATGCCATTAATCCGATGGATACGTACTCTCCTCCTTACGATAACTTTCAGAATTTTTCAGGTCCATTTCCCACCGAGACAAACGAGAACATGTGGAATATGGAGGATTTATGGTCCATGCAGTTACTAAATAGCGACTAAATTATTTTATATAAGATATACAAGAGTCTTATAGATCTATATAGATTACATATATAAACCTATAAGCCACAAAACTTAAACCCTTGTTTGACTTGCGTCTTTGTTTATATGTAGTCAAACAAGAATGATAGTCATCTATATGTCTTCTATACCGACTCATGTATTACTATAACAAAGTCCTAAGTCCTTAAGATTTCTTATACAATAAAACCGGAGGATTAATATACACTTTTATTGTGACAAATATTTGATGTTATTTTACAAATTGCTTTTGATTTATTTCTCTCTTTTATTTTTCAATATAAATAAGCTAGCGACATCATGACGGTTCAAAACAATAGGGGACAAATAAAATTCTCTTCTTTGCTGACTATAATCTAAGGAATCTAAAAAACCTCACTTTGTAACAAAGAAATATTATTAATTTTCTATGGTTACATAAGTAGCTGATGCTTCGGTTTCTTTGGTTACTATGCATAAAACGATACTGAATGGTAACAATCCAAGTTATGATTATTGCTATAAATATATGCATATGATCAGCTAATCCGGTTGATTTGATTGATGGAAACTACTCTTTTGATAGAAAAAAAAACATAATCATCAAAATTAACTTTTTTGGTTTAGTTTAATTATCAATCTAAACTCAAAAGTAATCGCGTTTTTGGTTAAAAGGCCTTTAAAATATATGTATTATCATATTTGTGCATGACTAAAGAGAGGATTAGTTGAGACCGAGATTAACCATATTAAAACACTATTATCTTCTTTAATTAAATATTATTAAGGCTAATTTTGGGTTGGCATCTAGTTTAGCGAAACGACAAATTAGAGACATCTATCAAACCAAACCAGTAAGAGGTTGCCACGTGGAAAGATGTGGAATGATCTTGATTTCCATTTTGGGAAAGTTCAATCTTTGCTTTCTATTTTTATCCAAACTATTGCATGAGTTTGTGAGTCTTGAAAGGAGACGTAAGCCTAACTTTTTCCAACCATTTAAGGAAAGTCTTCACATGCATTGATGCTATATTCTTCACCCCTCTCTTACACTAATAAAAAAAGGCTTAATTTACAATTAAATCATTAATTTTATTTATATATCATGAATAATTGAAATATAATTTGGTTGAATTCTGTGACCCAACCGTTGACGGGCGATATTGTGTATTTATGATTAATGATGGATGAATTATTGAGTTATGGTGTCGGCGAGTTGTGAAGATGACTTAGTCGTCGCCATAGTATTGAGAGTTCATGCTAGCGAAAAACACTTTGGTTAGGGTGCCATTCTTAATATAGTTAGGGGTTGTTTGATTTGCTACTCACCCGGTCAAAATATCTAACCCACTGACCGATCCGACACCACTGACTCATGCATATTTTTCCCTTACCCGGTCAGTTTTGAAACACCATCTTACTCGGTTAGCTCCTTCTGACCAAGACCTGCAAATCAAACAACACCTTAGTATGGTTGAGGGTGAGTCACTCTTTAGAGGTCATGTTGAGAAGTTATGTGCTCGTGTGTATGATCTGGTTGTCGAGACTCGATCAAAAACAAGTTAAGTTATCGGTCTTAGCTACCTTTATTGTGTAAGGGTAAGTAAGGTCGTCTCCTCAGGGAATCTGTGAAAAGTGTTTAATGAATACGACTCGACTAACTAAAAGATTCAAACTTTGTAATCGAAAATTGAAACTTTGAATGGATTACTAAGCAAAAGTGCATAAAGCAAGAAACTTTAAAACGAATTTGATTAAATATTAAGAAACAATCACTTTCGTGTGTCAAGTTCTACGAGTTCAATGGTTCGTTAAATATATTTTAGGGCTTCATAACACGACTCAAGATAGTGGCTTTTGATCGAAGTGATGACCAAGGAATAATATTTTAAGACTCGTTCGTTCACAAAATCATCAATTCATCTATATCACGTTATCTACTTGTCTCAATAAGCTCACGATGCAAGAAAACCGAAAACTGATGATAAAACAAATAACTTTCTTTATAAACAAATTATTTAACTCAATCAAAACCTCAAATACATTCAATCACAAAGTGTTTAACATAAAAACCCTAAATACAACTAACCATCTCACTTGATAAGAACTCTCCACCCGAAAGCAATCACACGAACTTAGCCACGCATTATCATCATTAAATCTTCGATCTTTGATTGGATATTGTTAAAGCTTGATTTGGGTGAAACCATGGTGAAAGAACTCCCAAAAACGCCTTGAAAACCTCTAAAATTCGTGTGTAAAAAGTCTCTTTCCGAAACCCTAATGATTGGGGTTAAATAGGATTTAAAATTTGAAATAATCCTCCAAATATCGCGTTAGACCGTAACTTACGACCTATAGGCCGTAACTTACGACCTACCTTTAACCAGACGGCCAAACCTTCTGTCTTACGGGGTTCACAGACGGACTCAGCACAGGGGCGTAAGTTACGGCCTCAGGCCATAGCTTACGGCCTCCCCGCAGTTTTTCACAATTTTCTTCGTTTTCAACACATTTCACGCCATAGTCTTGCTATCCTTTGTATCATTCTCAAATAATGTTCGTTAAACTTTATTTAATCTATATTTCAAACACATAACAAAGTTATTATATGAATATCAAAATTAGGTTAAAAACAATGTTTTAAACATCTAAAAGTCATACCAAACACCAACACATCAGTGTATCACGCTAAATTCTAAATATAATAATTAAATTGAAGTTATATTATTGTAAATAGATGAAAAATTATTATTATGGTGGTTATTATATTGTGTTAAATGTCATAGATTCAAAGTTATTAAAGATTCCAAATTAGTTAAATATATGAAAAAAGCAAATTGATGAACAGTAAATTGTGGTAGTTTCGGTATTTCGCATCCTCCTCGGGTATTGTGCTTTGTATTTATACTTGAGCAGATGTTAGGTGGCGGCGATGTGGGTGTGTTGGGGGTCGCCGACCTTCTCTTTCTGCTCCGATTCTCGTCCGGTGTGGGTGTGTTGGGGGTCATCGGATTTTGTGGTGGTGGTGATATCCTTGATTACATGATCAGTACCACCAGTACCTTCGTCGCACGATGACGGCGACCCTGTTACCGTCGCGACAGTTGGTCAGCCGCCTTGACCCATCACCGCTGCTACAACCCGTCTTTAGTGCTCGCCACCGCTACCGGCAATACCCGAAAAGGTTAGCAATGGCAGAGGTGGTTTTGCACTCCGAGCACCTTCTGATCTACAACATGCATCAACCATTTTCCAGTGGTGACCTTCACAGTGGTGGTGTTGATGGTGAGGGTTTTGACGGTGGTGGTGTTAGTGGTAGGGTTCTTGACGGTGGTGGTGTCAATGGTGGTGGTGTTGACGGTGGGGGCCTTCACGGTAATGGTATTGACGGTGGGGTCTTCACGATGGTGCTCTTGATGGTGGGCCTTTAGATGATGGTGGTCTTGATTGTGATGGTATGACCACTTCTGTTGTTCCTTCTCTCCTATATATGAATAAACGAAGGTGATGAACAATTAGTTTAGTTGGTTTATCGATGTTTCAGATCTGGAACATAAATTTTGTTCGGTAATGATGAGGATTTTTTTTACCTCGGAACCTGTTAGATCTATTTTGTCGGGTTTTTGTTGCTTTGTTCGATGATGATGAGGAAGACCTCACCTAAGAACAGATTGGATCTGATAAACCTGTTTTCAGGGCTTTGTTGTGAAATTTTCGGATCTAAATCCTGTTTGGTTTTGTGATGATGAGAATGCCTCATTTGAGAACCCAGGTTACTCTTCTTATTGTCATTTCCGTTGTTTTGGGTTTACTTTTGAATGTTTAGAACATAGTTTTTTTACTCCCCATGCTGCCATTTCTGTTATTTTGGGTTTACTTTTGA
Organism: Flaveria ramosissima; assembly: GCA_025215565.1. Taxonomy (NCBI): domain Eukaryota; kingdom Viridiplantae; phylum Streptophyta; class Magnoliopsida; order Asterales; family Asteraceae; genus Flaveria; species Flaveria ramosissima. Next base: position 9,960,567 of record CM046037.1, read on the forward strand.
ATGTTTCGACTTTCGAGCATAGTTTTTTTTATGATGGTGAGACGGTCATCTATGAACCCGTTAGCTTTTTTGTGATATTTGTATGTTTAATGATGATGATATTTTTGTTATATTTGTATGTTTAATGATGATGATAGTACTATCATTCAAGAAGCTATTATATTTTGCTGGCTTTTTTTGTTTAAAGCATAGGTGTTTGCTTTGTGAGACTGTTTCTTCCCGAGTCTTGAACGTTAATACATGTACAATATGAGCGAAAATCAACTAGTTAGTTAAATAATGGTAAAATTGAAAGAGGCAATAAAGGTCAACATGATCAATTCATGCGAAAATATGGTTAGAGACTTGGAGCTTTAAAGGGGTAAAGGCATAGAGACACTTCATTTGTTCAAATAAGTTCAAAGATTTCAGAGAATGTTTATATAATGGTAATTATATTTTTATTTTATCAATCCATATTTTACAATTCTGATTTAATAACGATGTCCTCATGTCCATGGAATATTCAATTTGGGAAGGTCAAACTCGTCAACTTTTCAAAAAGAGACAAATCCATCAATAATTAGATAGCGTAAATATGCCCCTAGTATATTCGAAAATGATCAGAGTATGAATAGGTGTGTACAACATTAATATTCAAAATATACTTTAAGAATTATATGGCATTACTTTTTTTTAACGGCAACTGTACGACCCTGCTTCGGAGGATAAGTGTTATCTTAATCGGGTCCACCTATCCGTTTCCCAGCCGGGACCGCACCCCCAACCCCCTCAGGAGGAAACTCATTGCTGAAAAAACCCACTGGCTCAACTCTGAGCATTTTGCTCAGAGTGAGACTTGAACCTATGACATTCCCTTTATTTACATGTTATGTATATCTCACCTTAACCAGTTGGGCTAAAGATCATTGGTAATTATATGGTATTACTACATTATACTACACGTCGTTTTTCAAAGTCCACAACCCGATGCACAACCTTCACCAAACATATATACCGTACTGCACACACGTTAGCAAATAATGCCAAGCAAATACACCGGCTAATTAAGTTTTAACTTGATAATCACAAAGGAAAACATTAATGATACCTTGTTAAGCTCGTTTGCCTGTATGAACAACCGGAATCAACCTGTTCATTGTAGATCCACAGTTATAAACCATTATGTAAAAATGCTTGTGCACTTTTTGCGCAACCTCTTTAACCTTTAAACACCAACGTCACCTAATAAAAATTTGATCAACTATTAATAAACAATATTATTATGAATTTTATTATAATATATTATCATTACATACATCACCAGGGATTATCTTTCAAATTTTACACAAGGTGAATTTGCATATTTCCATAAAATTGCCACTAAAATACTTACATTCTATAAATATTTTCAATTAGGAGATTTATATACCAAATCATATTCGATAAGGTTGTTTCATCCCAAATCATTTTACCACTTAAGGTTTTAACATCTCAATTCAATTACACATGGGGATTAATATCCCAAATCATTTTACCACTTAAGGTTTTAACATCTCAATTCAATTACACATGGGAATTAATATCTTAAATCATTTAACACTTAGGGACACTATATCTCAATTGATATCAACTTAGGAAATTGCTTCTTGTATCAATATTTCCACTTAGGGATTAAATGCTATCATAACCACTTGTGGGTTTAACATCCAATTCATTCAAACATGCTATAGCCCACTTACCTATGCTAATCTAGGATGAAATTCAATGTCAAATAACATGTTCACCACCAACGTGATTTCTACTTTTAATGATAAACATACACTCTACCAAATTTATAATTAGATAAGATCACACAATGATTACATTGGCAAGTTTAATATTATTTTAAAACACTTTGATGCTTATTTCATTTGGAAATAAGTTTGTGCATTTACATTGAACACTTTGATGCTTTAACCTTTTACACATCTAATTCACATAATGACATATAATTGTAGGTTTTGTTATTCATGAGAACTTGATTATCTCTGGATATTATGTTAACACTTTCAGATTTTGGATATTAAATTCAATCCGAACTCTTCGCAACCAACATCAAAAATTTCTTTTAACAGTAAACATGTGACCGTCATCTCTATAATCATCATATCTACATGTCAAGATAAGCAATATAACATAATATATACTGTAAGTTTTAGTGTGATGAATTGTATCATCTGGATTTATATTCTTCTTATACATACAAACACTATGTATACCAACAACCGTGCCAATTCTTTAAAAACAACTATTCATCAAATCCGTAAACTATGTTCTTTTAAGTCCACATCATTCGATATAATCATTTTCAAACGATATTTTTCAATTGTTAAGGAAACGAGAAATGAATTACGTAATAATACATATTTCATTTCATATTTGGTATGAAACGTAATGTGTGATGTTGATCTTGAACTGTAAAACGAAAACATATCATTTTTAGTATTATCATACGTCATTAAGTATGTATATTTCGGGGTAAATCGACAAGTATTATTACTTCGTGGAGTTATTTGGAGAAAAAGGAAGTTTGTTGTGGGCCTTTACTATTACTCAAAGGATACGGAAGCAATTCTCATTAGATATAGACTTTATTACTTGCTTTTTGTATATTATCTGTCACGTGTTTTAAATGGCAGAATCACATAGTAAGAGTTAAATTTTGTCACGTGAAAGATAAGGTGAAATCTAGGCTTCACACAAACCGAATGTTAAGTGAACCTTTTAAAAAGTTTATGACTAAAAGTTTCCTTACGGTAATTGGTTTACAAAGAACAAGCTTTTTTCGTTCATTTAACTAATCAAATGAAAATCCTCGTTCGTTTATTTATATTCATTTAAATTTGTTAACACACATTATTTATGTTTATTCTTATATATTCTATTATATTCGTTCATATATAGACGTTCATATAATTACTTGTTCACTTATGTTCTTTCATTTCTATTACTATTGTTATTATGACACTATATTTTTAAATTTGCTATGACTGATATGTATATGTGTTATTTTTTACCAGTGTGCTTTTTTTATTATAAGTTTGCTCCTTTTTTATTGCGCTTAAGTGAGAGATGAGCCCTTTGCGCCTTGCAACTTTGACTAATATGCTTAGTTCATTACTTATGTTATTTTAAACGTAGAACATGAACATTTTGTTTATATCGTGCTTGATTCACCCTAATACGGTGATGGTCAATCATATTAGCGATAGATTAGTGAGAAATCAACTACAACCATATTAGCGATAGAGAGTGATTAATATATAAAAGTTTACCAACGACTAGGCCGTTGATAATTTGTCAGTGAGGCTCTCTCGTTCATATTTGTTAATGAATATCGATCTCACATATATCAAGATTAATATGTTATAGCTAGTGAGAGTGACACATAAAGATTAACTACAATAATAGTTGTAGACATCAGGCGTATATAACAACTTTATACATTCAATTATATTGCATTTCGCCATATTTAACATCCACTAACGAACATTGCCATCACCATATTTGCTACTCTGATGACCGATACAATGAGCACAAATTCTAGCTATAAGATTATTCTGTGTGGTATGTATAATATCTTAGGAGTTGTTTGGCGGTTTTTGAATGATTAAATACTGAGCCAATAAGAGGTCTAAACCATTAAGTGCTGAACCATTAAAATGTCTGAACCATTAAAAGCTAGTATATCGCTTAACTATTCAAATGCAAATGTCTGACCAATTTTGATAAGAGGTCTTAATCATTCAGCATTAGACCTCTTAACCATTCAACATTAGTATAATGCTTAACCATTCAAAGGCAAATGTTTGAACCATTCAGACATTTGCTTGCGAAATAAACAGTCTGAACCATTTAAACATCTGAACCACTAAGAGGCTGATTAAGATGTTGTCAAACAGCCTCTTAGTACTTAAAATATAATGACGGATCAAGCAAACTAACGGGATAAATTTTCAACAAAAATATTAGTTCGTTTTAAGAGATTATATAAACCATCATTGACGGATTAACGACAAATTTCTAATAGCATTTGCAATGAAATTCCAAGGCTAATTGCAACCGAACAAATTAACGGAATTGTTTTTTTTTTTTGAAAAATAGTGTCTATCAAGACATGCAATTTATATTTAGTGAAAGATTTGCGATGGAACAACCGTCGCAAATCATTACCGAACAAAAGTTATGGGAATCAAATGTGAACAGGTTTTGATCGGACAATATTTGCCCATAGATTACCAACGGGCTAGTGGACTATGGGTAACTTTGTGATGAAAGCAAGAATGATATCAAACACCACTTTGGAATAACTCTCCAATCTTATTGACCAAGAAAATATAATTCCAAAACTTGGTTACAAATTACCCCAACTTGGGTTTATATAATCTAGTTACCTTATCTAATTAGAATTTAAATCGTAGTTATCTATTCCTACTAGATAAACCATAAACTAGATAATATCAAATTTAAATTTCAAATCCAACTTGACCAACTTGTCAACATTGGCCCTCCCATATTCCCGGATTGCCGACTTGCCCTCCAAGACTCGAGAATTACTTCATTCCAACATTCACCCCCCTAATTTCCAAGTGGAAACTAGAAGGTCTTCTACTCCAAGAAGTTTTCGCATCTCACCAAACTTGATTCTTGCGAGAGCTTTGGTCAATATGTCCGCCTTTTGTTCCTTGCCATTGATGTGCTCCACCACTATCTCCTTTCTTTCAACACATTCTCGTATATAGTGAAATCGAGACTTTATATGTTTACTCCGACCATGAAAAACCGGGTTTTTTACTAGAGCAATCGTCGAGGTATTATCAACTTTCAACACGACCACTTGTAGTTTTGATCCGGTTAACTCGCCCAACAATTCTCGTAACCATACGGCTTGACATGAAGCCGAACTTGCCTCCATGTACTCTGCTTCACATGATGAGTGTGCAACCGTGCTTTGCTTTTGGGAACACCAAGTGATTGGTGAATCTCCAAGGTAGAATACATGTCCAGTAGTACTCTTCCCATCATCATCATCAATGTTGTGGCTACTATCACTATACCCCGTTAATCCCCTTTCACCTTCTTTTTTATAGACAAGACCATATCCGATGGTTCCTTTAAGATACCTCAGAATCTGTTTTATGACTGCCAAATGTGATTGTTTAGGCGTTTGCATGTAACTACTTACCATTCCCACCGAAAACGCCATATCCGGTCTTGTGTGCAACATGTAGCGTAAGCACCCCACAAGTTTTCGGTATTTGGTCGCGTCTACGTCTTCCTCTTCCACGACTTTGGATAGCTTTTCGTTCGGGTTCATGGGTATAGCGGTTGGGTTACAATCCTTCATCCCGGCTTCTTTTAGTACCCGACGTGCATATGCCTCTTGTTGAATTCGAATCTCATTATTGAGTTGTGTAACCTCAATCCCGAGATAGTAAGTGAGCTTTCCCAAATCTGTCATCTCGAATTTCTTTGACATGGCTTTCTTGAATTCCAAGATTTGATCTTTGTTTGACCCGGTAACAATCAAATCATCAACATAGACTCCTATGATGACAACGTCGATTCCAATCTCCCTTCGATATACGGCTTGTTCTTGTGAGCACTTATGGAACTTTAACTCCTTTAGAATCCCATCTAGCTTTGTGTTCCAAGCGCGCGGTGCTTGTCGTAACCCGTATAAAGCCTTAGAAAGCTTGTATACCTTGAATTCTTCCTCGGGTTTTACAAACCCATCTAGTTGAGATACGAACACGTCTTCTTTTAATTCTCCATTTAAAAATGCCGACTTGACATCAAGGTGATGCAAGTCCCATCCTTGATTAGCGGCTATAGCAATTAACATTCGAACCGTTTCAAGTCTCGCCACCGGCGCAAAGACTTCGTCGAAATCAATACCGGGTTGTTGAACATAACCCTTCGCGACAAGTCTTGCTTTATATTTATTAATGGTTCCGTTTGCGTTTCTTTTCACCTTGAAGACCCACTTTAACCCAATAACTTTTGCACCATCCGGTTGATCGACTAGCTTCCAAGTGTTGTTTCGGATGATGGAATCTAGCTCAACTTGCATAGCTTTCATCCACTCCGGTTTAGACTGCTTCTTCAAAGTTCTTTGGTTCACTTTCCTCCATTAGTAAGAGTTCAACATCTTCTATTTGTAAAATATAATCATTGAACTTAACCTGTGTTATTGGTACTCGACTAGATCTTCTTAGTTGTTCTTCGGGCTCAGAAACGATCTCTGGTGGGTTTTCTTGTGGCTGCAGTGAGCTGGTCGCAAGGCTGTGTGAATCTGTTGTCGCTAAAGCCGTAGCTGAATGGTCCTGAATGCTGCCAGAATTAGCGACAGAGGCTGCTGGTGTCGCTGGGCTTTGTGACGAGCTGTCTTGAAGGTTTTCTTGATTGGTTTCACCTGTTGCAGTTCCGGTTGACACCGGCCCAACCCCGGTGTCGATAACCCCTTGCCAATCGACCCAAAAATACCCCGGTTCAAAGGTTGTTTCAACTTTGTTTGGCATTTTCCAATCCCACACCTTTTTTTCATTGAACACCACATCCCGTGACACCACAATCCTTTGTGTAACTGGGTCGAATAATCGGAATGCCTTTGTGTAACTAGGCTCTTTGACCTGTCATCTAGTTTCTTGAGGTGTTTATTAGTCACCTTTGCATATGCCACACATCCGAACACTTTGAGGTAACTTACACTCGGTTTCTTTTGCTTCAAAGTCTCGTATGGTGTTGAGTTTTCCACTGACCGAGTAGGTACTCGATTCTCAATAAATGCCGCGTGTCGGATTGCTTCTCCCCACATAAAATTTGGAACGTTCATTGCTTTCAACATGCTACGTGTCATCTCTAGCAATGTTCGGTTTATTCTCTCGACCACACCATTTTGTTGAGGCGAGTATGGTGCGGTCAAGTGTCTTTGGATGCCTTCCATGTCACAATAATGATTGAATTCTTGTGAGTTAAATTCACCACCTCGGTCGGTTCGGAATGTTTTCACCTTTGTTCCTACCTCCCCTTCAACCATTGCTTTGAACTTCTTGAATGCTCCAAAGGCTTCAGTTTTAACTTTTAATAAACAAATCCAAAGGTAACGTGAGTAATCATCAATTATTACAAAAATGTATTTGTTACCGGCTAGGGTTGGAGGAGTTATTGGGCCACATAAATCGCCGTGTATGAGCTCTAAGGGACGAGTTGCTCTAAACGTTGTTGCTTGTGGAAAAGGTAGTCTTGTTTGCTTCCCAACTAAGCATGACTCACATAGCTTGGTTTCATGTTTAATTTGTGGCATCCCGGTTACTAATTCATTCTTAGCCATTTGTTTCATTGACTCGAAGTTTAAATGGCCAAGTCTAGCGTGCCAAAGCCAACTACTTTCATCGATGTTGCTTAGCAAACAAATAGGTTTTCCCACCTTTAATTTTACATGGTAAAGCCTATTTGCCGACCAGTTTACTTTAAATAACTTTCCTTGCCTATCGTGCATGGAAATATAGTTATCTTTGATTCGGATGTCGCATCCGCTCTCCGATGCTTGACCAAGACTTATTATGTTGGCCTTTAGACTTGGTATATAATAGACATCCGTTAGTAAACGATGTTCCCCCGTTTTCCCTTCAAACAAAATTGACCCTTTCCCACATATGTTAACAAACGAGTTATCTCCAAATTTTACCTTCCCATGGATTCGTTTGTTGAGCTCCGAGAATAAAGACTCCTCGCCCGTCATGTGATTGCTTGCGCCATTGTCTAAGTACCATGTATCGATTCCTTTTGGTTCAAGTTTCTTGGGTATCACTTTTTCTTCGTTTAAATAAACACTTTCTTGCACACCTTGCATCATGAATAGAGACGGGTCCATGGCTTCTCCTCCTTCAGCTAGATTTACTTCCCCTTGAAGTTTTTGTTTTCTATCCGGACACGTTGAGGCAAAGTGTCCCATCTTGTCACATCGAAAACATTGGATTTTAGAAAGATCTCGGCTTTTACCTTTCTTTTCTCGACTCTCGGTATTACTTGCAACTTCTTGATGTCCACGGTTATTGCTCTTCCCGCGTCCACCCCTTCCGCGCCACCCCCCTCGGCCCCGACCCCCTCGACTTGCGGCCCGTGAGTTCGAACCCGAAGATGGCTCAGTCTTATCATACATCAGTTTACCATGAGACTCATTATGGTAATCATCTTCCTTCACTCGCTCCTCATAAGCTTTCAACCACCCTACCACATCTTCAAAGCCAACAGTTTTGAGATTTATGGCTTGTTCAATTGATGCCACAAGCGCCGCCGCTTTTGCTCATCAATGATTTCACCAAGCGCCGCCGCTTTTGCTGCCGTACCGGATAGCCTTGCAACAAATTCATCGATGGTGTCAGTTTCTCGCATCTTCATTCCATCGAACTCAACCATGTGTTTTCACAATGATAATCAGAATACTATTGATTGTATTTGCTTGTCTCACAATGGAGATAATTACAGGGATTAAATAGGAGCCTATTGAGGTTTATACAAGGAATTACAGCCTGTGATACAATGGGTTTTCCTATAATTAGAGTTGGTTATTTTTGGTTGGGATAGGATGTTGAGCTGATCCCCCAATTTCCTCATTCTTTCTTTTAACACTCCCCCTCAAGTTGAATAGTGGGATCTCCAATATTCAACTTGGTTAAACAGTTGCTGAAGATTCTTCCGTTGACGGCTTTCGTCAGTATATCTGCAAGTTGGTCTTCTGAGCGAATGAATGGTAGTTCTATAATGCCAGTTTCCAGCTTCTCTTTGATAAAGTGTCTGTCGACTTCTACGTGTTTAGTCCGATCGTGTTGAACTGGATTCTCTGATATTTGAATTGACGCTGTGTTATCACACATTATTTTGCTGGTTTTGGTTGGAGGGAAGCCGATCTCAGTTAGTAGTTTTCGTATCCATAAGACTTCTGCGATTCCTCTTGCTATTCCTCGGAACTCGGCTTCAGCACTGGATAGTGCTACCACTTTTTGTTTTTTGCTTCTCCATGTAACTAGGTTTCCTCCAACTAGAGTGAAGTAGCCTGAGGTTGATTTTCGATTTCCTTTATCTCCTGCCCAATTAGCATCAGTGTATGCCTGGATCTCTAGATGTTTGTTTTGCTTGAAAAGAACCCCATGACCTGTTGTTCCTTTCAAATATCTGATGATCCTCCATACTGCTTCCATGTGTGTTACTTGTGGTTGGTGCATGAATTGGCTAACTACTCCAACGGCATAGGCTATATCCGGACGTGTGTGGGAAAAATATATTAGTTTTCCCACCAACCGTTGGTATCTTTCTTTGTCTGCAAGCTCTGCTCCTTCGATCATGTGAAGTTTGTGATTTGCCATCATTGGGGTTTCTGTGGGCTTACAGTCGATCATTCCTGTTTCTGCTAGAAGGTCCAGGATATATTTCTTCTGACAAATGAAGATCCCTTGTTTGGACCTTAATACTTCGATTCCCAGAAAGTACTTGAGTCTTCCCAGGTCTTTCATCTCGAATTCTACGAATAATCTTTCCTTCAGCCGCATCATTTCTTCTTCGTCGTTTCCTGTAATTATCATGTCATCAACATAAATAATTAAACATGTCACAAGTTTACCTCTTTGCTTTAGGAAGAGAGTGTGATCCGAGTTGCCTTGTTGGAAACCATATTTCTTCATTGCTATAGTGAATCTCCCAAACCAGGCTCGGGGTGATTGTTTTAGTCCGTATATTGCCTTTTTTAGTCGACATACTTCTTCTGCTTTGTAGCTTCCTTCGAATCCCGGTGGAGCCTCCATATAGACTTCTTCTTTTAATTCACCGTGGAGAAAGGCATTCTTCACTTCGAATTGGTGGAGCGGCCATCCTTCATTTGCAGCTACTGAGAACAACACCCTGATTGTGTCCATCTTTGCCACTGGGGAGAAGGTTTCTGAATAATCGATTCCGTATGTTTGGGTGTATCCTTTAGCTACTAGCCGAGCTTTATATCTTTCAATGGTTCCATCAGGTTTATGTTTGATTGTGAAGACCCAGCGACAACCAACTTGCTTCTTCCCAGATGGGAGAACGCACTTCTCCCATGTGTCACTTTTCATTAATGCTCTCATTTCGGTTTCCATTGCCTCTTTCCAGTTCTTTGATTCTAGGGCTTCTTCTACCGAGGTCGGAATTTTTTCTGTGTAGAGTGATGAGGCAAAGGCTTTTGCTTTTTGAGTCAAATTTCCTTGGGCTATGTTGGCCGTTGGGTATCTAGAGGTTCCTGCTTGTTTCTCCGGAGAGTATCGTTTTGGTGGCACCCCTCGGTTAGTTCGGGGTGGTAGAACGTATCTCCCGGTCTCTTCCTGTGTTGGTTCATTGGTCTCTTCTTCCTCGAGCTCCCCCTCTTCATCTGGCACTTGTTCTACCTGTTCTGTGACATTTTCTTCATGAACAATGTCAGATTCTATATTTTGATTATCTATGTGGGGGTTATTTACCTCAGGTGTTGGATTGGAATGATTTGGTTCGGCAGTGACACTGATTTGTGGTTCAGTAGGTTGTGTGGATTCGGATGACTCGTTTTGGGCCCTATCACTGACTTCTCCTGCTGGTGACGTCCATTGTAGCCAACTCAGTGTGTCTTCATACGTCGTCTCCCCCTGACCACTGTGTTGGGATTTGTAAAAGAACTCTGTTTCGAGGAAGTCACAGTTCATAGTAGTGTAGATCAACCGTTTTCTTGGACTGTAACATCGATAGCCCTTTTGGTTGACCCCGTACCCTACAAACACACATTTCTCGGCGCATGGATTGAGTTTGGTCCGATCGGTTTTAGGGATGTGAACAAAGACAGAGCAACCAAAGATTCGTGGTTGTAGCGTAAGGGCTGGAGGAAGTTTAGTAAATTCAGACAAGGCTTGGATGGGAGTTTTAAGGTCAAGAGCTTTGGTTGGTAATCGATTAATTAGATATGTGGCGGTGGCAAGTGCCTCTGGCCAGAAAGATTTAGGGACGTGTGACTCAATCAGAAGGGCACGAGTTATTTCTAATAGAATACAATTTTTTCTTTCAACGGTGCCGTTTTGTTCGGGTGTGTGTGGACACGAAGTTTGATGAACTATCCCTTTATTTTGACAAAATTGTTTCATTGAGTTATTGACAAATTCTCCCCCATTATCAGAACGGAGGATTTGAATATTTTTGTTAAATTGTGTTTGAATCATGTTGTAAAAAACCTGAAATTTATCGTGCACCTCAGATTTATGTTTTAGGAAGTAAATCCACGTCATTCGCGTACAATCATCCACAAAAAGTAAGAAGAATCGATAATTTTGCCCCCCCATGTACCTCTGCGGGTCCCCAGACATCAGAATGTATTAAAGAAAAAGGTAGATTAACTTTGGTGTTATTAGACTTAAAAGAATGTCTATGACTTTTTGCCAACACACAAACTTCGCAATTGAAATGTTTATTGGAAGGAAAGAGTTTTGGAAACAAAAGATTTAAATAACTAATAGATGGATGCCCCAACCTTCGATGCCACAACCATGCTTCTCGATTAGTCGTCCCATGAGCTAATAGACTAGTGCCTTCTTGAGTCACCTCATCCACATAGTACAAACCTTGACGTTCAGTGCCACGCCCAATAATCGTTCCAGTCCTGATGTCCTGAAGAATGCAAAATGTAGGGTGCATTAAGACTGTACAATTTAGTTCCTTGGTTACATGACTAATAGATAGTAATTTATGTGATAATGATGGAACATATAAACAATTTGAGAGTTTAAGACATGGAGATATCTCAACCGTACCTCCCCCTTTAACAGGCATTACACCCCCGTTAGCCGTTTAAATGTGCGTTCTATGGGGTTTGGATGTAGAGACAATATCAGAAATATCGTATGTCATCGTGTCGGTTGCCCCACAATCAAGAATCCAAGGTTGTGTTTTATTGTCACATTTAGTGGTTACTAAATTGGCTTGACCATAGCTAAGTGAAGAAAAAATATTATTGTTTGTACATGAATCAGAATTTTTATGAACAATATGAGAATTTGTGTCTAATAAATTAAACATATTAAAATTGGAACTAGACATTTGTTTTGAACTAAAAAGGTCAGGGTGTTCTTTAAATAACTTGTTAAGGATGGGGGTTTGTTTTGTAAAATGTGAATTAAAGGTGTCATTGTTCAATACTTGGGGGGGGGGGGGGGGGTTAAGGGAAACATTGTAATTAAAATTGAAATACGGTGGGCTTGAGGGAGAACCCCCAAACCCGGTACCTTCGAGGTTATCAACCGCAGCCGCCGTCGCCACCCCTCCGAAGCCGCCGGACTCCATGGTGCGGTGAGGGTCGCCGCCGCCGCTGCCAGTAGCATCCTTGCTGCCCCCGGTGGCTGGTGACCGGCCATCGGTTCCTTTCTTCCCCTTCTTGTGACCATCGTTCCACCACTCCGGATATCCGACGAGTTTGAAGCACTGGTCTTTGGTGTGTTTGGTCATGCCACAGTGGCTACACTTCAGGTTGGTTCTATCAGTCCGGGATGATGTACCCGATTTCAGGTCTGACCGGCGCCCCTTCGAAACAAGCCCTAAACCATCGGGTTCGTCTGGTCCGGTGACAACAAGACCGGCCGCCACACCTTGGTCTACTGGGTTAGTCTTGGATGTGAGTCCGAGAATATTCCGGTGGGCCGCTTCTTTTCGGACGGCGGCGTAGGCGCCCTCGGCTGAGGGTAGCGAGTCCCACCGGAGTATCTCCCGTTTTATCGGGTCATACTGTCGGTCAAGGGCGTTTAGAAATTGGAACAGTTTAGTTTCAGATCTGATGTTGTTGTATGTGGTGATATCAGCAGCACACTTCATTGGGTTTGGGTCTCGTCGTTCGATTTCACCCCAGATCCCTTGCATTACTAGCCAGAAATCTTCGAGAGGCACCCCATTCTGCTTCATCTCATTTGCTTTGACGTGTAAGTCAAAGGTCTGCAATTTGTCCTTCCCACTGCTGTAAGTAATTGCAAGAGCATCCCACAATGATTTTGCAGTGGGAAACTCGGTTAAATTACTTGCGAGTGTGGGTTCGATGTTTTGTATTAGCCACGAAAAAACAACAAGGTCATCCTGTTCCCACTGATCAAATGTGTCATCAGTTGGAGCTGGAGGTTTCGGATTTCCCGAGAGATGGCCGAGGAGGTTCTTTGATTTACCTCCTATGGCCACTCGGATCATCCGAGCCCATAAAGCATAATTCTTGCTGTTTAGTTTGAGGCTAATTTTGAGGCTGTCGGATAGGCTCTGTTTTTGATTTTGGTTTTGGGGAAGGCTGTTTTTGAGTAGGTTTGCAAGCTGGGTTGAAAGGTCATCGTTGCCGATCAGATTGCCGTCTTCGGACATGGCGATCTGATCTGGGTGATGAGGCGCAGGTAGATGATGAGCACGAGCAAATGAACTGATCCAAGGATCGTTCACTGCTCTGATACCATGTTTTCACAATGATAATCAGAATACTATTGATTGTATTTGCTTGTCTCACAATGGAGATAATTACAAGGATTAAATAGGAGCCTATTGAGGTTTATACAAGGAATTACAGCCTGTGATACAATGGGTTTTCCTATAATTAGAGTTGGTTATTTTTGGTTGGGATAGGATGTTGAGCTGATCCCCCAATTTCCTCATTCTTTCTTTTAACACCATGAGGGTCTGTAAACGTGCTTCTCTAACTCGGTCAGCTCCCAAGTTTCGTGTCTTGATCGCATCCCAGATTTTCTTCGCCGTCTCAAGGTTACCAACTTGTAAGATTTGAGATTCCGGGATCGATTGGAATATCAATGCCATCGCTATGTTGTTTTTGTCAGCATCGTTTGATCCGGGCTCAATAGTGTTTCAAACCTTATGCACGTTTAGAATCACTTTCATTCTCATCGCCCAAACCGTATAGTTTACGTTGCTCAACATAGGACATTGATATGCCGAGAGATTGCTTCCCTCCTTTACCTTCGATGGTGCCTCTTCTCCCATGACCTTCTTCCTTCTTTCGTAAGTTTTGGTGATGAGAGGAGATCGATCCAGCCCTAACTCCTTTTGGCAGGATTAAGTTTTATGGGTGTATGCGCACAAGCTTTGATCAGCTCTGATACCAATTCAAAGCAAGAATGATATCAAACACCACTTTGGAATAACTCTCCAATCTTATTGACCAAGAAAATATAAACTTGGTTACAAATTACCCCAACTTGGGTTTATATAATCTAGTTACCTTATCTAATTAGAATTCAAATCATAGTTATCTATTCCTACTAGATAAACCATAAACTAGATAATATCAAATTTAAATTTCAAATCCAACTTGACCAACTTGTCAACATTGGTCCTCCCATATTCCTGGATTGCCGACTTGCCCTCCAAGACTCGGGAATTACTTCATTCCAACATGTGATGGATACCTTACCCCACGTTTGTTAAATAACAATAACATTTTTCTTATTGTTTCCATCGCAAACTCGTCGTTGAAGTTATGACTGACTCATCCTTCGAATATCATTCGATGGTGATACCGTCGTTTTCTAGTAGCATGAATAACATGAATTGTTTCGTATAGAGTTTTTGATTAATACTTTTGTTAATTTAGTATGTGCATTGCAACTACTACTAACTCGAGCTTATACTTTGTTTACTTATCATTATATGATTGATCAATAACATGGATTGATTATGATGACTTGAAGGTGTTTTAAAATTTGGGTTTAACTTGATTTTGATATATCTAGGATATTTGGAATCTAATCTAGATATCCTTGTATAGTTTTAAATTATAGATGTAAGAATAATGGTATTTTAGACTTCAATTTGGATATTCACATACAAACTGTTCTTTCTTTTGAATTGTCTGCTTTTGTTCATTCATTTAAATTTGTCTATATTTATTTTTGCTTACTTAAGTTTGTGAATCATGTTAGATTATTAATGCATGGATCTAAACGAACATGAACATGTTCATTTCTTAACTAACGAACATTAACAAAAAAATCTATTCCTTTAAGCGTTAATGACTGTTCGTGTGGTTAAATTTAAATGAACAAACACGAACAAACTACATACATGTATGTTTGATTCGTTTACGGTCTAGTGAAATCACATGTTCGGTCAGTCATCATCCCAAGTACAAACCTTTTTATTTTTCATGTTGAAGAGGCAAATGTTTTATTAACCTAAAAATTATAAACTGACGTACAAATATATGGGATTGTGATAATCGTTTGACGTTAAAAGAGTTTTTAAATACATTGTATTTATAAGTTTTCTTCTGATTACTATTATATTAGTATACTTTTATCAGATTTATGTCTAATCTAATCATCAAACAAACAAACGATAAATTGCTTTTCTATTCTTTAATCTTTCCGTATATTCTCTCATCATTTTTGTATACATTATTACAGTATAAGACTACAAGTAGATGCAAAAAGTACAAAGATATATCTTTTGTACTTGTTAGGTACTTGATATGCAACCAAATCGGTTTTCCAAAATGTAAGGTATTTTTGATATATTAATTTTTACTACATCATTTATCTTAAGATCTATTTTTATTTTTTTCACGTGGATCTTACCTTTGCATAAGGGTGCATAAATCGGCTTTTTCTTAACCCGTTCGGATCCTATTTAAATCAACAATCAAAAACTGTATTTTTACCTATTTTTTCTGAAATTCAGAATATGACTTACTTAAATGGGCCTTAAAGCATGTACTTTTCTGACTGGCCCACTGGGCCGACACTAAAAGTCCTTCGAAGTCCGAACTATGAATCCCTACATGTTTTATTGTTTAAAGTTAAACTATCATAGTATTATACTGATACACTTTTTTAACACATCCAATTTAGTTTTATGTCAAATCTCATCAAAATTATTTTTTTCACTTCAATAACGAGGTATGGTACCAATATAACTTGTCCTACAATTTAACTTAAGTTAACTTTTCATGATATTGGGAAATTGTATATTTTGCTTAAAAGGTAACCTTTTTATTTTAAAGGAAAATAAAAATACAATATATTTACAAAAAGATCAATACATGTGTTACATAAACGATAAACAAAAGTATTAGGGTTCAAAGCAGTGTTATTAACTGCGAGTATGAACAATTAGTAAGCGTTAGTGTTGGTTGAGGATCCTCTTAGACACATGTTTCTTAAAATAGTTGATGCCCGCTCATGAAAACATTTCAATAGGAAACAACAACCAAAAGGAATAGAGATAGACTCACGCGTCCTAGATATCACAAGGTTTAAAGGTGCTTAATAGTTTGTGAAAAGAGAAAGCAGTGAAGAAGACCACAATTATTGTGGATATATTACTTTACACGAGCCTCGTGTTTGGTGTCTATTATATAGTTTTTCTCATGGTTGTATGATATATGAACAAGTTTATTTTTGTATTTGTAACCAAATCAAATAGCTCTGACCACACCGATAGCAACCTTCAATAGTAATCGAGTCATCAATACTACAAATGCACAATCAATACATTACATTGCGCCCATTGCTCACACCAACGGCCACAAAACACACGTAGGAGTGTTTCACATCCTTTTGGCTTCCCTTATCTTCCTTACTGCTTAGGAAGTACTCTGAAAAACTTCCACTTATATACCATTAGAATGTTTGTTTACCCACCCTTATGAGACGAGTTTTTACCCATTTCCTAACAAACAAACATTCTATTAGTTTCATTAATTAAATTTAAGACATGGTTTATTATTGACTTAAATTTAACAATTATAAATCGTGGTTATTATTTAGTAAACTTTTTTCTTTCACTAGCTACTTATTCCAACTGCAAGTTAATTTAAAAAAAAAACACTAATTAGTAACCAAAATTCTTATATCATTAACTTTATTTAATGTCAAAATATTTAAACATTATAAAAAGATTAAATATGATTGAAAATTGTGGTTTGTCTTCTTCTAAAGAAACTGGTTTATCTGTGATATGCAACTTCTGGCACTGTGTCTGCAGCATTTGCACATTGGTTGCTAGTAAGGAGTGAAACTGAAACCTGATAAATTATTAGAAATTTAGATTAGAAACATCATCTGGGCATTTGGTCTAGTGGTATGATTCTCGCTTTGGGTGCGAGAGGTCCCGAGTTCGATTCTCGGAATGCCCCTTGCTTTTATTTATTTTTTACACAAACTCGGTCATGTCCCCTTGTTTTTAATGATCAAGTTCCCATAGTTGCTTTGATCGAGATCAAACTCGGTCCGGTCTCCTTGTTTTTAATGATCAACTCCAACTTAGTTGCTTTGATTGAGATTAAACACGGTCAGGTCCTCTTGTTTTTAATGATTCTTTTTACATTGTACTTGTTTATGAATTATGAAAGAATTGAGACAGCCCAAAATTATAAATTAACACCCCAAATTTCTATATGAGTCGTATAGCCCCATACGCGTCGTGTAGCTTTATACGGGGCGTATAACCCCTCTGACAGCCCCCTGATTTTTCATCGTAGTCGGTGTCGGAATTTGGGCGTATAGGGCTATATGGGGCGTATAGCTCTCTGACAGCTCCCATGAATTTTCCTCGTTTTCAGTGCATTCGATCTTATACGCCGCGTATGGGCTCATACACGACGTATAGAAGGGTGTCGATTCATCCAGATGGGTGTCCCTAAAGACCCTTATGAAAGTAGCAATCCAAATGTTGTTATCATGCTCATTGGTGAACAGTTAATAAGCAGCCCCACCTCTATTTATGTATTGTTTTTGTTAGGAGACTTTGGAGATGTCATAATCTGGACTCGAAACCAAGCATACCAACTTTTAACCTCAGATGTAAAACGGTCTTTCTCATGCCTGTTGGGCATCAATTACTTATTACATGTGGGGTTTAATGCCTGTTTAAAATTTTACACGGTGACAAGATATCGGGTTAAGACTTTCATTTCTATTTGAAACCTGATCTTAACTCATCCCAGAAACTAGAATTGAAATGTTGAATACTATACTACATTTCTAATAATTGTACACTTTTTTATTATATCTAGTTTTTAGCAACTCTAAAATACTATTTATTATATTTTTATAAAAATAATATAATATATTAGTATAACTAATATCCGAGTTGAATGTAGGTAGAACGGGTATGTGCTACGTTTTGTTAATCATATCTTTCTAATATATTTGTCATCATTAATTAAAATACTCAGTCTACCATGGCAAAACTGTATAATATTATAAAAACGACACTTGATATCTAATAACCAACATGCTAACATACACTTGTGCATCTATGCACTTGGGACATTAGCCTATCAAGCTTTCTATTTGACAACTCGAATCTAAATACAGCATCACGCGACATCGTGTTTATATGAAGTCCCGTTTCTTGTTCTAGTCTTTGAAGCTCGTCCTGGCTACGCACAACTTTGTCAAAACAAACATACCGTCCGCCACCATTTTTGTTCATTTCCTCGTGTACTTTTACATGCGCCTCTGCTAGTTTGTTAACATCAACTGTCGCTAACAAACCACGTTCATACATATCTTGAGCACCTGCGTATTCTTGTCACCGTAAGCTATATATTTCACATCTTTAAAGTAATTATTAAGTAAGAAAGGATAAAACTACCCATGAACTCGTGGTCAAGTGGTTTAGTTTTTGTCACTCATAAAAATGACGTGGATTCAAATATTTGCAAGTGCAAGGTTAGGTGGAATTCAAAAAAAATTACTGTTGAAAAAACAAAGAAAGGTTAAAACCGACCTTTGAGGTATGCTATGGTGGACGATGGATTTGCACAGAAGTAACGAGGGCCGGTTATAAGACCCGAGCATATTGTGGTCAATTTCAACCCCTTTTCCTCAGCTATTCGCCATGACACCCGCTCGGCTTTTAGCTTACCCAATGCATACCATAGCTTTTTTCTAGTGCAAAAGGATTCATCACTCCAGCTATTGTGATCTACCACTGGAGAGAGGTTGTTATTGGAAGTATCCCTCCATATGCATGTCAATAGAGAAGATGTAAGCACATAGTTTCTAACAGATGGTGTTGCTGCACAGGCTTCTGCTACATTTTCAGCTGCCTTTGCTTCGATTTCCACCATGCATTTCTATCAATTTCAAAAATCAATCATCACATTTCATATGATTTGATGAAATTCCACTTAGTTGTCATTGTTATTACAGTCTTTTGACTGGTAAGCAGATCAGTATTACTAAACAAATCATATTTCAAAGAAGTTCAGATCGTAGCCGAGTCGCTTGTGAGCTACTTTAGATTGACCAGTCGATAAAAAGCTTGAAATGAGCTCAGCTTTTATCTAGCCCGACCCTAGAAAGGATTCAATTAAATTATCTAGCCCGAGCCCGAGCTTCAAATATCGAGCTCGAACCGGCTCCGGAGCCTAAATGAGCTTCTTTAATTTATATATATATATATATATATATATATATATATATATATATATATATATATATATATATATATATATGTATATATATATATATATATATATTCTTTTACTTAATTTATTAAATATATATTTATATAAATAATTATTATTATATATAAAATTATAATAAAAACAATGTATCAGATCTATAATCATAAATATATATATAACACTAAATATAAAAATATATAAATAAAAAACAAACCGAACTTAAAAAGATTTTAACACTGTGAGCTCAAGGTTTAATAATATAACCTTAAACAAGCTGAGCTCGAGGTTTTTTTTAAAGAAAAAAAAACCAAACTTGACTCATTTGAACCTTAAATGTATAATATATCAATAATGTAAGGGCTATTATTGAATTCCACTAACGGAGTTGAACGGAGTCATAGAAAAGTCTCTAGAAGGAAACGAAAAGTAGGTACCAAACAAATAAAATATCAACTAATTATCTAAGCAAGTTGTAACACATGATTTCATCATTGATATGGCCGTAAATAATAATAATAATATACCAATTTATTGTCAAGATAGAACAATGTCTAGTTGTAATCGAAAATGTCAAAAGTCATAGATCTGAGAGACTCACAGAGTAACCGGAGAATCCACTCGGATCAATGAAAGCAGTGGTGTGAAACACCGCACAACATCCGTCGAAAGCTTCCATTAAGCTCCGACGTTCGTCGAATTTCGCCACAACAACTCCTATACGATTGTTGCTTGTGATTCTCGATGATCCTTCAGTTTCATCCGAAACTTCAATCTCCCTCAGCCGATCTATATCTTCTGTAACATCAAAAACTCCGGTTAATTCAGCAAAATGTTGACGATAGAACGAAGCGATTGCGACACACATGCTATTAAGTATTAACATCATGATTTAAGTTATCTAACAAATCCAGAACATAGATGTTGAACATCCAAAATCTCCGTTTAATTCAGCAAAATGTACGCTAGAGCGAATCGATTGCTTCGTACGTGCTTTTAACATCATGATTTAAGTTAATTACCAAATCCAGAACATAGATGTTGAATGTAATCATCATATATTCAAACGCTAATTCCACAATTTGAACATAAATCGATAACAATTTCGTTAACAAAACCTACAACAGAGCTAGAGATTAACCTAATACACACAATACGTAAGAACGTACGATCTATATATACAGTATACAGTATACTTAGTCTGTACCTTCGTTATCGACGATGATTCGAACGGCATAGCCTCTGAGCACGAGTTGTTTGACGATAGCGATACCGAGGAAGGAGACGCCGCTGGTGACACAAACAAGCTTCTGATCTACTGCAAATTCACTCCGGTTACCGGCGGTCACTCGCCGGCGATCGCCGTCGTCTTTTGTACTGACTTTTAGAACGACGCCGGAGCACGACAGCAGCATCCGCCGGAACTCTTCGATTTCAGCTCTCCGGCTTTCGTCCGTCCGTACGACGCCCATTGAAGGTGGCTCTGAGAGCTGATGAATGTGTGTGAGAAGAAGGTTTGAAGAAGAAGACTTGTTGCTGATTCGGCGTCATGCGTAAAGCGCTTTCCCTTTATATAGGGAACGAGTTTCGGCTTAGGTGGCTCGAGCTAAGCTGTGTGGCTCGGCGGCTTTGGTGTTGTTGTGTTGTTGTGTTGTTTATTATTGAAATGGTAACAGGGGTTAGGTACAAGTGTGCAACGTGGTGTAAATTAGGGGACATTAGATATGGGGATCATGTTTTAATGAAATTTGAATGGTTAAAAGATGTTAGTTAGTTTTCTAGTCTTTGTCATCTCATGTTATCTTTATCCATTTTAAAATAAGTTTGTATAACAAGAGTTCTAAAACAATAATATGAATTGATGAATGAAAATTACCAAATTATTATTTATATCCAAGATGCTAGATATCTCTCCTTGACGCCTTCGCGTCTAATTTGACAAACATGTGAAAGTCTGACCCTAGAGGGAGTTGTAACGTATGTTAACAATATTATTATTGGTTTTTAAGGGTTTTTACGTTCTATATATTTAATGATATTGTATTTTATTATATGAATGTGCCAACCCGAAATCCACACATCAATTCAATAGACATCCAAGCATTGAAAAAATATACTTCGATAGAAATAACCCTTAGGTCCGCCTTATAAACACATATATCATGAGCTATCGAATGAATATCTAATTATGATTGGTTATTTTTCAAGGCCAGACAGTAAGGACAAGATCTAGCCATCGGTTATAGAAGGCATCATTGACCAATAAACGATCAATATTACTAGCTTTCATTCAAATTTTGCTCATATAAGTATACTTAGACCCCCTTGCAATATTCAAAAAGATTACATTCATCAATAAAGTCATTAAAATTGTTTGCACAATTCTCATAAAAATTATCGAGACATCTTGTTAGTAGGGTTTGTTACCATAAATAAAAACACAAAAAGTACCCACATACCGTGAAAGGTTGACATTGTTTGATTTAGGAATTCTCATAACTCATTTGCTCTTAGCTCTTAAGGTGCATATACGTTGTTCTTAATCGAGAAAAACTTTTCGAAGCACATGAGAACCCAAAGACCGTCTATTCCCTTGGATCTTCTAGTAACTTCAATAAAGTTGAACTCTACTGAGTGATTATCCCACAGATCAGCAACAAGGATTTTGCTACCTTCTGAAATTAAAGAAACCTGAATCCTCAAATAATTAATCCTATTCTTAAGTATTAGAGATTTCACCCATTTTCTTTTCCTTTAAGATAGACTAAGGGGGCGTTTGGTTGGAAGGAATGGAATGAAATAGAATCCTTAAATAATTAATCATATTCTTAAATACTAGTTTCTTAATTCCATTTCATTCGTTCCAACCAAATGCCCCCTTAGATGTACCATCCTTGAGAAACGGATAAACATTATCGTTATCGTTAACCATGTGGCGGATTTGTGTTCCCCTAAGCATTGAGAACGCGAAAAGTTCTTTTTTATCTTCAACCTGCTAAGCGCCTGAAAATCATCATCACGCACGTTAACGTACGTTATTTACCCCGTCCTTTGTCTTCTTGTTAGTAAATAAAGGCGTCCACAAGGTGACCATGATTTATACATTTGATCAACCACAGGTATTCGCTGGTTAGGTCCTCCTCAATAGGTTGGAAAAAACTTACGAAAGAGACAACCTTCTTAGGTTGACGTGTCGATTTTTTCTTCTTTCTCTCCACCTTTGTCCATTGCTCTTCAACGGCATCCTGTTGCTGCTTCGTATCAGTTGTGCCGTTCCTCTCCACTGTCACAACATTGCCAACATCTTTTAGTCTCTAGAGCATCTCCTTCATAAAACCGCCAATCTACCAACACTAAACTAGACCGATACTATTTGTTCGATGTTAAGTTACTCTTACTTTCAATTTTTCACTATTGATACACGGCTAAACAATACTACTACAATCATGTTTTGTATAATTACATTCCCCTTTTTAAAAGTACATATACTTGTCAACTCGTTAGAAAATTCAATTTTAGGAAAGACCAAGTGTGTGGAAGTAATGGTTAATTTTAGACAATTTGCTATTCTTTGTCTAATAAGGCAATGACTTTAATGATCGGTACTTTGATAGTGCCACATTCAACCACTCATAATCGATAACTTATAAATTAATATATCTAAGCGTATATTGTACTATTATGAGTAGTCAAACATTAAGTTATATGATTTTAACAACATTAATCAAACTTTCCGGTGAATAAATTTAAATAGTTATTGAATTATTTACATAATATACATTTAAAAATTGTACTTCTCAAATCATTTTCTAAATAAAAATATAAACCATTTACAATAAATTCTCCAATTCAACAACCGAACAATAAGAACTTAGATAATCCGTCTATGTATTATTCTTTTAATTTTATTTCTTTAACATTATCAAGTTATATTGTTGTGTTGGTAGATGGATGAACTGTGAATTAAGATGTATTATGAAAACTGAAAATATATCATTGTACTTTCTAAAATCAACCCCAGGGAGGGTGGTACAAGGGGGTCAACTACCGCGGACAACGGTTATAGGTATCGATCGGTTTGCTGTCTTCATGGCTCATGAGCATATTATAAGTCGTACACGAAACGAGCGACTTCGTGATGTCACGTGTCATATATGGGCAAGAAATTTGAGATATGAGCGAGATGTAGAAGAAAGTTGGTGGAATGGCCGAATGAGTTTATCTCTTGGGTTCCATTTTTCTCTATTTGGGATTTTTTTTTGGTCGAAATAGAAGACTAAATGTTTAAAACCCACCGAACATTGAAATTGAATTCGCTGTGGTTGTAGCTTCAAAATGAAACAATAATATTATTCATATCTCTAAGACAATAATGTGATGTGTTAGTTTTTCTATTTCATTCAAAACTAACTATTGTTAATATATAGATTAATATGATCTCCAAATTAATGTTGTTTTAATCTAAAGGGAATAAATATAGTCTATCAACTAATTATATAAATTCAACCTTTTAAAAGATCTTTTTAATATTTACCATGCTTATTTCGAAAAAGAAAAATTAAATTTTAATAATCCAAACTATTACTTATTGATCAATAATAATTCATACTATTAGTCTGGCCGGTAACACTTTTAGCTTTTATTTTTATTACCAACAACAACTACAGTGACATAATTTTCAAAATTTACGTTCGATTTGTATTTATTTGAGTTTAATTTAACTTCTATGTTTATTCATTTCGTTCATAATCATTATTGCGAAAAGATCGAGTTCAAATCAAAAGTAAAAAAATGAAAATTATGTCTCTAGTACTGTTGTAGGTAATAAAAGTAAAAATTAAAAGTGTTACCGGTCAAAATAATAGTATGAATTATCATATGGTAATAGATAATAGACTAATAGTTTGAATTATTGATTTTTAATTTGCCTTTTGAAATAGAAAAAGAGACCAAAAAGAAGAGGATTACTTGGCTCACCGACTCAGCTAGAGAAATGGTTTGGCTACAAAATTTAAAAAGAATAAAAAACGGTCAAATACCTCTATAACAACTAACAAGGCGAAAGAAAAAAAAAGGATATGCTATGCTTACAGCCACATGTTCTATAAGTTATACCAAAGCCACGTCTCATTGGTTAATATGCTTCAACAGCTCTATATTATTGCCGACGTACGTCGCTTATAATTTTGAAAAAGAAAGAAATGAACCAAATATCATTTAAGAAAAGTCTTACACGAAGATCATTTAGTCACTCCTTTTCTTCATTTATTGTTTTATTATTATTATTATACCCTAAACAAAGATGTTTATTTTAAGAGTAGAGTATATTCGTGCAACTGATTTAGTTATTGTATTACACCTCATTAAAGCTATACATTAGAGAACTTAGAGTACGTGTTATACCGTGTGAATTGAGATGGGAAGGGTGCTACGTAGACTCGTAATCACTCGAACACTATGATTTCCTGAACGCTATGATGTCCCTATGTGAGTGTGCCGTGAGTAGTGACACCTTGACTAGACTCACGCTTGTGAGTATACAATGTGCTTTTATTGGATTTTTTAATTAATTATACTAATTTATAATATATTTATTTATCACAATTTGATTTTTCTTTAGATAGGTTTTAAAAAATATAATACATTGTTTTGTTTAACTTCTTTTTGAATATTTCAATATAAATTATGACAAAACGGAGTAATTAAAAAAAGGGGGTTATATTTTTCATCTCAATTTTGACACATGCTTGGCTCGACATTCCAAAATAAATGAAATCGGTATCTGGGTTGCTTAATATTAACTTAATAAGTAAGTGGTTAATTAAAAAAATGATTAACATTACTTTTTTAACGCCTAAAGAATCATTGATAGGTCAATAGCCCACCCGATCATCTTCATTACTTGAGTATTAAACTCGAAACCATTCTTAAAAAAAACTCATATTAAGTAAAATAAAACTTTGGATCAACCTGAAATCTCTTTTTTCTCACGTGTGTTATATTAAATTTCAAACCACCAACATCAAAATAATCAATCAAATATTTTTGTTTAACAAGTTACAAAGCTCCATAATCCATATCTATATAAATTTCTTCTAGTTCCCTCGTGTGTGTATCCCAAAGATATGTAAACCTCTTGGGGAAAAGATTCCAAAATTCCTTTAAAAGAATTTCAGAAACAAACAAGTGAACCACCCTAAATAATCATTCACTTGTCTTTGACATGCTTTTAAGTATTTATTTTTAAAATCTTTATATTTTGACACATAACTGATCATTAAACATTTTTAATAAGTTATTTTTACCATTATCTATCTATATAAAAAAGAAAGTTAGCTACAATATGATTTTATTAAATTTTATTTTGACCACAAAACTTAATTTTTTTTACCTACACATCACTCCTTCAAAACCCTCTTTTACACAATTAACCATTTCATATTACTTTGTTATTTCTTTGGTGACTGAAATAGTTTACATTGATTATTTTTATTGCTCTCAAATTTTTATTATAATTAATCTTAAATATCTTTTGTGTTATTATTATAACTTTTAGAATACAGTATTTTTTTATTTTAATTATCTCATTGTAGAGTCTTTGTTTTTATTTTTATTTCGGCAAGTTTTTTAAATAATTGCGAATACAAACAAATGATTAGTTTTATCTATGTTTTGACATAAATTTTATTAATATCGACCAAGTCAAATGTTATATATATTTTATTTATTTCATCTATGTTTCCATTTAAATTTTGTTAATAATCAGTTCGTCCTCGCCGCGTATCGCGAGAAAATTGGTAATACACACTAGTTAATCTTGAATTTGTAACCTTAGCTACAGTAAATGACTTTGACTGGTTGGGGTTTGTTGAGACCCAATCAATATGAAATAACCACTTGGTTATTTTTTTAAAAACTTAAAAAAAATCAGGCTTTTGTTAACCAAAGAAGGGATGGACGTGTAACGTTAAAACAAAGTCTTGGTGGAGTTATAGGCGCGTTCCTTCTACTAAAGAAACCCGGGTTGAGTCCCCTAGTGCACATATTCTTGATTATTATTTATCTCATTTTTAGCTGTTTAAAAAACTTTCAACAAAATTTGTGTGAGTTGGAACATGGGTTTACAGTTAAGCTTCTTGATACCTTAAGGTTTTACGTTTTAGTAACAACATTTGATATATGTATATTTGTCCGCATTATTGTAACGAACGCAACACACGGTGAAAGCCTATTATAAATATACAAGAACTTATGATATAAAAAATCATCTAAAGAACTTATGATATAAGAAATCATCTAGATCAAAAGACTACAAATCGATATATAATATTAAAAATCATCAAGGAAAAACAAAAACACGTGGTTGAATGCCTAGCACACGATAGAAGCTACCTTCCTCCGGGCCCACAGCAAGGTTTTCTTCTATTTGTTTAATGTTATTTTATAAGTGATTTTCATATATATTTCGTTATCTTTATTATACTCATCTAAATACAAAGATTAGGGGATATCTAAGCGTGTCTTTGTCATGATTAATAACAATAATAAACGTGATTTTGGTTAAATCTACGCCTTACACACTTACTTATTTGTACCTTTTTATATATGTTTGAACGTTCAGTATTAGTTTTACTACATGATAAAAATCTATTATATAAACGAGTTTAAAAGCACAATAGGGTTTTTGTAAGATTTATACTTAGAACAACGTATGTTTATTGTTATATGATTTTCATAATTTCAAATGATATTAAAACCGAAAGTCTCACTGATCATGGACTCTTGGGCATTAACGACCTTCTTTTCGTCCTGGTACGAAGGCAATCGCTTTCCTCCCCTATTAATCCCCCTTTTTATTACTTTTCATTTAGATATATGTTAACCTCTACTTTCTTTTTTCTCACATTAACCACCAATTGATGTGGAATACTGGAGTTTGCTTCTAATAGAGCCTCAACACATTATTAAGTGTAGCCACTAAAGTCGGATATTCTTTTTGTTAGAACACATATTAATAATATATTAATTTTTAATTTTTCTATACATAAGGTGTTGTATTTATGTTTAGAGATTGTTTTATAAAAAAATGATTTTTTGCTTTTAACCTTAAATTTTTCATCTTTGCAATATATCTTCACAAAAATTAAGATTTTACTATTAACCCAAAACTTTTGTATCTTTTGCAATTTGACCTTACAACTTTTTTACTTTACAACTTTAACCCAAAACTTTTATCTTTCATAAAAAATGTATGCTTCGTTTTACGTTTTGCAAGTTAACACGACGCAACATGCATGTGTGGTTCAACATTTTTACATTTTGCTCTAAATTTTGTGACTTAAAATGGCGCAACATGCATGTGTGTTTCAACATTTTTTGTCTACTTTTACCCGTTTGATAGATTCATCGCAACGCGCAAGTCCTAGATCGACTTAGTAAAATTTTTTTATGTTTTACGTTTTGGTCTAATTTTTCCGCATTAACGCACCGCAACTTCTGTGTTGATTATCGCTGGCGGATGTGTGACATTGGTGTCATTTAGCACGGTTTTACACCCCGTCGCAATGGAGAAACTTAATTCTAGTTTGGTCTATTGTCTATGTTTTTATATTTTTTATTTTTTATTTTTTTATATTTTTGTAGAGATTGAAATTACTTATACCATTCTGACCGTGTTGAAAAGACAAACCAAACCTAAGTCGTCGTATCGCCATCAAAATTATCACACATATTTGGACTTTTGTCTATGCTTTTTTGTTGATTTTTTTGTTGCTTTTTATAGAGATTGAAATTGCTTATACCATTTTGACCGTGTCGAAAAGATAAAACCAAACCTAAGTCGTCATATATATTAGATATTAGGTTTATTATATGAGTCTACGGGTCTAGTTAGGTTTCTAAGTTTCTTATAATCACTATAAATTATAACCTAACGATTCGATAATATCTATTCAATCTTTTATCATCTTACATGGTATCAGACCCTTACGGTTCTGGTCATCTTCTTTTTCATTGCGCCACCACAAAAGAACATACAAACCTTAGCCGTCACCACCAAGTTCAAACCCTAGACCGGGCGGAGTGCCGCCGCCGCCCTATCCACCTTTGTTTTCTGTTTTGTTTCTTTAGTTTTTACTACCCATTGAATAAAGTTTTGTTATCAATTGAATATTAAAAAATGATATCCATTCTCTTGGTTGTTTCACCATCATTGTCTTGGTTTATCTTGAATTACGACTCATAAAATGCAACAATCACTTCTTTTTTTTATTTTTTATATTGAGTGTTTTAGCTATACCAAGGATCTCGATCCACGACAATCAATCTCAAACTATGGTTTGTTTTTTCTCTTTTATTTTTTATAGATCTATAGATCTTATCTCTTGATCTACGGATCGAAGAGACCGCCGCCTGATCACGGTTCCTTTCTCTTTGTTTTTTTTACATCTACGGACCTTATCTCTTGATCTGCGGATCCAAGAGACCGCCGACTGAACACGGTCATGTGTTTTGCTTTCTTTTTCTTTTTATTCTTATAGATTTCATCTCTTGATATACGGATCCAAGTGACCACCAGCTACCAGCCTAGATACATCGCTAACGACTAAGGTCGCCAATTCTCAACTTGTTATTCCGAGAATCAATAACCATGAAGAATCAAGCAAACTATAAATAGCACAGATAATCAAAATATGAATAACAAGATCAAGCATAATATTAATTTGTTGGCAAAAGTTTGGATATCTGAATAGATCGAATCATGTTTATCTTATTATTATTGTTTTTACGTTTGTTTTTCTTTAATTTCCAGTCTTAGTGTTCGATTACTCCCTCTACGACTACGGGGGAGTATTAGATATTATGTTTATTATATGAGCTAACGGGTCTAGTTAGGTTTCTAGGGTTTCTTATGATATTTATAAATTGTAACCTAACGATTCAATAATATCAATTCAGTCTTTTATCATCTTACAATATATATGCTTTTCGCTCCTATTTCATTCACTTTTTTATTTTTTTTAATTCTTACTACTGTTCTATTATGGCTCAAGGGCTTAATGTCGGACCAAATTTTCTAATATTCATGCTATACATAGTGTCATAACCATAGTCTAGCCCACTAAATCTTTTAATATTCAAGCCATATGAGTCTGTTCACTGCTTGCTGGATATCACCACCTACATACTACCCTCACATGTATTTTTTTAACTTACTCTATAGTATGAGCATTCTAAAATCTCTTGTCATTGTGGGTGAGCTAGATAATAAGCATTAGTTTTGTTATAAGTCCAACCCTATTTGTACATATTTGGACTTAGAGTCTAATAAGCTTTCTAAATATTCTTTGCACTCTATTTTTAGGTTATCAATATAGAGTTACCACCGGAGGTTTTCATTGTTTCATATTAATGACACAATTGACACATATTCTAGGTCGGAATTAACGTGCATACACTCAATGCTACCTTAATAGTGGATAACAGAATACAAGAACTGTATTCTTATAAGTCAGTGATGTATACACATTCATCGTTGTCTTGTTGATTGATGCTAAGTATTCTAGTGCCACCGTTAATTTATTTACATATTATAACTTTGGACCTAACAAATATGTGTGTAAATAAGCTTTTACCCTAATAATGATAATTGAACAAAATCTTTGTTTTTCTCTTTGTCTCATTTTTTTTCCGCTATAAGCTAGGGAAAAGAGTGCAAATCTTAACAATTCTATCAATCAACTAAAAAGAAATAAAAGTTAACAAAACTAGTAAATAGTAATACATCAACGGGTGACGACTCCAAGAAAATCGATATGTTAAAAAATAGCCCAAAATTGAACTTGCAATATTTTATTATGTGACAAGCTATTTCCTTATTATTAACGAAGATGGGCACCTTATCGAGATATCTAAGGTCCAACTGTTTAAAAATTCATAAAAATATCTTAAACAAATTTATATCATATATCCTTAAAATTTCTTACAAGAAATTCTTTATATGTATTTTTGTTTCTTATTGAAAGTCGAATAGGCAATCTGCCATTATCTCAAATACTGGAGTACTTGTCACAAATGTTGTTGAATGTGACATTTCATAAATAGGTTTAATTAAGTGAACAATTTGCATGTCATCATTGTGAACAATTATGTCGACTCTATTGAATAGATTTTTAATTTGTTTATTTTTACTTTTTATGGACCATGATATCTTAAAACAAATAATATGATTATTTGAACTTTCAGTGAGTATAAAGACAATGAAGATTGAGGTCGACTAGATAACTCATACCCACAATTCTCTTTAAATGCACCTTATCGGACCATTGTAGTAAACTTGAAAGTATCTATTGCAGAAATTTCTTCGTGTAATTTTCCATTAAATAATTTTTTTTTTTGCGTTAGTATGTTTTCTGTTCCTCTTACATATGGGTAAGCATATATGTAAGCATATGATCTACTCATTTCATTGCTTCTTGACATGTCAAACATGAGCGGACCTAATAAGCTCTACAAATAACACGTGACACGGGTAAAAAATTAATATGTTACATGGTATTTAATATTATATTTATGTGCTATATATAATCGTATATGGTACTCAAATGATACCGATTTACTGAATATTTTCAGAAAATGACATGCATAAATTAAAGAAATCATGCATTTGTCACGAGTGAATATTATTTCCCCTTTCCACTAAGACCAAAAGAACAAAATAGGATTAAGATGATGTTGTGAAAGAAAGAAGAAACAACGCCCATATTTTAGTTAGTAACATGGATTATATCTTATTTTATTTTTTAGTTAATTCAACATAATCAACATGGAGTTAGCGTGTTATTTTAGAATAACGTACCTACTTTCGTCTAAAAAATCTATAACTTACGTTTAAAGATGATAATATAAAAAAGGGTTAATAGCATAAAAAAACTAATATAGTTTTTTTTATAAATATTGTAATGTAAAAACATAACAACTTAATTAAGCATCTTAAAGTTCCTCAACTTGTATGAAATTCATGAAAAGGTCAATAAACTAATATTATATATTGAAGTCTCTAAGGTTATGTAAAATGTTGGTACTTTTATTTGCTTTAATATTAGACTTTTTTGTAAAGTGACTTTCAAAAAAGCACAACAGAAAACTTATATCATATTATTATAAACAATTTAAGAGTTAATAAGCCCATGATTTAAAAGAAAGACTTAAAAATAAATGCATTTTACACAAGTTTACGACTTTAATATATAAAATTTAGTTTAGTGATTATTTTAGTTGAGGACCTTCTTCTACCAAAGGGAGAAACCTTTTAATGGAAAAAAGGAAGTGTATGTGTTTTGTTATTAACCCTATTAAAACATAAATTTGTAAACCTTTATAAATAGAAAAAAAATCCGTCCAATAATAACTAAGTTTTTAAATTGTTTTATTGAGACATTTAAAGTTATTTTTGTTTCAATAAAATCACTTAACTTTCATTAGTTGTTCAAATGATAAATGTTATGAAAAAATTGTAAAATATTAATTTTTTATACTAAACAATCTAAATGAAACATATAGGAATCTTAGACTTAAATTGAACTGTATAAAATCTATTAAGCATTTAATGAAACTTTTTCATGAATCATCAGGATTACATAACACCTAAGGATAAATTTAAATTAAAAAAGTAATCATTAAACGATAACCAAGATTTATACATGTTTTATGTATTCACAATAGAGTTTTTATTCTCATCATCATAATTTAGCTTTAAAACATTAATCCTAAAAATATAAGGATTTTTAAAATACGCCACACATCTCATTCTTTATCTTTACTTCTATATTCGTTTTTTATTAGTTATTTCTCTTGTTTTATTTTATCTTTCTTCCTATATTGATTATTAAGTTGGAGAAAATAAGGATATTTAGAGATAGGTGTATTTAAGTTTCAACTATTCATTAATTTAATATAACTTTTTATTATTTTTCCCCGCCGCGCTTTGCGACGGGATACTAGTCGTTTCCCCATGCTATGTTACAGGAACTTTATCATTATCGGTTTGGTCCATCGAAATCTATAAAAATAAAGACCGATACTACGTACTTACGATGATATAAAAAATAAAAAGGATGGTGCTCGCTCATAAACCGTTGGATCTATTACGGTAGCGCAACACTAACGTCACTCGTTATAGCCTACGATAAAAAATATCCGATTTTAAATACAACTAAAAAACCTCCGGCACTTAGTTTTTTTATAAAATTTACCAAACGAAACTTACTAAAGAAAACCGAAATTTGTAGAAAGCTAAATGGATCAAAGCGTATAAAAACGAAGACCTATACTGCTTTTGATAATACAAAAAATGACATCGATGTTGCTCGCTCATAAACCATTAGGTCTGTCACGATAGCGCAAAGCTAACATCAATACCTATTGTAAGGATTCCTATAAGTTTGATGCAGCCAAAACATCCAAAGTCTCTCTGCAAGCATGCACTAAAGAACTGAAGTAGAAATGCTTCGGAAGTTTTACACCATGCACTAGAAATATTCTAAGTGTTAAATCTTCCGAAGCCAAGACCAATATCTTCCGAAGCCAAAAGTGAAGTCTTCCGAAACTTCAAAGACAAAGTCTTCCGAAGCCAATTAGTGAAGACAAATTTCTTCCGAAGACTTTTAGAGATATGCCTTTATCTGATGCACTTTACCATAAAGCTGGACCACCTTTCCGCTGCAACTCTGTAAAGTCACCAACTTACATGAGTTGGTGAAAGGTCCATGCTTTTGGTAACTGTACATTGAGGTATTGAGTCCATGCTTTCTACTTTATGTACTTTTATCCTTTTTGTAATATATTAGGATGTGAGCTATGGCATGTCATAGTCATAAGTCAAAAGGCAGATATGCCTTTTGACACAACTATTGATTTTGCTTGTGTCTAGTCAATTGTATCCAGCTGGCTGTCAAAGTATAGCCGACTGTAGGTTGTAGTATAAGTATTTTATGTTTTTGTATCTTTCTTTATGCTTTGTAACACTTGTAATAGAACTTGAGAAAGCAATATACTGCATCCTTGAAACCCAATCTCTTGTGTTCTCTTGTTCTGTCTCTTACTCATTACTTGTGTTATTAGTATCATTCCTGCGGTCAATCCAGTTTATTGTTTGATTAAAGTTTGGTTAATCTCCTCTTTGTGTTGTTGTGTAGTAAGTGACCACCCTTCACCGGTCCTGCACCTATAGACTACGATAAAAAAAAACACTTGATTTTAAATATAGGCAAAAAATAATCCCACGCATTTAGTTCTTTTTGTAATAAAAATTTTCCAAAAGAAACTTATTAAAAAAAACAAAATTAGTAGAAAGGTTAATGAATTCAAAGCATATACATGGTATAAGAGTTGAAAATAAAATTTTAAAAATAACGAAAAAACAATTATACTCTTTGTAAGTTACTATTCATTTCCCATGGTGTTTAATCATTAAGTAATATAAAAAAATGGTTTAAAGAATGAGATGTATAAGACCCTTTAACTCAAACCCGTATTTTTCACCCTTAAAATAAAAGGATATGATATGTATACCAATCCAATTGTGAATGGTCCAAAAGTTTTTAATAACAAAGTATTTTAACATGTATAAAATTATAAAACATATATTGAAGATTAAGTCATTTCATTATAACAGCAAAAGTTTTAAGTAAATTTAGCAAAACAGATACAAATATTAAGTTAGTTGGATAACTTTTTTAATCATAAATACACTACAATTTCAACTTTCAAGTAATATATATATATATATATATATATATATATATATATATATATATATATATATATATATATATATATATATATATATATATATAGGATAAGATTCTAATGAGAACCCACTCTATTTGTGAGAACCCTTTAACTAAGTTTGAGTCATTGATTTCATTCAAATGTTATAATCTAGTGGACAAGATTTTTTTAGAATATTTTATTACTTGACATCTTTAGTTAATAAGATAGGAAA
The DNA here is from genome assembly GCA_025215565.1 of Flaveria ramosissima. Classification (NCBI taxonomy): domain Eukaryota; kingdom Viridiplantae; phylum Streptophyta; class Magnoliopsida; order Asterales; family Asteraceae; genus Flaveria; species Flaveria ramosissima. The sequence continues at coordinate 9,995,027 of CM046037.1, forward strand.
TGTATATTAGTAAAATTACACGCTCATTAAATGATTTCTACTTTTTACTTAAAAAGCAACAATCACATCATCACTTTACTCAACACAATTCATGATAGTTGACCATATATAAAATATTTACATAAAAATATGAAGGGAAAATGTTCATAATAATTTTTATTATTTCACTATTTCAGGTGACTATACTCACTTACACTACTATATTGACGTACAATACATTAAATTACACCTATACAACTAAGCAATTTCAATATGTTATAATAACTTTTTTCTTTTTAACCAACCATTACAGAAAAAATCAGATAACATTTATTAACATCAACCATTATGTATAGTCATTTAGTTACATTAAATTAATTAGTATAATAAAATATTGCATTACATTATACTACATTACACTAATATTATAATTTAGTAAAATGTATATTTCTTGTAACGTAATATAATAACATATAACATAGTGTAATGTAAAAAGGTGTAAGAAAATATAATATTTGATGTAACTACACTAAAATTTATCACCCAACTTATATTATTAGTTAATGAAACAACTTGATTACATTCTTTAGCATTACTTAAATTACGTTAGTGACATCAATTAAATTACTTACATTAAATTAAATTAATATCACATTTTATTAACAAAATATTACATTAATTAACATCAAACATTAAATTACCTTACATCACATTAACATTACATTACATTACATTACATATTGTAAATAATGCTAGATAGATAAGCATAAAAATAACTAAAAGACAAAGAGTAAACATAAAAGGAGATTATATTACATTACATAGCAGAATATTACATCACATAAAGTTACAGAAGATTACATTATATTAAATTACATTAGCACATTACTTATCTACAGTAATGTAACAAGAGTCTAATTAAAAAACTATAAAAATAATTAATTACATCAAAATTACATCCAAGTATGATGGCATATTATGGTCACAAAAGCTTATAAAAACTTGAATAAACATCACGAGTCCAACCTTTAGCCTACCATCATCAAATTATCATAAACAAATCACAAGATATATACAATAAAATTCATAGATTTCATTTAAGAATAATCATACTTACATGAAGGTTGACATAAAAAAACATGGCAGAACATATGACGAGGAGATATATAATCTTTTAGAGGTGAGACAATCATCGAATACGAACAACCAACCGCCAATGAGGACAAATCCACAGACGCCAAACTCGAACTTGATGACGAACAACCAACGATGTTGAAATCAATTTAACCACATATGATCTCATAATCTTCTAATTGATCCTTTCAGCTCATCAATTTCCTCCATCTCATCTCTTTATCGTTTTCCTTTTTATCTTTTTGGTAGCCTTAACATTAAAATTTTAGGGCTCAAATAAGTGGGTTTTTAGATAAAAATGAGTTTTTATATATATATATATATATATATATATATATATATATATATATATATATATATATATATATATAAAGAAAATGATGGGTTTGGTTTGAAAAATGATGAGATATGAAAGGTATAACGTGATCTTTATTTTTCTATTTATAATAAGTATATTTATATTGATTTATTATTAGATTTTATGTTGTAGACTAAATTATGAAATGGCCGATTAACATGCAATTATAGATGAACATGATTTTGTTTGTCAGGAGCCCTCACGTACATCGCATACGCTTTTACAAATAATTTAAAAATAACAAAAATATAAACTTTTACCATAGTGGTTTTAAAAATGATTCCGTGGAGAGATATAGAGATAGAAAAATAAAATATGAGTTTTTAAAATAGATAGGAAAAAAATATTGAGTTTGATGATAAGTAGTGTACTGACAAAAAAAAAGTATTCTGAAAAAAGTTGTACCTGACAGATTTGACTAGGTATACAATTTGACCATAATACCCCTTGATGGATCTTTTTTAATTGATGAAGTGGCAATATATGAACCACATATATGGGTTAATCGGTTCTTACAAAAGAAAATGGGTTAACACAAGATCCCTATCCTATATATATATATATATATATATATATATATATATATATATATATATATATATATATATATATATATATAGGAAAAGGTTCAAGCGAGAACCCTCTTTTATTGCGAGAACTTGCGAAAACCCATCACGATCAATGAATATCATTATTTTTTATGTTTTAATAACATTATTACACATATTGAAGATTATGATCTTTTATGTATATGTGTAAATTCATAAGTGTAAAAGAGTTTATATTGGTGTAAGTTTTGCAAAAATCGCATATATTTAAAGTTGTAAGTAAAACTTACACCGATGTAAACTTATTTACACTTATGAATTCACACATACACATAAAATATCATAATCTTGTATATGTGTAATAATGTTATTGCAATAAAAAAATTATGATTTATATTGATTTTGACGGGTTCTCGCAAGTTCTCGCAATAACACAGGGTTCTCATTTGAACCTTACCCTATATATATATATATATATATATATATATATATATATATATATATATATATATATATATATATATATATATATATATATATATATATATATATATATATATATATATATATATATATATATATATCAAGGCATACAAAAAGATTAATGAATCGACCCTTGAGCCACCTTTGGACTCACAAACGGATGTGACCCGGCTGCTAAGTAAGGTCATAACAGGCGTGTTTCAAGTGCCCACGCAAACAGACCAAACCCTGTGGTCACAATCAAATGAACCATTTTCTTAATAGTGAGTCAACGGCTATGGTCAATTTTCTTCTAGAAGCTTTTGTTTCTATATATATCTGTTTGATTATTCTGTTGGGTGGTTGTGGGTCATATGCTAATTATTAATGTGAACCCAAGTTAATCACTGGTGTATCATGTTGATAGTTTATTGATAAATTAGAATAGATTATAAACATGCAGATCATGAACTATCTTTTAGATTAATTATTGTGTTATGTGTAAACACTACTTTGTGAGTTTGTGAAGTAGGTATTATAAATAATCTAATTTGAATATGATAATCATTAATATGTTTAATAGTTTGTGTGAATGTAATGCGAGATGAGTTTAATTATATAGTCATGAATTATGTGAACGAATTAAGCTTATAGATGGATGAATTCTCTTTGAAAGTTCAATATCCAAGTATCCAACGAGTTTTTACTTCATTCGTAATCTTTTTCAATCATAAAAATTTGTCTAACTATATTTCTAATAGCTAACTTTTTTAAGTACAAATGAGTCATATGTATGCATTCAGACGCCTTTAATAATCCATGAATATAAAATGGATAAATGAAATTTATTCCCATATTTTACATATGAGTAATTTTATTGAAGCATTGAATGTGAATAGCGGCAATCACCTAGTGATTTTATTTTTTTAGTATTTTACCTAAATGTGTCTTTTACCTAAGCACCTCACGAGTCACGACTAACGTAACTTTTTCTTACTTTTTAAGCATTTTAATATCATGATTAATTTGAATACATTTTATTTTACTTATATCTTTTACAATATAATATTTTATAAAATTTTGTAATGTATAGTGGCACTACAAGTGATGCTTACAAGTTACAATAGTGCATACCGGCCTAAGTAATCACCATATTTCATTCATAACCGAGTCGATCCGATATAGCATATTTTAAAATTTTCCTTCAACAGATTTTTAAGTTTCTTCGTTCAAAACCAAGTTGATTAAGTCAAAATATATAATATTTTGATTTGTTTTCCACGAAACTTGATGTTTAAAAAAATTCGAATATATCATCGCAACATGCTTAACTCTAACTACGTTTTGACATAAATTTTATTTTCATATCCAATCCGTCGAAAGATGTGGTTTTTTCATAACATTCATATATATTGTTACAACATGCTTATTTGTAGCTAGGTTTTGACTAGCTACGATGTTATATAAACTATATTTAAAACCAAACCGAAAAGGTAAATACATTATGATATCCTGCTTGCATCAAACTAAGTATCTTATCGAGTACTCGTGCCCGCATGTTGTAGCAGGACATTAAACATAGAAAAATTATAGTCGAGACGTTGATAAAATAAGAAAGAGCATTAAGAAACCCAAACCCCATTTTATAAGCTCACAACTACACGATTTACATCAACTTGAATTAAAATACACTAAATAAATTAAGCAAACCCTTCTTCGACCAACTTTAAAAACTTACACATCCGGACACTATTAATTAAAAGTTAATAAATATATATAGTAGGATATGAGAACCAAAGGTTAAAAAAGCATATAAAAATGGCATAACTTATATGTTTTACAATTAAGTTTGATAGCATCAGCTGTGTAAATTACCAACTTACCCTTGCAAGGTTTCCAAGCAATATCCTTTATTGTTGTTTAATCTTGTGAAATAAGCCCAAACAAGAAAAGAAAATGTACAAAACAAAATACAACAAAACGAAAAAGTAAGTCCACAACTAAAGAAACAAGAAAGCCCAAACTCCCTTGAAGTACATAGTAGAGAAGAAGACGAAGTAGCAACCCCTAGATGTCAAGAAGAAAGAAGAAAAGAGAATAAGAAATTACCGAGTTAGAATAAGTCGGCCACGGCGCCTTGCACTTGGACGAATGTGTGTTCTTCTTGTGCGCTTTTTGAAGATACATGGCTTGTGTCTACCCAGACATAACATTCTCAGCGTCTAGACGTGTACCTAGCTTACTTATCAATCACAATTAATATTACAAGTGTCTTACAATGATTATTAATAAGCTTGTGAACAAATTAAATCTTCAGTAAACTGTTTTCTATAAAATTTTGTTAATTATTGTACATGACAACTTTTGCTTTAATACATTTGTAACAATTCGTTACCATGTTTACGACCTATTTTGTAACTGTTATTGTAATTCATTTACAACTAGCCAACCTAAAATATATCATTACGTATGTAATAAAACATATTAATTAGAATTTACTACGTACATATTGGTTATAATTTCATTTGGTTTTAATCTATAACTATATTACATTTTTATATACAGTTAATACTGATTTATATCTAGCCTTGAACCGTTGCATATTTCTGGACTCCGGTGCCACGACCAAATGGTGTTTGGGTTGGGCTGGACTGAGCTGGGCTTGGGTAGAGCCCAAATGTTAAACCAAAACGTTTTGAGAGAAGAACTGAAACATGATAGAAGACCGTAAACGAACCGAACCGAACTGAACAAAGTATTGTTCGTGTTCTTTCATTAAGAATTAAACGTATATATGAACGGCTCACGAACATATAACCGAATGAAATTTTTTATTCGTGTTAGTTCATTAAAAATTTGAACTTGTTTACAAACGTTAATGAACACATAACTGAACGGTTCAGAAACACAGTAGAACATATACTTATAAAGTTAAGCACTTAACATAATGACCATACACATGATTATAAACGAATATCACTGAACGTTAATGAAGATAAACTTTTATAAAGTACAAATCTGAGACTAATTAAAAAGTACAAATATATAAAGATTAGGCAGATTAATTAAAACTAAAAGTTACAATATATATATATATATATATATATATATATATATATATATATATATATATATATATATATATATATATATATATATATATATATATATATATATAATGAATGAACATGAACAAACACAAAAGAACGATAAATAACAAATATAAGCGAACATAAACGAATACCTTATCGAATGGTCACGAACACAAATGAACAAACACGACATATTGTGTTCATGTTCGTTCATTTATCAAACGAATCTCCCACCAAACGATTCATAAACCATTCTCTAAACGTTCAATTTGTTTACAGCCATATCACATATGTGAACTACAATTCAAGGTCCAACACAATTTAAGGAATAAAATCATATTTTGTTAAAGAAACTTTTGATGAATTTTGATGGTCAGCAAACCCCTTTTACCTCAAGTGACCAAAGATTAGGGTGTAAACGAATTGAACTTGTCATCGTTTAATTTTAAACAGCTCAAGCTCGTTTTCGATCTCTATGTTCAAAACTTGTGGCAATCATTAATATTTTTTTTCCAAGCACAAGTTATTATTTATTTTATACTTATATGTGTGTATATGTAATTATAATATTTTATATATAACAAAATGTACACTATTTAATTATTTTTATCATAAATTTATGTGTTAAACAACAATATAATAAACTTATATATAAATATTACTTATTATGTAGATATATGCTTATGATATATACATAATAGGCTCATACTTGGTAAATGAAGCTCGGCTTAGTTTATTAAATAAACATCTATTTACGTTTGGACTCGAGCTCAAACTCATTTAAGTTCAACTCAATGTAAATTTTTGCCGTCTAATCACAAGTACGCGACAATCCGATTAGTCCCAAGCACAAGGGGCCGGGTGTTGGTTGGCATAGGAATTAGAGGTTTGAGGTGTCAAATTAGTTCTGATTTCTTGAGTTCTTGTTCAAGTATATTAGCAATTTGGCATTGCTCTTAAACCACCAATCTCATTGTTTTAAAAAACAAAATTAATTAAAATACCTGACTTATAACAAAATTTGGTAATTGAATCAATCATGTCATTCAAACTTTAACAAACACCACCTAACTCCTTTATGAGATAAAGGGTAGCTACAACTTGTTTGATAGGCAAAGTCCAATCATCTTTTTCCTTATTGTGGACCAGCTGGTGGGTCAACAAACCATGGTTCACGCTTTGAATCTAAACCATATGTTGTTGTCATGACTCATGAGACCTATATGGAGTAAACTCATGACTTTGTACCTTTCTAGAATAATAATATACGTCTACTTTCGATACTTTTGAAGGCTCGGGCAATAAACTCGAGCCATGTGAGTCTTTTCGGTTTAAGTTCTACAAAGATCTGTTTCGTTTGTTTCAAAAGAAAAAATAAAATTATTGGATTATTAATAAGTATTCTTTCATCTTTCATTAACAAGAAAATAAAAGATCTCAGGAATCAAAATCGTTATCATTAACACATACTTGGTGGATAAATACTAGATGTGTTTTATGTTCTTTTTTTCATTGCCTATGGTGTGTTCGGATTATCAGCGAGCCTCAAATGTACACATATGTATGAAACGTATTATGAAGAAGATAAATTATGTAAATCAATTAATTTTAAAAAAATCTATCATTTAATATTTTATAATTATAGACTTTTCATTTAATTTTAAATAATAAATGAATATTTAGAAAACATAACATTATTATACATAAGATGTAGTGGTGACTGTGAGTAAAATCAATAAACATATAGAAATAAAGAGATAAAATGAAAATTTTTAGAAACATATCATTAAAACAAACCATCCATTTTAGGATAAAAAGGTGATTGAAAAAGTTCATTTTAATTTATCTTTAGTTAGTTGTATGATCGCTTGATCTCCACATGTATTCGTTGAAATAAATTAACAACATTATATTAAAAATTCTTCAACTATAGACAAGATTTCACCACATGTCAAATGTTATATCACAAGCATGTGATGTGTTTGCTTTAGATTATATGAATGTACCGTCAATGCATATTTAGAAATCATGGATCTATACTAAACCTAATCATGACACTAATACATGTTCCAATTAAGTAAGTCTACGGGTATTAGGACCCTCTAATTTTTTTTCTTACGACCTTGTACTCTAGTGATATTGTTGGTTATCACCCATAAAAGTATTATGGTTTAAATTATTATAATTGTGATGTTATATGATATTTAGGAGTATGAGGAGTAAGAAAAGTATTATTTAAATAAGTATGTTTTTGCATACGTGTTTTAGAAGTAATTGTCTAATTATTATTTTTAGTCAAATGACGTACACATTCTAATTATTAAGACTGTAATTCTATATCATTACTGTTTTGTATAATGCAAAGAAAGATGAGAAAAAGACTTGCACCATGTCTACTTTACAATCAACAACAGGGCCTACTGAAACCATTGATCATTTTCTTTTGGCTTTTGTACTTCAATAATATGTTTAGATCTATATGAAGTTACATATTAAATTTATTGTAAACATCGATAACCATCAATAATTTTTACTCGGTTTTTTTAGTAGACATTCCGGTTGTCTTGCCATGCATGTTAAAACAAACCTTTTTTCTTTACAAAAAATTAGAAGGTTACAACTAACGCATAAAATCCACCCCTTCCATTGCATTAAATTATGTCATATTCTTTTGCAGTATTCTTCTTTTAATAGCAACTAGATTTTGGCGCGCGCGTTGCCGCGTGTATGCGAGTTTTAATGTAACCTTAAATCAAAATCAAAATGAAGGTTCAAAACCATAATATCAGTAAAATATACAAAGTAAAACACACCAAAACTTCAAATTCATAACACACCAGAACATGCAGAACTCAAAAACTAAATCAAAGCCCAACACCATACACAAAACAAACAAAAATCAAAGCCGCAAGAAAGCGACACAGTCCAAAATAAAAAACCGACGAAAATCAAAGCCCCAGAAAGAGCAAACAAAAGGAAAACCCAAACCTTAATCACGAGAATCGTCATGGTATCGATAGCGAAAGAAAGAAAGCAGGAACCCGGAGAAAGACAACGTTAACGAACCCTACAAATCAAAGACACGTATCCAGATACCAAAAAAACACAAAAAACCTCACCCCGAAATCTCGAACTCATACCCAAAACAAACCATATTAAAACACAAATAAAAAAAAGAATAAAACACAAACAAAAACAAAAGAAAATTAAAACACAAAAAAAAGGAAAAATCATCCCACCAACCAAGCCTTTTAATAAGAATAGTAATTCCTATTACAATGAATGTAATCATTAAACCTTTGAGGCTTAGAATATAAACCACTAGTTTTAGTAAATCAATGTATTAGACAGGTTGAATAAATAAAATAAAATTATATTAATTATAAAATGATATTTTAAAAATTAAAGACTATAAGTGATAAACAATGATATTAACTTTTTTGAACTTTTTTTTATTTTCAAAAATTAAAGTAAACTTTTCTTTCAAAACAAATCGTTTTAAAAATTATCATTTTTAAAAGGGTTATTGGATTTTAATGATCCCAACTTTCATTTATTGGCCGAAATTAATCCTAACTCAATAAATATTTACAGACACTCCTAATTTGAGTTTATTTTCCTTCAACAATTTCTTACTAAATGAGAGTTAACGCCCGTTAGTTTTTTGATAAAATGAGGATTACTTTGAGCTATTTTTCAACTCCGGTGCCGCCCAACCTCTATTAGGTCATTTTTTCAGTGTCTAACATCCGTCGTCACTTGAAATCTACCTTTAACGAGTCAAGTGGTTCAAATCAGAAGGTGAATATTGACGGGTTTTAGGTTGCAGAAGTTTCAGATTGACGGACCTGACAGTTACTTTTAACTTTCTGCTTAGTGTTTTGGCCATATAAGTAGTTCATGTCATCAGAAAACTAACGGTGTTAACTCTCAGTTAGTAAGAGATCGTTACAGTAAAATAAACTCAAAGTTGGGAGTATCCGTAAACATTTGCTAAGTTGGAATTAATCCTGACCAATATATAAAAGTTGAGATTATTAAAATCCAATAAACCTTTTCAAAAATTTCCTTACTATAGCTTCCTGTTTTAATTATTTTTTATTTTTAAAGTTTTTACTTTTTAAAACCACTAATTTTAAAATATTTTGTATTAAAATGTTTGATGTTTTAAGAAAATTTCTTTTTATAACAATTTGTTTCTATAAAATAACATTAATAAAAAGATTTCTTGCCTAGTTTAGTAAAATACTTTGTTAATGTAAAAAAGAATTATATAAAACTATTTTAGTAATTAATGTAGTAATTAATATAATAAAGAAACGGGAAAATTTGATGAGAATGAATGTGATGGTGACATGTGTCACCCTTAGTTACCATTTTATTAGAGTAGAAATATAATCACACGATTGTGGGCTACATGATTTACAATTAAGTTATTGTATTTTGACATTTCTTTGTAGTATATGAATAAAGTTTGAATAAAGAGTATATATATTGGGATAAGAGTTCAATGTTTTTTTTGACTGTTTTTATATTATTTTTGTCATTTCAGTACACATGTTTTATTTATAGTGTCTGGATACCTGTATTTCAAAAATATTGCCGAAACAACCATTTCGTTCAAATTCGAAGATAATGTCAGTTGTCAATTGCCATCGGGGGCAAAATTTGTCAGTTCATAAGAGTTAATTGCTTTTTTGTGTCCTTGGTTTTATCTTATTTTTGTCATATCAGTTAGTTGTTTAATTTTTTATTGTCTCAGTACCCATATTTTAAAAAAATTACCATTAACCAATCTTGAATCAAATCCAAATGACAACTATAATTCACAAATCCTCAATAGTAATTCACCTCTTCATTGACCCACAGAACCCTAGTAAAGCTTTCTTAAGCTTTCAACGCTAAACATTTAATGGTGTTTTCCGTCGGATTGACATGTTTCATCATCTCGAGTTTGTCGAAGACGGCAAAAGATATACTCAACAACCCTGATTTGCTTATCGTCCAGTGAAGGAGTCGGCGTATGAGTTGTTGTTCCACCGTAATATGGGTTTCACATCCTACGGTGACTACTAGCGAAACTTATGATAGATATTGGTGATGTATTTGTTCGGCTCTAAACGCGTTGTCGGATTCAGAATGTTTCAGCGAAACATCAGGTTGACGATGGTGGATAAAATACAGTTCTCAATGGAGCAAAACGGTGTCTTTGATGTTAAAAATATCCTCCATTTTTCATGCTTAAACAATGTCATGATGTCGGTGTTCGAAAAAACGCATGATGATATCACCATCCCCGGCAAAGGGTATGAGCTGCTGGGGATATTTAACTAGAGTGATCATTTTCCGGTGGTTAGTTGGTTTGATCTCCAAGATGTTGGGAGGAGGTGCAAGAATTTGGCGTCGAAGGATAATGTTTTCGTCGGTGATATCATTGAACAACACCGTACACGAAGGTCTGGTGGCGGAGCTACGACGATATACCTCGATAATTTTGTCGGTGATGTCATTAAACAACAGTGTGTACTGAAATGACAAAAAATATTAAAAAACATGGACAAAAAGCAATTAACTACTATGAAATGACGAATTTGCCCCTGGTTGTAACTGACATTATCTTTGAATTTGGATGGAATGGCTGGTCCGACAATATTTTGGAAACACGAAACCGGGGACCAATAATCATGTACTGTTGGGATATTACCATGTATATTAGATAAATTATAATGTGAAGTAAACTATAAACAATAGAAATTAATATAAAACAGAGTAGCATATCTATATTATATATAAAGCATATAAGAATGGTATTTTAAGATACTATAAAATTAAGAACAATAACTTTATTCAATGCATAAGATACAACCACTTTTGATGGTAAATAGTATTTATAACATTATTTACATATTACTCCTTATAATTAGTTACATAACAACCTTACATTTGGTAACACTTATATAAAATTTTATATTATCTACCCATAAACAAAAAAAACTTAATTGTTTAATATTATAGCTATATCTTTTAATCTATCACGTTTAAAAACTTTTTACGACTATAATTATAACCTGTGTTTTTTTAAACGTTTTAGTGTAAACTTTTTGTTAAACCGATCTATATTTTGTGAGATACAAAATTTAATACATAAATGTACAAGTAGTTATGCAGAATCCATTTATTTGGTGTTTTAAATTTTAGCTACATAATAGATTACTAACAAAATACTAGAAACACGTGTCGGATGTAAATGTCGACCAACCGCTTCTTTGACAAGGTTATCTTGAACCAAAGAAGAAGCCATATTTGGTTGAATTCCTTCTTTGACAAGGTTATCTTGAACCAAACGTTGGGTTTGTTTCTACGAGTATAATAGTGAAAGCAAGAACATTGTTAAGAAATGACCACATGTTTCCTGAAAATTATGTGAGATTTCTTTTTATATTTTAATCGTGAAATTGAACGTGAGTATTCAGTTATGTTTACTGAGTGTTTGTACGAGTCGCTACTTCTATCGAATGTAGTTGAAGGTCACATTTATAATACAAAATTATTTTGGACTCCATTATCATAAACTAATTTGAAATAATTTCATTTATAATACAAAATTCCGCAAAACATAATTCAAATATTTCTACTCTAATAAAAACGTAACTTGAGAGGACACATGCCAGCAGCACAATCATTCTCACCAAAATTTATCCGCTTCTCTTTCATACTAAATAGTTACCTTAATTACTAATAAAATTATTTAACATAATTACTAATGAAATTATTTAACACTTTTTAAGATTACAAAGAAAGAGGTCTTTATTGAAGAGGCTTTGCACCCGGAATAGGACTAATGCAGATCCAGAAGAATGGGTTTGGGCTTTCGAAAAGATGAATACGCAAAAGGTAAGGTAAAGAGAAAGTCTTTTGAACAACCAACCTGACATAAGAATTCTAGCTCGCCCACTTAAAGCATATGGAGATTCTCGAAAGGGAAAAAGCGGCACTCGACATCTATTAAACAAGACTAAGAACAAAGCCATACCATGCCCTCGGGGGAAACTAGTGATGAATGCCATGAATGCAGTCCTCGAGGACGTGTACAAGAAGGGCTTTGCCGATTCCTATCAACATGGTGCACCTCATACAAATAGTTTTTAATAAATTAAGAAAGAGATCTTTTATTAATGTTATTTTTTAGAAAAAATGTTTATAAAATAAGGAAAAAATTTTAAACATCAAGCTTTTTTAAAATAAAATATATTTTAAAAAGTTATATTTTTAAAAACAAAAAATAATTAAAATTGAGAGTTATAATAAGAAAGTTTTAAAGTGACATTTGTTTTTACGGTTTATTTTAAAACAAAATGTTTTATTGATTTATTTTTTTGAAAAATTAAAGAAAAATTTAAAAAATTGATATAATTGATTTATTACTAATAGTGTTTACTTATATCTTAGAATATCTTTTATAGTTAATAAAGTTTTATTATTTTCATATTTAATTGGTGTTTACTAAAGCTAATAATTTCATATAAAGTTCATTGATTGGTAAAATGCTTCTAAATCCGAGTGTTATGGTCCGTGAGAGGGTGCGTGAGGGAATGACATGGGACGTGAGCCACACAGTGTTGTACTGTTGTATGGGGTGTTGCGTGAGCATCGTCAAGAGTGTGAGAGCAATTGTATATTGTTGATATTATTATTTTAATAAGATATAATTGTGCTTATACTTTAAATTCATTTTTTCTCTAATAACATGCTAGTTAGAAAATTAAGCACATGGCTTGTTTTTCAAATTTTTTTTAAATTCAAGTATAAATTTAACAAATGGAATAGTATTTAATAATATCCATTTTTAGCAGGGGTGCAAACAAGTCGAGCTACTCGTGAGCTATTCAAGATCGGATCGATAAAAAGCTCGAAACGAACCGAGCTTTATCTAGCCCGAACCGAGCTAGAGCTTGAAAAAAAGCTCATTTAATTATCAAGCCCGAGCCCGAGCTTCACGTATCGAGCTCGAGCCGGGTTGCGAGCCTAAACGAACTTCTTATTTATATATTTTTCTTTAATTTAATATAATATATAAATAATATCTATTATATGTAAAGTTATGATAAAAACATTTAAAATAATATATATATTGTTATAATATAGATATATATATATATATATATTAAATATAAAGTTATTAAAAATAATATTTAAATAAATAAACGAGCTAGACTCGAGCTCTCCTAAGTCATCATAAGCCGAGCGCGAGCTCATATAAGCTCGAGTTCCGCTCGACTCGTTTCCACACCTATTTTTAAGCCACATAAGAGTTGTGAGACGTGCTTGAGTTGACATTTTGAATGACATATTTATAGTCGCACTTAGTAACAGATTTGGCTAGACATTTTTACGAGCTTAACTAACGTGACATCAATGAGGACTAGATATTAATTATGTTATGTTTTTTGTAATTTATTTGTTATTTATAAAAGGTTTAGCTGATAGTAATCTTATAATTAATATTATCTTTTCTTTATTAACATCATTATTAACCATGAATCTTTGGATCTAAATTATATTATTGGCTTAGATTTAGTTTAAGAGTCTTTTTAATTTATATTTTATTTTCATTTTCTACCCTATATAAATGATGAGTGAATGAGACCATAACACCCTTTGGGTAGGGTGAGGATGATGATGATATGACGTTAAAATAACACTAAGTAAAGATGAAATATCATTCAGCATAACATATCTTCTAAAGTTCTTCCGATCTCAATACAGTTAAATAATTTAATGTTTTTAATTCTTACTTTATTATTATATAAGAATTAAATCATAACCATTCAAGGATATAAACACTTCAAATGCTAATAAAACAAAGAATGAAAACGAAGTTACAAGAAGCAAGGAATAAACCTAAAGAATCCAAATTGAATATCCAGTTTTCTAATGTGAGATGTAACCTACAATTTATCACAACTGGAAATTCAATGTATGATCTTGATATGTTCTAATTGCATATGCATTAGGAATTAATATAAGTAATATGGGGCTTGACACTTTTTTATAAGCTGTATCAATATGTCAATGGGTTTAAAAATCATACGAGTGAGGTTATTACGTACAATTGAAAAATCATATGATTTTGGAGTTTGTAAAACAAATTATTATTAGGTCACTGACAACAGTCTCGTTTTCCTCATTTTTTCTCGTGTGATAAATTAGCGTCACATCAGCTTTTTCTTTTTTCTCAACTTTACCTAGTTTTTTTTTTCGTTTTACATGGTGTCGTCTTGATTTTTATGTTTCTCCATTTTTTCAATTTATTAATTATTAATTTATATTTATATTTTAATTTCTACCACCACATGAAATACAAAAAAAATAAAAAAATAAAACAGACTTCATTAATTAAAATAAAATACATCATTAAAAAATAACATTTGAAAATAAAAAATACTTTAAAAAAATACTAATGGTTTGTTTGAGTTTGAGTTGTAATTATAGTGTAAAAAAGTCTTTTTAAAAAAAATCAAACGGTCATTTTGACCGTTCAACGGTCAGATATTTGGGGTCGTGTTCTCCCTTGGCCCCGGTTTCTCCCGATAATTTCCCGTTGCCACTCCGTCCCCCGAGTGATTATCACCTTATCCTATGTAATAAAAGGCAAGTCTTTAAGCTACACTATTAGCATGTTGCCACAATGCAAGAGGTGTTGGTGTTTTTTTTCTTTTTTTTGAGAAATGCCGAAATAGCATGTGATGGTAGAACAAGTATGAATTTCATGTTAACTATTTCACGTTTGTTGACGATAAGCAAAAGTCTGACATGCGATAGTAGAATAACTTATGACATTATTTAAAGCTTGCACCAATGAGAATAAAGCAACGTATGTAAGAAGACAAGAGAAATTGGACCTAAGAGTCAAAGATCTCATGACTATAGACACGGTAATTCTTAAACATAGTTATAATAATAATATCATAGTACCTTCAGAAAAATATTCAAACAACTACTTAATTTCATGATTTATGAAAATTACACTTAGAGTTATAATGTATTACATGATCACAAGTATGATTAGTGAATAATTGTCTTTAATGGACACCATGATGATAAAATGTATTTCTTTAATCTTAAACGTCGAGAGTCAAAATCCTTCAAAGTGATACTATATATGGTTAATTAATAAGAGTAAGTTAGGAGTTGTTATAAAAAAATTAATAAATAATAGCAACTGCTATTTTTAAATGATTAGATGTTATCTTACATGTTCTGCTTTACATAATCTACTTCACCACAGGCTTGAACGTTTGACCTAAAGGGAATCTCGACACCTTAAATCTAAATGACTTTAGTATTAAACTCAACCCCACCTGATTATATGGTATTTAGGAGTGAAAATAGTAGTTATAATAAAATAAAAAAAATACCTTAACGTCCATGTCTTCATGATAATCACAACATGTCAATTTCTAGAGTTCAAACACCCAACGTCTTAATTTCACATTTTATTTTATTTACAATTTCCATATATAAACAAGCTTATACAAACCAGTCAAACTTAATAATTAAAAATCACAAATTTATGTATCTGAAAAATAAATTTCATCATAACTGGCTTCAGAAAAAAATCTACAGTTTAAAATACAAACCTTAGAATTTAGTTAGGAAAGATTATGAATATTTTGCTTAGATTATGTAAAAAGTAATAGGCACGCTTATTGAAGTATGGGTTTATTATTTCTTTATAAGTATTGGTCCATTGGTTTTAATAACATCCTAAAATGGAAACTGAAAAATATTATTAAAAAAAGAAAACACTGAGATTTTTTTAAGGAAAAATATATCTTCCGTACATCCTATGGAAGGTCCCAATATTAGCACTAGCGGGTGTACACGAAAAGCAATCCACATATAAATATTTAATGACAACAAAGTAATGACCCAAGGAGTTTTAAAGACATACTTTTATCAAATATATTTAAAATATAACCATTTATTATTATAACAATTATAAAAATAATTATACTTAAGTTGATTAATAATACATGTCATTTAACTTTTAGTATACTTTACTATCAAAACCAAAATATCTACCAATTTTCGCACTGTCTACAAGTCTACATTTGTCCATATTGAGGAAAGCACTTATATAGATGAACTTTATTTGCAAGAAAGTCAAGTACCAAATGTGACCGTTTATGGCAATACTTAGCTACAAAGAAAATACACAAGTATTGTACCCAATTAATCAAAGTTTTATTTAACTTTTAATTTGATAGAAATTAGACCTTTTATTTTTAAATAAATGATCTCATGCTTTTTAAAAATTGACATTTACGATTGTCTTTACAATTAGGCCAAAAATATATTTTTTTCACATGTTTATTTATTTTTTTAAATAATAAATTTTACTCATTGAATACCATATAACTCTATATTTGCAAGAATTTGTACTCATATCATAATTGGAGAGCAATCACTAATGACACTCCTATTTAGTCATATGTCGCTTCCCATATTTGTTGTTAAATGATTTCCATGTTATTATTCGAATTCCCAATGTCAAACCAATTTAGACCCTAAAGTTTGGTTTTGGTTAATAACGATAATATTAACTTGTGCGGACCGATATATAGGGCTCATAATTGTTCACAATGAAATCGCGTTGATTCTACATATTCGTGCTACTCACTATCCCGTACTCATAGGGTCAAGGAAATCATCGTGAAACTTGATACATATATAATCTTCATTCTACATTATATTTTAATGTCAACATAGTCATTTGAATTTCATATGTATTTTGGTTGTTTGAAGTAAAAAATAAAAATTGTCATGAAGTCATTTAGATATTATCTGATAGATATTATCCGATATATTAGTGTTATCAATCATGTTCATATAAACGTCTACCTTTGATACCATTAATATATTTGGTCCTATTGGACTATCGGCTATGTTGAGTACGACTAGTCAAATAAGGATAACCTCATGAGATCTATCTACTCGGGAGTGAAAACTTCCTAGTAGATAATACACCATGAACTACGCATACTCACACACAATCAACTATGAAGTTTCTTATTATTTCTCTCGTGGACAGAACATAAGGATGTGAGATTCGCCTAAGGCGTCACACGTAACAAACAATAAGATATTAGAAAGTTGTTTATGACAACCAACGTTACAACATCTCATGGTTACAAAAGAGTCAAGTTCCATTATAACTAAATCATGGCTCGAGATTACTTGTCATAATGAACATATACAAAAACAAATAACAAGCTTCCACCATCTTCTAATCCAACATGTTAGTTTTGCCTTTAAATGAATACAAGAACGGTTAATATGGAAAACATAGGCTTAGCGATGTTAAATGAATACAATAACGGTTAGTATTGAAAACATTGATAAAGTTTTCTACAAAAGTTTATTAAGGCCGGGTACGGTAACAATACAATGACTAGCGTATAAATATACGTTTTTTCATTGATTTATATAATGAGCGAGTTAAGTGATAGAGCAAGACAAAAATAATAAGATCATATATAAAAGTTTTAAAATTTTATAAAATCATTTATGATATATTAGAGATACTGAGGAATACAAACCAGATTTCTCAATACTTTTTTTTCACCTACCAATAGGTAGAAAAAGTTGCTAAAATAAAAGTCGTTAAATTAGTATTTTATTCAAAGGTATATATAGGAAAATATGTTACAAACTTAATGATAGAGATCTTCCACTTGAAGTAAAGTTAAACCTTTTGAAGTGGAGAATGTAGCTCATTTGTCCAAGTTCCAGTTTTGGTGTCTTTTTGCTACTCAAATAAAGTGACAACGACATGAGAATAACATGCATAATGTAGGACATAAATGTATCATGGTTGATGATCTTTGTTTCCTCTTTTATGAACCTTAGTAGAAGCTATAAGATGATAATTAATTAACATTGCCAACTATTCTTTATTAAAGTTTTCAGTTGTTTATAAACTTTTTCCGCTTTTGAGTGCGAATTTAATGGATTAAAAAATCTTTAAAATTTATTACAATGTAAGTCGGGTACCTATTTGTATGAATGTATATTTGTTTTGCCTTTATTTGTTATAAATAATCAATTCAATGTTCTTCATAGATATATTAGATGTACTAAATATTTGTTTATGCATAATTTATAAATCAAGTGGTTGGTTAGAGGTGGTTGAATATTGCAATTATTAGATTATATAAAATGTAAGATTGGTATATTAAATATTATTAATCAAACAAATAGGGTGAGTTGATGCAGCTTCATTTTCAAGTCAGTGGACCTGATTTTTAACCCGATTGTGGTACCTAAGGGGTTGTAGCGGTGTTGCCCCCCCCCCCCCCCCCCCCCCCCCCCACCCAATTTTAATGATTTATAATAAAGCAAAACTAACTATTAGAAAAATATATGAGTTTGTTATTTTTTTTAAATGGCTCCAAGATTAATTTTATTAACTAGTTATATCTATCTCTTGTAAGATATAAACGCTCTATCTTTTAGATGACTGGAAGAAAATACGTCTCTTGTGTAACACTCTAGGCAAAATCTCACATTGGCCGTGGACAAAAGATATTTTTGATTTATAAAATGAGAACTCTACAGTTAAACGTGCTCAGATGGTAGTAATCCAGTGATGGGTGACCTATTGTGAGTTCTCGGGTTCATCAAGGACGATGAGTCCAGAGTTGGGGGGGTGATTGTAACATGCTAGGCAAAATTCCATATCGACCGTGGACAAGAGAGATTACTGACTCATACATAATCTCCAGCCTCTAATATCAACAACACGTTTTAGGCGTATTGGTTGTGGATGATAAGAGAACTTCACAGTTAAACGTGCTCAGGTGGCAACAATGTAGGGACGGGTGACCTACTTAGCAAGTTTTCACCCGGATAACCAAAAGCAAATACATAAGCTCTTCGTGGGTAAAACAGACAATATTGGTGGTGTGAGGATCCGGATGTTACATCTTGTAAACATATTATTATTTTTAACTCTTATGAACATATGAGTAGGTATATATTTATGTAACAAACACCATGTGAATTTAATAATCATAATGATGAAGAAAGATGTTAATATGAAAGAAATGAGCAATCAAAATCAAGTGACTGTGTCTTGTCACCACAAATGATTTAAGAGTGGATCGTGGAGAATAGTTATTGTAGGAGCTAAACACATGGCCCAACCATTAATTTACCACCACCTACAAACGTGTATGACTTGTATTCTATCAAAGGGCAACTATTAATTTTTACTAGGCTCTATTTAACAAACTTTGCACTGTCTTTTTCAGTGGCAAATCCAAGAATATATATATATATATATATATATATATATATATATATATATATATATATATAATTTTTTAAATGCTTCAGTTTTATATAAGTGAACATAGAACTTATCTGTCTAATTCGGGTTGGGTCAAGTTGATCATATAATAAAAATAGGATTTAATAACAATAAAAATTATCAAAATGTAAAACATATAATTTAAATTTTTTTGAGTTTTTGAGTTGAAGATGTATTTAGCTCTAACTATTGTCTCTTTTGTTTAAATATCTAACCATAAATCGTCATTGCCTTTTATTTTAAGTCCAAGGCTTCAAAGTATTAGGTACAAGAGTATTTTAGGTTTTATCATTATTCAGTACTTGATAATTATAAGGAGTGGGCTTATTTAATTTAATTAAATCCTTGCATGTTCGGGCATTAGGTATTTAATGGGAGTGTATTTATTTAGTTATTTAATTAATTCACTCATGGAACTTTTCAATGTTTGTATAATTAATGGAGTCACCGTTCAGTAAAAATATATTGTTGTCATTTGAAAATTTGTACAATGTATTTTCAAATGCATAAGAAATTTAATGTATTTTTGTGACCAAAGACCTCAGTGAATACATATTAGGTTCGCCCCTAGTTTTTTTATGGTTTCTAAATAAAAGTTAATAAATGAGAACTTGTTGTCTAGAAATTCACACCTATTAAAAACTTTAAGAGGTTGTAACAAAATTTAGTGAAAACGTGATTCGTATTTAAGGCATATGTTAGAGGAAAGTGGGATGTTTATCACTGTGTCACTTCTTGAAGAGTCATTTTTAATATTTTAATCTCTTAAAAGAAACATACAATTTGAAAAGGTTTAAAAAGTTTTTTTAATTGTATTTAGTTGTATTTCATGATCAAACTAAATTAGTTGTGTATTTCAAAAACTATGTGAGCTTCGTAGAACAATTTATCATGTGTAGTATTCCAAAAACTATAATGTAGTCTTATCTATCAAATACAAGTCCTTATTAACCATTTATTTTTCTTAGTAGTATTCCAAAATACATAAAAGTAAAGTATAGCAAAAAACCATACAAACTTTAATAAATAGGTAAAAAGTTGGGAATAAATAAGTTATAAGGTTTCATATGTGTTTGTAAAAACTTTAATTTCAACATTTCAAGAAACCTCAAACTTAATCACTTTGCCTTAAATCTAAACTTAACCTTATTTGTGCTTTAACCTCAAATTGGTTAATTCAGTATAAAGTTAACCTCCCTTTCGACTAGAAAATAATCTGAATACGCGAAAAAAAATTAAGATTCTATTAGAAGAACCAAATCCATGTATATTTATTTTACTAGGTTAGTATCTCGTGTATTACATGAGTTGCATAAATAAAATATTGAATAGTTAGTAACAAATTTATGAATTATAAAACGATATTTTAAGATAAGATATGATTGAAATTAATTATAACTAATAATTTCAAGAAATAAAATGACAATATTTAAGCTTCTATTTTTTTAAACATTTTGTGTTGAAACAGGCCGTATTATAAAAACGACATCTTTAGAAAAAATTATAATAACTTTGAATTTAATTATTTTTGTTTTATAAAAATTTTATTTGTAAAATACATAAGTTATAAAATATTTTATATTTAAAAAAGTTTCATAATTTAGAAAAAATTCTTATTTTATAAAAAATATTTATTTAGAAATTACATTTATAGAAAGATATTTTTCTTAAATTATTAATACATATTTTTAATCTAAAAAAATTAAATAATATCCTTAATAATTAAGGTAATTATTTAATAAAAAAATAAATAAATAAGATTTAGAAGGTGTAGAATTATGCCACATGTATTCTAAAAACTATATGTTTTTAATATGTATAGATTCATGTAACTCTTCTATAGATTTTTTTTACCAACCAACAAAAAGACATTATTATTCAAAACAAGAAATGCCACCAGCAAGACGCTAGGGCAAATACAACAGAGCACCAAAAGTTAATAGATAAAGTTACATCATGTTTTTCAATCATCCTACTTGAGTTTAGCTCTAAATTTTATTCACGAGAATGAATCGACTTTAATCTCATTCACCGTCTCTTTCACTTTGGGGGTTCTCCCATTAAGAATGAGTGCAATCTTGGCCAACCAAATATACCATAATGATGTCATGAATACATAGTGTGATGTCTTTTTCATCTTTGAAGAATTCATGACCTTCTCTGCCAACGTCAAGACTTCACGGCCCGAAGGCACGCCTCGCATCTGAAACCTACACCAACTTTGAACGGCAACCCAAACTCTCGATGCAAAAGCACATGTTACTACAATATGATCCACGTTTAAACACCTTGGGTTTAACTACATCTTACGTAATCAAAATTACATGTATAGAAGGTGATCATATGATATTTATATGAAAAATGGAAAAGGTAATACATTTTTCTAGCAAGTCATAATATGTTGTAACTTTTATTTGTTCCAAGTTTCTTTTATTTACTGATAACAACATATTTTAGATATTTTTTAAAGATAACATACATATTCTGACATAATCAAATTTTGATAGTTAAATTAACCAATTTAGTATTTAACTTGACATAAACTAAGCTACTATCTTTATAAAATAAAAATGAGGTCAAATATATGTTGTATTTAACTCTTTTAAAATAAAAATGAGGTCAAATATATGTTGTATTTAACTCTTTAAGTTTTGTCAAATTCAATTTAAAAATATAAAAATATATTAAAAGGTATACCATGTTACTTTTTCTTTCAACAAGAAGCTTCCTATCACATTTGTGGTACTAATTAAGATTGACAGCCTTTACCGAACAAATCAAATAGTCGACATAAGCATGTTAAAACTACAAGACTACACAATTTCTTATATGGCTCTTAATACATCTCTATACTAATAAATAAAAATAAACCCGGACACTTGTTACAATTTTAGGTCATCTACTAATTGGTTTTCTCGTTTCTCTCTCCTCTTAATTATGAATGCAATAATAGCTATTTATTAATTAATAACTACCCATAATTAAAATTTCAAATATGTTAACTTTAAATTTTCAAATGTGTAATACATAAGTTTATTTAATCAGTATAATATACAATATTTATAATATACAATATTTAAGACATAAATTTTTATATTATAAATCATTAACAATAAATTTAGTTAGCCTGTGTATTACATGATATTGTAACCTAGTAGTTTATAAACTAAAATGAATATAATTGTTAATTTCTATACCAAATTTTTGTTTAGACCATACACTATAGACTATTGTGTTTTAGGCATATATGAAACAAACTCTTACAGTAAAAGTATAATTATAATAGTAACAACTTAAAATATAATTTTATAAATTAAGAATATAACTTATATAAGGGAGGAAGGGGCGCTTATAAGCTTCGGATGCGGCTACCGCGGGAGGTTGCGGTTACACTGCCACCGCCCATGTGGTTTCGTTGAACGGCTAGGAACCATGACTGTCATAAGCCGATACGGTTTTGATGATTTTTTGAACTTTGGGATATGCCAATGGTAATATTACCGTTACCGGTAAATACTTGGTTACTCATATTTACTTAATACATCAAATACCCACTATTTAATACCTCACACACATTTTTTTTCTTCCCATTTTCTCATACTTAAAATCAAAGAAATGAATAGGAAACTATATCTTTCACACGACAACATCTAAAAATGATATCTGTCACGTGATCAGCATAGCCAGTTGCTGATGATAATGTCGTTACGGAGTTGCAAGGTTCAAATAAACATTTTACCATGAAAATATCATTGCAATTGAAACTGGGCATACAACTACGAGAGCGCTATTAAAATAGGATACTAATGATTTTTAGCTCAAATGCTTAAAATAACGTATCCCAAGATCTTATTAAAATAGGTATAGGTCTCGGGTATAAGTCCCAACATGTATAAAAAATAAAAGGGGATTTTAGGTGACCGGAATGTTTTCTCACTTAAGATGAGTTTTTTTTTTCTAATGGTGGTCTCTGGTTAAACACTGATGAGTACGTACTGATGTAGTGAATATGATTAGATGAGACAATAATCCCTCTAGCGATTCAATTAATCGTTCCAAAATTAAAATAAAAATAAAAATAAAAATAAAAATAAAAACTACAAAAGCGACACCTACATAGATAAACCCAATAATTTTTGGAAAGTGAACTGTTTTTGACGGATAGATGTGTGACACATGTACGGTAATGATGCCGTGTGGACGAAGAGTTCCAGAAACGGAATGCCGACGATCTATTTCTTGTGTTCACGAACAACAACGCTTTTATGGTCCCTTTGCATGAACGAATCTGTACGGCCATTTTTCCCCTTTCCTAAAATGAAGTTTTAATCTTATTTTTCATATTTTGCTTTAGACCATCTTTGATTCCTTCACACAATATTATAATTTGTTTTTATGTTTATTTTATTAGTCTACACAAAAATTATGTGCCTAGTTTGTTCTTAATAATTGTAACAATATTATTTTATATTTATAAGTTTATGTGATTTTTTGTGCTTATTTTGTTCTTAATATTTGTATCAATGTTAATTTATTTGTTTGTGTTAATTTGATGGTTTATAAAATTGAGTGGTTGTAAAACATAAAGTGATGTAGAGGACAACTATAAGGGGATAAATTATATTATATAACTTAAAATGTTATTTTAATAAATATTTTTATGTTATAGTTTGTGGTTTATAAATTCTTTTTGCACCGTATGCTTTTTGTTCGAACCCGACTCATTTTTGCCGGACTTATTTTGACCAAGCTAATATTTAGCCTCTACCTAAAGCTTATTTTGATCCAACTCAAGGATGTGAAGGTCAAGACAACCACAAAAACACCGGTACCCTCTGCGTGGTACGGTGAACCGACAGTGGTATGTTGATACTTGCCAAAAATATAATTGTTTGAAAATATACTTGTATACCATTAAATCGTATAACATTTTATAACGTGGCTTTTGATCACGAATTTTGATTTTTGAGGTCAAACTAATATTTCATCCTTTTTAGATAATTAATCACAACACAATTCTAAGCGTTTTCATAAATCTATTTTTCTTTAAAACAAACCATATTTTTTTAAATTTGTGTAACTATACATAAAACAATACAACTTTAAATTCTATATATAATATATAAGATAGAATTATCTATTTATCTATTCATTAATTTACCAACAAACACACACCAATCTACACTAATCTATTTAAAATAAGAGATTTTAAATTCAAGTTTCACATATGACAGATAACTATAAGAAATTTTTACTTATGGTAAGTTTCATTCTGCAATGATATCGGATTTAAAACTGATAGAAAATGTAAGATTTTTTTTCAAAGACCTGCCAGCCTAAAATCATAACGTCCCGTATAGTAACGGCGCTTGTCAATGATTTATATAGCCTTAAAAAATACTATAAACATGTAAGAAATTAAAAAGATTATCATTATTACGATTAATATGCCAAAAAAAAGAACTGAAAGTATGTCTTACATATTGTTTTTGTGTTTGTTTGCTTGTAAGAAGGGCAATAGGTCAGCAAGCTAACTACTCCTCTACAAACATTCATATATTCATATTCATATTCATATAATATAATACACTACACACTCATGTGCATATATCCATATCTACACCATTTACTAGTGAATTAATGGCGGAAGTAAGAGATCTCTGCAACTTCTGACCAAAGTAAGGAATTTCCTCTACTCTCTTCTTCTATCTCCCTTCTTCTAGGGTTTTCAACCTTCGTCAACAGCTCAATTTCGACCTCAAACGCTTCAATTTTGATTTCACAAACTCCTATAACGAATTTGCACTTGTATCACTTCATACACTTAGGTTGAAATCGAAAGCTTCGTTGCGGTTTCCATTTTCAACATCGAGTTTCGGATCAGGCTCTCGAGATCTGTAATTTGCTGTAATTGGATGTTAGTTTGTTAAGTTAATGTTAGTTATGGTTCTAAATCTGTGTAATCTCTGTGGTTTTTATGAATGTGTTTCTGATTTGTACTGTACGTTGACTTTTACTGCGTGTTTTTATCGTCGGAGTGTGTGTAATTTGTAATAGAGTGATAGCTCTGTGTAATTGGGATTTGGAAGGGGAGATTGATCATTTTCAGTAGATTAGGGTTTTTTTGGGGGGATTTACATCGGAAGAGATGGCGTTTGGTAGGAATGAGAAGGTGCAGTTTAGTAAAATTTATTCTCTGTCGTGTTTTCGGCCTTCAACGAGAGATGAACACGGTCAAATCGGGCAAAAAGGTTATTCTAGAGTTGTGTATTGCAACGATCCTGATAATCCAGAGGCGCTTCAGCTCCGGTACCGTGGTAATTACGTCTCGACGACGAAGTATACGGCGGTCAATTTCTTCCCCAAGTCTTTGTTTGAGCAGTTTAGGCGGGTTGCAAATATTTACTTTCTTGTTGTAGCTTGTGTGTCATTCAGTCCGTTGGCACCGTTTCGAGCTTCCAGTATTCTTTTTCCTCTGCTGGTGGTGATCGGGGCTACGATGGCGAAGGAAGGTGTGGAAGATTGGAGACGTCGAAAGCAGGTAAACAGCTGTTATTTTTGGTATTTGTTTCTTAGATTCACAATTTTGCTAAATTCTGTTATGTGTATCTGATATTCTGATCTGCATTATGCCTACCTTGTTTGGTATGCCCAAAATGGAATCATCAGGGGAGAATGGTTTCATCAGTTGTATAGATAACCTTTGAAACATCTCATGTCACAATTTTCAAATATCTTTCCTCCTATTGTCTTTATTAGAAACCATGATGGCAATCAATACATCATGTGGCATATTGTGGGGATGCTAACATGATTGATAGTGTTAGAATTGGAATCCATGTCAGAGGGGCTAGCATATGCCATATGTGACTGGTCCTGCTTGTTCCCAACTTTTGTAGTTAGTATAGCCTTATAGGTGTTTGAACTTTTAGTGTATGTCATATGTGATCATAGATTAAATTTCTCCCCTTTATAGATTTTCTGGCCTAGCCATGTAGTTTATAATTTCAATTTGGTTCCAGGCTTCAACAATGCAGTTCCATATTATAAAGCAGCTATCACGGGAATGTATGTTTATAGGATTATATGTATAAACTTATCTGGATCAACTGACGTCACGATGCTGCAAATTGCTCTCTAACAAGGGGAAAAACCAAACATTAGTATTTTCACTAATTGAAATTATGATTATAATGTACTTAAATAAGGAGTTGTGTTTATATTCTATGCTAGGTTTTCTGCGAAGTTGTTTGAATCACTTCTCAAAAACGCTCATTTCATTCTGATTTCAGGACATAAAGGCGAACAATCGAAAGATCCATGTTTACAGAGATCACTCATTTTCTGAACACAAATGGAAAGATTTACGTGTTGGTGATCTTGTTAAGGTCTACAAGGATGAATATTTTCCAGCAGATCTTCTTCTCCTTTCATCAAGCTACCCAGATGGGATTTGTTACGTTGAAACCATGAATCTCGATGGAGAAACTAATCTGAAAATAAAACATGCATTTGATTTCACAGCTTCCTTAAATGATGATAACTCATTTCACAGATTCAAGGCAGTGGTCAAATGTGAAGATCCAAATGAGGATCTATACTCATTTGTTGGGAGCTTAATCTACAATAATGATCCGCATCCACTTTCGCTTCAACAGATTCTGTTAAGAGACTCAAAGCTTAGAAACACTGAATACATTTATGGGGTGGTTATTTTCACAGGGCATGATACTAAAGTAATGCAGAATGCTACAGACCCACCTTCTAAAAGAAGTAAGATAGAAAGAAGAATGGACAAAATAATCTACATTCTCTTTAGCACTTTGATTTCTATATCTTTCATCGGGTCAATCTTTTTCGGCCTAAGAACCAATAGGGATTTGAACCACGGAAGTTATGAAAGGTGGTATCTTGAACCAAGTCGTACAACTGTTCTTTATGACCCGGAAAGACCCGTATTAGCTGCATTTCTACATTTCTTAACTGGCCTTATGTTATACGGCTATTTAATTCCAATATCATTGTATGTTTCCATTGAGATGGTCAAGGTGTTGCAGAGCATATTCATAAATCAAGATCAGGACATGTACCATGAAGAAACAAACAGACCAGCTCGCGCAAGAACATCAAATTTGAATGAAGAATTGGGTCAGGTTGATACAATTTTGTCTGATAAAACCGGAACTTTAACCTGCAACTCAATGGAGTTTGTTAAATGCTCAATAGCAGGTGTTTCTTATGGCCGTGGTATGACAGAAGTGGAATTAGCTCTGGCAAAAAGGAAAAATGTCGAGCAGCTTGATGCTGGTAATACCTCAAACATATCAGATGGCCATACTCTGAAAGCAGGGAAATCAATCAAAGGTTTTAACTTTTACGATGAGCGGATTATGGATGGTCAATGGGTCAATGAACCTAACTCAGATATTATACAGAAATTTTTTAGAGTATTAGCTATTTGCCATACAGCTATACCTGATGTTAATAGAGACACAGGTGAGCTTTCATATGAAGCTGAGTCACCAGATGAAGCTGCTTTTGTCATAGCTGCTAGAGAAATTGGTTTTGAGTTCTTTCAAAGGACACAAACAAGCATCTTTTTGCATGAATGTGAGAATGGAAAAAAGGTTGACAGGTGAGATAAATTTTTTTCACATATACTTATTTGATATTTGTCTTTTGACGCTCATTGCGGATATGAGAGCTACTAAGCAAAAGCAAGTTGCTATCCATGCACCTTTTAAACTATAACTGTTAATCTGGAATAGTAGGATATGCTAGAAAATAATCAAGAAAATTAGTTCCTTTTATTAAATTTGAGCTGACATTACTTTCTCTAGAGGTAACAAAATGGGAGGGTCAAGTGAGGCTGGTAACGGGACAAAAGGGTAACCTTTTAGTTGCAGGCTGAAAACTTGTCACTTTGGTTGAGTTGACTCGAAACCCTACTAGTCAAATTTTTTATTTATTATTATAAATAACTAGTGTGTCAAATACAATTACCAAAATTATATAATTGCTATAATCATCTAAGTTTTTGAACAAAATGATTTAAATAATTGGTTCATTGTTTTAATATTTTGCTATTCACAGATCATATGAGCTTCTTAATATGATAGAATTCAGCAGTGCTCGTAAGAGGATGTCAGTGATAGTTAGAAATGCAGAAAATCAGCTGTTATTACTTTGCAAGGGTGCTGACAGGTGAGACATTAATATGTAGACTGTAATCACTCACAAATTAAAACTGTTAATTTACATTATTTGATGCATGCTTTCAGTGTCATGTTTGAAAGACTCTCTAAAGAAAGCCAACCATTTGAAGATCAAACGAAGCATCATATCAACAAATATGCTGAGGCAGGTTTACGGACTTTAGTAGTTGCATATCGCCCTCTTGGTGAAGAAGAATATAAAACATGGGAAAAAGAATTCTTGTCAGCCAAAACTTCAGTCTCACAAGATCGGGACAATTTGGTAGATGCTGCTGCTGAGAAGATCGAAAGGGACTTGATTCTACTTGGTGCTACAGCAGTCGAGGACAAACTTCAAAAGGGGGTGAGCATAATAAGTCATTCTTTGCTCCCATATTTTGTTATTATTCTAGATGCTAGTGCTGGCTATGTTGACCCATTTATTTGTGAACGGGTTGATTCAGGCTGTATTTTATGGCATAAAACCTCCTAAATCATTTTATTCAAAGGATAAGATTATTGTTATTTATCAGAAAATAAAACTTTTACTTCAAATACTATTTTGAGTTGACCCAACCAGTCCCAACCCACAAAAAATTGCCTGTTTCGAGTTTCGACCCTTTACCCAACCAGCGTGACTTGCGCCTTCTAAAAAAATATTATGCAATTATGATCAAATTCTGTAATAACACCTGCCATACTAGTTATTTATTGAAAAAAACAATCTTATATACAAATATTATTTTGGGGCAACCCAGGCCTGACCACTACCAAAACTTACCTGTTTTGGCCTCTTCCCATTTTGGCATCTCACTAGTGCCTACAATTGCTAGAATTAAAACCTGATCTCACTCTACAAAATTATGTTGGTTTAAGGTTCCTGAATGCATAGAGAAACTTGCAAATGCTGGGATTAAGATTTGGGTGTTAACTGGTGATAAGATGGAGACTGCAATAAATATAGGGTAAGTCACAAATTTAGTTTAGTTTAATGTTTGTTTTGTTTTCTACATAATTCACATAAATCATTGACTTTTACTTGTTGACATGTACAGGTATGCTTGCCGTTTACTAGCCCAAGGAATGAAACAAATTGTAATCACATTAGATTCTCCTGATGTTAATGCCTTAGAAAAGCTAAGAGATAGGGAGGCCATCGCTAAGGTAAAGTTTCTCTATAAAGTTCATTACAAATTTTAATTTATTATCACCGTATCCGCCTGTTAAATATTTTAGAAATTTTATTCTTTGTAGGCATCTAGAGAAAGTGTAGAGAAGCAACTGAAAGAAGGAAGATCAGAACTTGATTTAGCTAAAAGTAGCTCTGCTTTAATAATTGATGGGAGGTCTCTAGCTTTTGCTCTTGATAAAAATCTTGAAAGATTATTTTTAGAAGTCGCAATTAATTGTTCGTCTGTCATTTGCTGCCGTTCTTCCCCTAAACAAAAAGCACTTGTAAGTATTTTCTTAAATATACTTCATTTTTTATTTAATGGACATTATGTTAATGTAAACTTGTGTACCTTTATAACCCATGTAGGTTACTAAGATGGTAAAAGAAGGAACAAGAAAGACAACATTAGCAATTGGTGATGGGGCAAATGATGTTGGGATGCTTCAAGAAGCTGATATTGGAGTTGGAATTAGTGGTGCAGAAGGAATGCAGGTTCTTTTTTCATATTTTGTTTAATTTTATTTTCTTTAACAACAAATTATGGTTTTTTGGTAGTTTCAGTTGACAGGTGATTGTGTTCTTATATGAAATTGCAGGCTGTGATGGCAAGCGATTTTGCAATAGCTCAGTTTCGTTTTCTTGAAAGATTATTGTTGGTACATGGACATTGGTGTTACAGGCGAATAGCTATGATGGTAAAAACATATTTCATAATCTTATTCTCTTTCTTTCTTCAAAATATTAAAGTGTGTAATGTAGGTAGAAGTTAAAAGATAATTTTTTGAAATTTAAATGCAGATATGTTATTTCTTCTACAAAAACATTACTTTTGGGTTTACACTTTTTTGGTTTGAGGCCCATGCTTCTTTCTCTGGCCAACCTGCTTACAATGATTGGTACATGTCATTTTACAATGTTTTCTTCACCTCGCTTCCTGTCATTGCTCTTGGTGTTTTTGATCAAGATGTGTCTGCACGACTCTGTCTAAAGGTAATATTTTCATACATATTGGCATCTGTTAATAGTTTGGGATTTCTAGTGAGATGTTTGGATTAGCACATGCTTTTGATTATCTAACTACTTCGATAATCATTTTTAATCATGCCCGGAAAACTTATTATCAAATACCAATGCATTTTCACAGTAGATTAGCACATGCTTTATTTTATTTTTTATTTTTTTGTGTATCATACCTATGCACCTTGACAGTTTTACTTGAAAGATGGTTTTTTATCCAGTTCTAGTCATTATGCATTTTTTTTACCATTTGGTCATTATTGTGAATTGCAATAAAAGCTTTTGTCCCGTTTAAGTCTTCTTTAAAATACCCTATAATGACCCAAATAGGACAAAAAAACATCTTCTAATGACTCAAATGTACAAGAGTGAAACGGGACAAAAGTGAAAGTACATTGGTTTTTTTTATGCTAACATTAATCAGACTATTACAACTTCATACAAAAAGAAAACCTATCCAAACACTTACAACCCATTTTATTACAACTTATCATGTTTTTTTTCTGATTATTCAAAATCACATACTTTCAAAACAATTAATAATCACTTTTTAAATTCTATCAAATACCAGCTACATGAAAAAAAGTTGTACCTGACCCGTAATTTAAATTTGTCAGTACCCGTTGCTATATCAAGAGGGAGTGCAAAACATTCTCTTCAACTGGCCAAGAATCCTCGGGTGGATGTTCAACGGTGTTCTAAGTTCCATGATTATCTTCTTCATTTGCAAAAACTCCACAATCCACCAAGCTTTCCGAGAAGACGGCCATGTCATCGATTACGAAATCCTCGGTGTCCTAATGTACACTTGTGTCGTGTGGGCTGTCAACTGTCAGATGGCGTTATCCATCAACTACTTCACTTGGATTCAACACTTCTTCATCTGGGGTAGCATCTTCTTTTGGTACGTATTTTTAGTCATCTACGGGTACATAAAACCCGAATGGTCAACAACAGCTTATCGAGTTTTTGTGGAAGCGTGTGCCCCGAGCCCGTTTTATTGGATGACCACTTTCTTGGTGGTTGCATCAACCCTGTTACCTTATTTTCTATATAGAGCTTTTCAAACGCGGTTTCATCCAATGTATCATGATGAAATTCAGCGGAGGCGATCCGAAGGGTGTGAGGAGGTGAGTGCTGGTGAGTTGCCTGGTAGGGTGAAGGATAAAATGGACCATTTGAGTGAGAAGATGAAGCACAGCCACAGGGAGATATAGGGTTGGGTTTTGTTTGTTTACTTGTGAAATTACCAACATAGCCTTGCTATCTAACATGTTTGTTTGGGATGGAAGGGGCTTTGTTTAACATGTAGTATGTAAGATGTAAATGTAGTGTATATAGTAGTTGTAATTATTGTAATCCATGTTTTTCACTACAAGTGGTCATGGATAAATTCAAATCTTTATGTCAATATATGGGATGATAAAGTCTAGATGTTGGATTAAACGGACCAAGATTCTTGGAAAACCATTGGGTCAAAACAACTTAACAAGCCCAACTAGGCCCGTTTTGATGGTTTGATGGGCTGAACTTGGTACTATACGTAATACGTCCAACTTACAAAAGGCCTACTATTAGTAAATAGGCCCAAAATCAGTTTGGGTTTAAAACCTCTTTAGCTTGCGTCAAAGATGGTCAAATTGGGTTTTCGCCTGATCCAGGTTGGGTAGAAATCAGTGGTGGATAGAGGTGTACAAATCGTTTATTTTTAAAAGTGGTTTGGGTTTTAAACCTAACCGGTTTGGTCAATGACGATCAAAACCGGTTTCGAGGTAAACCGGATCAGGTTCTAAACCAGTTTGAGTGAGAAAAATCCTAAACATATCCCAATTGGTTTGGGTCCGTTCTTGATCGGTTTGGGCCCAAACTGATAAAAAAAGACTCATTTTCTAAATTTTTTTGTTTTCAGAAAAAAATCAAAGTTAAATAAAAGAATATAATTAATAATTCACTAAATTTATTTTAAATTAAAGACTTACAAACATGAATAAATAAAAAAAACTACAAGGGGGTATTGAGCGTTTTTGAGATTTTTGAGAGTAGAAAGCGTTTTAAGTTGTTGTGTTTTAACCAAAACACTCATTACATATGTATATAACTTAAGGGGCGTATAATGATAAAAGAAAAGGTCAAATTTGCGGCCTGCCAAATAACGATCACAATAACGTTGGGTAACGACTATGTTTTGAAATGGGTTTGGAACCGGTCCGGTTTGAAACCGGTTTGGAATAGCAGGGTGTCTGATCGTGTGGTGAAAGTTCAATGTTTAACGGTTTTATTTCCATGGTTTACATGTAAATTTATGAGAAATAGAGTTACTTTTGGGATTATTTTGTGGTTGTAGGTTAAACATGAAGAATATGAAGAAATTGGAAGAAACATGACGAGAATTGGAGCTCAAGAAGTAAAAATATGATAAATCGAAGTTGCACGACAACGGTATCTTAAAACGGGCATAACTTGAGCTAGGAAAAGAGTTACGGGACCCACGACCTATCAACGGAAAGGTCTCGAAAAGTTACACATGAAAATCAAATTTGTGCAGGGGTGGCGCCACCGATCTTGGATGAAAATTAACCATCTTTGATCATTCACAAGCTCTTCCAACATCAAGATCATCAATTCTACAAGATTCACATGATCAA
Organism: Flaveria ramosissima; assembly: GCA_025215565.1. Classification (NCBI taxonomy): domain Eukaryota; kingdom Viridiplantae; phylum Streptophyta; class Magnoliopsida; order Asterales; family Asteraceae; genus Flaveria; species Flaveria ramosissima. Next base: position 10,029,004 of record CM046037.1, read on the forward strand.
TTACAATTATGTTGAAGAATCGATGATGATGCAAGGCTAAATCAATTGTGATTCACTTCGGGGGACGGGTTTGTGAAAGTTCTTATTTTTCTTAGTTTGTAATTTAGATTTGGGATTGGATCTTGAATCTTTTAAGTTCTTTCAGATTTAATATATGATTTGATTATTTAAACGGTTTGATTATGCTTAAACCTAATTTTGATATTCTATGATTTTGATTGTCTTTAATCATTGTGTGATTGATTATTAGAATTAGGGTTATATTCTTCAAATTGGTAATTGTGTGAATAAGGTCCTTTAAACTTTAATTCACGATTATCACTTAAATCATATCATGTGTAAGTCAACATTAATAACTTCTCACTAGGTTTCATTTAAGAAAAATTGTAACTTTGCAAAACCTGAATTCTGAAGTGGGTTGCTTTTCCACAAGATTGTTAAAAACCTAAACTTTTAGTTTGTTAATTTGATTCTTTCTTAATTTAATTAATAAATCAATTGACTTTTCAATGTTTATTTCTTTTAGTTTAATAGTTGCTAGCACTTTCCTATGATTCCCTGTGGATTGGACACCCTTCTTACCCTTTACTATTAAGGGTGATTAAGGACTCTTTAATTAATATTTGTGACCGACCACACGACATTGATCAGTGTCAAACCGAGTACTAAACCGGCGGTTTGGATCTTTTTGAAACCGGTTTGGCCCAAGCCGATTTTTTATGGACGCGGGTTGGTATCCAATCCGGTTTTTTCCCATCTATAGTGATGGATCCTGGAATTTTCTCCATGGGTACTAGATATATTCAATGTTAGTTTTTTTAACCATTTCATTTTTTTCGACGTTTCAATGTTGATTTATTTACATATTTTGTTTATTTTTTACAAAGTTATGAACTTTATCAACGTAAATTAATGACTTTACATGTTTTCATGTTAATTTTAATCTAGATGTTTATTCACAATTGAGTTATGTTTAAATGGCAACTCATGAGAACCTAGTCCTGTCTATGACGCAACGCACGGAGATTCAACATACTTAATATTATTAACGTTTTTCAGGATTGGTCGTTGTGTATCACCACCTCCCACCTATCCTACACATTCGATCAAGGTTGTCACTACGAAGCTATAGTAAAGGTGCACGGGGTCTTACCGTCTAGCCGTTGGTACTCCGCATCTTCACGGAGAATTCAATTTCACCGGGTCCATGTCGGAGACAGCGGGGCAGTCGTTACACCATTTCAGGTATTCGGGGAATCCTCTTGAATAGACGAAATATTCCTATTATGTCAATGCCAATTGAATCAATGTTATTAGCTGACTTTACAACACGGGTTCTGAATACTAGTGCTCTACGTACAGTAACAGTTCATTCATTACACACAATATTGATTTAAAGTTGTACAATAATATGAAATAACTACGTCCTTTGTCTAAAAGCTTGTTCCGTTGCTTTCCGCACAACTCACGTCATGGATTTCATAGTGATACTCTTCTAGAAAGTCAAACATCTTTTATTCTGTTTTAGTTATATTTTTTGAATCATAATATTTGAAAATTTCACATTAATACTTTCATTATTGAAAAAAAAAAACAGGTTGAGAAATGAAGCTGGTTAAAAAGCTAGTTTGGTTAAGAACGTTGTTCTTGCAATATTTGGTTCAATTTATCGTATTTGATTATCTACTGTTCTTGAGCCATTTGATTGCTTCCGATCTGCACCAGATTAGTTACAAATCAAATCATCGAAAAATAGTGACTCATTAGAAAAAAATTACTGGTTCTATCATTGAACTCAAGTAAGCTCCGTCGATGAAGAAAAAGTTAGCATGCACAAAATCTTTTAAAAAGTATTATGAGTTTAAGAAAAACAACCAATCAAAATATCAAATCAATACAGATGTAAAAAAATGACTCATTTTCGCTCGGTGTTTATAACTTAGCCTATTTTTTAGACGATTAAGATTTACAAAAACTTTTTATACATATGGCTAAGATTTAACTCATAATTCTTTAAAATGTAAAAAAGTATTATTGTTTTAGTAAAAATACAAGTTGACATGTTCATCTTGATGATGATTTTGTGTTTGTTTGTTTTGTTGTTTTCAACCGGGTGCGTAAGACCATTAGAGTTGGTCCAATCATCTCCCAAAAAAAGAAACTTCATCCACTTTATATATTATTTAAAAATAAAACATAAACAACGATTTAAAACATAACACCAATGAAAGTAGCATCTCTCATTTAAACACGTATCTAAAGATAAAACAGCGTTAACAACTTGCTTTATTTTACTAATGACGTAAACGATTACCTCACCTGAAACAAATTCGTGATTGAAAACAAAAAAGACCCCACTCACACCACATACCCCCTGCGTATAAATACCCACATTATTATCATCAATTCATCATCATCCCCCTAATTCAACAACTCATCTTTCACCTTCTTCAATCAAACAACCAAAACCCTAACAATCTTCACCAAAATGCAGCAACCACAACAGAAAATCGAAGATTCTGGATTCTCTCCGAGCTTCAGTTCTTACTCTATTGACAATATAACATCCACAGCGATCGCCAAAGTGATCCGTGAAAAAGAAGAAGAAGCTTCTCGATTTCACGAAATTGGAGGCGATGATTTTGAGTTCTCGCTGGTGATAAACGACGCCGACGCGTCAGCGAAAGAGATCGATTCACGAGACTGGATCGTTTTTCCTGTTTTCAACCGTTATCTTCTGGTAAACGAAGTAGATCGTGAAATTAAACCGACGAATGATGAAATTGATGCTTCTTCAGCTGTTAAACGAGAAGAAGCTGCTTCGTATTCATCATTAGAACGTGTTGAATCGGAGAATCTGACTTCTGGAAGTTATTGCGTGTGGAGGCCTACGGCGAACGGTGGATCGTCGTCACCGGTGATAACTACATGGAAGAAGAGAGGATCTACGGGATCTACGGGATCGAAAGGGTGGATATTATTCCGGTATTTGCTCCGGCGGATCAACGGCGGAGGTAAGGAGGCGGTGGTGGTGTTAACTCCGAAGAAGGTGGATAGTCCGAAACGTAAACGGAATTCGGGTGTTCATGAGCAATTTTACTTGCGAAGAAGAGCTGAAAGTGAATTCGGAAAGAGGAAATCGTATCTACCTTATAGGACGGTTCTAGTAGGAGTGTAGTAGGATTGTTTGCAAATGTATACGGAATTGGGAAAATGATTCCGTTGCGCGATTGTGATCAATGTTTTTAAAATCAGACCGGATAAAAAACTGATTGTTTAAAAGGTTTATTGGTTGGACTGGTTGGATTGATTGAACTGGATTTAAGAACTGAATGTCATCATATATAAAAAAAGTTAGTATTATTTATATGTTATATATATCTAGTTCAAAAACAAATATAAAAAATACTATATGTTTAAAACATGATTTACACTTTTAAGATAATATAATAACAATTAATCAATGAATATATGTAACAAAAATTATAAAAAATAATCAAAATTGTGATTTTGCAAGAGATTTTTTTCTTTGAAATCTAGTCCAATCAGTAACCGACTCCTTTAATAAAAACAATCCAAATACACTCAACTGGATTGGTCCGATGACCGGTTCTAGTCCAACCGGTCAGACCACCCGATACGATCCGGTTCTAAAAACACTGATTGTGATATCGCACTACCAAGTAGGGGTGGGCATAAAAACCGGGTTTGGACCTGACCCGGACCCGATGGGAGGTGTACCCGGGTTGGACCCGTTTAAACCCGTAAGGTTAGAACCGGTTCTAGATTTTGAGTTTTTTTAGCAAACCCGAACCGAACCCGGCCCGGTTGAACTCGATTTGAACCCGGCGTTGAACTCGTTATTGGACACACACACAAGAAAAGAAAAAAAGGAAAAAAAAAACTAAACCCGGTATTGGACCCGACCCTAACTTTACCAGGATATAGCGGGTAGGGTTTTCAAGTAGGTGAACCCGACTCGGGTTCATACCCGGTTCTCCCTCAACCCGGGTAGAAAAACCCGGTTGTGCCAAACCCGGTTTGTATCCGGTTTCGGGTACAGGTCAAAACCCGTTTTGCCCACCTCTACTACAAAGGTGTACTAAAATGGTAATATATAGCCCATCTGATATGGCTGTCGGACCTGACGGCCCGAATAAACAGAAAATATAAAATGGGCCGGTAATAGCACCTTCGGTCTTGGTCTGGACCTGTAATGGTCATCTTTTGGGCTACAAATTGGTTAAATGCGTGTGCAAATTGGGCTGATATCGTGTACTAGACTGTAAGTGGTCTGTTAGTCAGTTTGTGTTGGGCTTTTAATCCACTTACTTCTTAAGTCAGCAAATGAACTTCAGTGCAGGATGCAAGTGAATCTCAAATTAACGACTTTTGATACTATTTGCGATGTACGTGAACTTCAAGGTTTACTTGGAAATTTCTGTAACTTGATCTTAAGTTTTCAGAAATATGTAAAAGTATAACTATTGAAAAATATAAGACTTTAATGGATTACATAACAAAAACATTCTTTATGTTTTTAGGTTGTCACGGTTGAAGTCATTTTCATTAAAATTAAATGGTCTTTACTTTTTAAATTTGAGGTATCTTAGGACAAAAATTATAAATGACTTAGATTGAGACAAAATATAAACATAAGTTACTTTTTTTTGGGTCATTTTTTTAATTTAAGAACGAAAAAGTAAAATTTAATAAAAATTTAAAGGGTAATATACTCTGAATCTAATTATGAAATCATTCGATAATTAAGTTCGATCTCTTCGACCGGCCCCATCAGTAAAACCCACATGGTGATCGACCGTTTCAATTTAATAAACATTGTTTTTATTTAAAAAATACCAAGTGCAGCCAAACAAAAAAATAGTTGAAGTATGTAAAAATTTTGTTTTGTTTTGTTTGTTTTTTTATTAAACGTAGCAAAACTCTAGAAGAAAAATAAGTAGAACTCACGTAGTATATAACATATTCCATCTAGCAAAGATTCTTAATCACGTCAACAAATATTTACTTTTCATATTTTATATTTTATATGTTTTTTTAAACAGCCAGCGAATACTTTAAGCCCGGTTACCGGGTAAATCCGTTGGCAAAAGACAACCCACCACCACGAACATATGGAGGAACTCCACCACCCAAAGGCCTATTATAGTAAAACTTCTGACACACTTAAAACATATTGTATCAAATGAGACTCGAACACAAGACTTTCACTTTAAAAAAGCATGAGACGTCTCCTTTCAAACCAATTGATCTACGGCTGATTTATATTTTATTAGTAGAATCATCACGTACCATTGCATCATAACTCATGTGTCTAGCATCTCCAAGAAACCAACAATTGTCATCCCTATGGCTTGCCACCACCAATCATCATGGATGATGACGTAGGCATAACAATAGTTAATGTTTGTTTGGACACGTAGGTAAATTGGTATTAAGTGACTTTTGTCACTCCAACGTCCAATGTTCGTAATTAAACCCATGATATAAATGTTTGTAGTTGGGCACGACCAACAAGATGAATCATGTTTGTACACGTGTGGATGCAGCAAATACTTCGGCGGAAAGTTTATTAATTATGATACTAGCAAGATGCTTGGTTTTATAAACGTTTCAAGTCGAATTGTTTCGGTTTGTAAACAAGCTGCTTTCAAGGAAAAAGAGAAATTTATCTTGTACTTATTCATTGAAGTCAGAATGAATCAACTTTATCTTGTAGTATAAAAGAGAAATTTATTAATATGACAATTTGAAAAGAAAAACATGATGGAAGGAGTTAAAATGGAAAAGATGTGATACTTTAGGCAAAACTTCTTGTGATCATACCAAGGCATAACTTCTTAGCCGTTCAAAGAACAAGCAAAGACACACACATACCATTTTATCCCACGCATAGTTTTTCTATGTGTAGGGTCTTTAAGAGGTAGGGTAGGATGGGGAGCAAACCTTTTCTTTATCTTGAATGATAAAGTGATTGTTTCCAATAAAACCACAGGCTTAACTCGTTTTGAGAATAATAATGACACACACATCACGTAATAACTTACATACAAAGATACAACACACAATAATTAAGTAACAATGAACAACCATAATAAGGTAAGTACATAGATAAAGGATGTCGTAAGCCAACAAATAATAAGATATCATATAAAGATACTAGTCCATATAAGCTAAGAGAGTCAAAACTAAGTGAAAACAAAATTGTAACCACAAGGTAATTAATATATACAGCAATAAATTGACAAAAGTGTAAGGGCAATCCAAGACTTACCAGGCAAACTAAATGTGCATCTAAGCAACATGTCCAGTAAAACACTCCATAAAATGTAGATCCTAGGCACCCGAGAAATACATAACCTTAGATCACAGTAAGCTAGACATGCATAGTAAAACAAACTAGTGTTTTAAACCGGACGCGCGTTGCGCGCCTTAAGAACGGGGTAAATCGAGGCTCATACTTAGCCGCAACCTAACAGTTTTAACCGGAACCAAAGTAATCATTAAGTCAATAGCTGGTTGCGGCTGCGCACCGGAAATGAAACCGGAATAAATTTTTATATAAAATCACAGCTGAACCAAAAGCAACAGTCTCAGATGAAGACGTGTCCATCATCATCGATATCAACAAACAACAGAATCACAACAAAATAACATCACCAACAGACATTAGTTTAGAGTACATGTATGGCAACAATTAAACCGATACACAGTTGCGGCTGCACACTGAAAATGAATGCCAAGCCAAGACAAACAGCACCGGTTTTCGTTTAAAATCAAAGCCGAACCAAATGCAATGGTCTCAGATGAAGACATGTCCATCATCATCAACATATACGAACAACAGATTCACAACAAGATAAGATCACCAATAGACAATAGTTAGAGCACATGTATAGCAACATCATCGACGGGCAACAGAGTCTCGCGTAAGCGTATACTTAGCATAATCGACGTCAACAAATGAACCAAAAAACACCCGACATCATCGACAGCGGAATACCTAATGTTGCATGTCAATACATCAATGACATTTATAAATTATACTCTAAAAGTAAATTGTCCGAAAGAGATACCTATTTGGCTTTGTAACTCATGCGACCGAGCGTTAGAGGGTATGGCCGGGTGAGTAACATGAAAAATAGAAGGAAATTGCAGAGATGGAGATAACCGGGATGATGCTTACCCATAATTGCACTCCTGGCTTTGAGCTTGAGCTGCGAGAGAGGGTTGTGATCAAAGATATCATTGTTTGGTTGGACTTGAAAAAATACCAAATCAATCGCCAATTCAATGGCGGTATGTTAGTATTGATATATGCATTAATTTGGTTATATCGTGCATGATAACAAAGCATATCAGTATTAATACGTTTAAATTAGGTGACTGGTATTGGTGGATTGTTCTTATTCTAATCTGCACAGGAACATCATGAGGAACACACTACACTCTGAAGTGTATGATATTATTGTTTCGACTAATCATAACAGGATATTAATGGCACCCTCACATCTAATGCACAAATTACAGTGTGAATTCAGGTAAGTTGTTCTAAAATATAGTCGAATGGAATATATGGATTTCAATTGCTTTAATCCGTACAGGAACATCACAGAACACATAATCAATTGCTATAGTGAAATGGAAAATATGACTTTCTACACTAAAATATAAATGAAAAACATCATGGAAAAAGATGTAAATGGTTAATAATACTGCAGGTGTATATATTGTGGATGGTTTTGTATTTGTACCTGTACAAATGTGTTTTTTATGCTGGTAACAGATGATAGCATTATAACCGAATTATAAAACAGAAAAATCAAATAAAGAACTACAACTTAACATATCTTAGTAATAAAGTAAAAAAATCATATGTGAATGACGGAATAAACGAAGGCTCAGACAAACACGTATTATCTAATGATCGTGTTGTTACCATCATAGCCATTTTACATCATTGACGGGATAAATCAAGGCTCAGATAAACAGCGTTTCGTTGTGGCTGCGAACATGTAGGTTCACCACGCCATCACAACAAACTGACTATTTCCAAGGATCGTCATCGCCTATCAAACGAAACCCTCATCACAAACCCACAGTTATAGTAGCTTGGCGATGTCTCAGACAAACCAAAACTCGTCATCATCGACGATGATAAAAAACCAACAGTTAGGAGAGATTGGCACAAACCCAACCCCGGTCGACCGACATAACATTGGAGACGACCAGTAACATGTGCCTTTTACACCGAAGTTGTCATTATGACACAGAAACTCAACCATAAAGGGAGCCGGAGGCAATGTCGTCTGCAGCCGAGGCACAACCTAGATCTGTCATCACAAACCACCACAATCACCTTCACCGCCATCGCAAGCATCAAAAACCAACATCGGCACCGAATCGGCCACCACCGCCACCGCGACTGACTGCCTCACAAAAAACCCCAGAACGACATCACTATCAACGAAACCCTAAAACGGGTTTGGTGTTCAGTCAACAGCGGTGTTCTCTGCTGGTGGGTGGAAACCAAGAAGTCAAAGTCATGGGTGAAGAGGGTTGCTCTCCGGTGGTGAGGTATAAACCATCATCCAAACCCCCTTCCCCACTTTCTAGAACCCCCAGCAACAATGATATCAGGAAAGGGGAAAATGGTGTAAAAGGGGGTGGCACACCAAACGAACGACAACCTAGGCTTAAGGCGGTAGAACCATGGTGGCCGCTCAGCCCTAAGGTGGCGGTTGAGGCACCAGCAAACCACCACCGTAATACCATTTTCTCCCAAAAACCCACAGAATAACACTTAAAAAGAAGGCACAACCAAGAAAGGATAAACAAAGAGGACCGACCACCATCACCGTTGACAAACGCCGAGGAGCCGCCACTTGATCCACCTCGACCGCTGACGAGAAGCGGAGCGGCAACAGAACCCACAACCTCCGGCACAATGAAAAGCGTACCAGAGATAACCGAAGGCGGCGAAAACGGAGCTGCCACCGTCGCCATTTGCACCTTCGAAAGGCACCGCCAACTGCACCCACTCCGCCGCAGACCCAGCAGCGAGACTGAGGAAAATCGGAGCCCAAAAACGCGACCAAGCATCCCGTCAACATCCATCGCCGCCGAGAGCGGAGCATAGAAACGCGACCATGCATGCCGCCGCAGACTGCCGCCGCGGCCGGGCTCCGATCGCCCTCACATCCTCTCTCTCTCTCTCTCAACTCATATATGTAAAAAAACTGATGTGGGGGGAGTATAATGAAAAGTTTCAAAAGTTTTGTGGTTAATCTCAAAAACCCCAAAAAGCCACTCCTGATGGCATTGCTTTTTTCAAAGAAGGATAATAATAAATGTATACATAAGTATTAAGTATGCTAAAAACACACCTATGTGAATGATAAATTTATAGGATGTTACATGTACATTAATTTAGATAACAGTTCTTTAAAAAAAGATGATATAACATCCAAAAGATTGTGAATTATTACACATGTTACACCCATTTCTCTCTTAGTGTTTTTATCAATGTTTTTAGAATCGGATCGGACGTCGAACCAGACGCCTTACTGTTTTGGTGGTCGGATCGGATTTAAGAACCGGATGACGTCATAATTATATATATAGTATATTATATATATATAGTTATATATATAATTAAATATAAGTAATTTATATATGATTTATATATGTAATTTATAGTTATATATATAAACTTAACTATATTTGTATATCCAACACAATAATTTATGGTTCAACATCCCGTTTTTACCCTTCAAATAAAAAAATATCAAAATCCGGTTCGAACCGGTCCGGTTTCCCGGTTCGACCAGCCCAAAACGAATTATAGCGAACCGGACCGGGCACCTAGCCGATCCCCGGTTGGACCGGCCGGTCCGATCCGGTCCCAACAACATTGCTTTTTGTTATAGTCTTCACTTTAGGATAATCTTTTTCCATCCAAAAAAACGACTTAAAAAAGGAAAGGTTCTTTCATACTCTTTATGATTTATAATATAAAGTTGACAGTTTAACGTGTGAATCGACTTGACTATATATATGAACTTAATTAATGGTTGAGACGTGCTTCTTTTACTTTTAACCTTTCATACTCTTTATGATTTATATTAATTTTGTTTGAAACTTTTATAGCCAATAGCAGTATAGCCCTTGGCATGCAAACAACACATTATTATTTATTATTAGAATTACAAATACATGTGATTAGTTTACAAGATCCCACAATGGTTCTTTCTAATCTTCTTGTAGACATTTTAATTTTATACAAGTAGAGTTGTAAGTAATGTTTCTAAACAGGGCCGGCTCAAGGTTTTGGGAGGCCTAAAGCGATTTCAAAATCTGGGGCCTTTTTTTCGAATATCATTGTTACAAACGGTAATTTAATTGATGCTTTTATGATTTAATATGTAATTTAATTTCTTTTAACTCTAAAAAACTAAATTAAACAAATGAACAAAACTAAGTTACCAGCCTTAAAAAGCTAAATCAAACGAAAATTAGCATATTAAAAATTTAAAACTGAACCATTTCGGCCAAAAAAAGAACAGAACCCACGAAATGTATGAAATACACATTGTAATCATACTAACGCATAGAATAGTTTTACATACCTTTGCCCGCTGCAACCCAGAGGTTTTCGATATCGTTAGTACTTTTATAACAGTCGTGTCCCTTCCAATTAATTAAGTGGATGTGCATTACATTTGTAAGTCTAGTCTTAAAAACAAGAAATAAACTTAAAAAATCATTAAGGATTAGGTAAACATGGAATTCAGAAAGGAAATTGAATTAAAAGGTGCGCACCTGCTAAAGCCCATGGATAGAACATCGAATGGCGCGCACTCTTGATTTCATCTTTGAACAAAATCAAACCTCTATAATTCTCTCTTCATATGCAACAAGTGAACATAATTTATATAAATTTCAACCCCTCTAACCTCGTCAAGAGTTTCAAATTTATTCATTATGAATCAAAACAGGAACTGGCAAACAAACAAAGACATAAATTGATTATTATACAACAACAATAGTCGCTACATCTAAACATTATAATATTACTTATACATAAAATTCACCTACATCACTACAAGTCAATCAATAACATTAACAAGTATTCTTTTAACCTGATACCTTCAACAACGATTAGGAAGACCTAGACTTCGAGCAAAAGTGTCGATTAACTAATTAACAGAAGCTTCGATTAAGCACCAATGAAAACAGAACCATGATTACCTTCAATTATGAACCTTTAAACAAACATATAAGCATCGATTCAGTTTTGAGGTGATGAACTTAGAAATCAACAGATTAGCCATTCATATTGGTTAGGTCTTTTACCGATGCAATCACCATTTTAAATTTTCAAGAATAAAAAGTCTACGACTCTTCAGATCTATTATGTGATTATGTCATTTTTGCTGCCAAAGTCTAAACAAGAGAGAACCATTAAAATGGGCCTAGATTAATACATATGTACACATACAAAATTTGAAAAATAGGGCCCTTGGAAATGTGAGGCCTAAAGCAAGGGCTTTGGTTTCTTTACCCTGGGCCGGCCCTGTTTCTAAAAGTAAAGAACATTGGCATGCTAATATTCAATTATAACTTTTTTTTATGTATTATATAAGGGTGTTTGGTTTGTTGTAAGTGTTTAAAATTAAATGGAATTGAAAATTAACCCTATTTCACTTTGCTTTTAAGAATTTAGAGGGTTGACTTTGACACGACAAGGATATCATACGAAAATCCTTAAGTCTAGTTTAGTCTAAGCATGTCCGGGTAAAACTTGTGAATACATTTAGTAATAATAGTTATGTATCCTAACTCATTCTTGTATTGATCATCTTTAACCTATTTATTTTGTCATTAAAAATGTGTTTATACCATACTTAACTGATTGGCTATATTATTTAAAGCTCAAAAACTAAAAGGAAAATTAGCATGGTGATTTATAGTTTATGTTTGCATTTTTAATTTGTAATTTTAGAGTATTGTAATGCAAATATTAAAGCAAATTTTTTTAGGGTTAATCATGTTGTATTCGTACAAATCCCTGAACAAACGTGTCATCTTTGGGGTTCGTGCTGCGTTAGACCCGCCACACAATCTTTCTAACACGCTAGCATAATTTTCTTAAAACTCAATCTATATAGAGATTATATGTTTGGTTGAACAAATGAATCATAATTAAGTTAATTAAAGTAAAAAAAATCAATATTCCTTCCTTTGAATCTTCTGCACTGCCTCAACGACGAATGTCGTAATCATTGCCATTATCGTCACTATCGACGTCACTATCACTAACGTGAACACTGTCTTACTATTGCCATAACATGCGCCAATATCACTGCTTCTGCTATCACCACAATCGCCACTAGAGCTAGCAAAACATCTCATGTTGTGTTAAACAAGTCATATAAGAGACGAAAGCATTTAACACAATTCAACATGAACTAGACACGTGTTAACTAGATGTGTCATTACTTAAACACTAATATAGACTTGTTTAACAAGTTAGTTACAGGACACATATTATTCCTAGTGTATTTTTGTGAATATATTTTAAATAATACACAAATGATTTGTAGACATTATAATGGCTTAATAAGTTTCATAGTAGTGTCAAGATGATAGAACATGAGTATTATTGACTATTTGAGTATATCATACTCTTCTAGATATGTTAATATTATATCTAAAACAATAATATTAAAAAAACATATAAAATTAACGATTTTTTTTTTCTTATATTGATTTATTTTCAAAGGGAACTTGAACGTGCTCCCTAAGTCTATAGCTTATAAAATAACTTGCTTGTTTTCCACACAACTCACGTCATGGATTTGCTGTTTATACTTTTCTAGAAAGTCAATGCTCTTCTACTATTATAGTATTATATGTATATTCATATCAAGATCAATGGCATCTTCCTTTATTATTTAAAAGTACAATAGTAAAGGAAGGAAAATGGTGACCCAAATGCATATCATTCCCACATGCAAGATCCAGCTAGTTAGTGGATTAATGCAACCATACATTAATATTCATTATTCATCTAAACTCAACATATTTAGGAGATAAGGACGTATGTATGGTTATAAGATTAGGTATGAGATTAATAAAAGCAATTTAAGGGTCTGGTTATATTGTTGATATTAGGTTACACGCGAACATGTTTTTTTGATCACTTTATCCTTGTTGCTATAATGACATGTTTTTGTCATCCGCACAATAAGGCGCCTGCTTGTATATTATACTATTATAGTACAAAAGTAATTAACATATAACATCTTTGATAGTGGGTAAATATATTTTTATGGGAAACATATGATGACAAAGCCGTATTATACATATATATGTATGGATTAAGATATCTACACCTTAATTGATCGTAATGTGTCCCATACTGATTCCCCCTTTGCATGTTCACGAGTGTTCGTACCGATCTATAAATTAACA